>CM062609.1:14316667-15516667 GCA_031470985.1 Agastache rugosa
AGATTTTGAATCTTGCTTCTATCGCCGGTTTTGCGAGATATTTATCAAATTTCATTTCCGTATGTCTATGTGAATTTTCTCAACAATCACATCCTTCTTTTCTACGTGATCTCCTCGATGAAATGATGTCGTATGTCTACATGCTTGCATCTTGTGCATTGAAGTACCGGATTCCTCTCGAAATGGCAATCGCACTCGAGCTATCACGTCAAAATTGGAACTCCGTCCAGCTTTTACTTCATAGTCATCCAAACTCGGACATGTTTCAACCGCAGAATTTGTAGCAAGAGCCTTCTTCCAAGCCATGGCCATGTATTCTCGCTTTCCGTCGTGGAAGTTGCGACGCACGTTTGTTTATTTGAAAACCATGAAATCAACTTACTTCCTAAGAACCGACAAGTTCCCGAAGTTGATTTTCTCGTCCAATCGATCTCCCGCCGAAGTCCGAATCCGAGTATCCACTCGTAGATTGTCTTCGGTACCACACCTCAACATTCGAGTTCCTTTGAGATATTTGAGAATGTTCTTGGCCGCTTTGCATGTGTGCTTCCTTTCGATCAACTTGAAATCCGGCACACACTCCGATCGCGAAAGAGATGTCCGGACGACTTGCTTTGTTAGATACAAGCAGAGATCCTATTATCCTCTCCGTATTTGCCGGAATCAACCGACTTCCCTTCAGCCCCGGGTTCAATCTTCCATTGGTGTTCATTGGAATCTTTACAGTCCGGATTGAACTCCATACTTGGCGATCAAATCTTTCACGTATTTGGATTGATTTATGAAGATCCCTTCGAAGATTGCTTGACTTGAAGTCCTAGGAAGAAACTCATTTCTCCCATCATGGACATTTGGAACTTTTTTCGACATTATCTTCCAAATCTTTGGCATAAGAAGCTTGATCTTGATCCAAAGATGATGTCGTCTACGTAGATTTGAACAACCGTAGATATCTTCTCCTGACTTGATGGTGAAGAGAGTTCTGTCTACTGAGCCCTTCTTGAATCCTTTGGATATGAAAAAATTTGACAGAGTGTCATACCAAGCTCGAGGTGCTTGCTTCAATCCATAAAGAGCCTTCTTTAGCTTGTAGACTTTATTTCCTTCTACTTCGAATCCTGGAGGTTGTTCAACGTAGACATCTTCTTTGATTTCTCTATTTAAGAATGCACACTTCACATCCATTTGATAGACCTTGAATTTGTGATGTGCTGCAAATGCGAGAAATAGTCTGATTGCTTCCAATCGTGCTACTGGAGCAAAAGATTCTTCGAAGTCAATTCCTTCCTGCTGAGTGTAGCCCTTGGCAACGAGTCGAGCTTTGTTTCTGATGACGACTCCTGTGGTATCCATTTTGTTCTTGAATATCCATTCGAGTCCTATGACTTTGACTTCTTGAGTGTCCGTCGACTAATTCCCGTACACAATTTCGAGGAATTCGTTCAGCCTCTTCTTGCATGGCATTTGTCCAAGGCACACTCTTCAAAGCTTCGAGAATTGATTGAGGCTCTGGCACTTGAGCTGCATAACACGCCATTAGAGCTGTGTCTTCATCATAGACCGTCAGTTCTAGCTCTACTGAGAGTTGAGCTGTGTCAGCTGCTTCTTGATGATCAGATGAAGCTTGAGCAGCTGAGCTTCTGGTTTTGACTTGGTCAGATGGTTCTCCAATGATTGCTGATGATGGATGATCTTCAATCCATCTTCTCCTCTTACGAATTTCTTCTTCCAATTGATTGATGCTTGACGTGGCTAAATTTCGTCTGACTTGTAGTTGCTCAGGAGTTAAGTCTTGAGAGTTTGGCTCTTTTTGATTTAGATTTTGAGGAGACTTCTGTAGAGGCTCAGTGGAGATGGAAATTTGGGGACTCACCGTGTTTGGATTCCCAGCTGATGATGTTCCCCCTTGATTTGGCGTTGAAGCTTCTTCTCGATTTCCAGTTGGTGGAGCTTCTTGGTTGATTTGAATTTCCTCCTCTGGCTCATTGTCCCAAATTAATGGTTCGATTCCCGATTCTATTCTCTTGAGCCCTTGTCGAATCAATCTTGAAGATTCTCATTCGCTTCTTCGTTTGATAGAATCTCTATATTCGAAGGAGGATTCGTCAAAGGTAACATGTGGAGTTACTCGACTATTCGAGTTCTTCTCGTTGAATACTCCGTATGCTTTACCACGGCGGAGTAACCAAGGGATACTCCTCGGTCTGTCTTTTCGTCGAACGTCTTGAGCTGTGTCTTCCCATTATTGAGGATGTGACATTTGGATCCGAATACCTTGAAATATCCAATGAATGGTATTCTGTTGTTCCATAGCTCATACGGTGTCTTTCCTTGCCTTGATGTGAGTAGGGAGCGATTCTGAGTGAAGCAAGCTGTGTTGATTGCTTCGGCCGTAACTTCTTTGAATAGCGAGCTAGCTAGCATTGAGGTAGCCGCTTCCTTGAGGGTTCGTTTCTTCTTTCTCGCTACACCATTCGCCGAGGTGTGCGAGCCGCAGATGTTTGGTGTTGAACTCCGTTCTTCTCGCAAAGAATCATAAATAGTTTCATTTCGAAACTCCGTTCCACGATCCGATCTTATTGCCATTATCTTGCACTCCTTCGTGTTGATAGTCTTTCCAGTGATAGGCGGCTTAGTTCTCGGTTTCGCTCTTCCGGTATAAGAATGATACCCATGTGAATCTTGAGAAATCATCCACAACGACCGCAGTATATTTTCCGCCATTGAAGCTTCGCCGGAGTAACTGGACCAAAGAGATCCATGTGAAGAAGTTGAAGAACTCGATCAGATGACTGAGCTGGCTTGAGAGAGAATGAAATTCTTGTTTGCTTTCCTTGTTGACACGCGCTGCACATATGACTTTTGTCATATACTTGATCTGGAATTCCATTAGCGAGCTGGTTCCTAGCCAATTTGTTGATTGTCTTGAAGTTGAGATGATTCGGCTCGTTCGTACCACCACCGACTTCATTGTCGCTTTTTGATACAAGACAAGTCTCCGGAGGGCCGCTTGTTCCGATCCGAAGTACATATTTCCTTCTCTTTTCCCTTCTTAGTGAGTATCTGCTTGGTTTCCCTGTGCTTCACTGTGCATCCCTGTGCATCAAACTTGACAGAAAAACCGTTGTCGCAGAATTGGCTAATGGAAGCAAGTTATGTTGCAATCCTTGTACATAAGAAACATTTGGGATTATAACATTTCTAGTTTTAAATGAACCATAACCTTTGGTTAGGCCTTTGGAGTTATCACCAAATGTTACTTGTGGACTCCGTACGCTCAATATACTCCCCGAGTAGATGCTTTAGGTGCGTCATGTGCTTGGAACATCCACCGTCCAAGTACCCAGCGTTCTCATCGACTCCTCGCAGATGCGTCGATTCCTTGCAACCTAAACAAAAAGTTAAAATTCAGTACCCAATTTTAATTGGGTCCTTGTGGGTTAGACGGAGATCCTTTGACGACCCGCATCCGCTTGATGACTCGAATTGGGTCATTTGATCCGATAATTCTCCCACCGAGTCGATGTACACATTCATTGTGTTCTTCTCGTTCTTGTCGAAGCGGGGTCTTGATCTTCGTGTCTTCTTGTTTTGTTGTCCGGATTTCTTTTGGTTTCCACCGTGTGCCTAGCCGAGACGTTCCTTAGTCTCTCGCCGTCTCATGTGATACCGTGGCCGGAAATGATTATCCACTCGATACTCGTATGAGTGGTATCCACCGGGTATCTACGATATCTTGGTTGATATCGATCAACGTGCCGGTGCCGTGGTCGATATCTGTAAAATCCACTGTGGTCTTCGTTGAGGCCGAGCACGTTGCTTTGTCCGAGTTGGGCTTCGAGGTTGTCGCACACCGACCTTCTTGATGTCCGCCGTGTTCTCGGCGGAGTTTGAGACTCGTTTCATACCGTTCTTCTTGACGTCCGCCGTGTTCTCGACGGAGCTTGAGAATGTTTCACACTGTTCTTCCCGACGCCTTCGCCGTGTCCTCAACCGTTGATCGCCGAGCCGCCGGGATTGAAGGTTCATTTGCACGTACAAACATAACCTTTGTTCCACTTGTGGAGGCAATGTTTGAGGCATCCTTTGATTCGTTGTATCCCGGTCCCGCTTTGAGTCTTCTTGGACGCCGAGCACTAATGATCTCGTCCATTGTTGACGTGGCTTTGATGAGAGCTTACTATCTTTTTAGATAGTACCTCTTCGGTGCTTTTCGGCACAATGATCTCACGACTTCCTTTCCGATTCCATTTGTGACCTTTTCCACATCTTCTATCAACTGTTTCTTCTCAGTGTTGAATTTCTTCATCAGCTGATCTTGTTTCACTATTTTGTCTTTTAGTGAAACGACTTCCTGTTGGAGCTGAGTTGTATCAGCTGTGTCTGATACTTTTGTCTTTTCCAGTTCCGCCTTCAGCTCGGCATTCTCACACATAATGACGTCAAGGATCTCTTGAAGCTCCTTGGAATCGTTCATTACTTTCTCTACTAGACTCCAATCAGGTAGTCCAGATTCTGAGTCATGTGTAGAGTGTGCGTGTGATGGTGAGATGTTAGATAGATTTAGAGTTCGAGACGTTACCTCATCTTCATCGATGCCGTCTGTTTGTCCCATGAAGCATGTATCCCAATCAGGTTCATCATGGGCCATCAGGGCTTCTTCTTCCGAGTCTGAAAATGGCATGTCATCCATTTTCTTGCACTCTGATTCTTCATCAGCGATATAAGCTCTCTCCTTCGGGCTACCGCTCTTAGCTTTTAATTGGTCTGTCTTTCTTGGACAGCTTTGGACAATCTTGTCGGTAGTTGTCCTCGGGTTCCTTGCAGTTGAAGCAACCTTCACTGCTTCGTTGGTCCGTCGACTTCTCATCACTCGCTCGCGTACTTATCTCTCGTAAGTCCTAAAGAACTTCTTGTATTTGTCCTTGCCGGTGTTGAGTACGTTATAATTTTTCACCATCATGGCAATTTCTTCGAGTAGCTCCTAACTTTGCTCATATCATTTTTGTCCTTCTTCATCTTGGAGGACTCGACCGACTTGACATGAGCCGACTTTTCGCAGTTGGCTCTGAAGGCTATTTCTTTTGGAGCTGGGTGAGTTCTCCGTCATTTCTGTCTGCTTGAAGATTCTTCTTGAGTGATCTTCAAGTTGTATTCGTTGGCTTTTAAGAGTGAGAACATCCTTTCTGTAGATAGATCACCCAAGTCACTTTGACTTTGGTGAACTACCTTGTAAGTTGTTCCATTCAGTGAAAGTAGCTGAAAGAACCTTTAAATTCTTTTCCCGCCGGGTATACTTCCCGCTTCGATTGTCTCTATCTCAATGACTATGTTTGAGAACCTTAGCTCCATCGCTGCGATGGACTCGTTGGCTAGCTGCTTGAAGTTGTCGAATTTTTGGCAAGCTATTGTGAATTTGTTTTCTTTGATTTCTTCAGATCCTTCACATAGCTTGGCAAGTATTTCCCACATCTCTTTGGCTGTCTCGCACTTGATGATCTTACTCAGGTAGGCGTTTGAGACTGTTGATGAGATGGTGTTTCTTGCGAAGCTGTCCAGACCAGCTTGCTTTCGTTCTTCTGACGAGTAATCCTTCTTTGGCTTGAGAATTGGTCGGTATTCTGGTTGTCCTCCATCATGAGCAGGTACGAGTTCATTTCCTTGTTTATAAATAAAGATGGGTCCATCTGTGATGACGTCCCACATCATGTCGTGATGTGCACAAAGGAAGCTTTTCAATCTGAATTTCCAGATTGCATAGTCGTCTACCGAGAAGGTGGGGAGATTCCTGTTAAGATAAGAATCCATAGACATGTGCAGTATGTAATAAGATGAGTTTTTCTGAAAAACGGATCTGTTCAGTTGACCACTGACACAGAGTGTCAAGAGAGATCTCTTGATACAGAAGAGGTGGTCTTTTGAACCACTGCTCTGATACCAATTGATAGTCCCTAAGCTGGGTACTTGGTGTAGAGGGGGGTGAATACACCAAGTAGATTTTTCGAAACTTTTTCAAGTTAAAACACAGAGTTGGTGAGCTCAGTTATTGATCCGGTAAGGGGAGGGTCAGGCGGGTAAATAACTCGGTTTGGCGGTGCGGAAAGTGGTGGTTTGAAAACTTAGCTCGGTTACTTAGAAAAACTCGGTTTGAAAAGATTAACTTAACGTTTTCGGCAGTCGTTGTGCAACTTTTAGAGAGACACAGCTGTCTTTGGAGAGCAGCTGTGTGTGCAGTTTTGAACAAATATGCAATGATATGAAGGAGTTAGTACACAGCTGAATGTAAAGCAAAAGTAAAGAGAGAGTAAGAAGCACGCGAGTTTTTACGTGGTTCGGAGTAACACCTCCTACGTCCACGACCAGGTTCACTGGTAATCCACTACCACTTGGTTTCCAAGTACCAAGCAACTTCACAACTCTAACCCGAGCTGTGTTCCAACAGTTTGCGGGCACTGTCAAGCCTATACACCTTCAGTTTACGGGTACTGAAGAACCTAACCACTCGAATTACACGCTTCGAGCAAGCGTACCTTTACCTAACCTTTCTGGGTTTGGGTTTGGGTATGGAGTTCCAACTATGAACGAGTTCTTACAATTAAGAACTTCAGAGTATGATAAACTCGTTCGAAATCTAGGCTTAAGATATACAATGAGTTTGGCCTAGGGAACAGACGAAAAACTAAGCAGTTTCTTAACTAGAAACACTTTAAGATAAAGTGTTCTTTGATCTATGTAGAACTGCTTGAGAGCTTTTGAAAGAATGATGATTTCAGATAATGAAAGCTTGTAGAGAGTTTTTCGTGTATGATCCTGAGGTTGAAGACGGGTTTATATAGGTAGAGATTCAAGACTAGCCGTTGGAGGAGCCGTTTGAATCTTACCTACTCTTCTTAAATACAAGATCTGCCGTTGGGCGTATCCGCACTTTGTCTTCATTTGTGTCACATCCTAGGTTCTCGAAGTCTAGAATGCCGATCCGGCAATCCCTCATTGGTCGAGGTAGGTTGACTTCCTCTCGATTCCGGATCTTCTCGCCTTTAGAGCCGGCTTTTGAATCTCGTAGACGGATCGTCTCAAAGTGCCGAGTCTTCAGAGATAGTTCCTTTGTTCTCGTATGCGGCTGATCACTGTGTTTTGAACTTCCGCTCGAATTCTCTTCGGCTTGATCGAGCTCGGATCACTCACCAAGGTCAAGCTTCGTCGTTTTGCTAGTCTCGACTCGTAAACACAAATTTGGGTCGACTGTTGTCTTCCGCTTTCTTAACCTGTAAACCTACATCTAAGGCTCAAACAGGCGAGCTGGAAAACACTATTTAGGTTGACGCGATCATCTATTCGGTTGGAGAATCAGTTGGGTTTTGGTATCAAATCGAAACCTTATAATTTTCCCAACACATAATTTCCTATTAGTTGGGGTGTTCTATGATTTAGGCTCCAAAACATGGAGCCAAAAACTAAAAATTTGAATTTCAAAATTTAGTGTCTCAAATTTGTTCTATATATACCAGAATGCTGAATATGAAATCTTCAATCATTCGAACTTATTGTTTTTAATCAGAAAAGTATGATGACATTTTTTCTCTTCTATTTTTGTTTCTTTTATTTTTTGTTTGTAGTGTTTATCTTTTTATTTAAATTTTTCCTAGCTCTATTACAAAATGCTATTGCTCTATACAATGCAAAAGGTAGTGAGCTTTGAAAAAACTACTAACATATACTATTACATAAGTATTTTCAAGATTGCTCACAATTTACATCTTTTTTCTGAAGCTATATCTTCTTTTCTTCTGTAACAATGTGTGCCTTCATCACTTCTATTGAGAATCTCTCTCCCGCAAGTATCACAACCACCATCAAGATGCGGTGTGTGCGATCATACAATTTGATGTATAGTGGAAGGGAGAAGGATGTTATGAGCTTGGAATGCGTTGTTCATGATAGAAATGTAATTTTCAGAAAGATTTAAATTTATAAATCAAATTTTTAACAGTAAAAATAATATTTTTGTTCCTTCAGATTTTGATCTTTTTTTTAGTTCATGTAGGGTCTGGATATGTTTTAGACAGGATTGATTCGTGATTAAAACAAGACCTGAGCAACAATCATTCTATTAGGAGTGTGAAAAACTATCTTAGATAAACGAGAATGCGTTGTTAAGGTAGGATTCACTTATTCATTCTTATATAATTCTTTTAAATATTTAAGTCATATTTCTTATTATTTATGCAGATTTATGAGAACACAATTGGAACTCCCAAATCTTCAAAGATTGGCTTTTCCAGTCAAGACTGGAATGATGCTACTGAATACTGATAGCAAGTCAGTGGATCTTAAGGATGATAATGGCATTATCAATTTGGATGACTGGGATGTAGATAACTCTGTCAAGAGGAAGCTGGATGAAAAGTTTTGGTGCTGTGGAGACACTAAAAGACTTAAGGTTGTTGGTGTGATGTTGGAGAAGCAGGACTTAAGTTCCAGTAGTAGTAATTAGTTGCTGATTGATGTTTTTCATACATCAATCTTTAAGTATTAGTGTATTCTCATCTTATTGTAACATATCAAAATTTTCATTTGGTATTTGACTTTTGAAAGATGCAAGATATCGTTTGCATTTTATTAGAAAGTCAAATCTTTAAGATGAGATTGGTTTATATTTCTGTTCAATCTATATATGAGTTTAGGAATCAATTATTTATTTTAGTGTTGCTTATTATATAAATCCCAGAATTTTAATTATTCTAATTGAGTATACTTAACACTAATAGATTATACTTAAAACTAATCAGTTTTAATTAAAAAATTTCAAGAAATAATCGACTTAAACAATTTTAATCTACAAGAAATACTATTAGAACAATCCTTATGGTTCTAACCATAATTTTGATTTTGGTTCAATGTTATTTATTCTGAATATATATAATATAAAGAATTCTGTAATTACTTATTAAATTCAGATTATACTTAATCTACTTAACCAACTTTAATAAATTTCTACCATAAAACAGTAAAATATTAGAAAAATATTATTGGTTCTAACCATAATTTTAATCTATGTTCTAACTGTATATTCTTCTGCAAACTCTAAGTTGAGATTTAGTTTTTACTACTGTAAAAGCTATGGACTCAATGTAGGAATATATTATAATATTTAGATGTTTTCCTATTTCTTATATTTCTGGTTTTCTTTTTATTTTTTTATACTTGCTTAATCTCTGACACAAACAAATACTCCCTCCATCTCAGGTTAGTGTGGTTCAAGTAATATTTTATACCTCACAACAAATCAAATACGCACCACACTTTTGGGGGACGGAGGGAGTAGTTAATTATACTAATAGATCATACTTCAGAAATAACACATTTTAAACAATTTTTTCATTAAAAGTTAAATTATTAGAACTATATTATTGTTACTAACATTAATTTGAATTTGGTTGATAAAGTTTATTTAAGTAATGAATTTTTTGGTATTAAAATATTTGTAAAATAATTAACTCTTTGAAATCCTAAATTAACATAATATTGCGTTCACTTATCTGTTAAAAATATTTTTTATTTTAATATTTAATTTTATATTTGTACCTCTATTTAAACTTTGATTAGAAAAATTATCAAAGTCAAATGAAGTCTTTCTATTGTTCAAAAGTTTTTAAGTTTTTATTCATATGACTTTTTATTATGTTCGTCTGTATGGATTTGATATCAGTGATAGTTGGTTTTCAATAAATTACCTATGGTTATTATCCAGTAACTATTGCAGTAAATAGTAGTTGTAATTTTTTAAGTTACATTCATGCAACATATAGAAAGTTTATTGGCACAAATTTTCTAACAGAAAAGATTATTCACTCATAAAGAAGATTTTTTCTGAATTCTCTAATTAGAACATAGAATCTGTTTTGAGGATTTGCATATGTTTTCCATATAGTTACAGTTTTGTGATGTTTTATTGTTTGTTCTAACAATGATGGTTTTTTCCTTATCTCTGCTACTACTTCTTATTTATACAGGAAGCTAATTAATTTCCTAATGTTTAGCAGGATATGGTAACTGGGAATATGACCTTAGTACGTAATGTACCATTTCAAACAATAAGTCATATATTTTTTAATTATGCTACTGTTTTTCTACTAATTCATTCACTTTTTTCAATCTATCTTCATTGGGAACAGTCAATTAACTGGGAGAGCTAAGAATTCCTAAAAATTACAAAATCAGTTGTGTTATATGGTCGAAAATCATTTAGAGATGACGAACATGCAGGTAATTTTTACACGGTGTATTTCTAGATCTATAGTTTAGTATGCATTACCGTTCTGTTTGGACATCTTTAGTAGTTTGTTCCCGCTCAATCCGGCAAATTGGTTAATAAGTTTTGACTTAAAGTTCTTTTATGTAAATTTTCTCTAATATATCTTGGTTAATTGTTATTCACTTTTTTTTTGAATGTGCTATTCACTTTAATATACTGACAAAATATATAGAATTAATTTTATGTATCCGAAAGGATACAAAATACTAGAATTAATTTTTTATTTTTTATGTAAGAAATCTGATGTGACTTAATGTTGCGTGAGAAAACATTGCCAAGGTGCTCAAAGTAAGATTCTTACATTTTAGTTTTTTATTTTTTATTTAGTAACTAAATTTTTGATAATATTTTGTAATTAGATATAAGTACAAACCTTTTGTATAGTTGTTTTTGGAATATTATAGTGTTCTATCATTATATTTTTGAAATTTAAAGGTATATTACCATTATAGTGTCATATATTTTTGATAATTTATGATTCTATAATTTTCTTCGTGATAGACTGTTTTTCATGGACAATTTTCAAGAGATATAAATCGAAAAGACATGAAGATATTGGTATTTCAAAATGTTTGAAATGTAATATGCTGTATTTATTCTTGCTATTACTTAAACTTACCTTATTTTTGTACTGAAAATTTTATATATAAATATCATTATTCTCCTTTGTTGTTTTCAATTTAATAATTTATACATTTTACTCCTTATTCATGTAATTTGATAAATTATACTCCATCCGTCTCAAGTTAGTGTGGTGTGTATTTATTTGTTGTGAGATATAAAAAATTAGAAACACCGCATTAACCCGAGACAGGGTACATTATATATTTTCATAATGTACTCTACCGTGCAACGCACGGGTGCAAATCTAGTTGTATACAATATATGAGAATAGATAATGAGTTTTGGATCTTCTTTTATTTTTGGGAAAGACTCCCATACGGACACCACATGGTGAGGTTGTGTTGTTTTTATTTTATCTATTTAATTAACTAAAATTTAATTAATTATAAATTGAGATGAATAAATTTTTAATTGGATTAATAAACTTTAATTGAAAATAATAAATTCTAATTGAAGATTAATACATTCTAATTGTAATTAAATTCTAATTACTCTTTATTAATTACTCCATAATTCCCTTAATTACCCACTAATTCCCCTTTATATCCCTTATTATCCTTAATTTTCCTTAATTATAATCAACTTTACGGTGGGGTTGATGTACCCAAGCTTTGGTCTTTATTTTTGTTTGATTGATACAAAATATTTATGATATACTCCTAACTTGTATTATGTTTTTCTTATATAGCAAGTTAGCAAATTACATAGAATCATAATTTTGAATTAATAATTAAAATATAACAAAAAAAAATGAATAATGATGCCAAATTGGAAGCAGTGATAACATTTATAGATGAATGAATGTGCTTTATGAAATCCAAATGAAATAATTTTTTTATTTATTGTCCTTCAATGATAGATTTTGCACCCAAAGAGGGAAAAATCTATAATGGCAGCAAACACCATTTCCTTAATTCCAAATACTAAAATGATGAACCTGCACTATCATCTTAAATGACTTCAATTTAGAAAGTGCTAATTGAGGCGACATAAAACTGTTTGTAATCAATCTTTTCAATTCAAAATATTATCTTATATCCTATCCATGTAAAAAATCCAATATGTTATACGAAATCTATATAATATATTTACGTTTAGACAAAAAAATTATAACTTTGACTACTTTGTTAGCATTTTTGTCTATGTTAGTCCCAAGACGGATACCTTGGTGTAGAGGGGGGGGTGAATACACCAAGGTTTAAAACTTTTCCAAGTTAAAACTCTTTTCAGAGAGCTGGCTGTGTTCGATCCAGCTGGATGGCAGCTTGATCGACACAGCTGGCTGTGTGTGTGTGCGGAATGTGGTGGATTTGGAAAGTCCGTCTGTTGCTTCAAATTATATTGCAAAGCTCTGTTTCACTTTTCAGTTAATCAGTTTATGCATCTTGAAATGTATGCTCATGAGGATTAGTAACATGCATAAAACAAAGCGATAAATAACAAAGCATTTTTAACGTGGTTCGGAGTAACACCTCCTACGTCCACGACCAGGTTCACTGGTAAATCACTACCACTTGGTTTCCAAGTACCAAGCAACTTCACAACTCTAACCCGAGCTGTGTTCCAACAGTTTGCGGGCACTGTCGAGCCTACACCTTCAGTTTACGGGTACTGAAAAACCTATCCACTCGAATTACACGCTTCGAGCAAGCGTACCTTTACCTAACCTTTCTGGGTTTGGGTTTGGGTTTGGGTTTGGGTTTTTCCAACTATGAACGAGTTCTTACAATGATGAACAAGGAGTAAGATGAACTCGTTCAAACTAGGCTTAAGATATTTATATTCTGATCTATTCTGCCTAAGACTGAATATGTGAACAACTAAGAACACAGCTGACTGGCTGGGTGTTCTTGAAAGATTTGGCTTTGAAGATCGCTGTTCATTTTTCTGTTTGTTCTTTTATTTCTTCAGTCGTCTTACCAGCTCCTCTTCTTCAATGGTGAGGAGATATATATATGTGGAGATTCAAACTAGCCGTTGGAAGAGAGCCGTTTGAATCTTACCTACTCTTGTTGACTTCTGGCCTTTACCTACGAAGTAGGTCTGCATCTGCAGAGGCTAGTTCTTCTCTGATCTGTCTACGTCAGATAAGATCTTCTGACATCGGGATCTTGTCTTTGAGAAGGTCTTCGTCTTCGAGCTTGCTAAGCATTTCTGCTGTGTCTTCAGTGGCTTGGACTCTGCTGCATCTTGACTTTGAGCTGTGTTTTAGACCTGAGCTGTATCATCAACCTGAGCTGTGTCTTCATCCTGAGCTGTGTCACTGACCTGAGATGTGTTTTAGACCTGAGCTGTGTCATTGACACTAAGCTGGGTCTTTTACACTGAGCTGGGTCTTTGACACTGAGCTGGGTTTCCGTCACTGAGCTGGGTCTTGATACTGTAGGATCTTTGACTCTGCTTGGTCTTGCTTCTCGCCGAGTCCGTTTTCCGCCGAGTTCTTAAGCTGTCTGCTTAGCTGTGTCTTCTGCTGTCTTCAGCGATTCTACCTGTAAACTAAAAAACTCTTATAAGCTCAAACAGGTGAGCTGAAAAACGCTTAGGCTTGTGCGATCATCTACTCGGTTGGGGTCAGCTGGGTTTTGGTATCCAATCAAAACTCTATTAATTTTCCCAACAATTTCCCCCTTTTTGATGATGCCAAAACCTAACTGAGAAAAACTATTTACTTCCCCCTTAACAAGAAACGTGTTTTCAAAAGTTTAAACATACACAGCAGGTATATCAGATTCAGAGTTCAGTGCCTGGACAAAGAGTTATTGTCATCAGGATGAGCTTGAGAGCAAAAACGAATATATCATTAATAAAAGGATATTTTACAAATTCACAATTACAAAGCTTTTAAAAGACAAAAATTCCCAGTTGGCCGGGTCTTCAATTGAGCTTCCTCTGCTGGTGATTCTTCAGTCTTTCTTCTTCAATCTGTTCATCCGTTTTCAACCTGTACCGGTTGAAGATCATCCGTTCCAGCTTCCTATATTCTTCTTCATTACTTACCTTGGAAATTTTTCTCCTGATTGCCCATTTATTCACTTCTGCGATAATTTGCGATTTGTCAGGGAAATCGGTTCCAGGTATCAGTGGAGGCTGGAGATGATACAGCTGGGGAGCAGAGAATTGGATCTTTGCGGTCTCTGCAGCATTGAAGAATGCTTTCGCAGTCATCCTGTCTTGATGGAAGAGCTCATTTAGATGCATCTTGAAAGCAACATCTGGAGGCGTATTTGGGTAGGCTCCCAGATAGTAGTAATCTTCAATGAACTCGAATTTTGTATGTTCGCAGTCGTCGTTTAGCTCTTCTGGGATCCATTCATCTATTCTTCTCCAGTTCATTGGCATCTGAGACTTTTTCTTCGATGCTCTGATGTTAGCTCTTTTCTTCTTCTGCTTCTTTGCTTCAGCATCGAGCAAGCTTTCCTTCTTCTTCTGCTGCTCTTGAAAGTTCCTCATTTCTTGCTTTTGTTTATTTACAAAGTTGCAGAGCCATTGAGTATCATTCATTTCTTCTGGCTTGGCTCTGCTAGCTTTGGCAAAAGGGATGATCATTTTACTCCATTTTCCTCTCCGTCCAGCTGGTTCTTCTGCTTCCAGCTCAGCAACAACTTCATCAATGTCAGATTGCAGCACTTGGATTTCATCTTCAGCTTTTTCTTTGCCTGCCCTTGATGTTTTTCTGTTATCATTACCTTCCCCCTTATCTTCCCCCTTTTTGGTATCATCAACAAGGGTGGAGGATAGGTTGACGATTGTCTCCTTTAGCTGGGCCAGGACTTTGTCAACATCAGCAAGCTTGGCTGTGTTGTCTGCTGTGACAAGGTTGAGCTGTGCTGTGCTGGTATTTCCAGCTTTGAACTGAGTGTTCAGCTCTTTGTAGAGGTTGAACAACTTTTGAATGTCAGTCCTGTTAGAGAGGGTTTGTTGTTGTAGAGCTTGCGGTAATTTGGGATAAGTCGCTGAAGCTACTTTCCAGTGGAGCTTGAAGTTCTGAAATGATCTCTGGGACTCTCTTTTCTAGAAGTGTTGTCTGATCAATACGTTGAGACACGAGAGATTGTTTGAGATCTTGACTGGTGCTTTCCTGTAGATTCTGAGCAAATCTGTAAACTTCATCAATTGAATGTTCGTTACAATGGACTTGCCATTCTACAGCTGAGATGCGCAGAAGGGTGTCAATATTTGATTTGAGTCTATCCTGGAATAGGATTTCCTTAACTTGTTTGGCTATTTCTTCCTTCATTGCATCAGAAAGCACGGCATCGGAATCCATTTGGGTCCCGGATTCGACTTGGCTGGGTTTGACTGCCTCAATCTCGACCAGTGAGCGAGTGTAATTGGTAATTGGATTATGTGGAGCAGCTTCCGTGGGCTCAACTGTTGCAGAAGTTGGCTCATTTTCAATCACCATTGCCTCAGCTGTGTCGGTATGTACAGTTTCCTTGGCAGTCTTAACTGGAACAATCCAGCTGAGAGTATGGAGGTAGGAGTTGGCTCTCGCGATTACCTCATCAGATGGTGATACTTCATCTTGCTTAGTCTTCTGGATGAGAGTTTGGATTAGCTCGTCTTGATGCAAGAAGGCATCCTGAAGACTTCCAAATCCGAAGATCTCTTGTAGAGCTGCTTCTTCGGCTTTGAGCTTGTTGAAGGAGTAGAGCTCCAAAAGTTCCTCATTTGCGTACCAAGTAGTCATCTTGGTAGCAAGGTAAAATTTGAAGTCGCTTACGGCGACTAATACGGCGGGGAGCGAAACAAGAGACGGGTATTGTTGCAGTGCGCTCTTTACTTCTTGAAGCCTGAGGTCATCGAACCTCATGATGGTGGCAGCACGTGCAACGGCTCTGGGAATGAGGATTTCAATTTTCTCAGAAGTAGTGGGGCTTGAAGATTCAGTTTGGTTTTCATCATCCAGCTGCGAAGGAACATCAGCTGGATGGGGCTCTTTAGGTGAGCTGGGAAGAGGAGATAGTTCATCTTGGGAGTCAGCTGGATGTGAAGATGCTTCAGCCAACTGAATATCTGTCAGCTCTCTTAAAGGAGATGGTTCTTTGGGAGGAGAGCTGGGTGTTGAATCTTGGGTGTGTGGAAGCAAGGAGGTTTCAGGTACTGAAGAATTGAAAGGGGAATCTAAGATGTGTACCTGAGGATGGGGTGGAAGAAGATTTTGTTGATGAGAAATTCCAGCTGATTTGTAGTCAGCTGGAGTGAGTTGTGAGAATGCTTGAAGAATTTGGCGAAGGGGAATAGCATTATCTGGGTCAAGGAGAGAGACCACTATTTGACGTTCTTCAACTTCTTGTGTTGTTCTTACGAACTCCCTTCCATTGTCTGAGCTGGAGGAGGATCCCTGAGCTGTCTCCTCAGTGACTGGTCTCCACTCAGTTTTCTTCTTTTGGACAGGGGAGGCTGTGGGAGTGGATTCCGATCCAGCTGGCTCAATAACTGGTTTCTCTGCTGCCTCCTTAGCTGGTTTGATGGCTGCTTTGAATTTCAGCTTCTTCTTGGCAGGTGGAGATCCAGCTGGCTGTGCCTCCTCTGATTGCTTCCTTTTTCTTGCTTGAGAGGGAGAGGCAGTCTGATGCTTTGCCTCTTGTGCCCTCTTCTTCCCTTCAGGGACTGCCGTTTTCAACAAGTCAGTGAGCTGACTTGGCTTCTCGAATAGTATTCTGGATACAGAAAATTCTTCTGCGTTATGCCACTTGATTTGTCTTCCGGTAGAGTAGCTTTCTGTTATGCACGCTACTTTGGTGCATAGATAGATTGTTTCTCTACAGCTGTACCGGGTGAAGCTGTCATTTTCAAAATGAATCTTTTTAGATTTTTTTTTTCAATTTTCCCATGAAGAATGAAAACCAATCCACAGGGTCATTATGAGGATGGCTATCATTGGTTTCAGTTTGGGCATGCTGATCTCTCCTTGAGATCCAGCAATACCGAGGATGCACTTTTGGGTGACATCCAGAAGTAATCTGTACTTGGGCTTGAGCAGGAGCTTGGACATGCTCGCCCCCATGTGGTTCAGCTTGAACAACATCTTATCCAGTTCGATCTGGATTTCTTCTCTGGTGTAATTATTTGGGAAGCGGTCCCCAAGAGTCTTCAGGCCGAACAGTTTGTTCAACATTCGGTTGATGTTGATGTCAACGTCCCACGGAGTTGTATGTCCAGTCTTCTCCTTGATTTGCAGAGAGACGTTGGAACGGAGTCGATCATCTCGATTAGACATCTCTAAAAAGAACTCTGCCACTTCCTGGCGGAAGATGTTCTTCGGTCTTGCAGTCGCCCACTGCAAAAGTCCGGCATTTTCGATGAGATCCAGAACTTTCTGGAACTCTGAGTTCTGATAGTTCTTGAGAGTCATGCAATTCTCAAAATGAAGCTTTGACATCAAGTTCTCAGTCTGGCTTGGTCCTGGTGTCGTCTTCTTTGGTGCCATGATTTTCTTCTATTGCAAGAGTTTAGAAAGACGAAGATACTCGGGGAGTGTATTAGCAAACAGATAATCAAGAATCTGATATATGAATTTCAGATAAGTATGAGCGATAGAAAATATGGCGAAGATTTACAAATTTTTGATAGATATATCAATTGCCCATTTTGATTAATGGTTGAGATCTTGGCAATTGTATTGAAGATCTGCGGCTGAGAGAGATTTGCGCAACACGTCGTATGACGTGTGAATATTGAATGTAGGTCACGTGCGCGTGAGGAAGTCGAAACGTTCTGACTTCTGACTCAGTTCTCTTGAGCTACAGTGTTGGGAAAATTAATAGAGTTTTGATTGGATACCAAAACCCGGTGACCACCGGCGAGTAGATGATCGCGCAAGCCTAGCGTTTTCGGCTCACTGTTTGAGCATATAGAGTTTCTTAGTTTACGGTAGATCACCGAAGACGAAGACACAGCTAAGCAGACAGCTTAAAGGACTCAGCAGAGCAAGACCAAGAAGAGTCAAAGATCTTGCAGCATCAAGACCCAGCTCAGTGACGGAAACCCAGCTCAGTGTCGAAGACCCAGCTCAGTGTAAAAGACCCAGCTTAGTGTCGATGACACAGCTCAGGTCTGAGACACAGCTTAGGTTAATGACACAGCTCAGGTTGAAGACACAGCTCAGGTTAATGATACAGCACAGGTCTAAGACACAGCTCAGAGTCGAGACGCGGCGAGTCCAAAACGGCGAAGACACGGCGAGACGCTTAACAGCTCGAAGACGAAGACCTTCTCCAAGACAAGATCCCGATGTCAGAAGATCTTGTCTGACGCAGTCAAATCAGAGAATGAATAGCCTCTGCAGATGCAGACCTACGTCGTAGGTAAAGGCCAGAAGTCAACAAGAGTAGGTAAGATTCAAACGGCTCTCTTCCAACGGCTAGTTTGAATCTTCACCTATATATATCTCTCCTCCACCATTGCCTTGAGGGGGACTGGTGAGACGACTGAAGAAATAGAAGAAAACAGAAACATGAACAACGATCTACAAAGTCAAATCTTTCTAGAACACCCAGCCAGTCAGCTGTGTTCTTAGTTGTTCACAGATTCAGTCATAGGCAGAATAGATCAGAATAAATATCTTAAGCCTAGTTTGAACGAGTTCATCATACTCCTTGTTCTTAATTGTAAGAACTCGTTCCTAGTTGGAAAACCATACCCAAACCCAAACCCAGAAAGGTTAGGTAAAGGTACGCTTGCTCGAAGCGCGTAATTCGAGTGGTTAGGTTCTTCAGTACCCGGAAACTGAAGGTGTAGGCTTGACAGTGCCCGCAAACTGTTGGAACACAGCTCGGGTTAGAGTTGTGAAGTTGCTTGGTACTTGGAAACCAAGTGGTAGTGGATTACCAGTGAATCTGGTCGTGGATGTAGGAGGGGTTACTCCGAACCACGTTAAAAATGCTTTGTTATTTATCGCTTTGTTTTATGCATGTTACTAACTCTCATAAGCATACATTTCAATCTGCATAAACTGACTAACTGAAAAGTGAAACAGAGCTTTGCAATATAATTTGAAGCAACAGACGGACTTTCCAAATCCACCACATTCCGCACACGATTTGTGTCGATCAAGCTGCCATCCAGCTGGATCGAACACAGCCAGCTCACTCAAAAGAGTTTTAACTTGGAAAAGTTTTTTAAACCTTGGTGTATTCACCCCCCCTCTACACCAAGGTATCCGTCTTGGGACCAACATACAGTGTTCTGCATGCTTTTCATTAAATGCGATGGGATGGATAGCTTGCAGAATAATCCATTTAAGGAATGTTTGGATGTTTGATTTAATATTCAAATAATTTTATCCTTACATAGCATATTACAACAGGGAATATAATAAACAAAATCTGCAAACCCGTCAGCTGATCATTGTAGTCAGCTGATACCACTGCTGTATTCTCTTGTGCTAGATTGAAGGTACTCCTCAGCTGAGTATCTTGGTGATTTGCTTGATGCTTCTTCAGCTGAGTTCCCTTTAACTCTTCGATTGATGTCCAGCTGAGCATTATTTCCTTTAAGCTGGATAATTCTTCTTATCTGAGCTTTTGGGATTCATCTGGGTTTGTTCCCCCTCAGTAGGATGAACTTTTCGTTCATTAGGATTTGAGCCGTCAGCGTTAATTCACACCTTCTTGACTTAGATTTCAGCATGGGTGCTTCTGTGTGAATTTTTCCAACAATGGATTCCTTCAGAAGTTGATAAGACTCTTGGATAATGTCAGCTGGGTTAGAGAATCATCTTGATTACTCTGCTGGTTCAGTTTACCCTCCAGTTGGTGACTCCAACTGAGTCTATCTTGGTAAGTGCATCCTGCTGGGTATTCTACTTGATTTTGCTGATTCTTTCCAGCTATGTAGAGTTCCCCCTCGATTTGATAGTAGGTGGCTTTTTCTTCAGCTGCATCCTACATCCTTTTACTGAACGGATCTTCTTACCATCGGCTCATTTCTTTGAAGAGGTCTCAGATTGTATAGCAGGTAGTCAGCTGTTCCAAATCCAGCCGATTCATATGCTGCTTCTTTATTCTTTCTTTGAGACCATTGTACTCAGCTATATGACTGGCTGCATCTTCCTTTATGCATCCAGCTGTCTTTATTTCACAGCTGGTCCCAGTCATCTAGCTGGATTTCTTCATCTCCTTTGCTCATATTTCAGTGCTCCTTGTTGGTCCTTCCAGGCTGAGCTGATTGAGCTTCTTCTAAGCTTTCGTCAGATATTGTGATGACTTTGGTGGTTGTCTCTCATGGTGTCATATACTCTGAGAATGAGACATTCCAAATCGTCAATCAGCCTTTCTGTTCTTCTCATCTCCTGGTGGCTTGAGATGATTGCATCACAGTCCATCTGGTTTCTTCTTGAGTGAAATTCCTCTCTCCAGTGCTCCAAGATACTTTGATATCTTGTTCTTCGTACCCCCAAGTCATGGAGATAGTTCCTGTAACATTCGCATCTTGGACAAATGTCTGGATTCATGATTTCTCAAGAGCTCCTCTATTGAGAGATTCCTGCACAAGGAAGATTCCACGACTTCTCTTCACAAACAACAGGTCTTGCAGAGCCTTCGATCGAGTATGCAATATAATGATTAAAAAAAATTTGAAGCTTTGAAGGATCTGTTCAGGTGACCACTATCAGCAAAGAAATGCTGACTTGACACAGATACAGTGATCTTTTGAACCACTGCTCTGATACTAATTGTTGGTCCCAAGACGGATACCTTGGTGTAGAGGGGGGTGAATACACCAAGGTTTAAAACTTTTCCAAGTTAAAACTCTTTTAAGAGAGCTGGCTGTGTTCGATCCAGCTGGATGGCAGCTTGATCGACACAGCTGGCTATGTGTGTGTGCGGAATGTGGTGGATTTGAAAATTCCGTCTGTTGCTTCAAATTATATTGCAAAGCTCTATTTCACTTTTCGGTTAATCAGTTTATGCAGCTTGAAATGTATGCTCATGAGGGGTTAGTAACATGCATAAAACAAAGCGATAAAAACAAAGCAATTTTAACGTGGTTCGGAGTAACACCTCCTACGTCCACGACCAGGTTCACTGGTAAATCACTACCACTTAGTTTCCAAGTACCAAGCAACTTCACAACTCTAACCCGAGCTGTGTTCCAACAGTTTGCGGGTTCTGTCGAGCCTACACCTTCAGTTTACGGGTACTGAAGAACCTATCCACTCGAATTACACGCTTCGAGCAAGCGTACCTTTACCTAACCTTTCTGGGTTTGGGTTTGGGTTTGGGTTTGGGTTTGGGTTTTTCCAACTATGAACTAGTTCTTACAATGAAGAACAAGGAGTAAGATGAATTCGTTCAAACTAGGCTTAAGATATTTATATTCTGATCTATTCTGCCTAAGACTGAATATGTGAACAACTAAGAACACAGCTGACTGGCTGGGTGTTCTTAAAAAATTTAGCTTTGAATATCGCTGTTCATTTTTCTGTTTGTTCTTTTATTTCTTCAGTCGTCTTACCAGCTCCTCTTCTTCAATGGTGAGGAGATATATATAGGTGGAGATTCAAACTAGCCGTTGGAAGAGAGCCGTTTGAATCTTACCTACTCTTGTTGACTTCTGGCCTTTCCCTACGAAGTAGGTCTGCATCTGCAGAGGCTAGTTCTTCTCTGATCTGTCTGCGTCAGATAAGATCTTCTGACATCGGGATCTTGTCTTTGAGAAGGTCTTCGTCTTCGAGCTTGCTAAGCATTTCTGCTGTGTCTTCAGTGGCTTGGACTCTGCTGCGTCTTGACTCTGAGCTGTGTTTTAGACCTGAGCTGTATCATCAACCTGAGCTATGTCTTCATCCTGAGCTGTGTCACTGACCTGAGCTGTGTTTTAGACCTGAGCTGTGTCATTGACACTAAGCTGGGTCTTTTACACTGAGCTGGGTCTTTGACACTGAGCTGGGTTTCCGTCACTGAGCTGGGTCTTGATACTGTAGGATCTTTGACTCTGCTTGGTCTTGCTCTGCTGAGTCTGCTCTGCTGAGTTCTTAAGCTGTCTGCTTAGCTGTGTCTTCTGCTGTCTTCAGCTGACTTCAGCTGTCTTCAGCAATTCTACCTGTAAACTAAAAAACTCTTATAAGCTCAACAGGTGAGCTGAAAAACGCTTAGGCTTGTGTGATCATCTACTCGGTTGGGGTCAGCTGGGTTTTGGTATCCAATCAAAACTCTATTAATTTTCCCAACAGTCTACATATAGGGCAACTCAATGTGATGGAACATTTACAGAGCAACTTAGAAAGAGTCTAACGCAAACAACCTATTATAACCTTGGCTACATCTATTCTACAAACTTCATCCTCTCTATATCTCTAATCTCCATAAATAAAAAAACGTAGACATTAGAGAAAAGTATCGTTCCTTTATTCACAAAGAACGATGCCATTTCTGCTTTCTTATAGTAGAAATCATAATTTTTTTTTCTTTCATAATTTAGTTAATACATTGTCATGATTATTGCTTTTGTAGCGGTTGCTATTAATTGATTGATTCTCCAATGAATGTTAATACTCAACCATCTAAAAAGTGAAATATAACTAAACATGATAGATCAATAAAAAAAATACATAGAAAATCCTTCTACATGATTTGAATAAATTGTCAGTCTCCAATTAATATTAATACTCTTAATCATCTAAAAAGAAGGAAAAAATAGAGCTAAAAGTGACAAATATATGATAAAATTCATTGAAAAATCTAGTAATCTTTCAATTGTAATTGTACATAATATATTAATATATGAACAAAACACATTTATAAAACTTGACAAAAGACATAAATTCTTTTTATAAATAATGCCACGATAAAATTATAACACATTTATATATTTAGGATTTTTCACTTTGATATATAGTTTGGCCACCTCATGTTTGCCTTCGAGAAAGTATATGAGTTTGGCCATTGAATTGCTCTAACACCTTAACAACTAGGGGTGAGCACGGTTCGATTAACCGACCGTTTGCCACAAAAAAAACCGACCATACGGTTTTTAATCGGTTCGGTTAACCGCTAAAATATAGAAAATAAAAACCAAAAACTACTATAACGGTTAACCTAAAAATCGGTTCGGTTAACCGTTATTCAACGGTTAACCATGTAGAAAGAAAACTTTTAATTTTTTTATAATTCATAACATGAAAAACAAAAATCCATATCTTAAAATGTGAATACGAAATATACATTTAAAGAAGTATAAATAATAAATTGAACACTCTCATGTTTTCAAGTCAAAGTAGTAAAATCAAGTTAGTTAATATTATAATTTATAACATATAATTAGTTGGTATAATAATTTTATAACATATAATTAGTAAAATTATAATTTTAAATGAGTTTCGGTTCGGTTCGGTTAACCGTCGGTTTTATATATAAAAATAAAAACCTAACTTGTTGAGAAAATTCACACAAACATACAGCGGGCTGATATACTCACAAAGCCGCTGATAGAAGCAAGATTCAAAATGCTGTGCGGATTACTTGGACTACTCAACCCAGACGATGCTTCACCCAGCTGAATGGAAGCAGACCCAGCTGAATGGAAGCAAACAGCTGGAATTCAGAATCAACGTCACTGGTATCAGCTGAGAAAGAATCCCGCTAAACCAGATGCTGAAACTGAAGGATTATTCAGCTGAGGGGGAACCAGCTGGAACCACGATTACCCAGCACACCCACTCAACCGAGGTATCAGCTGACTACAATGATCAGCTGAGAGGTTTGCAACAACATTAACTTCACCTACTCAATCTGTTTTCAGTCAACTCATATCTTGTCATATCTAATCAAATTTAATTAAAAGTCTGCAAAGAATTGAATCATGGGAGTTTCGAGGCAAAAGTCAAAACGCCTCAACCGTCCTCTCACGCGCATTAACTCGCATCTTCTAATCAAGAAACTGACATGACGCGAGAATGACTCCCAGTCGTAGATCTTCTTATCAATCGACAAATCTTGATCGTCCATTCATCAAGAAAGCTATATAAATATGCTAGAAGATATATGTAAAGCATTGCATCAACCCCCAAAAAAAAAGTTTGTTTTGGCATTCTTTATTATTTCCATCAATTGGTATTATTTGTTTCTACTAACAAAAGTTGCAGAAGAAGAACATGGAATCCAGAAAGATATCTCCCGAAGCCAATCAAACTTGAAGAATCTGTCAAAGCTTCAAGATAAGAGTTGCTTAACTCTCAAGAACCTCAAGAAGACGGAGTTCCAGGAGAAGATGAAGCCCATCTACAGATCCGGTCCAACACAGTGGGAGACTGTAAAGCTCAAGAACGTCTTTCATCAGGAAGGTGCAGAAATCTTCCTGGGAATGTCAAAGGAAAAATACCTCCTCCGCCCCACTGTTTCTCTCAACTTTAAAGAGAGAACGGGACATTCAACTCCCTGGGATGCAAAAAACAACGTCAACAAACCTGGACCAGATGTTGATAAACCGGAGTCTTCAAGACAGTCGTGTCAAAGCTCTTGCTCCACCACAGGAGGCACAGAAAAATATGCAAGAGACAAAGCAGCATGCATCTATTTCCGTCCCAGCTGGGAATCGGAAACAACTTGAGGAGACAAAACATGCTGAAGCACCGTCTTCAAACAGAAGACTCAAGTCAAAGGTGCTTAGTCAGTCAGCCGAGAAGCCAGCTGACATTATGAGAGAATTCGTAATTACTCTCCGAGGAGCAGAAGGCCCACAAGCGGTCGGTTCTTACGGTGGAAAAGAAGTTCATGTGCCTGCATGAACATCATCGTCATTAACGCCGCAACGTAGTATTCCAGCTGATCAACCAAGCTTAAACCCCAAGACAGATGGAATACTTCAACCGCCTTCTCCTCAGTTTTCTTCAGCTCAACAGGGACACCAGCTTCGAGATCTTCCGATGAAAGATGGTCAAGCCCCTGCACCAAGATCAAATGAAAGACATCACCCAGCCAATGATCACCTGCAGCTAGATGATGATGATATGAGCTGAACCCAATACCCACCACTTTGAAGTGGAAGGGGAATACTCAAGTCATTCAAGTGCTGAATCAGACTTTCTCATTCAATCTAAGAAGTCTGAAGAAGCAAAATTGCAAGGAATGAAGTTGTTCCCGACTCAGAAGATGCTATCTCCAGTGCCAACTCATCCCTTCAAGCACTCAATTTGGACCGCCCAAATCGAATCGAGCCAAGGACGCCGTAATCCGCAATCACAGCTGAGGCTAATGCTACTGAAGAAGAGCCAACTAATACAACAGCTGAGCCACCTAGACTCCAGACCTCACTGCTCAGAGCTGAAGACCACAATTTCGCCAAACTAAAACATCGTAACAGCCGATGGTGTATCTCTCCCACCCTGTTTGATGATGCCAAAAATGCGGAAGTAAGGGAGAAGAGACAAGTCAAAGAAGAGGCAAACTATTGAGCTAGAGGAACCAGCTGAATCAGAATCAACTGAAGAAGAGACGAGTCAAAAGAAAGAAGCAACGGATGCAGAAGAGAAGACCCAGCCAACTGGGATTGAAGACTGAAGAATTGAAGATTTTTTTTCTCTTTCTTTTTTCTGTGTTATAATGTATTTTCTTACATTAATAAAACACAAGTTTTTCTGCGTCATAAGTTGTCTCAGTTAGGTTTTGGCATCATCACAAAGGGAGAAATTGTTGGGAAAATTATAAGGTTTTGATTTGATACCAAAACCCAACTGATTCTCCAACCGAATAGATGATCGCGTCAACCTAAATAGTGTTTTCCAGCTAGCCTGTTTGAGCTTTAGATTTTCTAGGTTTACAGGTTAAGGAAGCGGAAGACAGCAGTCGACCCAGCTGTGTCTACGGCAGGAGTCAGCTAGTGGAAGACAGCAGTCGACCCAGCTGTGTCTACAGCAAGAGTCAGCTAGCGAAAGACAGCAGGCGTCAACCTTCAGCTGAGTCCTCCAGCAGAGCATGATCAAGCTGAAGAGAATTTGAGCTGAGTTCAAAACACAGCCGGTCCAGCTGTACAGAACAAAGGGAACTAACTCTGAAGACTTCACTTCAAGTCAGTCCAGCTTTGAATTCAAAAGCCAGCTCCAAAGGCAGAAGATCCCGGCGTCAGAGGAAGTCAACATGCCTCGACTAATGAGGGATTGCCGAATCAGCATCCTAGACTTCAGGACCTAGGATGTGACACAAATGAAGACAGGTGCAGATTCGCCCAACGACAGATCTCGAATTTAAGAAGAGTAGGTAAGATTCAAACGGCTCCTCCAACGGCTAGTCTTGAATCTCTACCTATATAAACCCGTCTTCAATCTCAGGATCAAATACGAAAAACTCTCTACAAGCTTTCATTCTCTGAAATCATCAATCTTTCAAAAGCTCCCAAGCAGTTCTACATAGTTCAAAGAACACTTTATCTTAAAGTGTTTTTAGTTCAGAAACTGCTTAGTTTTTCGTCTGATCCCTAGGCCAAAATCTTTGTATATCTTAAGCCTAGATTTCGAACGAGTTCATCATACTCTAAAGTTCTTCATTGTAAGAACTCGTTCACAGTTGGAACCCCAAACCAAACCCCTCTATACCCAGAAAGGTTAGGTCAAGGTTACGCTTGCTTGAAGCGGGAAATTCAAGTGTGTAAGGTTTTTTCAGTACCCGTAAACTGAAAGGTTAGGCTTGACAGTGCCCGCAAACTGTTGGAACACAGCTCGGGTTAGAGTTGTGAAGTTGCTTGGTACTTGGAAACCAAGTGGTAGTGGATTACCAGTGAACCTGGTCGTGGACATAGGAGGTGTTACTCCGAACCACGTAAAAACTCGTGTGCTCTTTTCTTTCATCTTAAATTCAGTTTTGTACTAACTCTTTCATATCATTGCATATTTGATCAAAACAGCATACGCAGCTGCTCTCCAAAGACAACTGTGTCTCTCTGAAAGTTGCACAACTTGACTAAGCTGAAAACATAAAGTTAATCTTTTCAAACTGAGTTTTTCTAAGTAACCGAGCTAAGTTTTCAAACCACCACATTCCGCACTGCCAGCTGAGTTATTTACCCAGCTGACCCTCCCCAGCTGGATCAATAACTGAGCTCACCAACTCTGTGATTTAACTCTAAAAAGTTTTTAGAAATCTATTTGGTGTATTCACCCCCCTCTATACCAAATACCTAGCTCAGGGACCATCATAACTGTTATCCTCAGTTTTTTAAAATTAGAAAAATAAACCGAACCGTCGGTTCGGTTAACCATTTTTTCGGGACGGTTTCGGTACGATTTGTCAGTCGGTTCAGTTTTTCGGTTTGTTTTGCTCACCCCTATTAACAACTAATCTCCGCTCTCTATGATAGATATGTTGAGCGCGAGCTTCTGCACCTTAATCTCTCTCTACAATTTCTTCACGGTCGAAGGTCCCTGCGGCTTAGTCGTCGAGGCTGGATCAAGTTGAAGCAGAACTGTTGGTCCCAAGACGGATACCTTGGTGTAGAGGGGGGAATACACCAAGGTTTAAAACTTTTCCAAGTTAAAACTCTTTTCAGAGAGCTGGCTGTGTTCAATCCAGCTGGATGACAGCTTGATCGACACAACTGGCTGTGTGTGTGTGCGGAATGTGGTGGATTTGGAAAGTCCGTCTGTTGCTTCAAATTATATTGCAAAGCTCTGTTTCACTTTTCAGTTAATCAGTTTATGCAGCTTGAAATGTATGCTCATGAGGATTAGTAACATGCATAAAACAAAGCGATAAATAACAAAGCATTTTTAACGTGGTTCGGAGTAACACCTCCTACGTCCACGACCAGGTTCACTGGTAAATCACTACCACTTGGTTTCCAAGTACCAAGCAACTTCACAACTCTAACCCGAACTGTGTTCCAACAGTTTGCAAGCACTGTCGAGCCTACACCTTCAGTTTCCGAGTACTGAAGAACCTATCCACTCAAATTACACGCTTCGAGCAAGCGTACCTTTACCTAACCTTTCTGAGTTTGGGTTTGGGTTTAGGTTTTTCCAAATATGAACGAGTTCTTACAATGAAGAACAAGGAGTAAGATGAACTCGTTCAAACTAGGTTTAAGATATTTATATTCTGATCTATTCTGCCTAAGACTGAATATGTGAACAACTAAGAACACAACTGACTGGCTGGGTGTTCTTGAAAGATTTGGCTTTGAAGATCGCTGTTCATTTTTCTGTTTGTTCTTTTATTTCTTCAGTCGTCTCGCCAGCTCCTCTTCTTCAATGGTGAGGAGATATATATAGGTGGAGATTCAAACTAGCCGTTGGAAGAGAGCCGTTTGAATCTTACCTACTCTTGTTGACTTATGGCCTTTACCTACGAAGTAGGTCTGCATCTGCAGAGGCTAGTTCTTCTCTGATCTGTCTGCGTCAGATAAGATCTTCTGACATCGGGATCTTGTCTTTGAGAAGGTCTTCGTCTTCGAGATTGCTAAGCATTTCTGCTGTGTCTTCAGTGGCTTGGACTCTGCTGCGTCTTGACTCTGAGCTGAGTTTTAGACCTGAGCTGTATCATCAACCTGAGCTATGTCTTCATCCTGAGCTGTGTCACTGACCTGAGCTGTGTTTTAGACCTGAGCTGTGTCATCGACACTAAGCTGGGTCTTTTACACTGAGCTGGGTCTTTGACACTGAGCTGGGTTTCCGTCACTGAGCCGGGTCTTGATACTGTAGGATCTTTGACTCTGCGTGGTCTTGCTGTGCTGAGTCTGCTCTGCTGAGTTCTTAAGCTGTCTGCTTAGCTGTGTCTTCTGCTGTCTTCAGCTGTCTTCAGCGATTCTACCTGTAAACTAAAAAACTCTTATAAGCTCAAACAGGTGAGCTGAAAAATGCTTAGGCTTGTACGATTATCTACTCGGTTGGGGTCAGCTGGGTTTTGGTATCCAATCAAAACTCTATTAATTTTCCCAACAAGAACTGTTAACTTTTTTCTTATTAATCAAGCTTCCTTTAGTAGGGAAACTCGAAATGAAATAACACAAAGCATGTAGAGTGTATGGATGTAATTGGTTGCTGAATTATGGAATTTATAGGTAGGAAAAAAGTATAAAAATGGAAAATACATTATTGCAATTTTATCTTGCCATTAATTATGCTTTTGTAACGTCTGAAATTAATTTGTTGATTGGAAAAATATTAATGAAAATTATAAAAAAAATATTATTTTCAAAAACAAAATATTGAAAAAAAACTGAAAATTAAAAGTTTCTTTTCGACCATCTGACCTCTCTATTTCGATTTTAATGTTTATTTGTTAACCCAAAATGCATGAAATCAGCCATGACCTCGTGATCAAAATTTTAATTGATAATTTTTAATTTATACTCCATCCGTCCCATTATTGTTGGCTCGTTTCTTTTCGGCACGGGTATTAAGGAGAAGAAAATTAGGGATAAAAGGTGTGTTTAGTGGAATTTTTTATTCAATACTTATTCCTTATTGTAACAGTGAATTAAAGTGGAAGCTGCTTTGAATTTCCATCATAGTTGTCCATGTCCCTTCTTTTCAATATAAAAACATTAGAAACTTGGAAAAGTTACCACAAATAAAAGTAAAAACATTGCGCATTGACAGAAAATTTAGGCTCCATAGCTTCCATTCCATTTCCCAGCATAATTCAAATTTCCCTCTAAACAAAAAGAAGTTGTGCTATAAATATCATTACATACTCACTTCTACAACCATTCAACATCTTTCAAAAACACAAAAATGTACAGGAAAGATCTCTCCACTGCAGAAAGAAACTCCATAATTTAGTTCCTTCTTCAACACAGCAAGAATGGGAAGCCAGCAAGGGGGAAAATACAAGAAGCTGTCACCAAATTCTCCAGCTCAAGGAGGACAGTCAGTCGGTTGTGGGCTGAAGCAAAGAAACAACAAGACAACAATGAATGCATCAATTCAACAAACAAGAAAAAATGTGCACCAAGAAAAAAGAGAGTTCAGCTAGACATACAGGCAATTCAAAGCTTGCCATTATCCAAAAGATCAATAATAAGAAGTCTTGCAAGTGGAATTAACCGCAAGAAGAGTACAGTGGAAAGATGGATTAACCAAGGCCTGATCAAATCCCACACGAGTGCAATAAAACCTGATCTTTCAGCTTCAAACAAGTTGCTTAGGGTAAGGTTTTCACTAGAGGCTGTTGAATATGATAGAATTCTCAATGTTTTGAAGTTCAAGAGCATGCACAATACTGTCCACATAAATGAGAAGTGGTTCTACATCACTAAAGGATCACACAAGTTCTACATAACAAAAGAGGAGGCAGAACCTCATAGAACTTGTAAATCTAAAAAATTCATCGCCAAGGTGATGTTTATGTATGCAGTGTATAGGCCAACATTTAATGCAGATGGAAGTGTGTTATTTGATGGGAGATAGGTATCTTTCCCTTCACTGAAATGGTACCAGCACAGAGGAATTCCAAAAATAGAGGTGCAGGTACTTTGGAGCAGAAGTCAATTCCAAGCATTAATAAGTCAGTTATCAAAGAGTGTGTAATTAACCATGTATGGAAAGATACTGAGATATGTATGCAATGTAAGGATAGTATGATTGGAATAGAACTACTGTCTGTATTAATTTAATTATATGCATTTATGTGCAAGAATGTTAACACACTGCAATCAATAGATAATGCATTTATTGAGTATATTTCACTTATTGGACCAGATCTTACCAGCCATCAAATCAAAGTGGCCAGAAGCTGCAAGCAAAGTTATTTACATTCATCAAGATAATGCTAGACCACATATAAAAGATGCAGACCCAGATTTCAGAGCTGCTGCCAGCTCAGATGGCTATGATATCAAGATAGTACATCAACCACCCAACTCTCCAGACACAAACATCAATGACTTGGACTGGTTCAGAGCAATTCAAAGCATACAAACTGAGAGTGTTTGTTTGAACACAAATGATCTAGTCATTGCAGTGATAGAATCATTTAACACACTGGAGGAAACAAAATTGAATAAGGTATTCTTAACACTGCAGTCATGCATGCTGGAAATTATGAAGTTGAAGGGACAAAATAGCTATAAGATCCCCCATTTGAAGAAGGATGCCCTAGCTAGACAGAATATGCTTCCATTTACATTGGAAGTTCCAACTGCTCTAGTGCAAGAAAACATAGATTACCTAATTGAGAAATGGGCAGTGGATGGGATTGACAGCCTAATGCAGCAATTAGGTTATAACCAAAGTGCAGGGGCTTAATTTTACAACTACAAGAATGCATAGGGTTTTTGTTTTTTGGTGTTATGCCTTAAAAACATGTGTGCAATTGTTTTTGATCATGTTTTAGGTGTAAACAAGCTCTATGAAGCTCTCATCACTGTAATTTCGTAAGTTTATGCATATGCAAGTGATTGAATGAAGTTGTTTTGATATAGGGTTTCTGGTTGACATCTCATACAGACAACTGAATCATAGATGCAACATACAAGCCATCACCATTAAATAAGCACACAGTGAGCACAGATCTATCATTTCAGTACCGAATAAGGTAGCCATCACCACACTGTACTCCAACATGCAATTAAACATCACACAAAAAACTGGAAAGATCTCACCCCAAACAAGCGCGGCAGCAAGATCCTGAGCACTGACAGATGAGAAAGGTCCACGGAGGGAGTATCAGCCACCAGCCCACTGCTCAGAAGCTTTGAATCTCGGTATTTTTGCTCTTCATCACGGCGGCGATAGATCTGTCGCGGCACGACAGTGGCTCTCGCAGCCCTGCACCCATCTTCGATCTCAATCGCACAGATCCAACCATCATCGACGACCTCCAATTGATCTTCAGTGTCGGAAACCACCGTCCCGCTCAGATTTAGGTCAGCATCGGCCTCATATAAAAGGGACAGCGGAGATTGAGGTGGGGTTTCGGGAACCACCGTATCGGTAAGAAATTGGGAATAATCCCGATAGATATTCGGAGGGGAGAGTGATTCATCGCAGTACGTTTTCATCACGGCAAAGACAGCGGCGATTAATCGGATGGAGGACCAGAGATCGGAGTCGGCGCGAAGAAGAGAGACGAGTAGAGAGAGAGATAGATAGAATGAATGAATGAATAGTGACGGCGCAGAAGTGAGATCTAGAGTGAATAGTGAAACTGGAGAGTAGTCTAGGGTTTAGAAGGAATGCGGCCAGATTAACTTTTTAATTAGAGACTAAGTAACCCCTAATTCGTCCCAAAAAGAAAACATGCCAACTTTAGTGGGACGACCCAAAAATAAATACAAGCCAACAATAATGGGACGGAGGGAGTACAACATATATTAATTCTTTCAAAAAAATTTGTATGATATATAAAATTAATATGTCTTTATATGTATTAAATATAATTTCTTGATACAATAAAATTAGAATGAGTTTGAGGCTTGAAATCAGCCATGGATGTAAAATATCATGATTTTAATATTTATTTGTTTAGCCAAAATTTGGGACAAAATTTAAGAGAGAATTATTGACCTAATGTTTCAATCAGTTGACTTTCTTTTAGAAAAATCTTATGTGATGATCTAGAAAAATAATGTTTTAATTTAATTAATTTGTTGTTATTGATTTTAATTTTGTAACGTTTTTTTTATTAAATGCATGATTGTCAATTATTAATGAATAATTGTGATATACCATTTTTATGTATAATTTCTAGAATTGGAAAGTGAAAAAAAAAATTGAAAACAAAAGTTTCTAAAAATAGCAGCCCGGACTTGCTATTATAGTTTATAAAAATAAAGATTGTATGGTTAAAAATAAGTAGACTGTGTGAAACCTATTAATATTAAAAATAAAACAAGCAAATAGGTGATGAACGAATTAAAAAAGAAATAAAAACAAATAGATCGTAGATAGAGGGAGTACTAATCTCTTTTTCAACTCAAAAACTTACATGAGATCGTCTGATGGATTAAATTCATAAAATTCAATGACATGTTTTTAATTTATTAGTGTTTAGCTGCCTAAGATTTGGGTCCACATGGAGTAATTCTCTTTTCGGCAAATAAATTAGTGTTATTATAGTAAAATACACACTATTCCTTTTGCAAAATAAAAATTACACACCATCACCAAGACAAATGAAATATACACAAGATGACGATTATACCCCTCTGTTTAAACTATTGACAGTTCAGAATTGCTATGGACAGAAATAGCTATGAATTTCTTTATGATAAGAATCATTTTTCGTACATTCTGTTGTTCCTAACCCACGCTTTCAAAATGGTATCAGAGCCTAAGGTTTATCTGGGAATTATATTTTATTTATTGCTTTAAGTGTTATCCTAACGGAGGAGACATCAAGAAAAACATGGATCCGGACAATTGTCCGAGATGCGAGGGTTACAGGAATTATCTCCATGATTTGGAGGTACAGAAAACAAGAACCCAGACTGCACTAGCAATCTGGAAAAGAGAATTCCACTCTGCAGCACTAAGAGTGGATTGTGAATCCATTATCTCTTGCCACCAAGAGATGAGAAGGAGAGAAAACTTCCTCGAGGAGTTGAAGTATCTCCATCTAAGGACGGAGTACGTGATGAAAGAAAACCATCAGAACCATACTGACTGATGGACCTAGAAGAATGTCCAAGGTGTGGACATTTCCAGGAACGTCTCCAAATCTTGGAGAAAAGAAGGATAAGATACCAGAGTGTTCTAACACACTGGAGAAATATGTTGAATCTCTTAGTTCAACATAACTAGGAGAAAGAATTAATTGATTCCTGCCTCCAAGGAATCAAAAGAAAAGAAGATCTTCTTCATAGTTGTTGATGGTCCCAGAACGAGGTCTTCGGTGTAGAGGGGGGTGAATACACCGAAGAGGGATTTTTGAAACCTTTTATCAAGTTAAAACGGAGTTGAGTGAGAGCTCAGTTATGAGTTCAACTGACTTCTAAAGAAGATGGTCAGCTGGACTGATAACTTAGCTGGCTGTGCGGAATGTGGTGGAAAGAAAAACTTAGCTCGTTCCTTTTACAAAAACTCAGAAAAACTTAGTTTCAGTTTTCAGTTTAAGCAGGTTTGAGAAATATGCAGCTGGCTGGGTCACACAGCCAGAAAGATGAAGTTTTGAAAACTTGTGCTGTGTAAATGCGGTTAGTTCTTTAAATAAGAATAAAGCAAAGACTTAATTAACGCAATAAAGAACACGGAATTTTAACGTGGTTCGGAGAGAAAACTCCTACGTCCACGACCAGGTTTTAGCTGGTAAATCCACTAAGGATGACCACTTGGTTTACGAGTACCAAGCAACTTCGCAGCTCTTCCTCGAGCTGTGTTCTAACAGTTTACGGGCACTGTAGAAGCCTACACCTTTTCAGTTTTCGGGTACTGAATAACCTTACACTCAAATTTCGCGCTTCGAGACGGCGTAACCTTGACCTAACCTTTTCTGGGTAAAGGAGGGTTTTGGGTTTCCAACTTTGAACGAGTTCTTACAATGAAGAACTTTGAAAGATGAACTCGTTCAGATCTAGGCTTTGGATTTACAATTATTACAGCCTATTGATCAGACGAAAAACTAAAGCAGTTTCTGAAATTGAACACTTAATAAGTTAAGTGCTCTTTTAAAGAGTTAGATAACTGCTGGAGAGCTTTTTAAATACTTGAGAGATTCAGAAAAGTTGTAAGCTTATGGGGAGTTTTTCGTGTATGATTCTGAGGTTGAAGACTGGTATTTATAGGTAGAGATTCAAACTAGCCGTTGGAGGACCCGTTTGAATCTTACCTACTCTCTGATCTGTCGATCTGCCGTTGAGTGTATCTTCATCTGTCTTCATCACTGTGTCAGATCCTAGGTTCGTCTTTCTAGGATGCTGAGTTGTCAATCCCTCATTGGTCGAGGTATATTGACTTCCTCTGAAACTGGGATTTCTGTCTTTTGAGCTTGACTTTGAGTTTAAAGCAGGATGGGTAAACTGACTTGAAGTGACGTCTTCAGAGTTAGTTCTCTTTTTGGTCAGCTCAGCTGTCTTTCTTTAGACTTTGATGCAGCTCAATTTATTCTGCTCAGTTGGATCTTCTTGGCTGGATCCATTCTTCTTTTCTTGAGTCAGTCCGACTCAGCTCAGTTCTGGAGCTCTATTCAGCTAAGAGATCTTTTAGTTGACTTTGGGTCCAGCTGATTACTCAGCTGGGTCTTCTTCTGTCTTCAGCTTCCAAACCTGTGAACTTAGAAAATCTAAGGCTCAAACAAGTGAGCTGGAAAACTTAACTTAGGTTTGTACAAACATCTACTAGGTTGGAGAACAGTTGGGTTTTGGAATCAAATCAAAACTTTAGAATTTTCCCAACAATTTCCCCCTTTTTGATGATGCCAAAACCTAACTGAGAAAAATAACATGCTTCCCCCTAAATGGGAAAGTGGGTTTTTTTAAAAGATTTCACCAGAAGATTAAATTCAGAGTTCATTGCCTGGACAAAGAGTTATTGTCATCAGGGTGAACTTGAGAGCAAAATATTTCAGTTTTATTAATCCACAAAAGATGATTACAAGAGATACAGGATTAACGAACTGAAATCAAACAAAATTAAATCCCGAAGCCGGGTCTTCATCTCTCGTCGCTTCGCCGATTCTTCGCCGATCTTCTTCCACTCGCTCATCTGTTCTCAATCTATACCGGTTAAAAATCATCTCGCTCCAAATCCTATATTCTTCTTCGTTGTTTGCCTTGGAAATTTTCCTCCCGATCGCCCATCTCGTTTACTTCGGCCGATAATCTTTGATTTGTCGGGAAGATTAGTTCCTGTATCAACGGAGGCCGGATATGATACGGTAGGGAGCGATGTGGATCTTCGCGGTATTTGCGGCGTTGAAGAATGCTTTTGCCGTCATCCCGTCTTGATGAAAAAGCTCATTTAGATGCATCATGAAAGCAATATCTCGGGCGTATTTGGGTAAGCTCCCGGCATAATAGAAATCTTCGATGAACTCAAACTTAGTATGTTCCCAGTCGTCATTTAGCTCTTCTGGGATCCATTCATCAACTCTTCTCCAGTTCATCGGCATCTGAGACTTTTTCTTTGCAGCTCTTATGTTTGCTCTTTTCTTCTGCTGCTTCTTCTCTTCGGCATTTAGCTGACTTTCTTTCTTCTTCTGCTCATCTTGGAGGCTTTTCATCTCTTGCTTTTGCTGAGATACAAAGTTGCAGAGCCAATGAATATCATTGAGCTGTTCTGGCGTGGTTCCGCTAGCTTTGGCAAGAGGGATGATCATCCTGCTCCACTTTCCTTTCCGTCCAATTTGGATTCCTCTGCATCCGCTCAGCAACAACTTCGTCAATCTCTGACTGCATCACTTGGACTTCAGCTACAGCTTTTCCTTTGCCCGTCTTTGATGTTTTTCTCTTGTCATTACCTTCCCCCTTTTTGGCATTATCAATAAGAGTGGAGGTGAAGTTGACTATTGTCTCATTCAGCTGGGCCAAGGCTTTGTCAATGTCAGCAATCTTTGCTGAGTTGTCTGCTGTGACTAGGTTGAGCTGTGCTGTGCTGCTGCTTCCTGCTTTGAACTGATTGTCCAGCTCCTTGTAAAGATTGAACAGCTGGTGGATGTCAGTTCTGTAGGAGAGAGTCTGCTGTTGGAGAGCGTCCAGCTGGCTGGATAAATCGATGACGAGGCTTTCCAGCGGAGCTTGGAGGTTTGAGATGATCTCAGGGACTCTCTTCTCTAGATGATTTGAATTATCAATACGTTGAGAAACGAGAGACTGTTTGAGATCTCTGCTGGTGCTTTCTTGCAGATTCAGAGCGAATCTGTGAACGTCGTCAATGGACTGTCCATTGCTATGGACTTGCGACTCTATAGCTGTGATGCGCAGAAGGGTATCCACATTTGATTTGAGTCTATCCTGAAAAAGGATTTCCTCGACTTGTTTGGCAATCTCGTCCTTCATTGCATCAGAGAGCACAACAGGATCCGTCTGGGTCCCGGATTCGGCTTGGCTGGGTTTTACTGCCTCGATCTCGACCAGTGAGCGAGTGTCATCGGCAATTGGACTCTGTGGGGCAGCTTCGGTTGGCTCAACTGTTGCAGCAGTTGGCTCGTCTTCAATCATCATTGCCTCAGCTGTGTCGGCAGGGACAACTTCATTGGCGCTTCAACCGGAACGATCCACTCGAGATTGTGTAGGTAGGAGTTGGCTTGAGAAATGATTTTCTCAGAAGGTGGTATTTCATCTTGTTTAACCTTCTGAATGAATATCTGGATCAGCTCGTCTTGATGCTCAAAAGCATCCTGAAGACTTCCAAAGCCAAATGTCTCCTGCAGAGCTGCTTCTTCAGCTTTAAGCTTATCGAAAGTGAAGAACTCCACCATTTCTTCATTTGCGTACCAAGTGGCCATCTTGGTAGCCAAATAAAATTTGAAGTCGCTTACAGCGACTAGAGCAGCAGGGAGGGAGGCAAGAGAGGGATAATGTTGCAGTGCGCTCTTTATTCCTTGGAGTCTGAGGTCCTCGACCCTCATGACTGTGGCAGCACGTGCAACGGCTCTGGGACTGAGGATTTCGATTTCCTCAGAAGAAGTAGTAGGGCTTGATGGTTCAGCTTGGTATTCATCATCCAGCTGCAAAGGAGCGTCAGCTGGATGGGGCTCTTTGGGTGAGCTGGGTGCTGAGAGATGGGTGGTTTCAGGTACTGAAGAGGTAGGGGAGGATTCTTGGAGAGGTACCTGAGGAGGAGGAGGAGGAGGAAGGAGAAGAGAGTGTTGTTGAGGAGGAGATCCAGATGATGTGAGATCAACTGGAGCGGGTTGTGAGGATGCTTGTAGGATTTGGCGAAGAGGAATAGCATCCTCCGGGTCAGGGTGGGGAACCACTATCTGTGGTTCCTCAGCTTCTCGTGAAGCAATCACGAACTCCCTTCCTTGGTCTGTGCTGGAGGAGGAATCCTGAGCTGTCTCCTCAAAGAATCGATCTCCATTCGATTCCGGTGGCATGTCGGTTGGCTTCTCTGTCGTCTCAGCTCGGCCTATTGCTGCCTTAAATTTTAGCTTCTTTTTGGCAGGTGGAGATCCAGCTGGCTGAGTTTCCTCCGGCTGTTTCCTTTTCCCAGTTTGAGAGGGAGAGGCAGTCTGCTGTTTTGCCTCCTGCATCTTCTTCTTCCCTTCAGGGGCTGCTTTCTTCATCAAGTCAGAGAGCTGACTCTGCTTTTCAAAAAGAACTTTGGACACAGGGAACTCTTCTGTGTCTTTCCACTTGATTTGCCGTCCAGTTGTGTAGTGTTCTATTATGCACGCCACCTTGGTGCATAAATAGATGGTCTCCTACTGGTGAACTTGGTGAAGGCCGTCGTCTTCGAAGTGAATCTTCTTCGACTCCTTCTCCAACTTTCCCATAAAGTAGGAGAACCAATCCACAAGATCATTCCTGAGGATGGCTATCATGGGCTTCAACTTGGGTATGCTGATCTCTCCTTGAGATCCAGCAATACCTAGGATGCACTTCTGGGTCACATCCGAGTAGTCGATTTGGGCTTGAGCAGTAGCTTGGACATACTCGCCCTGTAGGGTTCCGGCTTGAACAGCATCTTGTCCAGTTCGGCCTGGATCTCTTCTCTGGTGTAGTTGTCTGGGGAGCGGTCCCCAAGAGTTTTCAATCCGAATAGCTTGTTCAATATCCGGTTGATGTTGATGTCGACGTCCCAGGGAGTTGTATGCCCTGTCTTTTCTTTGAGTTGGAGGGTGATGTTGGAGCGGAGGCGTTCATCTCTGTTCGTCATCTCCATGAAGAACTCTGCTACATCCTGGCGGAAGATGTTCTTCGGACGCGCCGTCGCCCATTGAAGTAGGCCTGCCTTATCGATGAGATCCAGCACCTCCTGGAACTCTGAGTTCTTGTAGTTCTTGAAAGTTAAGCAACTCTCAAAGTGCAATTTTGACATGAGGTTCTCCGATTGGTTTGCTCCCGGGGTTATCTTCTTTGGTGTCATTGTATATTTCTGTATTGAAGAGTTAGAAGAATACAAGAGAAAAGAGTTTTGCAGAGAGAGCTTGATAATCAAGAACTTGATTTGCAGAAAAATTTCAGAGAAAATAAGTAAATATGGCGACGATTTGCATATCTTTGATATATATATATATCAACCGTCTATCTTGATGAACGGTTGAGATCTTTAGATTTGAATTCAAGATCTGCGGCTGGGAGAGATTTGCGCAACACGTTAAGTGACGTGCGTATGTAGAGTGTAGGTCACGCGCGCGTGAGGTAGTCAAAACGTTCTGACTTCTGCCTCGACTTTCCCGAGCTACAGTACCCTGCATGCTTTTCATTAAATGCGATGGGATACGATTTGATGGATGGCTTATTGACGAATCCTTCTAAGGAATGTCTGTGAATTTTGAATTTAAATTCAAATAAATTTATCCTTAAATAGCATATTCCTTAGGGAAATAAATGATAGACCGCAAACCTGTCAGCTGAACTTTGTAGTCAGCTGATACCTCGGCTGTGTTTCTTTGTGTTGAGTTACTCCTTCAGTTTAACTATCCAGCTGAGTTTGATTCCCCCTCAGCTGGTTTCCCTTCTAGAACTGAGTTCACGAAACTACTGGGTCTGGATTCTTCCATCTTGATATCCCAAAAACGGTTTCCAGATGAGTCTTATTCCCCCTCAGCTGGATGAAGTTTCTTCATCAGGATTAAGCAATCCAAGCAATCCACACAGCATTTTGAATCTTGCTTCCATCAGCGGCTTTGTTAATATGTCAGCTCGTTGAATATCTGTGTGAATTTTCTCAACAATGACGTCTTTCTTTTCCACGTGATCTCTGATGAAGTGATGTCGAACGTCAACGTGTTTACACCTTGTGTGAAGAACTGGATTTTCAGAAATTGCAATAGCACTTGAGCTATCACAGAAGATTGGAACTTGACCAGTTTTCACTTCATAGTCATCCAGCTGATGCTTCAGCCAGAGAATTTGAGAGCAGCAGCTTCCAGCTGCCATATACTCCGCTTCAGTTGTAGAGGTAGCGACACACGTCTGCTTCTTTGAAAACCATGATATCAACTTGCTTCCTAGGAACTGACATGTTCCTGAAGTTGATTTTCTGTCTAATCGATCTCCAGCATAGTCTGAGTCTGAGTATCCAGTCAGCTGCAAATTATCTTCAGCTGGATACCACAGCCCAACGCTCTGAGTGCCCTTTAGATATTTGAGAATATTCTTGACTGCTTGCATATGTGCCTCCTTAGGATCAACTTGAAATCTGGCACATACTCCAACTGCAAATGATATATCTGGGCGGCTAGCTGTGAGATACAGCAGGGAACCAATTATCCCTCTGTATTTGCTGGGATCCATTGATTTTCCTTCGGTTCCAAGTTCAATCTTCCAATTTGTATTCATAGGGCTCTTCACCGTTTTGCTGGATTGAATTCCATATTTGGTGATCAAGTCTTTCACGTACTTGGATTGATTTATGAATATTCCTTCTGCTGATTGCTTGACTTGGAGTCCTAGGAAGAAACTCATTTCTCCCATCATTGACATTTGGAATTGTTTTGACATCATCTCTCCAAATCTTTCACATAAGAAAGTTGATCTTGAGCCGAAGATGATGTCGTCCACATAAATTTGAACAACTAAAATATCTTCACCTAGCTTGATGGTGAAGAGAGTTCTGTCAACTGAACCTTTCTTGAAACCTTTGGATACTAGAAATCCTGACAGAGTGTCATACCAAGCTCGAGGTGCTTGCTTCAGACCATAAAGCGCCTTCTTTAGCTTGTAAACTTTGTTTCCTTCTACTTCAAATCCTGGGGGTTGTTCTACATAGACATCTTCTCTGATTTCCCCATTCAAGAATGCACACTTCACGTCCATTTGATATACTTTGAATTTGTGATGTGCTGCGTATGCAAGGAATAATCTGATGGCTTCCAATCTTGCTACTGGAGCAAATGACTCTTCAAAGTCTATTCCTTCTTGCTGTGTATATCCCTTGGCGACTAAGCGAGCTTTATTTCTGATTATTACTCCAAGAGTATCCAGCTTGTTTTTGAATATCCATTTCAGACCTATTATTTTGACTCCTTCTGGTTTATTGACCAATTCCCAGACGCAATTTCTGAGAAATTCATTCAGTTCTTCTTGCATAGCATTTGTCCAGGGCACACTCTTTAAGGCTTCGACAATTGTTTGAGGCTTTGGAACTTGAGCTACATAACATGCCATGAGAGCTGTGTCTTCGTTGTAGACGGTTAGATCTAGCTCTACTGCGACTTGAGCTTCAATATTTGCTTCTTGCGGATTTGATGTCAGGTTTTGAGCAATTGAATTTCTTGTTCTAACTCTGTCTGATGGTTCTCCAATGATTGCTGAAGCTGGATGATCTTCGATCCATCTTCGTCTTCTTCTAATTTCTTCTTCTAGCTCATTGATGCTTGAGGTTGCTAGGTCACGTCTTGCTTGGAGATGATCTGGAGTCGTATCCTGAGACTCGTTCTGATTTGGATTAGAGTTAGATTGATCTTGAGGCGTAGACTGAGTGAATCCAGCTGGAGAGGGAGCTGGGGAATCAGCTGGGTCTTGATTTCCAGCTGGCGGCATTCCCCCTTGATCTGATATTGGGGATTCCTCTAGATCATCAGCTGGTTGATTTGCCTCTGCTGAATTGATTTGAGGTTCTTCTGGTTCATCATCCCAAATCAATGGTTCAGCTAGATTCCGGATTCGAATTACTTGTGATCTTGTTTGAGCTGGATCGGAGCTTGATGTTCCAGCTGTGTTTCTTTGTTTGATCGACTCTCTGAATTCGAAGGATGTTTCATCAAAGGTGACATGAGGGGTCACTTCGACTGTTTGTGTTCTCCTGTTGAAGACTCTGTAGGCTTTACTTACAGCTGAGTAACCAAGGAATACTCCTCGGTCAGTTTTGGCGTCGAACGTCTTCAGCTGGGTTTTCCCATTATTTAGGATATGGCATTTAGACCCGAAAACCTTGAAATATCCGATGAAGGGTTTCCTGTTATTCCATAGCTCGTACGGAGTCTTTCCTTGTCTGGATGTGAGTAGCGATCTATTTTGAGTGAAGCAGGCTGTGTTGATAGCTTCAGCCCAGAATTTCTTTGGAATGGCTGAGCTTGCTAACATTGAGGTAGCTGCTTCTTTGAGTGTTCTGTTCCTCCTCTCAGCTACACCATTCTGCTGAGGTGTGCGTGCAGCTGAGGTTTGATGTTGGACTCCGTTTTTCTCACAATAATCATATATGGTTTCATTCAGAAACTCAGTTCCTCGGTCTGATCTGATTGAGATAATTTTGCACTCCTTTTGAGTCGTCAACCTTTCCAGCAGGGCCGGCAGCTTGGATCTTGTTTCACTTTTCTGGTACAGGAATGAAACCCAAGTGAATCTGGAGAAGTCATCCACTACGACCAGAGTGTATTTCCTACCGTTGAAACTTGCTGGTGTTACTGGACCAAAAAGATCCATGTGAAGGAGTTGAAGAACTCGATCAGTTGAGGGCGTTGGCTTGAGAGAGAATGAAATCCTTGTCTGTTTTCCTTGTTGACAAGCACTGCAAATGTGACTCTTGTCATAAACTTGATCTGGAATTCCATTAGCGAGCTGATTTCTAGCCAGCTTGTTGATTGTCTTAAAGTTGAGATAATTCAGCCGTCTGTGCCACAGCCAGCTGACTTCATTGCTGCTTTTTGATACAAGACATGTGTCTGGAGGGCTGCTGTTCCAGTCAGCAAAGTATATATTTGCTTCTCTTTTCCCTCTCAGTTTACCTGCTTGGTTTCTCGGTTTTTCACTGTACATCCCTATGCATCGAACTTGACAGAAAAACCATTATCGCAGAATTGACTAATGGAAAGCAAGTTATGTTTTAATCCTTGTACATATGACACGTTAGATATTTTAACATTGTAGGTTTCAAATGTACCGTAACCTTTGGTTAAACCTTTGGAGTTGTCACCAAACATTACTTGAGGACCTGGACGCTCTTCGTATTCTTGGAGTAGATGCTTTAGATGAGTCATGTGTTTTGAGCATCCGCTGTCCAAGTACCACAGTGTTCTCATTGATTCCTCTATGATGCATCTTTTTCTTGCAGCCTGTCACAGAAATCAAAATTTAGGTCCCCAGTTGTGATTGGGTCCTTATGGGTTAGTTAGAGATCCCTTTACGATCCATATTTGTTTGATGACTCTGATTGGATCGTTAGATCTGATAATTCTCCCAGCTGTGTCTATGAACACGTTCCTGGTGTTCTTAGTTTGACTCTTTTGGCTGGGTCTTGATCTCTGTCTTCTCTCAGTTTGATTTCTTGATAGTTCAGTTCTTCGTTGATTTCCAGCTGAGTGTACCGCTGAGACATTTCTTTGCTTCTGTCTCTGCTGTCTAACTTGGAATCTCGGCTGGACTTGATAATCCAGCTGGTAATCATAAGACTGATATCCAGCTGGGTATCTTTTCTGATATCTCGGTTGATATCTTGCCACTTGCTGCTGATGATGCTGGTGTCGATGTTGTCCATCGTCATTCCTTCGTTGTTGCTGAACCCAATGTGGTCTGATTTAAGCTTGGGGTTGCCTTACAGCTTGGGGTTGCCTTACAGCTTGTCTTCTTGGACCTTGCTGTGTTTTCTGTTTCTCAGTCTTTTGTCCGGCTGGAATTGGATTCTCTTTTGCTTTCACAAAAGTTACCTTCGTTCCGCTTGTAGTTGCAACATTTGTTAGATCCTTAGATCTATCATAACCCAATCCCGTTTTTAATGTTGCGGGTCGTTGTACGCTGATTATTTCATCCATCGTTGATGTAGCTTTGATGAGTGCTACCAGCTTTGTGGATAGTGTTTCTTCTGACCTTTTTAACTCCAAGATCTCAGCTGTCTTTTTGCCTGACTCAGATGTGGATTTTTCCAAATCGTCCATCAGCTGCTTTCTCTCATAGTAGAACTCCTTCATCAGCTGATCCTGTTTGACTAACTTTTCCTTGAGCAACACTATTTCCTCGTTGAGCTGTGTAGCATCAGCTGCTTCTGATGCTTATTTCTTTTTCAGTTCTACCTTCAGCTCAGCATTTTCACACATTATGACATCAAGAATTTCTTGTAAATCCTTGAAGTCATTCATGACTTTCTCCACCAGATTCCAATCAGGTTGTCCTTCTGATTCAGAGACCTGCGTAGAGTGTTCGTGTGATGGTGATGGGTTAGATATGTTCTGAATTTTAGAAGTTACCTCATCATCGTCGAGTCCTTCTGTCTGTCCCATGAAGCAAGCATCCCAGTCTTGATCATCACGGGCCATGAGTGTATCTTCCTCTGAATCTGAGAAGGGCATATCATCATCTATTTTGTTGCACTCAGACTCTTCATCAGCTATATATGCTCTTCTTCTGTCAGCTGCCTTAGCTTTCAGAAGATCTTTTTCTTTCTTAGACAGTTTGGGATGATCCCTTGTAGTGTCCCGGCTCCTTGCAATTGAAGCAGCCTTTCTCTGTCCGTTTTGAGGTGTCAGCTGATTTTTCATCAGCTGCTGTGTATTTGTCTCTGTACGACTTGGCGAATTTCTTGTACTTGCCTTTGCTGGTGTTGAGTCTGTTATAATTTTTCACCAACATGGCAATCTCTTCGAGTAGCTCCTCTTTGCTCATATCCTTTTTGTCCTTCTTCTTCTTGGAGGACTCAGCTGACTTGACATGAGCTGACTTTTCAGAGTTGGCTCTGAAAGCTATTTCTTTTGGAGCTGGGGTGAGTTCTCCGTCATTCTGTCTGCTTGAAGATTCTTCTTGAGTGATCTTCAAGTTGTATTCATTGGCCTTTAAGAGTGAGAACAACCTTTCTGTAGATAGATCACCCAAGTCACTTCGACTTTGGTGAACTACCTTGTAAGTGTTCCATTCAGCTGAAAGAGCTGAAAGAACCTTTAGATTCTTTTCCCGCTGAGTATACTTCTCAGTTCTGATTGTCTCTATCTCGACGACTATGTTCGAGAACCTTAGCTCCATCGCTTCAATGGACTCTTTGGCTAGCTGCTTGAAGTTGTCGAATTTTTGGCAAGCTATTGTGAATTTGTTTTCTTTGATCTCTTCTGATCCTTCACATAGCTTGGCGAGTATTTCCCACATCTCTTTGGCTGTCTCGCACTTGATGATTTTACTCAGGTAGGCGTTTGAGACTGTTGATGAGATGGTGTTCCTTGCGAAGCTGTCTAGTCCAGCTTGTTTTCGCTCTTCTGAAGAGTATTCTTTCTTTGGCTTGAGAGTTGGCCGGTATTCTGGTTGTCCTCCATCATGAGCAGGTACGAGTTCATTTCCTTGTTTATAAATAAGGATGGGTCCGTCTGAAATGACGTCCCACATCATGTCGTGATGCGCACACAGGAAGCTTTTCAATCTGAATTTCCAGATTGCATAGTCATCAACTGAGAAGGTGGGAAGATTCCTGTTAAGATAGGAATCCATGAAGAGATGTACAGAATGCACTAGAATGAGTTTTTCTGAAAAACGGATCTGTTCAGTTGACCACTGACGCAGAGTTTCAAGACAAATCTCTTGATTCAGAAACAGCGGTCGATTGAACCACTGCTCTGATACCAATTGATGGTCCCGGAACGAGGTCTTCGGTGTAGAGGGGGGGTGAATACACCGAAGAGAGATTTTTGAAACCTTTTATCAAGTTAAAACGGAGTTGAGTGAGAGCTCAGTTATGAGTTCAACTGACTTCTAAAGAAGATGGTCAGCTGGACTGATAACTTAGCTGGCTGTGCGGAATGTGGTGGAAAGAAAAACTTAGCTCGTTCCTTTTACAAAAACTCAGAAAAACTTAGTTTCAGTTTTCAGTTTAAGAAGGTTTGAGAAATATGCAGCTGGCTGGGTCACACAGCCAGAAAGATGAAGTTTTGAAAACTTGTGCTGTGTAAATGCGGTTAGTTCTTTAAATAAGAATAAAGCAAAGACTTAATTAACGCAATAAAGAACACGGAATTTTAACGTGGTTCGGAGAGAAAACTCCTACGTCCACGACCAGGTTTTAGCTGGTAAATCCACTAAGGATGACCACTTGGTTTACGAGTACCAAGCAACTTTGCAGCTCTTCCTCGAGCTGTGTTCTAACGCCACGGCACTGTAGAAGCCTGCACCTTTTCAGTTTTCGGGTACTGAATAACCTTACACTCGAATTTCGCGCTTCGAGACGGCGTAACCTTGACCTAACCTTTTCTGGGTAAAGGAGGGTTTTGGGTTTCCAACTTTGAACGAGTTCTTAGAATGAAGAACTTTGAAAGATGAACTCGTTCAGATCTAGGCTTTGGATTTACAATTATTACAGCCTATTGATCAGACGAAAAACTAAAGCAGTTTCTGAAATTGAACACTTAATAAGTTAAGTGCTCTTTTAAAGAGTTAGATAACTGCTGGAGAGCTTTTTAAATACTTGAGAGATTCAGAAAAGTTGTAATCTTACGGGGAGTTTTTCGTGTCTGATTCTGAGGTTGAAGACTGGTATTTATAGGTAGAGATTCAAACTAGCCGTTGAAGGACCCGTTTGAATCTTACCTACTCTCTGATCTGTCGATCTACCGTTGAGTGTATCTTCACCTGTCTTCATCACTGTGTCAGATCCTAGGTTCGCCTTTCTAGGATGCTGAGTTGTCAATCCCTCATTGGTCGAGGTATATTGACTTCCTCTTAAACCGGGATTTCTGTCTTTTGAGCTTGACTTTGAGTTTAAAGCAGGATGGGTAAACTGACTTGAAGTGACGTCTTCAGAGTTAGTTCTCTTTTTGGTCAGCTCAGCTGTCTTTCTTTAGACTTTGATGCAGCTCAATTTATTCTGCTCAGTTGGATCTTCTTGGCTGGATCCATTCTTCTTTTCTTGAGTCAGTCCGACTCAGCTCAGTTCTGGAGCTCTGTTCAGCTAAGAGATCTTTTAGTTGACTTTGGGTCCAGCTGATTACTCAGCTGGGTCTTCTTCTGTCTTCAGCTTCCAAACCTGTGAACTTAGAAAATCTAAGGCTCAAACAAGTGAGCTGGAAAACTTAACTTAGGTTTGTACAAACATCTACTAGGTTGGAGAACAGTTGGGTTTTGGAATCAAATCAAAACTTTAGAATTTTCCCAACAGTTGTATCTGCCTTGAATGGGAGATAGAACATGCCATGAGAAGAGACCATTGGATCCATTTGGGAGTAAATCATCTCTGATGGAACCAAAGAAGGATAAAGGAGTATCATCTACTCTTTTATATCAAGAGGTTACTCAAGATTCATCCCAGATATCTGAGGATCTGAGAGAAATACAGAAAACAGTACAACATTATGGGGATAGCCTGTATGGTGTACCACGCGATCTTTACAAGATTGCTATGAAACAGGATGAAATTTACAATATCCTGAAGGAGATCCAATCACGGATCGAAAAACTGGAGCAACAACCTCGTTCCAGTCAAAGAAGGAATCTTTTTGGTAATGAACCCACTTATCCATTTCCTGTGGGAGAAACCAAGAAGGATCCAAACATGGAGGCCTTGATAAGAATGATTCGAGAAAAGAAAAGATGAATATTCTCGAAAGAATCAGTCTCGATAACCTCCAAGATTTAGCAGAATCTTTTGCTAACTTGACGATGGTTGATTTAAAAATGAACCAGAATGTGGTCCAAAACCCACAGCCGGTGAATCAACTTCCACAAGGAGCTATCATTGAAATCAACAAGATTTTCAAAATGCACCCGGAGCCATTAATGTAGTCCAAGATTTTCAGACTGGAGCAAGGTATGATCAACATACCCCAAATGATGCATATATGGCGGCAAGAATGACTAGGGCAATGAGGCCACAACCAAAGGTGCAGGATACACCATATGGGAAGGCAACCCTGGATCCAATCCATCCCTACGGAGTAATGCTCGATCTCGATGAAGTGAATTTCAAAGATCGAGAAGCTGTAATTGATGAGTGGACGTCAGCTTTGAGAATTGCGGCAGCTACTCTTGATTTAAACAAGGAAGGATTCGTGAGAATTCTTAAAATGAGCCTTGCAGAAATTGCCAAGATAGCATGAGAATTCTTTCCTTTGGATATCAAGAATGCATGTTTTGAAAGTGAAAACTTCACCGAACATGTTCAGAATATGGCAACAATATTTAAAAGCCATTTTCTGGGAGAATGATATTTCGAAGGATTTGATCAAGAAAAGAGAAAGAAATACTTGATGGCATTGTATAATCTAAGAAATACCTAGATCAACAATCGCTTAACAAGTTTCTACAGCTCTTTACTCTTTATCAACATTAATCTAAAGTTGATGATAGAGTTGAGCTTGAAATTTTCTTTCTAAAATTTCCAAGCCCATGGAAGGAGATGCTGATTCGGGATTACGAACCAGGAGATCCTGAAAATGTTGCAAGAAGGATGTCTTACGTACATCGAAAGCTCTCAGAGTGGTGTCAACAAGTAACAGCTCTGAGGAACATGAAGAAACTGAGGATGATTAACAAATACGCTCCTCTAAACTGTGATGATAATGATCTGCCAACGATCATTGGAGGAGAACCACCGAGGCTGAAAAGAAGCAAGAAAAATAGGTTTCAGTCCTATCATAAAGGTGGAGATCCAAAAAGAAATTCTTGGAAACCAAGAACCAGATGGTTAAGACAGAAGGCCATATCTTATAAATCAGGCCAAAGGAGTGGACCATCAAGGAATATGTATCATTTCCGAGGAGATAATAAATCCCAAGGAAGGACACCTGCCAAGAAAACTTTCAGGAGAACTCACACTAGAGTTAATGAAAGTTTCAAGGATTGCAACTGCTAGACGTGCGGTGCGAAGGGGCATATTTCCACAAATTGCCCTGACAACGAGAAGAGAGGTATCAATAAATTCGAATCCACTTCGGATATCGAAGATGCCATCTACTACCAAGAACTGATACAAGTATATCAGTTCGAAGATATACCCTCGGATGAGAGTATATATGAACAAGAAGAAGTCTTCAGCGAAGAAGATTCAGAATGGTCTGATGGAACTAGATCGGAGTCAGACTGATCCATAAATTATTCATCAGGAGAAAGAGGACAGGACGGGATTCTCCAGTCACACGACTCTCTCTCAAAATCTGATTGATAAGATCATGAAGAAAAGTCTAAATATACAAAAGTATCAAGGCTTTTCAGCAAACACCATAGATCAAGTTCTGAGGAACTTTAATCTAAGGAGCAGGAAACAACAAATCGTCTATGGAATTACTAGACGAGAAATGTCGCTTCCTATAGAGCTTACAGGGAGTCAAGTAGAGATGCAGTTGATTCCAGCTAGTGACATCAGGAAAGATCTATCAAAGATGAAGCCCGAAGTCGCTGAAAAGATGAACTGGATCCATATTGGAGCAATCCAGTTGATGCTTAAATCGGCTCTCTTTACCGGAGTCCATACGCCGATCGATATCGCCATATGCGATAAAAGAGTTAGAAATCTGAAAGATTCCATATTGGGAACAATTGCAGGAGATCTTTGTGCAGGACAAGTAGTGAGAACCATTTATCCAAAGATTGCTTACAATCTTAATGATACCCATTTCAGCAAAGCCCTAACGCTTTATCAGGACTTTAAACGCAAGGATTTACTGGAGGAAGGAAATAGGCCTTACTCCATTACTTATCAGGTATCATATGCTCTTTCCAACTCACATCACACTGAGTTATTCCTGGAAAAGAAGTTTATTGAGATACCAGATATCTTCAATAAGGTGACAACAACTGTTTGTCCCGATAGAGTGGAAATTGCTCGGGTAAGAAATGTTGATATTCAAATCCGAGATAGAGAAGTCATGAGACACGATCAAAGTCTCAGGATAACTTCAGGAAGATTATCCTTCCAAGGAGACAGAATTATGTCTTTTCCATATGAGAGGAGTCGGAGTCTCATTCGAGAAACTCAACCTCAGACATCTCAGAGTAACAAAGTTCAGTGAATCTGAAATGTCCCGAGGGATGGAGAGAAGTGATAGTAAAATTTGACACTACAAGGTGGAAAACCAACTTCCCTTGTAATGTTCTTTACTATCTACAGCAGCCGGAGATCAATCATTACAAAGGTACCCTGGAAATTGGGGAAAAGTGATGGAGATCAAGGGCAGAGCTGGAAGAGAAGCAGTTTTGCTATTGGGTTTGGATTTTCTTGAGGATCACAAACCGTAGGCAAATAAAGAAGATGGAATGGAAATCACGATTAATGGGAGAAAACTATTGATCGAATGACAAGTCCATTCTCCATATACATCTCTATAGGGATGTTATATGAAAAGTATAAGGCATAATATTTTGCTGCTTATATTGATTCAGGTGCAGGAATTTGTACTGCAAAACGAGGAGTCTTCCCAGCAGAGGTAGAAGATGATCTACCCCGAATTGTAGGAAGAGATTTTTCAAAGAAAATTTTGCTCTTGGCTAAAGGAGTAAAAGAGACGGAAATTCTAATTGGCGGAGCCAGAGGTACACCTTGGTATAAGGTTAAAACTCCACCAATTTATTTCCATGATACAGGTGCAGATATTCTGTTAGGAAACAATTTCCTACAGATGTTCAAAAGATACATGCAGGATAATGAAAGAAGGCAATTGGTGTTTACAACTATTTGCGATCACAAAATCATTGTCCAGAGGCTCAAAGGAGCTTTTAATCGCCAGATATCATTGAGTTTTCGCAGCAAGCGTGGTGATGAAGGAAAACTTCGACACCCAAAAATGAATGATCAAAGGAGATTCAGCGAAGCAGTGCTAAGCTGTATTAGGGAAGAAGATCTCAAAGATGAAGAGGTCCAGATCCTTAAAGCATCTTTAATATCTCATCAAGATATTAAGATAGAGTTGCAGATGTCCCTAGAAGATGTCAAAAGGAAGATTAAAAGGAATTACAATGAAAATCTTTTGGCATGGTGATAGAAACAAGCTCAAAGCTACATTGAATGTGAAGCCAGATAAGGAGTATGAGTTTGTTAGATACAGACCAATTCTGTTGAACCTCAAAGATCAACAGGAGATAAAGGAGATAATCAAGGAACACCTTGATTTAAAATTGATCGAACCAGGGAATTCGCCTTACAGCAGTCCTGGATTTCTGGTAAGGAATCATGGTGAGATCAAACGAGGTAAACCCAGATTAGTTATTAATTACAAAGGAATTAATGATATTCTGGAGTTTGATGGATATTTTATTCCTAGTAGGGAACACCTTATTAACTGCATTAGAAATGCTAAGGTATTCTCTAAGTTTGATTGCAAGTCAGGTTACTACCAGATTCGCATAGAGGAAGGGAATAAGAAGTTTACAGCCTTCTCTACTCCACAAGGGCATTATGTTTGGAAAGTAATGCCAATGGGGTTGGTTAATGCGCCCCAAATATTTCAAAGAAAGATGGATAATCTGTTTAAAGATTATTTTTCGTTTATGTTTGTCTATATTAATGACATTTTAATTGCATCAAAAAATATAGAGGAACATATCAAACATCTTGAAATCTTTGCAGATGTTTGTTATAAAGAAGGTTTGGTACTGTCTGAAAAGAAGGCAGTTGTTGCAACTCGGAAAATAGAATTTCTGGGTATCGAGATCGATGAAGCAGGAATTATTCTACAGGACCATATTGTTCAGAAGGTCCAGATTTTTCCTGAAGATCTGAAAGAAAAGAAACAACTTCAAAGCTTCTTGGGAGTTGTTAATTTTGCGGGACCATTCATTAAGAATCTCGCAAAACACAGAAAAGTTTTCAGTACATTACTGAAAAAGGATGTTCCGTTCATCTGGACGGAAGAACATCGACAGGGAATGAAGGAGTTAAAAGAGGTTTGCAAAAATCTCCCAAAACTCTCAATACCACAGGATGAAGACAACTTAGTCCTGTATACAGATGCAAGTGATTATTGATGGGCAGCAGTCTTAACCAAGATCACTCCTAATAGATAAGAACCCTACAGATACTGTAGTGGTTTATTCTCAGAAGATGAGGTCGTGAGATGGCACATTAACGAGAAAGAATTCTTCGCAGTCCGAAAGACGTTTAAAAAATGGCTTTTATTCTTATTAGCAAAGAAATTTACTTTGAAAGTCGATAACACACAGGTTAAGGCTTTCTAAAAAAACAAGATGGAATCTAAGCCTGAAAAGGCTAGATTAATTAGATGGCAAGTTGAATGCCAATATTATATTTTTGATATTGTCATTGTGAAATCTCACTAAATGTTCTTGCAGATTTCCTAACAACAGATGGAGCAAACTGATGTGAACTCCATTCTACTGGCCCATAGGCATCTCAGAGAAAATCTGGAGATGTTAACGGGAGAGTGGGACGAGTGCGTTCTGAATGCTGAACAAGCAGGAAGATTGCAGACTCTCGACAAGACGAAAGTCACCTAGAGAATACGAGCTTGCATACGGTCTCAGGGGCAACTCTGGGCTGCATGCCAAACACCAATCCTTCGGGTGGCCAAAGATCATTTGGTGAAAGAAGAGTTTCGAGTACAGGGCTCTAAACCTGTAGAAGAGGATTCAAATACCTCTTGTCCAAGTTCTAAGGTGGTGGTATCTTCGGAACCATTGCCCCAAGAAAAAGATGATATTCAGGGGTCACACTCTGAACCATCATGTCAACCCAGCAGCTCTGGGGAAAAAGAGGGAGAGATTAATCTTAGGCCAATGACTGACACTTCTAAGATTAATACTGATAAAATTGAAGTTTCTTCTTCTTGGCAGATATATCAAGCTAGCTGGGAAAAGCTCAATACAAGGACTGGAATCAACCCAGAAAAAATAAGGGTTGATGTTTCAGGAAAATATCCTCGGGTGTGGATGATGCCAAATTCAGATCCACACGAAGTTAAAAGATGGTATGAATTTGGAGCACTTGCTTCGGTTTATACCACATCTCCATCATTCACCGAAATCAAGAATCTACCTAAATGGATTCAAGAAGCGGTGTATGATACCTGGGCTAACAATCCACAGCTTAGCCGAGGTGACATTTTGGAGCTGTATTTTATTAGTGCAGCCCCAGAACCAGCAGTGAAAGGAAACCATGAAGCCTTTCATTATATTAGGCTTCGAAGACCAGATGCACGCGCCCTCGAAAAAGATCAAGGCGCCTACAGAGAAAGAGACTACTCTAGTCTCTACAGTACCAGAAGACCTCATCTCCACCAGAAGAGCATGGGGATTATGGGTCTGTCTCACATAGATGGACAAAGTAAAGTTTCCGTTTAAATTCTTTCAGAATTCAGTAAAATGATCATTCCTGTTAAACACTATGACAGGAAAATCGACAAGATTCGCAGAGGAAGCTTTCGAAAGAAAGAGGACCTTGCTCTGGGAAAACAAGATTGCGATGAGGAAAGAAACTCATCGCAAATACTGCAACATGGCTCATTTTGGAAACTGGTCTTAGCGCGTTTGTTCGGATTGTCAGAACCAGAAGGAACCAGAGTTCGGGAAGGGGTTCTTATCCAGAAGGGGAAAAGAGAAGGTTCGGTCCAACGAGCATCTCGAGCACAAGGCGCTGCCAAAAGCAAGGACGCCCAGGGCCCTGGGAAAAAGTAGATTCCCGACACAGGTTGGTGGAGTCATGTGACTCTGAGCTGGAAAACCACCCACCAAAAAGAAAACGACAGCAGTGGGTGGATGAACAGGAATTACCCATAAAAATCTAAATGGGTGAAAGCACAGGAAAACACATTATCAATGAAAGATAATGCGGCATAATTGAGGTTGCACCGAAAGTCTTTTGGCTTCACTTGATAATTGAAGACAAAGGTGGACCAAGCTTCACATGAGAAACAGGCTGGCTGAGGAAGGTATCCAAAGCAATAATGCAAGAGTAGGGGTTATCTGAACCTCTATATAAACGAGGATTGAGGAGAGCATTCAACATCAGAAATCCTACACACCATCTTCTCTGCTCTCTCAAAAATAAAATTTGTTATAGTTCTATTCTAGCATAGTTTAGTTTATGTATTTCAATTCCGCTACCATAGGTAGCTAAACAAGTCTGTCTCCACCCTAAAGGAGATATACTTATGTTGTAATAAATATTATATAATTCCTAAATAAAGTTTGGGCTTTTGTTCATCTCTTCCAGTGTCTGATTATTCTCTAAATACCAACTAAATACCATACGCCCTGGGTAGGAAACGAACGAGGGCTGTGCCGAGTGTTGCTGAAGGAGTCTGCGTCTGGAAACCATCGGTTGCGATCCTGTGGTTTTTGAGGTCCCTAAAACTTCCGGTGGAAATACCCGGCAACATTACGGTCAAAAAGGTATGAAGTTGGTATGCTTAGAATTTTTATACGGAAGTGTGATGGGCCTGATAGTGTTGCATGTTTTTATCTCCATAATTGGAAAATTTGATTGGAATAAGCAGAATAAATAAAGAAATTCAGCAGAAAGGGTATAATGATTATAGTGTGTATTTTTCATTGATTTCAAAAGAAGTGTGTAAAATTCATTTTTTATTTGGCAAAGTGTGTATAAAGAATTTTGTCCCAATAAATTACATCTCTTTTCATTGTTCATTTCTTTCCATTCAAAGTGTTCCACAATATCTCATATTAAGCAATGTCATTCGAAGTGTTTCATTCCATTTCAAGAAATCACTTTCTTTCATAAAAAAAGTCTGGTTTTCACCACTTTTTATCTCTTTATTTTTTAATCAGTCTTCTCCTAAATACAAGTGCCCAAAAAATAGGACACTTCGAATAGGACAGAGAGACTATATAATACTCACTCTGTCCCAATAGCAAGGTCTCACTTTTCTTTTTGGGGTGTCCCAATAGCAAAGTCCAATTTCTAAAAATGGAAATAATTAACCCTTCAAAAAGAAATGAGACCTTGCTATTGTTTTAATCAGTCTTTTTACTCTTGTTTCTTAATACCCGTGCCCAAAAGAAATGAGACCTTGCTATTGGGACGGACGGAGTACAAATCTACAATGTATTTTTAACTTTATTAGTGTTTAGCTGTATCTAGATTCAGATACGAGTACTAACTGTCTAACTTACGCATCTTAACTTGTACTTCCCTTATCCCATTTCAGTAGGCCTTCATGCCCAAGCACGGATGTTAAGGTTGGGAGTGTGGTGTCCCCGTATATGCTTGTGTTGTTTTATGTTCATGTCGATGAATTTTGCGGCGTGTGAACTTTGAGTGTGCTTGTAACACAAATCTGTGAGCCTCATACACGAGTGGGGGAAATATGAGTGTCAGTGAGGGTGAGGGCTGATCGGTTTGCGGGAATCCGACGCCGCACAAGGGCGAAAAATTCTAGCGCCGAAGAAACCTTGTGACACCAGCCAACATAGGCAACACTATTCATTAAAATTCAATAATTAATATCGAATTAAGTACAATTAAATTTTATTTAATTTTCAAATTAGAATTTAATTAAACATTATAAAAAATACTAACAATTAAACAGCCGAAAAATATATTGAAATAGTTCATTATAATTCCGAATTATCCAGAATCCAAAAACTTATCCAATCATCTGCCTCCCTCGCTCTCCCCACGATGATTCCCTCAAATTCTTTGTGCAACACAACGGAATTCTGTTCGCCGATTTGAGGGAACGAATCTCCACCTAATTTGAACCCAGCTCTTCCTCCAAGCAATGGCGCTCTTACTCCAGCCGCTGGAAATTTCGTCGATCGCCAGAAGTGGAGCTCCGGCGCCGAGATCGACTCCGCAAATTAGAAGCAGAAAAGATGTTAGAATTAGTCTCTGTTCTGCGAAGGATTTGGAAATGGTGTTTTTGAGATTGAGGAGCGGTAGCTTCGACCGGGTGAGGTGGTTGTACGGACATGAGGTGAAGGAGAGCGAGACGGCGCCGTTTAAGGCTAAGGTGGAGGAGGAGGAGGAGAAGAGGGATTACTATGTGAATACGGGTTACGCGATCCGGACCCTCCGTGAGGAGATTCTGGAGCTTTTCTACAGAGAGCTTACCTTTGATATCTATCGGTTTAAACTCTAATTTGCTCTCTTAGTTGCTTTTGCTTGGGACAACTCTTACTATAGGTTCTTTTATGTGATATAGTGATGACTAGTAAGGTGATAAGGCCTAACCTTTGATGCTAATGATTTAATCTTTTGCTGATGATGTAATCTTTTTGTGGATAATTATGGAAAAGAAGGTCATCTTCTAGAATTAGTTAGACAAAGATTGGATATTTGGTTACAAAAGAAAGAGAGAAAAAAGTAGTAGTAGAAATAGAGAGAGTGAAAAAAGTGAGATGACATTGTTGTAGTACCAAACTTTGTTCTAGTCACATGAAAAATTGGGTGCTTTGCTAATAATGATCAAAATCACCATTACTATGCTTTTCTTATATGGATGAATAACACAAGAATTTTGCTGCAAGATTCACCAGTGTTAATATCTGTTAATGCTGTGGAACTCCCTTTGCTCATGCAGCACTTGTTCATCTTTGAATTTGAATGTCATTTAGCATATGATAAGGACATTATTCAAATGTTTCTGATATGAATTCTATGGTTGTCTGCTACATGATTCAATAGAGAAAAAGTATCGCTATTTTTCAGTTTGTCTCCTATCAAGAATGAACTCTGAATGCGCAGGGATGATATCATCTTCAAAGATCCTATCAATGCATTTGCTGGTGTTGACAACTACAAGTCGATCTTGTGGGGTTTGAGATTTCATGGAAGAATCTTTTTCAGGGCTCTATGGGTTGACATTGTTAGTGTGTGGCAGCCTGTGGAGAACACGATAATGGTTCGTTGGGTTGTTCATGGCGTTCCTCGAACTCCATGGGAGACCCGTAGTAGGTTTGATGGTACGTCGGAGTACAAGCTCGATAAGGATGGGAAGATATACGAGCACAAAGTTGACAACATTGCTCTCAACGGACCTCAAAATTTTAAAATGCTTACTGTGGAGCAACTCATTCAATCAATAAGTTGCCCTTCCACCCCAAACCCAACTTATTTCAAAATTTCTTCATCATCCACCACACATACTGCTGTAATCATACTCACACCCTGTTTTTGACTCTTGTCGCAAGATTGAATTTTTGTAGAATAAACTAGAAATTGGTAATCTTGAGGGACTGCTGCTTAAATGCTTCACGTGCTTATGTTCCAGATGCTGCCGGTGAGAGAATGGTGGTTTGGTTCTTTTGATGCACGGTGTTTTGACCAAAACACAGCCTATTTCACGTGTAAATCCAACTGTATGTATTGCATTACTTCTCGTTCCTCTATTGCATAATTGTACGACATTTTAAAATTCGATTATGCAATAGAGGATCGGTTACATCTTTGCCTGTGTAAATAAAGCATTGAGACAGTTACTAAAGAAGAAAAGTGGCATCAAATCAAATATATATATGAAACTCTGTGAAAGAAAACAGAAAGAAAGAGTTATTGGATAGGAGTATAGAACAACTTCAAACACACAGGTTCTCACAAGCTGTTCCAAGAGTTGATCAGCTTCTTACAAAAAATAATTTCAAAACATAAATTAAATAAAAATTAACACAGAGAAAGGTTCAAAACAAAACAAAGGCAATCAAAGGGGGTGCCTGAGAATGATCATCCATGAGTGTTGACAGCTTCCCACAGCAAGTTCTTGGGGACCATGGAGAAATCGCGGGCCTCGATGGCGGCGGCCCTGAGCGTCCGCAGCGTCCACTTGTTGGCCTCGACGAAGGTCAAGCTCCGGTAAGGCAGGTTATGCTTCTTGCAGAGCTCTTGAATTATGGGAGAAACCTTCCTCAAATGGCACCTCGGCAGCCTGGGAAACAGATGATGCTCAAGCTGAAACTGCAGGCCGCCGAAGAACCAATCCATCCAGGAAGGGCAATCGATGTCAATGGTCCCTGCAGTCTGTTTCTCGAACCAATTGTTCCCCTTGGGCGGCCCCACGTAGACGTTGGCCGCGAAATGGTTGAGGGTGAACTGAATGTGCTGGATGGCGCAGACGCAGAAGCTCGCCAGCACGAAGAGGACCCTCTCGGTCCAGTTAGGCAAGCACGAGACGAGGAGCGGAAACCATGTCCAGAAAACCATGATTCCCAATATGTTGAGCGCTCTGTCGGGGACTTTTCTGCTGGACAAGAGCAGCAGGAATGTCTGCAGATAGAGATTTACTCTGGCGACGCACATTACGGGGTAGTAGGTCAGATGCTGGTAGCTGATGAAGAATCTGGCGACGGAATCGAATTCGAGCTTCCTGCCGTAGAATTGCGATGTTAGGTTTTGGAAGAAGCGGGTGGAGACGGCGAGCATCGGGAGGTGCTGGAGGTCGGGATCGTAATCGAGGCTGTTGCAGGCGATGTGGTGCGCGTTGTGCGTCCACTTCCACCACGCAATGCTGATTCCGGTGAGGCAATTTCCGGTCAGAATCTGCGCCAATTTGTTGAATCCGGGGCTAATCATGATGTTGTAGTGGCCGGAATCGTGACCTAGGTAGGCGACCTGCATCCAGATGAATCCGAGGAGGGCACCGGAGAGAATGTGAGCGAGGAATCCGTCGCAGCGGAGGACGCCGTAGAAACAGGCGACGAGGAGCGCCGAGACGAAGAAGAGGCTGTAGATGACGCTGTGGCCTTTGTTCTCGAACAATCCAGATCTCGAGAACTGAGTGGCGAGGTTTCTGTAATCCCTGGACATCTCGGAGACGTGGAAATCCTGGAGGTGGTAGCCGGTGAAGAATTTGTCGAGATGTTTCCAGGCAGAGGCCGGGTGGAAGGCGATGAACGCGTCGGTGACGTCTTGGCCGGCCAAATTGAGGAGGGGGACGTCGCCGCCGGGGTGGATTTTAACCCAATCGGTGACATTGTAAACTTTACCTTGGATTGAGAGCCAGAGATCGCCGGATTTGTTGTGCTTTAGGAGTTCTTCGGTTGTGATGTATTTCTTGTCTGCTGCGGCCATGGCTGATCGATGAGCCGCCAACTCCTGAGAAGAGGAATTTGTATGAGATTATAGATCCCTCTTTTGAATTTGGATAACCGACGGAAGATCCGCTTTCTCTCTCCTCCTGCTTCTCTCGCTCTGCAAATCTCTAATTTGAATCTGTTTTGGTATGCAACAACATATTACAGTGAGTATGAGGTACGAGAGTTTGTGTATCGTGCGCTGCGTGTTTAAATCTGTGTTTTGAATCTGGAACGCTGATTCAAGATCGTATGGTTATTATACAGAGATAGAAGAGTAGAGAAGAGAGAGAGAGAGAGTTCGTATGTTCGTAGAATGCGCGTTGACAGCGAATCATGCGGAGAAGCGGTGCTTCAACTCTTGAAGATAATCTTTGGCTGCACAGCTTTAATCACTAATTAAAAGAGGACTTAATCACTAATTAAAAGAGACCTAATTTCTTTCTCTTCTCTATCTCTTTTTTTTTTTTAATTTTATCTTTTAATCTTTTTGAAAGTAAATAAAAAAGACTTTGGTTAAAAATAATAATATTTTGAATGGTAAAAATAATAATATTGCTTTTAAATCTTACTGTATCTTTTTAGTTTTATTTTTATGTGGGAATACTAGAACAATTTCAGTCTATAGTCTATATAGTCTATAGAGATACTAGAAATAGATGCTAGAAAATGACATTAATTACTGAAACATAAGTAGGATTTTAAGATTGCTTTGGCCTTAAATTAGCTCCTACTTTTACTTCTAACGGGAAATTGAAAAGGACTTACAAAGTGAATTCTTTAGAGGACTATATATTAGTAGCCATGATTTAAAGCAGAAGTGTCATTTTCTTTTTGCAGTCTCTTATGAGGCTCATATATTCATATTTTACTCCTTTTTTTTTTAAGGGAAAAACAATAAATATTCATATTCATAGTTTACTCTTGCTTTGTCTTTATGTGGAAAAACAATGAATATATAAATGTTGAATGATGAATTTATATAGCAAGTAATTAGTACTAGTAAGTTTTTAACAATAACATATGATATTCTTCAGACAGAAAAAATTAACTATAAGAACGATTTAATAAAAAACAATATCAAGTCGTGTTCTCCAATTAATTTTCTTTCCCCTACACATAATTTTGTCATGTAATTATGATTTCTTTTTTTTGAGAGAATTACAAAGATATGTATATAATGTCAACCAGTATATAGGTAGTACCTCTACACCACACAAAGGTGAGACTACTATACCGTACGCAGGCGGGATCATTACATCACCAAATAAGGTGGAAAAATACTACACCATGTAATTATGATTTCATTAACTAATAAAAAGATCTCATCTTACTTGTGAATTGTAAGGATCAATAAATTTATCACCGTTATTTAAAAGAAAATAATTCACACATTACCCTTATCTAGGCGATTAAAATGCGCTTCTAGTTAAGTTATAATTAACGATAAATGTAAAGTCAATTAAAATTAGGATGAAATAATTAATTTATGTGAGTACGACGTAAAATAAATAAATGTGGATGCAGATGGTTAAGATGACAGATATTTTCATTGGCTATTGAAATCACAATCGTGTCACTTCATGTGCCAGATAGAATATGGAATAGATGAGGTGTTTTTATTATGACATTACAGTCCCTCTCACAAAAGTTATTATAAGGCAAAAATATCTACGATTTTTTTATATGTTCTCTCTTTGCTGTTCTAATTTTATTTTCTTTATTTCACCAATTTAACTCTATTCTTTGTTTATCTTACCACAACTTATTTTTATTTAGATTTATACATTTACATTTCCAACTATAAAAGCTCAAAACTCGTAACAACTTTTTTTTTAAGTAGTGGATGTGGATTCTCACGACATAAATAAATAAATAAATAAAATTTAGCACTGATATCAATTTCTAAAAAAAATTCAAATTCTAAACTTAACTTAGAAATAAGTATAAAAGTGGTTATAATGTCTTTAATAATATATAATTTTTCATCTGTAAAATGTCAGTGTAATTAAGTGAACATTTAATTGAGTTTTGGTTAAATTTACAATGAGATCTAGATATACATTTTTTAATTTCAACTTTTAATTGGAGAAATGTAGAGATATATTAGAGAATAATCGAAATCTAATTGCTGTGGCATGACAAATTAAAAAAAAAATCAAGTTGAAGAATTAAAAATAAAATTGGCATGACAAAGTGGTGTAAATATAAAAAAAAAAAAAATTGAGGCCAAAGATGATTTTTGGCTCTCTTTTACCATTGTTAAAAAAATCTATTACTATTATACAATAATGTGAATTTTGATATACCTATAATATTATTACTTTATATTATATATATTTTTTTTAGGATCTTTATATTTTATTTTTATTATTAAGTTATATTTTATTTTATTTTTGAGGATCTTTTATATTATTTTATTATTACTTTAAATTTTATTTTTACTATTAGGGATTGTTTACTATATAAATATTTAGGTTTTATCTATTACTATACAGAGGAATGTTATGTCGCTCACCTTCCGTGAGCACCTTTTGTGGGCACCAATCACCGTTCGTCCATATTAGCATCATTCTTTTTAATTTTTTTTATTGATTTATATTCTAATACTCTAAAAATTAATATTTGAATCATTAAATATACAAAATACATAAAAATCAAAGCTCAATTTGTTCATTTTCCCTCTAACTTCAAATAAATGAATAATAAGACAAATCGAGCTTTAATTTTATGTATTTTGCATATTTAATGATTCTAATATTAATTTTTAGGGTATTAGAATATAAATCAATAAAAAAATTAAAAAGAATGATGCTACTATGGACGAACGGTGATCAGTGCTCACGAAAGGTGCTCACGGAAGGTGAGCGACATATCATTCCTTGGGCCTATATGTACAATTTTTGATATCCTATTTATTTTTTATTTTTAAAGATGGTTATTATGGAGTATATGACTTATATATCCCATATAAGATAAGACTGCTTTTATGAATAAAATTCTTCAAAATTATAATAAAAATGATACTCCATATATTATTTGTGAGCCTTATAATAAAAATATGCCAATCATCCTACGTCATATATATAATTTGTGAGCCTTTTTATGATCGCTCGGTTCAGTTTAATTTAATGCAGCCGAAGTTAAATGAGTTCGTTTGTACTTGGTACACCAATCTATCTGCTATTGTCTCTTTCAATCTCATACAAGTAATTAATTAATGATATCATATTATATTAATATATTAGAAACATAGCATGCATTTGTAAAAAAATTAAACTAATTAAACTAACTATAAATGTTAATTATGAATAATAAATTTAAATTATATATGGATTATTAAATCTTAATTATGAATTATAAATCCCAACTATAGATTAGTATATCTTATTTATGGATAATGAAATCTTAACTTGTCATAATTAAAAAATAGGTAGTAGTACACCCAAGTTTGAGCCTATTCTGATTTGCACTTGATTTTAAAATATTGTCCCTAATTAATCCACAAACTTTCAATTTGATTGAATTTTATCACGAATTATGTTTCCGATATCGAAACTGATGTCACAAATTACAATTGAAGTGGCAATTAAAATGACATCGTTTTGATCATATAAAATAGAAAAGAAAAAAGATACTCCCTCCGTCCCAAATTAGTGTGTTCAACTAATATTTTATATCTTATAAAAAATTAAAAGTATACCACACTTTTGAGGAATGGGAGAAGTAATAACAAAGGAGTTGGGGCTTGGTAGGTGGGACTATGTATAAATTTATCAAATTATCAAGGTCTTGCCCATCAAAAATTTTAAAAAATAGTGGCAAATTTAGAATTTTGACCCTCCTATCTCGGAGTCTGGCCATCGCACCCAAGTCTGTGTTCCTTCCTAGGGAGGCTGTTACTTGTTGAAAGATGAGGAAATATTTATGCTTTGAGTTCATTCGAATGAAAAGATGCAGAGAGATTATACTTTTAGGGTTCGTTTGGTAGGTATATTAGATAAAGTAAAATAGATAATATCAAGATAAAAATAGTGAATAAAGGGGTGATTATTAGTGTATCTTTGTATTTGGTAGATAAGATATACAATGTAGATATGATAAATTCGTTATTTGGTACCCTAGTTAAAATTCAAGATTAAATGGGAAATGACAATTCTACCCCTAACTATAATTAATTATAATGTTATATATCTTTCTCTCACTATTTCTCTATCTCTCTCCACTCACATCTGCCGTCCTCTCTTTTTCTCTCTTTCACTCTTTCTCTCTCCACACACCACCGCCACCTACCACCACCGCCGTCAACGGCGTCGCCCTCTGCGGCACCCTCCTCGGCCAGCTCTTCTTCGGTTCCTCGGCGACAGGCTGGGCCGCAAGCGCGTCTACGGCCTCACCCTCGTCATCATGGCCTTCTGCTCCATCGCCTCCGGCCTCTCCTTCATCTCTCATCCACCACCTGCAGCTGCTCCGGCTTCTCTGGTGGCGCCGCCACCGCTGCTGCCTTCTTCATCTCTCATCCACCACCTGCAAATTTTGGATGGGAGAGAGAGAAAGAAAGGGGGGAGATTTGCACTACTCTCTCTCTCTCTCCTCGTCTTTCACCGACCACCATCCGCCGCCGACACCACCACCGCTACCCGCAGCTGCTCCGGCTTCTCTGGCGGCGCCGCCGCTGCTGCTGCTGCCTTCATCTCTCATCCCCGTCGCCGCCGCCTGCACCCCTCGAGAGGATTTGAGGGTAAAAGAGTCTTTTGAGAAAATAATACATGTTAGTGTTCAAGTGGGTGTAAATAATACTAGGGGGAAGTAGATATTAGTTAAGTGGCTCCAACAGTGAAATAACACCGGGCCTTTGTTTAGTACAGGGCTATCCATACAAATAATATTTCCTACCAAACATTACATAAACCTATATAAATAATATAGTAGGGATTAATATAACCTACCAAACACCCCCTTATACTTATAACACAAGTTTCTGTTTCTTCTTCATCAGCCAACACGTTCTTGTAACTATTCATACAATTAAAAAAGATAAAAATTGTTCAGACAAGTTTCTTGATGGAAAATTAAGCAGTAAAAATTCTGATCATATCTTAGATTCTTTTCAAGTTGCGGCACCGATATGCTTATATCCATATATAGGTTCTGTTTTGGATGAATGGTGAATATCATCGCCGAAAATGGCATATATTCAGACAGATTCGATTTCATCCTACAAATTAAGACAACAGTACGTCATGACACGATGATGAAGAATTGAAGATTACAGCTACCACTAAACAAAAAGTGATTTTTAATGGTTCTCTCTCTCTCTCTCTCTCTGATCTCTCTCCACTTGAAGTTCTTGATCAGGGATTCTTGGAGTCGATGGCATCGAATTTCCACTTTTTTTACGTGGTAAAGAATTGAAGTACTGAAACATATATCTTGTACAAGTTGTGGCAGAATATGGAGAAATTAACAGACACGTCTTAGGTTGAAGTTTTTGGAGGAAATATATGTAGATAGGTCATAGGAGGAGGGGACCTTTTATATATATATATATATATATATAAATTGTCCGTTTTCCGACTAACTTTTGTTGGTCCTTTAAGCTTTCTGGCGTTTACTTGTCTTTGCCCCAACATTTAGGGGACCCTACGTTTCTGCTCTTGTCTTCACAACAATTTCAAATTTCAAAATTCAAGAATATATGTATATGCATATGAAACAAGAATGATATTATTAATGTAAATTCGTTACATCCAAGAAAATGTATATGATATATATCCCTTTCTGTCCTTCACTTGTTAAGGCTAATTTGCTTAATCAAGTCCTTGTTTGGAACAAGATAGCATATAAATTAGGTCTGCTGTTCTGTCTCCATTCTCTCCTGTCTCAGGATTTTAATTGAATTATATGTTTGATGATCAAGCATGGAGCTGAGTACTAATAATGTGAACTTGGCCAAAGGACAACATGAATTTCAAGATTTGTGGGATACTGTAGTGTACATGCGCTATTGGTCGTGTCACCAACAGCGTTGTGGGACCCACGGCCTCGACTCGACTGCGAGTTGAGTCCGTGGATGGACATATATCCAAATGAAGAAGCCATTGGGCTTATTATTTCAAGCTAAATAACAAGTCTCTTTAGACACAACTGTAAATTTAAACTGATTTAATTAATTAGGAGGTGAAAGTTTTGAGAGTTTTCTTGGCAGGATATATGTAAGTGGCAAGTTGTGATATTTAAATGTATTTGAGGCACAGAAATTGATGGTGTGAAATTGAAGCATGGTCCTTGCCTTATTCTGCCAACACCTTCATTCAAGTATTTCCCCTAAAACCTCCTGGAAATAATAGTACTTGTTTTATGATTTATGTTCAAACTTCAATTATGTGTCCTGTCCTGTGTCCCCTATTGCTAATATCTTCTTCATGTCCTATTCTATTTTTTTTAAGCATATTATTGTTATACATAGTATAGGTTGATGTAGTGTTTTATATTAAGTTGTTGGAGTTCTTAATTTTCCACTCTTTTATATATATATATATATATATATATATATATATTGCTACTTCAATCAAATACTGAGTGGTATATGTACATATATATACCGTGACAGAGCCATGCATGCACTAAAAACATGATGGGTAGAATTCTTATAGAATCATTAAATTATTGGTATTTTTGTGCATCGATATGCAAAGGTCCACATCACCAATTAAATCGCTTAAAAATTAGCTTTTTGAAATTTATAATTAATTAGAAAATACAGGGCAATCAAAAAAAAAAAAATTTCTGCATACGCCTCCTTAATTAACCTGGAAACTCACATTTTTCTAGGACTCTATAAAGATTGCCATTTTTGTAAATCATGAAAAGTATCCATAGAAGCACTTCAATAACGGTATGCTCATTGAGTCGTGAAAATAAAATAAAACAAAATATAATACTCCTACAACAAAAATAAAAAAGGCATGTGTATACGTATCCCTAATTAAACTCATCTCTAAGATAAAGTAATTAATTAATTTTCCGCATTTAGTAACCTACGTTCCATGCATGTCTGCATATCAATCTTGACTACATATAAATATATAATATGAACATAAACTCCGGTTTAATTATTAAATTCAAAATATTAATTGTCGACTTTTATATGGCTGACAATATCTCTCTGTCAGTTGTCGAAAAATTAAAAATAGGAAAATTAAATTCCAATCACGTCCCTCAACATGTCATGTGTTATTGTTGAAATGATCACTATTTATATCCAAATCACTCTCTCTCATAGTCTTGCCCATCCACCAATTATGCTCCAAATTCCCATCATTTTTTTTTCACACTAAATTTCAAATGTAAGTCATCAATTCATACATCAAAATTCTTCATCTTCATCTTCTTCAAAACTGCACTACAATTTCCACTATGGAAAACTTAGCTACGGAGAGCTTCTCCTACAGCTGGTTGACACAGAAACCACCACCACCACCTCCCTCCGACAACCTCAGACAAATCGAATACGACGACGACGATTTCCGCTTTGATGTAGTAACACCACCTACGAGTCATCTTGTGAATGCAGATGAAATATTCTCAGAGGGCCAAATCATGGCGGTGTATGCTAATGCTGCTGACAGATCAAGAACGGCGGAGGTGGCCATGAAAACGTCGACGTCGACCTCCGTTCCGTTTCTAGCAGCCGACAGAAAGTACCGTTATTATATCCTGGGAAAGTGGAGGAGATGTTCCAAGAAAATGTTGCTCAAGTGTTTAGCATTGGTGAGTAGGAGGAGGAAAAGCAGTAGTAGAGTGGATGATCTTGAGAGGAAGGTTCTAGAAGTTGGAAGCTTCGGCAACTCTAGATCTGTTGAGGCTTCACCCAGACACAGCGGCATATCATCAGCTGTGGATAATTTAGGATATGGTTTTGAATTTGGTCTGAAAATTGATCATCAGAATTGGAGGAGTATTACTACCATCGAGAACCCCTCACGTTATGTTTGTTGTGATATTGCTGATGAGAATTCAATCCATGAAGCTATTCTCTACTGCAAAAGATCAATACTAGGTTAATTGATTTGTATGTTTTTACATTATTATTAGTAGATCTTTTGATTACAAATAACAATTTTAGTTTCTTCCCACGGTACATAACATGCATGTGAATTAATAAGAAATTGAATACAAATTAAAATGTGATTGATTATTATATTTTTGAAGTTGTTGGTATATCAGAAATAATTCGGACAGTAATATATGCTGAGTTTTGGAGAAGGATATGATCATTCGTGAGAAGAAGGGAACAGTTCCTTATTATTGGCATTGATATTGCAATTTTTTTTAATGGTGAGAGGGGTCACATGTTACAGTATTCTTTTTTTTCTTTTTTTCATTTATGGGCTCTTTTGTACTTTTATGCAACTGTTATTCAATTTTGGGATGCCTAGTTTGAGTTAAAGAAAGCATTCTTGGTCCACTACTAGCTTATAGCACGATACAATTAATAACAATTTACGTACAACATATATGTAACATTAATTGTACATGTTTTGCAATAATTAAGGTTCGTACAAGATGTTCAATTATGGGGGACGAGGTTTGATTTTCTAAGGAGAAAAAAAGGCGAAAAGGATATTTAATTTCGAGCACAAGAAAGGATAAAATATTAAAATTTAATTGAGAAATTAAAGAACATATAACTAATTACAAGATCATAAGCACTTACAATATTATCAATATTTCAAAAACCAAAAGGTAGCTAGAGACAATTATATTGCTTCACTCAACTAAGGGGTGTATTCAATTTTGAATATAAAAGATTTTGACTGACTTTTTAGAATCTGTGGATTCTGCCAAATTTCATGAATTGTTTAATTCTATGTAGAGTTTAGGAGATTTTGTTAGATTGATTTATCTCTGTTTTCATAGACTTGTATATAAAAATAGTTATCCAAACTCATTAATCCCTATTACATTTTCTATAACAATAATGGAAAATGCAAAATACGGTGTACACCAAAAATGTGAATGTAATTAAAGAAATACATTAAAATGCTACATAATCCTCAATCATAAATCTCTTAATTCTCATCATCCATGTGTTCCCCATTGCCACCCTCTTCATTTTCACCACCGTTATACCTCGGCCTCATTTCCCACATAGCATTAGCAATACTTGTCCTCCATACATTAGCTTCTGCTCTTTGTTGTAGTTGGCTTTGAGAAAGCGATTCAAGATTTTCATCTTCCATGTCAAGATGTGGTGAAGCTTGATCTTCTTCAGGTTCGATTGAAAATTCATCAGAGCGACATTCTTTCCGAAGAAAGTTGTGTAATACAGCACAAGCTAACACTAACTCTGCTTGTGTTTGAAATTTTAACGGAAGTGCAGTTTTGAAAATTCACTACAACAAAAAAGGGTTTTCCAGATACCAAAAAGTGTCCCAATATGTGCACTATTGGGGCACTTTTGATTTTCGAGACACTTATTATATATGCCTCCAAGTATTGTGTCCCGAAAGATTTAGAGACACTTTTTAAGTGCCTCTATACCAATAGCTTTTCAGGCACTTTAATATGCCCCAAGATTGATTTCTTGAGGCACATGCAAATGCCCTTTAAAGATTTAAAAACATATCTACAAGTTTATAGGGATATTTATTTGTGTCTTGAAATGAAATATAGGGGCACTTATTTGTACCTTTTACATAAATATCGGGATACAAAATGTGTAACCTTCAAAGTTCATTTTATGTTCCTAGATTAATATTTTGACGCACTTATTTGTGTCCTAAAATAAATTTTGAGGCACATAATGTGTAGCATCAAAATCCTATATATGTCTACAAAATAATATTATGGATATTTATAGACAAATACAAGCAAATATTAATTGGTATATCAATAAATAGTACCACTCATGTAACAAAAATGCATTTGCAATTTATTTGAACGTAAATTACTTCAAATCTGTAACATCATCAATATTTCAATAACTAAACAATCTAAATGACAACTTTACATAAATCTCATGTCATATCATTCTTGCATGTCCAACATACGCAAGAAAAATTAAATAGAGTTGTAGAGTTTCTACAAAATACGAAATACAAAAATAACACCATCTTAATTACGGAGGATCCTTTTAGGTTGAGTGATCTTGTTCCATCTTGCATCGATTTTTATCTTAGTCCAAGACAATCTGCATATTGGATAGAAAAGAGCTTACACTAACACAAAACAAACAAGCCACAATAACACAAGTTGAGTAACAAGGAGACTGAGAGAGAGACAAGCCAAATTTAAATCTAAACTCAGGACACATCCTTAGTCATCCCCTCTCCAGAGAGAAGAGAGTAAGAGCCAAAGTTAAGAAATCATATCATAAAATAAAATAGATTAAGAGCATAATAATAAAACAACAAAACCAAATGGACAAGGCAGCTTCAATTCAAATGTAAGTTGAGATGTACAGTCATATATATGTTTAGATTAAATTATAATAGTCACAAATAAGTACTAATGTACTATGCACATTCCTTTTATCACGTCTAAATGATCAATTATATGTGAAAATATAGCTAGAATAATTGGCTCTGTAAACACTTAACCTCTACGACAAGCACTTGGAATTGTAGCCTAAATGATTGTTGAACAAAGTTTTAAACTTAAGTTAGTTGAACAAAGTTTTAAACTTTCAGCTCAATTTATGTAAAAGAAATGTATTTGACAATAGAAGCACGAGTTTCATAATTTTTTCCTCCTTACCTGCAAACTGATCAGTAAACAATTACATAGAATAAGTTAAAATCATGTCATTGAAATCTTTTCCAAATTAACACACAAGCAAAATAAAATAAAACGAGATTAAAAAATTTGAATCCTACAATTTATGTTAAGAATTGTCGCTGAAATTACCTGCACAAATTTTACTTCGGTCCTTCCACTTCTGTATAGATTCGAGCTTTTTATCATCCAATTAGAAATTCACAAAATTTAAAAACATGAGAAAACCATCAACAAACTTAATGTCAAGCTTCCAATAAAATCGCCGTATCTCTCATTAGCATGAAAATAACCCACGATGCTCAATCCTTTTTTCTCCATAATACTCTTCTATCTATTAATTTTGAAATAGTTCAAATCTTTATCCTTTTCAATTGAGAAACAACATTTTATCATATAGGAATTAACCTAGGATCAAATTATTTCATTGCTTCAAACAAAGTTTTTTCTTCTTGCGTCTCCCTTTCAAAATATCAATCAAAAGTGAAGAACCATTATCACTGCATAGGTGTAATCTGCAGCAAATTAAAACCGTGCCATACCCCACCCGTATAATAGTCTAAGCATGTGCTCTTCCTCGCCATCAACAAGATTACACGACCCCTCTAAACATACATAATTATATCACAGCTCTAAGAAGCATTTCAAGTTCCCTATCAGATACATTATCCAAAAAAAACTAATCGACTATCAACACCTAAACTTATTGAATTGTCGTATAATAGTCTAAGTATGTGTTCTTCCTCGCCATCAACAACCAATCTGAGTTCGTGCCTTCCAAAGCATGATAGAATCATTTTTTTTTATGTTTGCTTAGTGGATTAGATAGTAGCAATGCAAACACAATAAAGGAGTGTCACTTCAAACATTAAACATACCAACAAGCCCCAATAAAAAATGTAAACAACAATCAAATGCAGTATGAGTTTTTCACACTAATTCTAGTATAACAGAGCATGTATATACCAAGAAACACAATAATTGATATAAGCAACAATCAAAGCATAGTTCAAACTCCCAGAATAAATCAGTAACAATTCTAGCATGAGAAAGGACAATCAAATTGATAGTTGTGCAATGATCATAGTGTGTGATTGTGTGTAAACAGACAACTAATAGATAAGTCAAACACAAATCATAAACAGAAAAAGAAAAAAAATGGTGCAAGAAACGAGAAAAACAGAGGAAAGAAATGGATCAAATGAGGGGTTTTACATTGAAAATAAGACTCTTGTTGGAAGAACTTCATGCCAAACGATGATACACCATATTAAAACCAAAATTGAGGCCACTACCACCAGAAAATGCACATCAAATGATATGGATCAAACTAAAGTCAGGAACTAAGAAAGAATGGGGTGGGGTAAAGGAAAAGAAAGAGCACCAACACTGTGAATTCATCTATGAACCAATTCTTCTCGCATCTCCATTTCTTCTTGCCGATGCGGAAGATTTCTCTCTCTTGTTAATAAGGGTTTTTTTCTTTTTCTCTGGTGGCTATATAGAAAGAAGGGTTTTGTGTTCACGATAAAAGAGAGAATGGGCGTCAATTATTCGGTGAAATTTTAATTAGTAAATTTTGAGTGAAATTTTTCTAAGTGTCTTGTTAGATTTATAAAATTTAGCATATTTCACTAAATGCCCTTATAGTATATTTTAGAGGCACTTAATAAAAAATATCTCTAAATAAGTGTTCCAATATCTATTTTTTGTTGTAGTGATTGTGAATCGCAATTTGAAGATACCAAAAATCCTCTCAATCACATTTCTCAATTATGCATGACGAAGATTGAATAACTCACTTGCATTTCTTGGGTGACGACCTTGACCACCAAAATCTTTTAGATGATATCTATCACCACGTAATGGAGCTAAAAATTGACGTCGATTAGCAAATCCACAATCCACGAGAAAATATTTACCTGAAAACACAATATATTTAATTAGTTAGCTTGTCACTATTTAAAATTTTTAAACAAAATAAAAATTAAAGAACTTATAGAAAACCAACATGAAAACGTATATTACCTTGAGGCACTTGAAGCCCATTTCTTTTTGATAAAGCATCATGTAGAAGTTTTGAGTCATGTGACGAACCTTTCCACCCACTAAGCACATACATGAACTGCAAATCAAAGTTGCAAGCTGCCAAAATATTTTGGGATTGAATACCATGACGGTTACGATAACTGCTTACTTCTCGACCTTTTACCATTGCCGGGATATGAGTTCCATCAATAGCTCCGATGCAATCCTAAATAAAGGGTTAAACCTTGTACTTTCCTGAATTTGATATAGGTAATATATATATATATATATTTATATATATATATTAAAAATATTACGAAAATGATTCATACCTTAAAGAAAGGGTTAAACCTTGTACTTTCCTGAATTTTAGCGGGCATCCCTGTAGGCGGCTTAACCATCATTTCTGGTGCTATAGTGTTCAAGGCATTTAAGATTTTGTTGAAGTTTTGACTAGTAGCAAAATGCGAACGATCGAACCTTTGACGAACATTACAATACCGATCATTGTGTCCTACAATGATCAAGAATGTTGCCACCATTTCTTCAACACATATATATCTTGTATCTTCCAAAAGAGTTTTCTCTCTGATGATAGTGCATAACTTTATAAACACATCCGGATACATCCTATGCAACTCTCGAAAACTCTGTGGGTCTTCCTTGAGCATATTATGTACAAAATGATATCCAATCCTAGTAATTGGCCGTCGCTTCAAGGATGGTTCAATACGTCGAGGCATCACAATAATCTTTTTTAATAAAATAATGACTGCTTCAATTGTCGTCATTAAGAACCTAACCTTTTCGTAAAGTTCCATCTCCATATCTTCTTCTATTTCTTCTTCCATTTCTTCTTCTTCTTCTATTTCTTCTCCTAATATTTCATACGTTTCCATGCTGCATATTAAAAACAAATGAATGAGAACCTGGTTCTCCATATATTTATAAGTTTCTGTTAATTTTAACTGCATAATTTCATTAGATTAGAAACTATAGCCTTCCAAATTCACTGTAAAAACTATTTGATGATGAGAATAATCTAATGTGATCGGTAAACACACACAATTTTTTTGTGGGAAAAAACAATCCAGTTTCTAATGAGCCTTATTCTATAATTCTAATAAGAAATGATTACTTATAATTGTGATCGATTACAACATTTCACCTCAGTCGAGAAAATCATATATATTCATGGTCACTTAGTAATTTAAACAAAATTTACTGAAAAAGCATAATTTTCGCCAAAAGGTTACAGCTATACTAATAGGTTTGAATACATTTACAATCTTTTGTCCAAATTGTATGGTAAACTTAAATCAATTGTCATATAACAGAAACAATTTGTGGATGGTTCTTTTATCATTAAGGGCTTAAATTTTTGCAATTTTAATTGCCGCACAAATATTCGCTAGACAACGTGCGAGATTTTTTTTCCCCTTAAAATCATGAAAACAACACCAACACAATTGATATAGAGAAGAACACCAAAAATACACTAGTAACATAGTAATGTATGATATATAAACTAGAATATAAATCTAGATGTTTGGTACACTTTTTTGATTGAAAAGACAATGTTACCCTTACTAATTAGCCCACATTTTATTCTATTTTCTTACCTATTTTCTATTCTTAAATAAATTAAATAAAATCCTAAAAGATATTCTCTCTCCTAAACAAAGTACATCTCATTTCTCTCTCTCCTTTTTCTCTCTTGACACCCAGCTGCAATTAATCTCTCTTGTCTCTCTTCTTTTTCTTGTTCTTCTCTCTCCATCTCTAATTACTTCATTTAACACAATAACAATATTAAATTTTATGCAGATTGATTGTTACACATTGAATATGTTGAAAGCCATTAAATTCATATATCAACAAATCACTCAAACAAATGCTCAAAGAAAAACTCAAAGAAAAACTCATGAAATAATTGAAATATTCGTAAGAAGTTCGATTTCTCAAAGAAGTTCGTTTTTGAATAGTTGTTATCGTTTATATTTGTCATTCTTAAGCTAATGTTCTTGCTAGATTTAATTTTCTGTATTCGATTAAATTCCTGCACTTAATGTTCTTATGTACACAGTCGAAGCCACAGTAGTGTTTATATAGTACACAATTAAAAAATATTGAGCTTAAAATGCTAATTTTTAAATGATAAGTTAGGCGGCTAAAAATTACTAGAGAAATTACAAAGTATGATAGGTTACAATTGTGTTTATACTGTACACAGTTAAAATATTTTTAAATTGTTCTTAAGTACACAGTTGGAACTACTATTTTGTTTATAAGTACATAGTTGAAGAATATTTGAATTAACATCTCATTCTTGAATGAAAGGCTAAAAGTATAAGTTATTGCATGTTATTTTTAGTATTTGGTTCATTAGTACATAATGATCAGTACACAGTCACGACCACCAGTATAGAACGTTAGGCAGGATGCCCAAAGATGACTAGGGCTCAATCGGCAGTTGAGAGGCCGACTACAATTTATAAATTGTCTTGTACTAGGTGTCACCATGAAGGTCACAATATACGGCCACTAGTAATAAATATTTTTGTACTGTGTACACAAGAAAAAGAGTATTTCTTCAAGAATCCGGGTGTTTGTGTCTTTGCAATATATAATTTAAGGCATTATAACGTTTTTAGCTAAATACAATGTTTTATAGAAATCCAAACTTCTTATTTAAAATATATTCAATGAGTGACTTGGCTCAAGTAATATCTTAGTTTAACTACTAGCATTATACTTTCTCCTATTCATATTATATATCATCCTAAGCTTGGGCACATCTATTAATAAAAAAATTTGTTTCCCTAATTAACCTTATTTATTGATATCAAATGTTGTGGAGGAAAAAAGATAAAATAATAGAATATAGAAAATATGCATGAGATGAAATCAATACAAGGGTAATTATTATGGTCAATTTGGGAAGAAAAATGCAAAACGATATTTAATAAACAAAAGATTGAAAAGCTCTAAATGACTTATAATTAGAATATGAGGGAGTACTTGTAAACATTGCAATAATCACTGAAATCTTTGTAAATGGCATTGATCAGTGATTTTGTGAAATAAATGACTCATTTATGAATTTCAGGTTAATATGAATGTTATTAGACACTAAACAACACTTAATAATGGCACAAGCATCTGTATTATTGAAAAATTCTATTGTTCTTCTGTACACAATATAAGACTAATTTAACTGTGTACAGATATTCTTGTACTGTGTACACAAGAATAATAGAATTTTTCAATAATACATATGCTCGTGCCATTATTAAGTGTTGTTTAGTGTCTAATAACATTCATATTAACTTCCAATTCATAAATGGGTCATTTATTTAACAAAATCATTGATCAATGCCCATTTACAAAGATTTCATTGATTATTGCAATATTTTTCTGTACACAATACAAGACTAATTTAACTGTGTACAGTACACAGTACAAATATTCTTGTATTGTGTACACAAGAACAATAGAATTTTTCAATAATACAGATGCTCGTGCCATTATTAAGTGTTGTTTAGTGTCTAATCACATTCATATTAACCTGCAATTCATAAACGAGTCATTTATTTCACAAAATCATGATCAATATCCATTTACAAAGATTTCATTGATTATTGCAATGTTCTTCTGTATAGAGTATAAGACTAATTTAACTGTGTACAATACACATTACAAATATTCTTGTACTGTGTACACAATTGAGATTACCAACTGTGTCACGCCCTGTTTGTGTTTTAATTTCTTATATTACGTAAACACTTGCTCATCAACTCATAATCACATAAATAAATAAATAGAAATTTAAATGAAATCTTCATTACCAAATTATATATTCATCATTTAAATCCCATAACATATGACATACATCCCAAAGGACCCACTTCTAAATCTCTCTAGAGCTTCCTTTTCGCTTTTTACTACTAAACGAGACTTGATATCCTTTAATACACCATCTCGAACGCGGAGGTTGATGCATTCTCTCTATTTCTGCATTGTTTCTCTTATCCATTTCTCAGTAGTTTCTTATATTTTCCAATATATAGCAGTCACCCTTTTGGTGGATGAGATTCTTGAATTGACGGTTGCCAATGAATTCATCTTCGAAAAAATTAGTGCATTATATAAGTAGAAAAGGCAAACATTTACAAATATACTTGGGTATACCCAAGGGAGTACAGCCTTGCCAAAGCAGTAGACGTATGGGTGGAAATAGTTCCATTAAATAACATGTGATCAACCTGAAATCAACAGTAAAGTGTTCCAAAACCGAACAAAATTGTGGTATACATTTTCAGCCAATAACATGATTGATATCATTGAGGTTTTCTGTGGTAGATTTTGAAGAAGAGCAACAACAATCAACACCAAAACGGCAAAAGTGTTCTTACAAACAACGCGAATCCAATTGCTCCTTCCTACTAGCTGCAAAGTCGAGTCATCCAAAGAACCTGTAGGGCTGAAGAAGTAGCAGTGCAACAAGGCATAACTCATTGTCCGAAAGTTGTTACATCATTTTTTTCCCCTCATTGTGGCAATTTGACGAACAACTTGTGTTCATGAGTATTAGACAGCTACCAACCTGTTGATCAGCAGCATATAGTGGCCAATCCTCCAAAACCATAAAGTCAAATACATCATAGCAGCAATGATCTAGTGGGGTGGGGGCTGGGAGGGGTTGCAGAATGAGATCCGCACACGACAACAACTCTGCTTCGACATATTCTTTTTTTTTCTTTATGCATCTTTGTCTGAACGATAATAAGCTCGACGTGGAAATCTCCTTTGAGTTGAGTAATCTTTCTCATTTGGTAAGCCTGAGTTTGTACAATTACCAAATACCTGGTCCTATCCTGGGATGAGATGGGTGAGTCGCCGGCATCATTTGAGTCGGACATCTTCACTGGCGGGAACTAGAGTTTCGATCGATAATTTGGGGAAGAATGGGAAAGAGAGGCTGACGGGCAGGTGGAGAAGATGGTAGTGAAAAATGTGAGTCAGACATTTGTTTTTCTTTTAATTTCTTTTTGTTTTTTGTTTTATATAACATTTATTTATTAAAAGAAGATATGTATTTTATTTATTCATTATTAAAGGGTGGGGTAATTTTGTCTTTTAAATGAAAAAAGTGTAGCAAACATCTACTTTTAAAATGTAGTTTATAATTTAACTATTACTATATGTTTGATGGTATTTTTGAAACTCACTCATTTATATATCCTATCAAGTATCAACGAATGCAATATTTCAATCAATATGCAACATCGCAAAAAGCAGTATGAAGGAATGTAATATTCGGACCAAATTACATACTTTTGACTGTAGCAAGGGCTGGAGAGGGTCTTCTCCGGTATACTTGTCGATAGCCTCGATCAATTCATCTTCTTTTCTTCTTGACGTTTCATCTTCGGGTGGAGAGAGGCAGAATATGTCAAAATCTCTTACGGAGAGGTGAGATTTCTGAAGGGGTTTTGTATTTATATTAGGGTATAAGAATTCTATAAAGTCCATGACATATTAAAATCCTACAAATTTTCAATATCACCAAATTTAGATGGATATTTAAGAGTCATAATTGAATACCAACAGATTTTTAAGGACTTTTTAAAATCTAAATTGAATATCTAAGGATTTTCGAAATACAAAAAAATCTTTTAAATTCTGAATTGAATACACCTCCCCCCTAAGTTCCATTTAGAGCACCAGCAGCGAGGAGGGCGCTGCGGGTGGCGGAGAATATTTTGGAGGGTGGAGTGGCGGGTGGCCTCGATGGCGTCCACGGAGGGGCAGAGTGGACGGACGTGCGAGCGCCATTTTTTGATGGAGGGCGGACGATGGAGGCTGCACACGTGGCAGCTAGCCATTGGCCAACAGATTAGTCGTTGGCCTAAACGGTTATTTTATTTTATTTTTTAATTTTTTTCTATTTTTCAACTATAAATAATACCCCTATTTCACTTCATTTTCACACCATTCCTTCAATTCTCTCTCAATTTCATCTCATTTCAATACATTTCACTATATTTTTCATTTCTCACCTTCAATCATGTCCGGTGACGATGATTTTTGCCAAGAATGGATGAAAGAAGGCAGCTCGCTCTCGAAGTACGGCAATTAATGTGCGCACAAATACATGCTGAAATTAATGAAGAAAAGGCCGAACGTGAAGAGCAACGACTTTCACGGCCAAAGAGGACCGTCGTGTATCGAGACCGCAAGGATGCGGAAGCCCGTCTCATCCAAGATTATTTTTCAGAGCATCCAACATGGGGCCCTGATGTTTTTCACCGCCGATTTCATATGAGGATGCATCTCTTTCTGCATATTGGAGGCTCGGGAGCATTATTTTCAGCAGCGGTCGGATGCAATCGGAAGAATAGGACTCTGCGCTTCAAAAATGCACTGTTGCGATGCGACAACTTGCAAAAGGCGGGGCAGCCGATCAATACGACTAGTACTTAAGGATCGGCGACTGAACCGGCCGCGAGGCAATGAAGCAATTCTGCTCCGACGTTATTGCAGCATTCGGTGCGGAGTATTTGAGGATGCCGACAACCAGCGACTGCACCCGTCTACTACAGATGCATGAAACAAGACACGGTTTTCCCGGCATGTTTGGAAGCATTGACTGTATGCACTGGCCATGGAAGAATTGCCCGACGGCCTGAAAAGGAGCTTACACTAACCAGAAGAAAGGGGCATCCAACGATTGTGCTCGAAGTCGTTGCTTCGAGCGATTTGCAAATTTGGCATGCATTATTCGGTGAGGCGGGAATGTGATTAATTGGGCTCCCGAAGAGCCATAATATGATTGTGGAAGATGCGAGAATGTGTGTAATTGGACTCTCGAAGAGCCATCGAGCTCGACAGACAACGAGAGTGGGACGCGTGGAGCAAACGACGCAATGCAGAATTTTTTGAAAAGAAAAGCATACCTTCGTGATGACAGAGCCCGCGCAACGTTAGAGGATGATTTGATCGAAGAAATGTGAGGACGCTTCGGTCGGAATTAATTTTTTTTATTTGATGTTTTAAACTAATGTAATGTTTTTTTATTTTTATTTTAATACCTTAAAAATTATTATTGAGAAAGTTAAATTTATAAAGTACATAAAAATTAAAACTCGATTTGTTCTACTTATTCATTCTTTGAAGTTAAAGGAGAAAATAAAAAACTGAACTTTGATTTTTATTAATTTGTAAAATTAACAATCTCAGCAACATTTCTAATGTATTAAAATAAAACACAATATAAAAAATTAAATAGAATAATGTTAATATGGACTAAACTAGACCATGGTCACGAAAGGTGTGAGCGCATCACATCTCCCCATATCACTATCATACTTTTTGATTGTGGTCATATAATTTAGGTACTAGTATTATATTCTCAAGAATTAAGGTTATATGAACTCATCTTAACAAAGTCATATATATACATTGAGCATAGACTAATGATTTCGAAATCCGAAGTCAATTCAAAAACTTAAGTTGGTTGCAAGAAAAACAACGACAGACAAATAGGGTCCATGCAGACATGGTTGCTAGGAGATATGCCAATAGAAACACCATCACTTTTTGTATACATATGCTAATATTTCTTGTCTTTCATTGCAACCATATCCCTATAAAATTAGAGCAAGACAACTACATATGAGTCACCGCTACATTAAGATTTGATGTTTCATGTGTATTTGAAATTAGCCATGCAATATGCATGATTGGGGACCAACCCCTCATATACATCCTACTTGTCCTACCTAAATCTTAATCTTACATCATTTTCTCCAAACCACTTACATTTCCCTTAATTGTGATTTGTGGCCTAGTGCTACTTCACAAAAAAACAAGAAAAGAAAGGAAAAGAAAAGCAACAAAGTGATGAAGAAAATGACACGAATTTATATGGAGCAACTCAGAAACATACCTTCGAGTTTTGAAGAAACTCACTACCAACTTTTCAAGGAACACATTTGCCGATTTTGTGGTGGGAAAACTAGCATTAATTGTTGATCGTCTGTAGGATCAATCAAAGTGATGTCATACAACGAACTATGTTGACTTTTTTATGACCACCGTAACTCATAGTTCTAAAGCACACACAACTAAACTTTGTTCTTGTGCAACAAACTCGACCTATAAAGCATATTGGTGGGATTTGACCTTGAAACATTTGATAACAGATTTTCTCACAGAAAATATATTTTCTCAGAAAAGTGAAACTTTATTCTAGAATTAATTTTGGTTAAAAAAAATAAGAAAGCCAAAAAAAAATCAAATTTTTGTCAGAAGTGGGATTTGAACCCACGCCCTCTCACGAAGACCAGAACTTGAGTCTGGCGCCTTAGACCACTCGGCCATCCTGACACAATGGATTGTAATTTGGTAGTTATTTTTTTAATTAGATTATTGAATGGTTCTACTTGAGTGTTCTATACCATGTACAAGATGAATGTCATGAACTAATTAACACAAAAAAACCAAAAGTTGATGAGATTCTGCCAAATAAAAACCAAAATGTCATGAAGACAAGTGGGTGAAGAAAGAATTAAAAAATGGAAATTAAGTTTAAACGTTTAAAATCAATTTGGTGAAAACAAAGACAGTTGTTGGGTAATTAGACTCATCTAGGGGACCAGAGACAAAGGTAACATAGAGCAGCAAGCATGTCTGAGAAAAAACCAAGAGACAATTGATATTTCGTTGCTCAAATGACACCAATCAACAAAGGCTGCAAGATTAATATGTGAATGAGGTTTAGTAATTAACTACATGTACATATTGTGTATGTGTGTGAGAGAGAGAGAGAGAGGGCCAGGTGAAAGAGTTAAAAGAAATATATGAAGGTGGTTGATGAAATATCCATGTCCACTCATTAATTTTGGGACCATTAATTGTTGAGCCCATCTGCATTGTCACGAGCTGCAGTCCGTGAAATGGTCAAATGGGTGTTAAGAGTATGAGAATGAATTGAAGGTCCAGTTTATCGGTCTCAAATTTGTGGTGCTTTTAAGTTCTCTCTCATTTTTATTTTGCAAATTTATTGGGAGGATGTGTCTCATGTTCATGTGAGTGATATATATAATACAATCCCGATCCTTCATTTAATCGATCGTCTTTCCAAATTTAATATGATTTTAATCCAACATTAAATCAGAAAAGAGAAGCATAAAATTAAAAAATTGTCAGAAGTGGGATTTGAACCCACGCCCTCTTACGAAGACCAGAACTTGAGTCTGGCGCCTTAGACCACTCGGCCATCCTGACTAATTGATTGTTAATTTCGGTATATTTATATATTAATATATAATAATAGTGAAGTTTCGAAACATTTGATTAGATCTACCACTACATATAATTTATGTTGGTTTTTCAAGTATGAATATATCAAAATTCTTTTCATATACCGTATGTGTGGTGTGGTTAGGTTAATAAACGTAATGGAGGACTGAGAAATTGGTGAGGCACAATAATAAATGATAAACTATTTCTTTCTTTTTTAGAACAAATATTATTGTTTTAAGAACATATAAATGCAAAAAATTACATTAGCCTTAAAGTTTATTGTCAATTTAATATCACTTATATATTGTAAAGGTTTGGACTCATTAGAGCTAAGCTATTTGAAATATATATCATTTTTCTACTCATATATATCTTTACTTTTCTGTTTTCATGATATTGATATGTTGACATATCGATTAATGAACACGTGAATGGAAAGATAGTCTATAAAAAAAAATTGTCATAGATGGTATGTGGATTATTATAATTTTTATTCTTAGTGAATAACGTTTTGGTTCGTCTATCTTATCGCGCAATTTTGGTTTCGCATTGCAATCCCATGAACTTATATGGCATAATTGCCAACCAAATGAAATTTGCTCTGTTATGCAAATCCGACGCGATTATTATTTTCATCATTAAAATTACATTATCTCAACAACAAAATGAGATCGCTTATCGAACGACCTTTGCCGAAGAAATTAAGAATATAGAATTTGCTACAAATTACAATGTGGTGGGGTCATTTAAACATTGCCAAAAATTAAAATTGCATAATAGAAAAAAAGTCCAACCGGAATCTATATATGTGGTCCATGTATAATAAATATACATTGTGCAATATTTGTGGTGTGTTGTGTGCATTAAATTACTAGAAGGAATATTAACCTAAACTGTCACCACATTATCAAAACTAAAAGGAAGAACAAAAAGCATCATAATAAATAAGAGTTGTCCTCAAAACTTATGATTTAAGAGTATCACAAAATTACACAATTTCAGGAATTTTGAATTCACATGTTGATGAAATATCATCATTCGTCATCAGAACAATAGTCAACGTGAGTAAAATGCATTATATACGTCGGCTATTTAAACCTATTGATTGATCGATCAAAACTCTAGCCTGACTTCAATATTAGAATCGACCGTGAACAATACATTTGAGCTTCGAACAACAATTTAGGCTTCATTGTCTTTTAGAACAACAAATTAGGCTTTGGAGTCTATATCATGTCAGTACGATAAAGTCACAATAATTTCAAATCATGTTCATATCAAGAACCGATTGACAATACGAACTCTTATATATCATGGTCGTTACGGGCATATCCTTTACAAATCAAGTTCACATCTAGTTTTAATCTTATCATTTCGTGTAATAGATCTGATCATAAGTTTGTAGATACAATGGGTGCATGGAAAATACCATAAGACGAGGGATATTTGAAGTATATATTAAACCTCATATACGTGATTCCCCGCTTATTAAAAATATTTTCCGAATCCGAGATAGTATTCATCTCGAATCAGATAATTCAAGTGATGATGCGGCGAGGCGACTAGAGGAGTGGTTCTATACGAAGGACTGCAGCTTATGATTTCTTCCTTCCGAAAGGAAAGAAGAAATTCTGGCATAAGTTTAATTTGTGTGGAAGAGTTTTATAGTTTATACCACCAAAAATATTCCTTACGACTTGGCAGGCCTATGAAAGGGAGACTTTCTACTAAACACCGTCTTTTCTTACCTTAATATATAGATCCCGTGTATCCTTTGCCTGAATCTAACATCTTTTTCTTGGTGGTTAGGTGACAGCTTCGGTTAGGTTAAAAATAAACAAGAGCTCCGAGAAATTCTATTCTACATGCACATAATTTCCCTAATATCTTCGTCTTAGAAGGAATTTGCTGACGATCCCAAGTGCTATCAAATAAACCGTAAGAGCATCGGCAGCGAGGAGGGCGCTGCGGCAGGCGGCTGGCAGAGTGGATGGCGCTCACGGAGGGGCGGCGAGCACAGGCGCTTGAGCGCCATTCTTTGGCGGAGGGCGGAGACCCTTGCTGCACACGTGGCAGCTGGCCATTTTGCCTAAACGGCTATTTTCATTTTTTTTAATTTAATTTCAATTTTTAACTATAAATAATATCTCCTATTTTACTTCATTTTCACACCATTCTACAATTCTCCTCACGGCCAATGGGTACAAAAAAGGCTAAGGCGTTGGTGAAAGGAAAAATAAAATTGAATCATCTTGACGTGCCGCCGCTACAGACGAGAGACACGTCCAACATAACTCCTGTTCTTGAAAATCACCTTCTCAGTTTCTAAAGAATAAATATAGGTTGGTGAAGAAGTAGTTAAATTTTTAAATTTAATTGTAAACCCGTTTTTTTATTTTATTTTATTTTAATTAATTTAATTTCAATAATTCAATAAAATTAACATTTAAAAAATAATTGTTATTTAAATTAGTGAATAAAATTAATTATAAAATGAAAATAAAAAAGGGGAGAGTGGCATTCAAATTTTGGAGGGCACTGTGGGAAAACTTTAGTGCCCACAAATTAAATTGGTGCCCTCCTTGTGTGTGTTCTAATAGAATTTCAACGAGAGAGAACAGGATCGTCTCTTGCAAAAAGCTAAGAGAGTTCCATTTGTTGCAGCGGTGATTTTAATTTGGAAAGATAGAAACTTGCACATCTTCGAGAATAAGTCGTTTGTGATTAATTGCATTGTAAGCCGGCCCATCTTCCACACTGTCCCAAAGAGCATGTTCCAATTGAACACTTTCCATTTTTTGATTATTCTCAAAGGAGAAGATTATATTCTCCATGCATGGTAAAGAGAACATAATTCTTTCAATCAATCCCCTTGCCCCTCATTCTTCAAGAATGAAAAATTGTCAAGTTTTAATTTGTTCATTTGGAATCAGGGTTCTTTTACTAAATTTTTATTTAATATTAATTTATTTTTCCCCCTGTTTATTTTTATACTATCATCTATCATTAAGTCCCATAGGTTTGATTAATTGCATTGCAAGCCGAATCGAGATTTCAATTAACACTTCCTTTTCTCTCTTTTCCCAGTTAATGTGGGCATCACCCATCTTGGTTGTAGGTCGGGTACTTGATAACCCCTTCTCTCTTTGTACCAAGTTTTGACGCCACTGAATAACCCTTAAATAACACTAATTGCCCAAACATAATTTAAGTTGTACAAGTTTTACTTATTTAAATTAGATATTATCACCAATATAATTAAGTAATTATAATGGTATTAGCTAACTAGAGTTTGGGACATTTCGGATCTCAACATACTGGAAAAAAGGAATAAATCAATACAATACCCTATCCCGTAATTAATGAGACTTGAGATTATTTTTCTAAACATAGATATTTTGATACAGTACAAAATTGTTTTAGTGGTCTTTGTAACATCCAAAACTCAAATTGCATCAATTTACAGAAATGAAAACATAATATTAGATTCGCAGCCAAAACAATTAAAGACGAAATCGGAAATTGAAAGTTGCATAATAACAATATAGCCAAAGGGTTCAAAACGAATCCAGAATTAAAAAGTTCTGAAGCGTCGTTTAAGATGGCCGATATTCATTTGCGAAGGTGTAAATGAAAGTGTTAGAGAGGTGTCGTGCAAGACCGCTTCCTCTCCGCTGGGAACCTTCGCATTTTTATTATTAAATTCAAAGTTGAAATAATAAATAAAGATAAACACAAATGTCTGAAGATATGGAGAACCTAACCGGAACAAGAGATCCGATTCGGCGATCAAAATTCAGAAATTAGATATCGATTTTCGAAGGTAAACTTGACCAAATCGGCATTGAAATTAACGCCTCTTGGTTATAGGTCCGTCGGTTTCAAATGGATAAAAATTTAGCAAGCAGATTGGCATCAACAGTCAAAGCAAATAGAAAACAAGCGAAAACTAAGATATTTCAAGTAGAAAAATTACTTCAAATGCGATAAAAAAAAAAAAACAGGGGAAAATTAAAGAGATAGCTCAGTGAATACGAACCAAATAGAATGATTCACGCTGCGGCAAACATGCTGCAATCGGGATCTATGTATTTCTCTTCATCGCAAATCACAACATTTTCAAATTTTGCGACAAAAATTGAAAGAACGATAAAGACTGCATAAACAGGGAGGAAAATCGGGAAGATGGAAGTTTTAGGGTTATCTGTTAAACCTAGTTCTGGTGAGTCGTACTTATAGTGAAAGCTGCATAGGTTTGGTAGATTAGTGGGCCGAATAACATCTTCAAAGCCCATTTCTAAAAAAAAAAAAAGAACAGCAGAGGCGTGTATTCAATCAAGACTGTGGGATTTTTTAAGAGTTTAAAAGTCTGGGTGTATTCAATTCAGACTTTTCAAACTCCTTAAAAATCTGGTGGTATTCAATCATAACTTTCTGAACTCCATAAAAATTTGGTGGTATTCAAAACTCCACTGACTTTTTAAAGTTGTTGACTCTGGTGGAATTTATCTTGATTTCAAGCATTTTTTGTACTGAACGAATTCCGACCTTCAACCACGAGAATTTGAGATTCCATGATCCTCCAGCGCCGGCGCCTTTCCAGAAACGGCTGGGCTATATTCGGCCCTCGGCTGGAACCCGCCCCTGCTGGAATTTGGAACCCAGCCCCGACTGGAATTTGAAAGGGCTCCAAGTTATAACTCTCCAGACTTCACGTATTATCATTCTTTTCCTTCATCCCGTCGTGGTCCAGCGACGACGTCGAGCCAGCGCTGGCTGGCATTAAATTCCTCGACCGCTGGGTTCCAGCCGACACTGGACTCCATCGACTTCAACCCCAACAAAGTCGTCCAAATCCCACGCGAACTCCATCAGAAATTCCTCAAGACTCCACGCGGAGTCAATCAACTTCAAAACTCCACAGACTTTTCAAACTCTTTAAAACTCCCACAAAGTCTTGATTGAATACACCCTCCTAAAATCCCAAATACATAAAGAATGGTGGAAACATTAGGAAAAAAAAAGTATGATCCATATAACTCAAATATAAACATGTATTAATGTGTATCCCGTCGAAAATCGACGGGCAACTATATTATTAAAATTTAAGTAAAATTGACGGGCAACTATATTATTAATTAAAATTAAATACTTTAATAAGATTATTTTTTTGATTTTATTGTACTTTCTTTAACAAATATTTTTATTTTTATTATGAGTGATAATATTTCGATAATTGATCAAAAAGAGTGTTTTTTATTTTATTTCACATTCTTTAGTTGCAAGAAATCAATAGAAATCAAACTTTTTTTTACCTCACAATTTGTCAAAAATTTCATTATATACGATGTTAATTGGTGTGTACGTCTGATTATCTCGTCACAAAGTCAAATTTTGAGAATTATCCCTACGTATATATTTATATATATATACAAATCCAATAATTATAATTGAGAATACGTATTGTTGATATTTTTTTATTTACGTCAATTTAAAAATGTGTTATATCAAACAAATTAATATTGACAACTTAATAATTGGTCAAAATAAAATTGTCAATAAAAATAAAACTATTTATTTGACCAATAAATTAATGTTCTAAATTATATTGGTTGTGCAAAATAATTGTGGAATGGGAAAATATACACGGATTGTGAGTATTTATATATGTTCCCAAGATTGAAGTTTTATTAAGAGTCAATGTGAGATGGAAAAATTTATATTAAATATACATAAAATAAATGAATAAAATTGCTCAAAATAAGGATTTAAGATAAATATGAATACCGAATGGAGCTAAATTAAGGGAAGGTCTCGAATCTGCAATCGTTTTAATAATATATATATATATATATATATATATATGCCAATATATTTCATTGTTTTTGCAACAAAAAAATCAAATTGAACTCGCGTACTGAACTGGTATTCATATAGAAAGTAATTATTTATTTATTGTTAAACTTATTTATTGATCAAATTAATATTAGTCAAATTAAATTTGCAATAGAAAATATAATTATTTATTTAACCAACTAATTAATTGACCAAATTAAATTGGTGGTTGAAAGATGAGAAAAATACACATTGATTTTAAGTATTTATAGGTTTTCCATTAGGTGGAGTTGCATTGAAAAAACAATGTGAGTTAGAAAATTTATATATATTAGTCAAATTAAATTTGTAATAAAAATATAATTATTTATTTAGCCAACTAATTAATTGACCAAATTAAATTGGTGATTAAAAGATGAGAAAAATACACATTGATTTTAAGTATTTATAGGCTTTCCAATAGGTGCAGTTGCATTGAAAAAACGATGTGGATAGAAAATTATATATATATATATATATTATTATTTTGCAATATTTAAGCATGAACATTAAAAATAATTTAATATTATTTCAGAGTGATAATATTTCGATAATTGATCGAAACGACTGTTTCTTTTATTTTATTTCACTTTCTTTAGTTGCAAGAAATCAATAGAATTCAATCTTTTTTTTTTTCCCTCACAATCTGTCAAAGATTTCATTATATACGGTATTAATTGTTGTGTGCGTCTGATCATCTCGTCACAATCAAATTTCGAGAATTATACCTACGTGTGTATATACATAAATCCGAGAATTATAATTGAGAATACGTATTTTTAAATTTTTTTTCTTTTATTTACGTCAATATAAAAATTTGTTAAATTAAACAAACTAATATCGACAACTTAATAGTTGATCAAATTAAAATTGTCAATCGTCAATAAAATAAAACTATTTATTTGGCCAGTAAATTAATTTGTCAAATTATATTGGTTGTGTAAAATAATTGTGGAATGGGAAAATACACATGCATAGTGAGTATCTATATAGGTTCTCGAAGAGTGAAGTTTTATTAAGAATCAATGTTGATATAAATAGAATAAATGAATAAAAATGCTCAAAATCAGGATTAAAGATAAATAAGAATCTTGGAAGGAGAATGCGCCACGTGACCTTGAATTAAGGAGAGGACTCGAATCCGCAATCATTTTAATAGTATATATATATAGATTATAAAATATCCTATAATATATACTCCCTCTGTTTTGTTTTAAGTGTCCTATTAAGAAAAATTACAAAAACCAAGGAAGCATGAGATATTACTTTTATACCCATATTTATTATTTTCAAAGTCTAATAATTACATTTTCCAATAACTATTGTGAGGGTAAAATAGGAGTTTTGTTATTATTTTGACCTCAAATTCCGCAATAGGACACTTAAAAAGGAACAAGAATTTTTTCTCAATAGGACACTTATAAAAAAACGGAGGGAGTATATCCGAACAATATAAATATAAATACTTTTAATTTTTTATCTTAACGTAAATTCCGTTAGATTTTGGCTGACGGAGCATATTAGATTTGTATTCAATACTTTTGAAAATAGACAAATAGCTTAGTGAAAATCAATAGTTGTTAAGGAACTTAGTTTGTACAAATTATAGTAATATTTTATTTTTTGGACACTTTTGCCCTTACTTTTGACTTTTCTCATTTAATTTTACATTCTCTCTCCTCTATCATTTAGTATCATCATCAAGTCGTATTCGTATCAGCGTTACCAGTGTACCACCGTTCACTTCTCATTCCACCACCGCCACCGCGGCGGGATACACTTGGTACGAATATGCATATTCGTACCGACGTACCACCGTCCCCTTTCCATTCCACAACCGCCACTACCACCGCCATGGCGACGAGGTACGCTTGGTACGAATATGCATATTCGTACCAACAAACCACCGTTCGCCTCTCATTCCGCCACCGCCACAGCGGCAAGGTAAGCTTGGTACGAATATGTATATTCGTACCAGCATACCACCGTCACGGCGACGATGTACGCTTGGTACGAATATGTATATTCGTACTAGCGCACCATCGCTCACCATCGCCACGGCGGTGAGGTACGCTTAGTACAAATATGCATATTCGTACCAGCGTACCACCGTCCGTCTCCCATTCTACCACCACCACCGTCGCCGCCACGACGGCGGGGTACGCTTGGTACGACTATGCATATTTGTACCAGCTAATCACTGTCCGCTTCCCATTCCGCCACCGCCGCAGCGGCGAGGTACACTTTGTACCAATATGTATATTCGTACCAGCGTACCACCATCCGCCTCCCATTCCACCACCGCCACAACGGCGGGGTACGAAATGACAATTTCTTATCGGGGTTACCATGTCGTGACCTGGTAAACTGTTACGAAATGACAATTTTGTATTGGGGCGTACCCGGTGGTATCTGTTTGAAATGGTACCCATGTAATGAAATATGTAATTCGTATCATTCGCACTGTATAATGTATAATTTCATACTGATTTATTTATGCAACAAGCACCGTACCAGGTACAATTTACTTGAATTATTTGTGGACTATTTACTTTTGAATTGATTTTGAAGATTTATATTCAAACTTGGTACGAATATGATATATTGATCACTTGTACCATTAGTACAAACTATTGGTAGTATCAAATAGGTTCATTTATCCCGTCGTACCAAGTAATTGCATATTTAAATTAGACAAATTGCAAAATATATACAATTAGAGCAAACATACTAATAATACTAATATTGTAGCAAATGGTTTACAACTCAGAAATTGTAGCAAATTATTTATAAATAAGAATTGTTCATTCATTAATCTTCAATACATTACTGGTACGAATTGTTACTCGTACAAATACAATCATTTCGTATCAGTGCGAGTTACTACTGGAAGAATACACTCATTTCGTACCGTCGGATTTTGACAACGAGCAGCAGCAACCTAAATGGTGTCCCCTAATCCACTTGGAGAAATAGGGATACATGACAATTTCACTATGTTGGCCTAATTGCAACAGACACCTTCAATTCAGACTCTCCTGACTTTTGTCACCCATGCTACCTATTAAAGATTCCAAAAGAAAGTTACAAACGAATAACATAAATTTCTACAACATGATATTCATACGAACATATCCAATCAGCTAGAACATTTAAGAAAAAAACTCCTCGAACCTCTGGCATCTAAGAAAGAAAGCAATAATAAATAGTCCGCAAATAATTCAAGTAAATGATATTCGGTACGGTGCTTGGTGCACAAACAAATCAATATGAAATTATACATTACACTGTACGAATGATACGAATTACATATTTCGTTACATGTGGTACCAATTCTTACCAGGTCATGACATGGTAACCCTGATACGAAATTATCATTTCGTACCGGGTACCATTTCAAATAGATGCCATTGAGTATGCCTTAATAGGAAATAATCATTTCGTAACACTTTACCAGGTTACAATATGGTAACCTTAATACGAAATTATAATTTCGTACAGGGTACATTTCAAACAGTTGCCACCGGATATGCCCCAATACAAAATTGTCATTTCGTAATGCTTTACCAGATTACAAAATGGTAACCCCAACACGAAATTATCTTTTCGTACGGGTACCACTTCAAACAGTTGCCAACGGATACACTCAATATCAAAATTGTCATTTTGTAATACCTTACCAGGTTACGACATGATAATCACGTTACGAATTTATCATTTCGTACTCCATCACCATGACGGTGATGGTGGCTGAATGAGAGGTGGACGGTGGTACGAATATGCATATTCGTACCAAGCATACCTCACCGCCGTGGCGGTGGTAGAATTGAAGACGGACGGTGATACGCTAGTACAAATATGCATATTTGTACCAAGCGTAGCTTGCCACCGTGGCGGTGGCGGTGGTGGAATGGAAGACATACGATGGTTCGCTGGTACGAATATGCATATTTGTACCAACATATCCCGCCGCCGTAGTGGTGGTGGTGACGGAATTAGGGGCGGACGGTGGTAGTCGTACCAAGCGTACCCCGTCGCCATGATGGTGGTGGTAGCGGTGGCGGAATTCGAGGCGGACGGTGGTACACTGGTAACGCCAGTACGAATACAACTTGCTGAAGAAAGTAGATGAGAGAAGGGAGAAATGTAAAGTTAGGTGAGAATAGTCAAAAGTAAGGACAAAAGGGTCCGAAAAGATTAAATATTGCTATTATTTGTACAAACTAAATTTCTTGACAACTATTGATTTTTACTAAGTGAAGTGGCTATCTAAGCCAATTAACTCTACTATAAATAGTATATCAAATATAGAATTGTACTTTCAATATATCCTAATCAAACATGCGTTAATATTTCATTGACATAATAGCATCCACGTAGATAAAAATTTAGAATGGTGTTTGTTCAAATTCTCAATTTATCTCATATCGACTTGATAAATGTATTGCATTGATAAATGTATTGCATTGTGCATATAAATTGGTACTGCATCCCCCTTAATAAGACATTTTAAGTTGTGATGACCCAATTTTTAATAATGTTGTTTTCATTATTAAAAATAAAAATGGAAATTAAACTTGGAGGTTCTTCCCCAGCCTAACCACCACTACTTCCATCCACTTCCCTTGAACTTGCAGCTTTAGCAGCGATAAGGGTCGTGCAGTGGCGGCAGTTGGGTAGGGAAAGAAATTAATGATTTTGCAATTTATTATTATTTTTTATTATTTAATAATCAAAACAATGTCGTTTTTAACTTTTATCCAACTGATTTTCAATTAATTTAACAAAAACTTGATGCATGATATATTATCATAAAGAATTGAAAGTATGAATATTATTGCGAGACTACCGGATAGTATGAGACATATGAGAATAAATGCGTATAATTTGAAATATCTTTAATAATTTGTCATTTATCCACTTCGAGGCAGCATCGGCCCATTCGCTAAGTGAGCAAAAAGAACAAACGGTTGCATCAACCAAAAACTAACGCATGGTAAATTAGAATAAAATTTGATAGTATGAAATAAAATATGAAATTTGAGAATACACGTGGAAGTTTGAGTTATTTAGATAGCTTTTAAAAAAAAAATAGGCAAAATGAAAAAGTCTTTCTAGAAGAAATCAAGTAGGCGTTGGAAACATATACTATAAGGAATTGTTATTTTTATATGTTTATTCTCATATCTAGTGGTTAGGGCTTTAAACGAGTCAAACTATTCGCGAGTTATTTGGCGTTCGACTCAATAAAAATTTGTTTGATAATTTATTGAGAAGTTCGTTTAGTTAAACGAGTCAAGCTTGAGCATGATGGTACTCAACTCGTCATGAGCAAGCTCGTTAAGCGATTTATCTTAAAAATATAAGATTATTAATTAGATATCTTGTAGTATACTACTATAATTTATAATATTTGGATTAAGTATCTAGTTAACTTTATTTATTTACAAGAAAATAATAAATATATTACATTTTGTGAATAAAATAACTTATATTTTTGAAAAATAACTAATAGTTTAAATGAAAGTCTAAATTTGAAAAGCTCGTTTAGACTCGACAAACATATGCTTATATTTTCTTAAAATGTGTATCGTACCCTCTATACCACATTAACTCAGGATGGATGGAGCATTTCATTTTTATTGTTTGAAGGGGAAGTGTGAACAGTAGAAGTTTCAGTCAAACCATAAAAGTCTAATCATTCATGATTGATTGTCCAAAAAATCCACACAGTTGAAACAATAATAAAACCTATCTCCAAACTCCCGAAAAGGTGCTGTCTAATTTTGTCATTGTCATAAGTCTAATTTTCCAACTATTTTCTTGAGCACCAAATTTCTTGATTTTGGCATTACATTAGAATCTCAATTAATATTACAATACGATATACTTTATACAGTAACCAAAAACACTTGCTTACAAAATTATTTTTCGTACACCATTCAAACTTTGTAATGTTTCCAAATTACACTTAAATCCATTGGGAATTCGTCAAAAGTTTTTTTTTTTTTTTAGTTTTTTCTCTTTTTGCTAATATATTTACTCTTTAAACATATTTTCATTGCACAGTGATAATCAGATAAGTTTTCACCTTATTTATGCAAGAAATATAGGCAATTGAGATTTTGATATTATTGCAAAAGTTTAATTGGTGCGATAGAGAGAGAAAGAGAGAGTCCGATGTTAAATCGAATAAAATGCAAAGTTGGGTAGTTGATTGTAATATTTTCTTAAAAATAACTTTCCAAAACTTAATACATTCCAGTTTCCACCCCTAAAAGATGGAGAAATACACTCCGACCCCCCAAATAATAGAAAACTGAATCACTCCTTCACCGTCTCCGGCCATCGGCGTATTGAGAAAGCGGCACTACCTCCTGCAACGGCGTGGAGAGCGGCGTCGGAAGCGGCGAATTCCGGCAGTTAGGGCACGAGGCGTTGAGCTTCAGCCAAGCGTCAACACACATCACGTGAAAACAGTGGTTGCAATCGGGCAGCATCCGCAGCATCTCGGACTCCCTATACTCACACAAGCAAATCGAGCAACCGGCGTCGTTCCCCCAATTTCCGCCCCGCTTGGTGAACACGAGCTTCGGGTACGAGTTGATAACCGCCTGGTCCAGCCCGACGACGACGTTTTGCGAGTCGCTCTCGTCGTCCTCGGCGACGAAAATGATCCGCGGGAGATAGATGCTGTTTTCCGTGGAATTCTCAGGGTTGTTACCGTTTCCCCTCTGCTGGTTGCGGCGGCGGCGGAAGGATCGGCAGCAGATGTAGGAGGCGAGGAGGACGGTGGAGAAGAATACGAGGAAGCCGAGGGCGATGGAGATGGCGTAGCCGAGGCCGATGGAAGTGAGATTTCTGGACAAGGAGGGGGGTTTAGCGGCTAACAGCGGCGGCGGAGGTGGTGGCGAGGTGGACATTTGGAGAGGAGGGGGTGGGAAATGCCATCTGAATGAGGGGGAAATTGGGGAGGGTGGGTGAGAGTGGGGGGCGTAAATGCAGCATTTAATACTGGACTGTGGAAATAGAGGAACTTATTTAAGGGGGGTCAACAACATGGGTGATATTATCATTGTGCTATTTTTTTTTATTTTTTTTTTTTATTTTTACTATTGGACTTTGGTTTTTGGGTACTTGTGATTTTGATTTGGGATTTGGACTTCAAAATTTCGATTCTATAATTTATTTGATTTTGGATTTGGATTTCAATATGGACTTCATATGCATATAATTATTTAATTATCCTAACCTTTTCGTCTAAAATAAAGAAGAAAATGGAATAAAAATCAGAATTAAATTATGACCATCGATTTAAAAAATTGAAGAGTTTAGATTAATTTTTAATTAACACAAATGATTTTCTTTCTTTAATCTCTTCGTAATATATAAACCATTTAGATTATATATTTGATAAAATATCTTAAGAGATATATCCTTCCTTCGTCTCAATATCATATACTACGAAAATGTTAAACTTATATGTATGCATTTTTTATTAATGTGTTGGGAAAATTAATAGAGTTTTGAAGTGATACCAAAACCCAGCTGACCCCAACCGAGTAGATGTTTGCACAAGCCCAAGTGTTTTCCAACTCACCTGTTTGAGCTTATAGAGTTTCTAAGTTTACAGGTGGTCGCTGAAGACAGCAGAAGACCCAGCTGAGTACACAGCAGGGTAAGCCAAGTCGAGTGATCAGCAACGTTATCCAGATTCAAGACGATTAAGTTCTTCCAGACACAGCTGTAGGAAAGACCCAGCTCGTGTGACAACTCAGCTATACGTCAAGACCCAGCAGAGTTCAAGACTCAGCTCAGCGTCAAAGATCCAGCAGAGTTCAAGACAGCTCAGAGTCACCAGCACAGCAGAGTCAAAGTCAACTTGAGATAAAGTCAGATCTGATCTGGACCATCAGGAACTCGACACCTCAGCACCTAGAAGTCAGACCTAGGATTGTTTTACGAGGAAATCAAGGAAGAAGACAAGTCAATCCTGTCAGAAGTTAGGTAGAGATTCAGAACGGCTCTTTCTAACGGCTAGTTCTAAGCTCTCCCTATAAATAGAAGTCTTCTTCATCATCAGACGATGAGAAGTTACGATAGAGAATATACTCAAGAGATCAACATACTTCATTGAAAGAAGTCTAACCAAAGATCAAGAGATCTCTCAGAAAAGCTTCAAGATCCAGCAGCCTTCATTCTTATGAGATATTATTCATTATCAGGCTACTGAAGCTCTCTCCCTCTAGTATCTAGGCATATAATCCTTCCCATCTTAAGTCTAGTTTGAACGAGTTCATCATACTCATTGTTCTTAATTATAAGAACTCGTTCATAGTTGGAAACCCCAAACTCAAACCCAGAAAAAGGTTAGGTTAAGATTATGGTTCTGTAGTGCCCGTAAAACTACAGGTTAGATTCTTCAGTACCCGTAAACTGAATGTAGGCTTCAGTTGTGCCCGTAAACAGACTGGTTACGTTTCGATACAGTACGCGTAAACTTGTATCCAGCTTGAGGAACTAAGCTGCAACGCTTGCTGACTGCGCGAAAAGTCAGTGGTATCCTTAGTGGATTACCAGAGGTTTCTGGTCTTGGACGTAGGAGTAGTTTCTCCGAACCACGTTAAGTTGCTTTGTTCTTTCATGTTTATTTATGCATCCAGCTAACCCTTCATAAGCATTATTTCAAGCTGCATAAACTGATTAACTGAAAAGAGAAACAAAGCTTTGCAATATATTTGAAGCAACAGACGGACTTTCCAAAATCCCACCACATTCCGCACACAGCCAGCTGTGTTGATCAAGCTGTCTTCCAGCTGGATCGAACACAGCCAGCTCACTCAAAAGAGTTTTAATTTGGAAAAGTTTTTAACCTTGGTGTATTCACCCCCCCTCTACACTAAGGTATCCGTCTTGGGACCATCAATTGGTATCAGAGCAGTGGTTCAAAAGATCACTTTTTCTGTGTCAAGTCAGCCTCTTTGCTGATAGTGGTCACCTGAACAGATCCTTCAAAGTTTCAAATTTTTTTTTAAATCATTATATTGCATACTGTCATGGAATCTTCCTTGTGCAGGAATCTTCCGACATTCTCTGTCGATGATTATCAGATCTGGAAGTTCCGACTCAAAAGCTTTATGAGTGTGCATCACGACATGATGTGGGATGTTATCACTGACGGACCCATCATCATCATGAAATCAGAAAGACAAGCAGAAACCTTACCTGGAGCTGAACCAGTACTCCGGCAACTTGTGAAGCCCAAAAGGGAGTACTCTCCAGAAGAAAGAAGTCAAGCTGGTTTGGATAGCTACGCTCGCAACGTCATCTCCTCAACAGTGACGAACACTTATCTCAGCAAGATCATCAACTGCGAGACAACTAAGGGGATGTGGGACACTCTAGCCAAGCTGTGTGAAGGCTCAGAGGAAATTCAAGAGAACAAATTCTCAGTTGCATGCCAGAAGTTCGACAACTTCAAGCAACTTCCCTATGAGTCCATTGATCAAATGGAGCTCAGATTCTCCAACCTCATCATCGAAATCGAGACGATCCGAACTGGAAAATATACAGTTTGAGATAAGAACTTGAAAGCTTTTGCAGCTCTCTCCTCAGAATGGTGTACACACAAAGTAGTTCACCAAAGCAGAACTGATCTTGGCAGCATGGAGACGGAAAAATTGTTCTCCATCTTGAAGGCCAATGAATTTGATCTGGGGATCTCAAGCAGAGATTCATCCAGCCGAATGAATGAAGCAGAGCTGAGGATCAAGCCATGGAAAGAAGCTCAATCAGCTCAGCTTGGAAGGACCAACAAGGAGCACAGAAATATGAGCAAAGAAGAATTGAACGAACAATTTGCCATGCTTGTACGGAGCATTAATCAGCTGGAACAAAGCAAGGAAAGGTACAAGAATATCGTGAAGGTTCATCACGACAAGCAACTCTATCCAAAGAGAAACCCAGCTGAGTCATCCTCCCGGAGAAAGGATAAAAGGTTCGAATCGAGCGAAACGGATGATGATCAAATCTCCTTCTCCGACTCAGATGAGGATGACTGGGACCAACTGTGAAATAAAGACAGCTGGATACAAAACTGAAGATTCAGCCAGTCATACAGCTGAGTACATTGGTCTCAAAAGAAGAATAGAGAAGCAGTACATGAACCAGCTGGATTTGGGACAGCTGTCTACTTGCTATACAAACTGAGACCTCATCAAAGAAATGAGCTAATATGTGAATTATTTGGACTACTCAAACCGGATAAAGAAAAGCTCATCCAGCTGAGGGGGAACAAACTCAGCTGGATCCCAAAGCTCAGTTCAGAAGGATTTCCCAGCCAAAAAGGGAATCAAGCTCAGCTGGACATCAGTCGAAGAGATAAAGGGAACTCAGCTGAAGGAAATTCAAGCTAATCTCCAAATACTCAGCTGAGGAGAACTGTCAATCAAACAAAGGGGAAGACCGCTGTGATATCAGCTGGATACTGTGTCCTAGCTGACCGGTTTGCGTCTCATGCAATAATTGCTCTGAGGAATATGCTATATAAAGTCCAATTATTTTGAATTCTTATGTTAAGCGGACAGACATTCCTTAGTTAAATTGTTTGATAAGTTTCCTTTCCCATCGCATTAATTATAAAGTCTGCATAGTACTGCAGCACGGCAGAATCGAGGCAGAACATCAAACGTTTGAACTGCCTCACGCGCGTTTGAAATACACTCGCCAAAAGCACGTCAGCAAAACGTGATGAGTGAATCTCTCCCAGCCGTTGATCAGAATATCAACTGATTCAATCTCAACCGTTGATCCTTTATGGCAGTTGATATATATGGAAAAGATACGCAGATCCTTTCTTCCTTCATCTCTATCTCTGCAAATTTCAAGATTCAAAATCTCTATCTATTTTCTGCAAAGTCTTCGCACGATCAAATTCAACAGATTGCAGAAATGGCACCCAAGAAATCAACCGCAGGGATGAACCAGTTTGAAGCTCTAATGACAAAGCTATCATTTGAGAGTATTCTGTCCACCTCCAACCTCCATGTTTCAGAGTTAAAAGAGATGGTGGATCTAGTTGCAGACTCCGGTCTCTTGCTGTGGGCAACCTCCATGCCCAAGCTTTTGCTAAAGAGAGATGCCGCACTTTTCTACCTCAACATCATTGATGAAGACGGCTTCTACTCATCTTCATTTGACATGATCGTCAAGGGCGAAGATGGAAAGTTTGATACAGCAACCGTCAATATCAAACTCAACAAGATGCTACGAAAGGTGTTCAACCTACCCAGAGAAGGAGGATTCATCCCAGATGATTACAGTCGTGAAGAAGTGGATGAATTCCACAGCAGAGAGATGCTTATCTCTCCAGAGCGAGCATGTCAAAGCTCCTGCTCAAGCCAAAGTACAGGCTGCTGCTGGATATCACGCAGAAATGCATCTTAGGGATAGCTGGATCTCAAGGAGAGATCAGCATTCCAAAGCTCAAGCCGATGATTGCCATGATCAAAGGCGCAAACGTCAACTGGTTTGACTTCTTACTCAACCGTATGGTCAAGGAGTCTGAGAATATCAAGTTCAACTCCACCAGGACGACGTTTTCAACATCAGAGCCACTGTATCTCTGCTCCAAAATTTCTTTCTTGATAGAGCAAGCTGTGAAAGGGCACACAGTAAAGTGGGCTGATTCAGAACCGTTTCCAGAAACGAAGATTCTTTTCCAAAGAATAAGTCAAGTCAATGATCTTCTGAAGAAGCGACTGCGTGAGTAAAAGCAAGAATTGGAAGGATCGTATACGAAGTTCCAGCTGAGAAGAAACAAAGAAAGAGGAAGGCAGCTGACCCCAAACCAGCTGGAGGTCCAGCTGAGAAGAAAAAGAAAACAGCTGTCATTCCAAGTCAAGCAATGGTGATTCTCTCCCCACAGCCAGTGTCGGCCTTCGATCAATACGGATCAAACATCCTGGCCGAGATGGGATTGAATGATGGATTGTCATCCAGCTCAGAGGACGAGCTGGATAATCCAAGGAGCTCACCCCAGCCCTCACCACCTCACAGCTCTCCACCGAAACAGCCTTCCCCTCCACCCAGCTCTCCAACCAAAGAGCCATCTCCTGTAAGAGAGCATGAAGATATTCAACTGACTGAAGCTCCTTCACAGCCAGCTGACACCCAAGCTGAACCCTCTTCCACTAATCCCAGCTCACCCCCAAAACAACTTTCACCCAAAATTCAATCGCCCTCGCAGTTGGCTGATACTTTTTCACAGCCTACTGTGAACCCATTTGAACCTATTCCTCAAAACACCACAGAATCAGAAGAGAGTGATTCTACTGCCTCTCCATCACTCAACTCCACTGGCTCAGCCTTTATGGAAGCCATGTACGAGGAATTGCGCATTGCAGGGATCAAGAGTGTTCTAACTCAGTATCCGATTCTGGCGCACCTGCCCATCGCCCTCGTCAAAGTTGGAGAACTCAAGTTTTATCTGGCTACCAAGATGGCAACTTGGTACCAAAATGAGCAGCTGATAGAGACTTTCTCTTATGAGAAATTGAAGACGGATGAAGCACGCCTCCAGCACACATTTGGCTTTGGAAGCCTGGAGGATGCATACTTACACCAGAATGATCTTATCAGTGGAATTATAGAAGTGTCTCAGCAATACCCCAAGCCGCACCCAGCTGAAATCTGGGAATCTGCCAACAAGCTCCTTACAGCAGCAGGATGAGAGACATCTTCTGGAGCTGTCAAATCCAAAAAAGTCGCAGCTGAACCTGCCAAGGAAGCTGTCCCTACCGACACAGCTGAGGCAATGATAATTGAAGAAGGGCCAACTAATGCAACAGTTGAGCCTACCGACGCTGCCCCACAGAGTCCAATTGCCGATGACACTCGCTCACTAGTCGAGATCGAGGCAGACAAACCCAGTCATGTTGAATCTGGAACTCAATCTGACTCAGTTGTCAAGCTCTCAACCGCAATGAAAGAAGCAATATCCAAAGAGGTTGAAGAAATTCTCTTTCAGGACAGACTGAAGTCTCAAGTCGACGTCGTCATGCGATTCTCAGCTCTCGACTGTCAAGTTCGAGAACAACAGCGGACAATCGATGAAGTCCATAACTTTGCTCAAAATCTTCAAGAAAGCACCAGTCAAGATCTCAGGCAATCTCTCGTTTCTCAACAAATTGATCAGTCAATTCATCTAGAGAAGAGAGTCCCTGAGATCATCTCAAACCTTCAAGCTCCACTGGTTGACGACATTGCAAATCTTTCAAGCCAGCTGGAAGCTCTCAAAAAGACCACTCTCTCCAACAGCGCTGACATCCGCCAACTTTTCAACCTATATAAAGATATGGATGCTCGCCCGTAGCCGAAGCAAGAAGAATGCCCACTGAATCTCGTCACAAATTGACAACTCGCCTCAAAATCGCTGATGTTGAAGGTATTCTTTCCAAGCTCAGCGCAACAGTTGCCAACCTCTCTGCCTCCCTTGTTGATAATGCCAAAAAGGAGGAAGATCAGAATGAAGCTGGAAAAACAAGTGAGAGAGAAGCTGCAGCTAAGGAGGGAACTGCGGAATTCGAAGGAAATCGACGATTTTGCCAAAGAGCTGGATGAAGAAGAGACAGAGCCAACTGCACCAGCCAAAGCAGTCAAAGAGACATGGAGAGAAAAGATGGTTGCTCTTGCCAAAGCATGTGGACACAAGCTTGAAGAATACAAAGACTATCACTAGCTGTGTAACTTCCACAACGAGCAAAGAAAAGAAATGCAAGAACTGGATAAGATTATTAAGAAGAAAGCTGAATCGCTCAAGCCTGCTGAGAAAAAACAGAAGAAGAAAAGGCAGAGCTACAGGCAAGCTAAGAAGAAACAAATCCAACCAGTCTCAGCCGACAAGAAGAACCCAGACGATTTCAATGAAAACTGGGAAAGTTGCAAATCAGAATTCATCAAAGAATTCTACTACTTGAATCAATTCAAAGGCATGGATCCAGAAACTGCTTTCCAGGATTATTTCCTCGAACTTCACGAGACAGATCCAATGATGGCAAGATCAATTGCCCTATATGCCAAGAGTAACAACATCCAGCTGAAGGCTCCAAAAGTCAAACAGTTAAAGCCTCCATCTCTAGCTGGAACGAACCTTCCTGACAAGGCCCAAATTATCAAAGAAATTAATCAGTGGGCTGGAGAAAGAGAAATTTCAAAATCGAAGAATCAAGCTGAATGGAAGGAGCTGGAAGAGTTCATCTTCAATAGATATGGTCTCAAGACTGACCATCAGATTGATGAACAAAGGAAGCAGCAAAGCTGAAGACCCAGCCAACTGGGAATTTTCCTTTGAACTTTTTGTAATTAGAAAGCTGTAAAATTTCTTCGTATTAATGAAAAAGTTCGTTTTATCAAAATCAACCTGAAGACAATCTCTCTTTGTCCAGGTACTGATTATGTTTACCTGCTGTGATTGTTTAATCCTTTGAAACCCCGTTTCCTGTTAAGGGGGAAGCAATTTTGTTTTTCCAACTTGGGGTTTTGGCATCATCAAAAAGGGGGAAATTGTTGGGAAAATTAATAGAGTTTTGAAGTGATACCAAAACCCAGCTGACCCCAACCGAGTAGATGTTTGCACAAGCCCAAGTGTTTTTCCAGCTCACCTGTTTGAGCTTATAGAGTTTCTAAGTTTACAGGTGGTCGCTGAAGACAGCAGAAGACCCAGCTGAGTACACAGCAGGGTAAGCCAAGTGGAGTGATCAGCAACGTTATCCAGATTCAAGACGATTAAGTTCTTCCAGACACAGCTGTAGGAAAGACCCAGCTCGTGTGACAACTCAGCTCTACGTCAAGACTCAGCTCAGCGTCAAAGATCCAGCAGAGTTCAAGACAGCTCAGAGTCACCAGCACAGCAGAGTCAAAGTCAACTTGAGATAAAGTCAGATCTGATCTGGACCATCAGGAACTCGACACCTCAGCACCTAGAAGTCAGACCTAGGATTGCTTTACGAGGAAATCAAGGAAGAAGACAAGTCAATCCTGTCAGAAGTTAGGTAGAGATTCAGAACGGCTCTTTCTAACGGCTAGTTCTAAGCTCTCCCTATAAATAGAAGTCTTCTTCATCATCAGACGATGAGAAGTTACGAGAGAGAATATACTCAAGAGAGATCAACATACTTCATTGAAAGAAGTCTAACCAAAGATCAAGAGATCTCTCAGAAAAGCTTCAAGATCCAGCAGCCTTCATTCTTATGAGATATTATTCATTATCAGGCTGCTGAAGCTCTCTCCCTCTAGTATCTAGGCATATAATCCTTTCCATCTTAAGCCTAGTTTGAACGAGTTCATCATACTCATTGTTCTTAATTATAAGAACTCGTTCATAGTTGGAAACCCCAAACTCAAACCCAGAAAAAGGTTAGGTTAAGATTATGGTTCTGTAGTGCCCGTAAAACTACAGGTTAGATTCTTCAGTACCCGTAAACTGAATGTAGGCTTCAGTTGTGCCCGTAAACAGACTGGTTACGTTTCGATACAGTACGCGTAAACTTGTATCCAGCTTGAGGAACTAAGCTGCAACGCTTGCTGACTGCGCGAAAAGTCAGTGGTATCCTTAGTGGATTACCAGAGGTTTCTGGTCTTGGACGTAGGAGTAGTTTCTCCGAACCACGTTAAGTTGCTTTGTTCTTTCATGTTTATTTATGCATCCAGCTAACCCTTCATAAGCATTATTTCAAGCTGCATAAACTGATTAACTGAAAAGAGAAACAAAGCTTTGCAATATATTTGAAGCAACAGACGGACTTTCCAAAATCCCACCACATTCCGCACACAACACTCGTGTTGATCAAGTCGTCTTCCACTGATCGAACACAACAAATTTCCACTCAAAAGAGTTTTAATTTGGAAAAGTTTTTAACCTTGGTGTATTCACCCCCCTCTACACCAAGGTATCCGTCTTGGGACCATCATAATGTACCTTCCCTCGTTAAGTCCCTTTTATAATAAAGGTCACACGGCAAGATCAACCAAAATCTTCTCCCCATTTTCTATAGAATTGCTATAAATTGGGACAAAACCGTAATATTTAAATATTTTCTTTTTTGAGGTATATTAGTTAAATATTTTTGTCATATTACCAATTTTTTTTCCGTAAAGGATAATATTTGATCCTTTATTTTTTCTTTTCATTTCCGAAAGAACTTGGTAAACAAATATTACAATGCCTAAAAGTCGGATTTTCTGAGTTTTAAATATTATTCACTCTCGCTTTGTTTAAGTAATAAAAAAAAAAAAAATCTTTTCGAAAAAAATAACTCATACTCCCTCCGTCCACGATAAAGTTGCCATAATTTCCTTGTTGGTCCGTTCACAAAAAATTTATTAATTTATAAAAGGATGCAGATATATATATATACTCCCTCTGTTTTTTAATAAGTGTCATTTTTAGCTCATTTTTTTGTTTCTCAATAAGTGCCCTATTTCAAAATTCTAAAGAAAAATAATGTAAAACTTTCCATTATATCCTTGTCATTAATGCAGATTATCAACTTGTTTATGTTTCCTATGCTATTAATTAAGGGTAAAGAGAATAAATTATCAATTTTCTTAATACGTGTGTTTTGAAGGAGTAGAACACTTATTAAAGAACGGAGGGAGTATAAATTTTAAAAGGAGTATGCGGATATTAATTAGCACCCGTCATTTATTAATATACCTAAATTTTTTGGATGATCACTCTTAATTAATAATTAAATTTGAAGTAGTCATAAATATATAAAATTAAGGTTGTAAACTGTAATATCAATTTATTAGAAACCAGGTTCGGATATTTTTTTTAGTTTTTTGATAGTTCATGAATTTAATTGTGACATTATCTTTAATGAGGTTAGTTTGGAAACTTATTAAGACTAGAACTCGTCTTGTAGATCAATCCATGCAGAAGGAAAATAGTGTTCGTCCCGACACAGTTCCTATGTGTTGGGAAAATTAATAGAGTTTTGAAGTGATACCAAAACCCAGCTGACCCCAACCGAGTAGATGTTTGCACAAGCCCAAGTGTTTTCCAGCTCACCTGTTTGAGCTTATAGATTTTCTATGTTTACAGGTGATCGCTGAAGACAGCAGAAGACCCAGCTGAGTACACAGCAGGGTAAGCCAAGTCGAAGTGTTAAGCAACGTTATCCAGATTCAAAACGATAAAGTTCTTCCAGACACAGCTGTAAGAAAGACCCAGCTCGTGTGACAACTCAGCTCAGCGTCAAGACCCAGCAGAGTTCAAGACTCAGCTCAGCGTCAATGATCCAGCAGAGTTCAAGACAGCTCAGAGTCACCAACACAGCAGAGTCGAAGTGAACTTTAGATAAAGTCAGATCTGATCTGGACCATCAGGAACTCGACACCTCAGCACCTAGAAGTCAAACCTAGGATTGCTTTACGAGGAAATCAAGGAAGAAGACAAGTCAATCCTGTCAGAAGTTAGGTAAAGATTCAGAACGGCTCTTTCCAACGTCTAGTTCTAATCTCTCCCTATATATAGAGATCTTCTTCTTCATCAGAAAGAGAGACGAGAGAATAGATTCAAGAGAGATCAACATACTTCATTGAAGGAAGTCTAACCAAAGATCAAGAGATCTCTCAGAAAAGCTTCAAAGAAACAGCAGCCTTCATTCTTATAAGATGTTATTTATTCTCAGGCTGCTGAAGCTCTCTCCCACTAGTATCTAGGCATATAATCCTTCCCATCTTAAGCCTAGTTTGAACGAGTTCATCATACTCAAAGTTCTTAATTGTAAGAACTCGTTCATAGTTGGAAAACCCCAAACCCAAACCCAGAAAAGGTTAGGTAAAGGTACGCCTGCTCGAAGCGCGTAATTCGAGTGGTTGGTTCTGTAGTACCCGCAAACTACAGGTTAGGCTTCAGCTGTGCCCGTAAACGGATGCTGGTTACGTTTCGATACGACGCGTAAACTTGTATCCAGCTTGAGGAACCAAGCTGCAACGCTTGCTGACTGCGCGAAAAGTCAGTGGTATCCTTAGTGGATTACCAGAGGTTTCTGGTCGTGGACGTAGGAGTAGTTTCTCCGAACCACGTTAAATAGCTGTGTTTTTTCATGTTTATTTATGCATCCAATAACCCTTCATAAGCATTATTTCAAGCCGCATAAACCGACTAACCGAAAAGAGAAACACAAACTTTGCAATATATTTGAAACAACAGACGGACTTTCCAAAATCCCACCACATTCCGCACACGGCTACCGTGTCGATCAAGCCGCCTTCCATTTGGATCGAACACAACAAATTTCACTCAAAAGAGTTTTAATTGGAAAAGTTTTTAAACCTTGGTGTATTCACCCCCCTCTACACCAAGGTATCCGTCTTGGGACCATCAATTGGTATCGAGCGGTGGTTCAAAGATCACTTTGTATCCGTCAAGTCGCCTCTTTGCCGATAGTGGTCACCCGAACGTATCCTTCAAAGTTTCAAAATCTTTTTAAAAGTCATTATATTGCATACTGTCATGGAATCTTCCCTGTGCAGGAATCTTCCGACATTCTCTGTCGATGATTATCAGATCTGGAAGTTCCGACTCAAAAGCTTTCTGAGTGCGCATCACGACATGATGTGGGATGTTATCACTGACGGACCCTTCATCATCATGAAGTCAGAAAGACAAGCAGAAACCACACCTGGAGCTGAATCAGTGCTCCGTCAAGTTGTGAAGCCCAAAAGGGAGTACTCTCCAGAAGAAAGAAGACAAGCTGGTTTGGACAGCTACGCTCGCAACGTCATCTCCTCAACGGTGACGAATGCTTATCTCAGCAAGATCATCAACTGCGAGACAGCTAAGGGGATGTGGGACACTCTAGCCAAGCTGTGTGAAGGCTCAGAGGAAATTCAAGAGAACAAATTCTCAGTTGCATGCCAGAAGTTCGACAATTTCAAGCAACTCCCCTATGAGTCCATCAATCAAATGGAGCTCAGATTCTCCAACCTCGTCATCGAGATCGAGATGATCCGAACTGGAAAATATACAGTTCGAGACAAGAACTTGAAAGTTCTTTCAGCTCTCTCCTCAGAATGGTGCACACACAAAGTGGTTCACCAAAGCAGAACTGATTTTGGCAGCATGGAGACAGAAAAATTGTTTTCCATCTTGAAGGCCAACGAATTTGATCTGGGGATCACAAGCAGAGATTCATCCAGCCAAATGAATAAAGCAGAGCTGAAGATCAAGCCGAGAAAAGAAGCTCAATCAGCTCAGCTTGGAAGGACCAACAAAGAGCTCAGATTTATGAGCAAAGAAGATTTGAACGAAGAAGTTGCCATACTTGTACGAAGCATTAATCAGCTGGAACAAAGCAAGGAAAAGTACAAGAATATCGTGAAGGTTCATCACGACAAGCAACTCTACCCAAAGAGCAACCCAGCTGAGTCATCCTCCCGGAGAGAAGATAAAAGGATCGAATCGAGCGAAATGGATGATGATCAAATCTCCTTCTCCGACTCAGATGAAGATGATTGCTCTGATTAAGATGTCTGAAACATCTTAGAGAAGAAACCCATTAGCCGATCGGACTACCGTGAAATAATGACAATGGATACAAATCGAAGATTCACCGATACAAATACGAGTACATTGATCTCAAGAGATGATTAGAGAAGCAGCATTTGAATCAGCTGAATTTGGGACAGCTGTCTACTTGCTATACAAACTGAGATCTCAACAAAGGGGAACTCTACGATCAAATCAAAGGGGAACTCTACGCAGCTGGAATGAATGCAAATTCAAGTAGAATACCCAGCAGGATGCTCTCTCCAAAATAGACACAGCTGGTGTCATCAGCTGAAGAGAAACCTGATCCAGCAGGAAAATAAAGATGATTCTCTAACCCAGCTGTCGACATGAAAGCATCCAAGAGACTTCTCAACATCTGAAGGAATCCATTGTTGGGAAAATTCACACAAAAGCACAATCTGCTGAAATCCAAGTCAAGATGATGTGTGAATTATTTGGACTGCTCAATCCGGATGAAGAAAGATCATCCAGCTGAGGGGGAACAAACTCAGCTGGATCCCAAAGCTCAGTTCAGAAGGATTTCCCAGCCAAAAAGGGAATCAAGCTCAGCTGGACATCAGTCGCAGAACTCAAGGGAACTCAGCTGAAGGAAATTCAAGCTAATCTCAAAATACTCAGCTGAGGAGAACTGTCAATCAAACAAAGGAGAAGACAGCTGTGATATCAGCTGGATACTGTGTCCAAGCTGACCGGTCTGCATCTCATGCAATAAATGCTCTGAGGAATATGCTATATAAAGTCCAATTATTTTGAATTCATATGTTAAGTGGACAGACATTCCTTAGTTAAATTGTTTGATAAGTTTCCTTTCCCATCGCATTAATTATAAAGTCTGCATAGGACTGTAGCACGGCAGGATCGAGGCAGAACGTCAAACGTTTGAAATACCTCACGCGCGGTTGTAATACACTCGCCGAAAGCACGTCAGCAAAACGTGATGAGTGAATCTCTCCCAGCCGTCGATCAGAATATTAACTGTTTCAATCTTAACCGTTGATCCGTTATGGCAGTTGATATATATGGAAAAGATACGCAGATTCCTTCATCCTTCATCTTTATCTCTGCAAATTTCAAAGATTCAAAATCTTCATCTTTTGTCTGCAAGTTCTTCGCAAGATCTAAAATCAACAGATTGCAGATATGGCTCCAAAGAAATCAACTGCAGGGATGAACCAGTTTGAAGCCCTAATGACAAAGCTGTCATTTGAGAGTATTCTGTCCACCTCCAATCTCCATGTTTCTGAGTTAAAAGAGATGGTGGATATAGTTGCAGACTCCGGTCTCCTGCTGTGGGCAACCTCCATGCCCAAGCTCATGCTGAAGAGAGATGCCGCCCTGTTCTACCTCAACATTATCGACGAAGACGGCTTCTACTCATCTTCATTTGACATGAGTGTCAAAGGCGAAGACGGAAAGTTTGATACAGCTACCGTCACCATCAAACTCATAAGATGCTACGAAAGGTGTTCAACCTTCCCAGAGAAGGAGAATTCATCCCAGATGATTACAGTCGGGAAGAAGTAGATGAATTCCTCAGCAGAGAGATGCTTATCTCCCCAGAGCCGTACAGAGCAAGCATGTCAAAGCTCCTGCTCAAGCCAAAGTACAGGCTGCTGCTGGACATCACACAAAAGTGTATTCTTGGGATAGCTGGATCTCAAGGAGAGATCAGCATTCCAAAACTCAAGCCGATGATTGCCATGATCAAAGGCGCAAACGTCAACTGGTTTGATTTCCTACTCAACCGACTGGTCAAGGAGTCAGAGAAGATAAAGTTCAACTCCACCAGGACGACGTTTTTAGCTTCAGAGCCACTGTATCTCTGCTCCAAAATCTCTTTCTTGATAGAGCAAGCAGTGAAAGGGCACACAGTAAAGTGGGCTGATTCAGAACCGTTTCCTAAAACGAAGATTCTTTTCCAAAGAATAAATCAAATCAATGATCTTCTGAAGAAGCAGCCTGCTGTGAGTAAAGGCAAGAAGCAGCTGGAAGGAACAGAGGCAGAAGTTCCAGCTGAGAAGAAACAACGAAAGAGGAAGCGACCTAAACCAAATTTGGAGGTCCAATGAGAAGAAAAAAGAAAACATTTGTCATTCCCTCAAGCAATGGTGATTCTCTCCCCACAGCCAGTGTCGGCCTTCGATCAATACGGATCAAACATCCTGGCCGAGATGGGATTGAATGATGGATTGTCATCCAGCTCAGAGGACGAGCTGGATAATCCAAGAAGCTCACCCCAGCCCTCTCCTCCTCACAGCTCTCCGCCGGAACATTTCCCCTCCACCCAGCCTCTCCAACCAAAGAGCCATCTCCTGCAAGAGAGCTGGAAGATATTCAACTGGCTGAAGCTCCTGCACAGCCAGCTGACACCCATGCCGAACCCTCTTCCACTTATCCCACCACCCCCAAAACAACCCATCTCCCCGTAGCTCAATCTCCCACACGGTTGGGCGATGCTTCTTCACGCCCAATTGTGAACCCTTTGAACCTGCTCCTCAAATCTCCACAGAATCAGAGGAGAGTGATTCTACTATCTCTCCTTCTCTCAACTCTACTGGCTCAGCCTTTATGGAAGCCATGTACGAGGACTTGCGCATTACAGGGATCAAGAGTGCTCTAACTCAGTATCCAATTCTGGCGCACCTGCCCATTGCCCTTGTCAAAGTTGGAGACCTCAAGTTCTATCTGGCTACCAAGATGGCAACTTGGTACCAGAATGAGCAGCTGATAGAGACTTTCTCCTTAGAGAACCGAAGACTGATGAAGCACGCCTCCAGCACACTTTTGGCTTTGGAAGTCTGGAGGATGCATATTTACATCAAGATGATCTCATCAGAGGAATAATTGAAGTGTCTCAGCAGTATCCCAAGCCGCACCCAGCTGAAGTCTGGGAATCAGCTGACAAGCTTCTAACAGCTGCGGGGTGGGAGACACATTCTGGAGCTGACATTTCCAAGGAAGTCTCAGCTGAGTATGCCAATGAAGCTGTACCTGCCAACACAGCTGAGGCAATGATGATTGAAGACGAGCCAACTGCTGCAACAGTTGAGCCAACCGAAGCTGCCCCACAGAGTCCAATTGCCGATGACACTCGCTCACTGGTCGAGATCGAGGCAGTAAAACCCAGCCAAGCCGAATCCGGAACCCAGACGGATCATGTTGAGCTCTCTGATGCAATGAAGGACGAAATTGCAAAACAAGTCGAGGAAATCCTTTTTCAGGATAGACTCAAATCAAATGTTGATACCCTTCTGCGCATCACAGCTATAGAGTCTCAAGTCCAGAGCAATGGACTGTCCATTGACGACGTTCACAGATTCGCTCTCAATCTGCAGGAAAGCACCAGCAGAGATCTCAGGCAATCTCTTGTTTCTCAAAAAGTTGATCAGTCAATTCTTCTAGAGAAGAGAGTCCCTGAGATCATCTCAAACCTTCAAGCTCCACTGGTTGACGACATTGCAAATATTTCAAGCCAGCTGGAAGCTCTCAAAAAGACCACTCTCTCCAACAGCTCTGACATCCGCCAACTCTTCAACTTATATAAAGATCTGGATGCTCAGTTCAGAGCTGGAAGCAGCAGCACTGCCCAGCTGAATCTCGTCACAGCTGACAACTCAGTCAAGATCGCTGATGTTGAAGGTATTCTCTCCAAGCTCAGCGCAACTGTTGCCAACCTCTCTACCTCCCTTGTTGATAATGCCAAAAAGGGGGAAGATCAGAATGAAGCTGGAAAAACAAGTGAGAGGGAAGCTGCAGCTAAGGGAACCCGCAAAGAATACGAAGGAAATCGACGATTTTGCAAAAGTGTTGGATGAAGAAGAGACGAGCTAACCGCTTCCAGCCAAAGCTGTCAAAGAAACATGGAGAGAGAAAATGGTCGCTCTTGCCAAAGCATGTGGACACAAGCCTGAAGAATACAAAGACTATCACTGGCTGTGTAACTTCCACAACGAGCAAAGAAAAGAAATGCAAGAGCTGGATAAGATTGTTAAGAAGAAAGCTGAAGCTCTCAAGCCTGCTGAGAAAAAGCAGAAGAAGAAAAGGCAGAGCTACAGACAAGCAAAGAAGAAACAAATCCAAGCAAATTTCACTGATAAGAAGAACCCAGACGATATCAATGAAAACTGGGAAAGATGCAAATCAGAATTCATCAAAGAATTCTACTACTTAAATCAGTTCAAAGGCATGGATCCAGAAGCTGCTTTCCAGGACTATTTCCTCGAGCTTCATGAGACAGATCCAATGATGGCAAGGTCAATCGCTCTCTATGCCAAGAGCAACAACATCCAGCTGAAGGCTCCCAAAGTCAAACAGCTAAAGCCTCCATTTCTAGCTGGAACAAACCTTCCTGACAAGGCCCAAATCATCAAAGAAATTAATCACTGGGCTGGTGAAAGAGGAATTTCAAAGTCGAAGAATCAAGCTGAATGGAAGGAGCTGGAAGAGTTCATCTTCAATAGATATGGTCTAAAGACTGACCATCAAATTGATGAACTAAGGAAGCAGTCAAGCTGAAGACCCAGCCAACTGGGAATTTTTATTTTGAACTTTTGTATTTAGATAATTGTACAATTTCTTCCTATTAATGAAAAGTTCATTTTATCAAAATCAACCTGAAGACAATCTCTCTTTGTCCAGGCTCTGAATATGTTTACCTGCTGTGAATGTTTAATTCGTTGAATCCCCGTATCCTGTTAAGGGGGAAGCAATTTTTTGTTTTTCCAACTTGGGGTTTTGGCATCATCAAAAAGGGGGAAATTGTTGGGAAAATTAATAGAGTTTTGAAGTGATACCAAAACCCAGCTGACCCCAACCGAGTAGATGTTTGCACAAGCCCTGTTTGAGCTTATAGATTTTCTATGTTTACAGGTGATCGCTGAAGACAGCAGAAGACCCAGCTGAGTACACAGCAGGGTAAGCCAGGTCGAAGTGTTAAGCAACGTTATCCAGATCCAAAATGATAAAGTTCTTCCAGACACAGCTGTAAGAAAGACCCAGCTCGTGTGACAACTCAGCTCAGCGTCAAGACCCAGCAGAGTTCAAGACTCAGCTCAGCGTCAATGATCCAGCAGAGTTCAAGACAGCTCAGAGTCACCAACACAGCAGAGTCGAAGTGAACTTTAGATAAAGTCAGATCTGATCTGGACCATCAGGAACTCGACACCTCAGCACCTAGAAGTCAAACCTAGGATTGCTTTACGAGGAAATCAAGGAAGAAGACAAGTCAATCCTGTCAGAAGTTAGGTAAAGATTCAGAACGGCTCTTTCCAACGGCTAGTTCTAATCTCTCCCTATATATAGAGATCTTCTTCTTCATCAGAAAGAGAGACGAGAGAATAGATTCAAGAGAGATCAACATACTTCATTGAAGGAAGTCTAACCAAAGATCAAGAGATCTCTCAGAAAAGCTTCAAAGAAACAGCAGCCTTCATTCTTATAAGATGTTATTTATTCTCAGGCTGCTGAAGCTCTCTCCCACTAGTATCTAGGCATATAATCCTTCCCATCTTAAGCCTAGTTTGAACGAGTTCATCATACTCAAAGTTCTTAATTGTAAGAACTCGTTCATAGTTGGAAAACCCCAAACCCAAACCCAGAAAAGGTTAGGTAAAGGTACGCCTGCTCGAAGCGCGTAATTCGAGTGGTTGGTTCTGTAGTACCCGCAAACTACAGGTTAGGCTTCAGCTGTGCCCGTAAACAGTCTGGTTACGTTTCGATACAGTACGCGTAAACTTGTATCCAGCTTGAGGAACCAAGCTGCAACGCTTGCTGACTGCGCGAAAAGTCAGTGGTATCCTTAGTGGATTACCAGAGGTTTCTGGTCGTGGACGTAGGAGTAGTTTCTCCGAACCACGTTAAATAGCTGTGTTCTTTCATGTTTATTTATGCATCCAGCTAACCCTTCATAAGCATTATTTCAAGCTGCATAAACTGACTAACTGAAAAGAGAAACACAGCTTTGCAATATATTTGAAACAACAGACGGACTTTCCAAAATCCCACCACATTCCGCACACAGCCAGCTGTGTCGATCAAGCTGCCTTCCAGCTGGATCGAACACAGCCAGCTCACTCAAAAGAGTTTTAATTGGAAAAGTTTTTAAACCTTGGTGTATTCACCCCCCCTCTACACCAAGGTATCCGTCTTGGGACCATCACTATGGTTAAGGATATTTTGTTATAAAGAAAATAATTTAAGATTTAAATTGTATTAATTTATTCTTAATTAAGACAATTATCTAAAGCTAATAACAAGTTCACCTGGAACGTATATTGTTTTAACGATTCCTTTGAAGTTTTATTGCGTGCAAAATGTTGCAGTTAATCAAACGTCCGTTAATTTTAATCATAATATTGTAGAAAAATGATATTTTAAGATATTACTGAATTTTTAGTACATATCTTAATTAATTTTTTCCCTTGTTAGAATGTATTGATTTTTAAGTAGAATTTAAGTGTTTTTCTTATGAGAATAATACATTCAAGTTTTAGAAAATGAATTTAAGTGTTTATTTGTTTACCAAGTTCTTCGGAAATGAAGAGAAATTAAATATCAAATGTTCAAGTTTTAAGCTTCTCTCTTCTAACTAACTTTAGCTTGTAGCTGCGTATGTAGGACCATTTTAACAAGAAACTGGAGTGAAAGGAAGAAAAAAGAAAACTATGCAAATACAAGGCCTTTGAGTTAACAATATGTCTATCTACGACTCTATAGTAAAATTAAGCAACATTTCTGCCTTTATTAATTGTTGAAATTTTTTTCTAGAGTTTTCATAATGATTTAATTGAAATCATTATTATTATTAACGGCAAATTAGTAAACTAAACATAGTGCTAGGCACACCGTAATTGAATTAGTTTGGCACACAAAAGTTGACTCTGCATCATCTATATTAATGCATATTTCTATACATACATAGGTATATATGTTGTTAGAAAATGGAGGTGATTATATGGTGGTTTGAATATGGTGGGTGATTTTGGTGAACTGGTAAAGATGAATATAGTAAGTGTAGTGTATGTAGAATATAGAGATGAATTTTAGATAGGAGCTCTTGTCTTCTAGAAGGCTATAGAGAGTATGAACTTGTTAGAAAGCTTAGCTTTATTGCTTTGCTTGATTAGATGAATGTATTATTTTTCAATACTCCTCCTTGATGCATTTGTCGATAACTCCAAGCATCCTTCGTAGGAACTGGAATCTATCTCTTGGTAGCGCCTTGGTGAAGATATCTGCTAGTTGTTCCTCCGTTGGACAATACTTCATCTCGATGAGCCCTTTTGCTTGGACATCTCTTAAGAAGATATACTTGATATCAATATGCTTTGTGCGATTGTGCTGAACTGGATTTTTGGCCATTGCGATAGCTGACTTGTTATCGCAGTAAATCTCTGTTGCCAAGTTTTGTAGTTCTCTCATGTCTTCTAATACTCTTTTGAGCCATATAGATTGACATGCGACTCCGGCTGCTGCAACACACTCAGCTTCTGCAGATGATAGTGCAACTGAGTCTTGTTTCTTTGATCCCCATGAGAAAACTCCTGATCCGAGCTTAAATACATAGCCAGAGGTGCTATTCATATTATCTTGTGATCCAGCCCAATCACTATCACAATATCCAACGAGTTGTGAGTCGGAACTTGACTTATACCAATTACCGTGGTTAAGTGTTCCTTGCAGATATCTGGGGAGTCTTTTTGCTGCTCCGTAGTGCGTCTCCGTCGGATTTTCCATGAATCTGGATAGAAAACTTATGGAATACATGATGTCTGGCCTCGTCGCCGTTAAGTAAAGTAGACTCATAATTAAGCTTCGATAATTGGTAGCATCGGTAGGCCTTGTTCCGTTTTCTTTCTTTAGCTTTTCATTTGGGATTAAAGGAGTGACGACGTGCTTGCAGTCTTGCATCTTGAATTTCTTGAGTATATCCTCGATATATTTCTTCTGTGACAGAAAAATGCCATCTTCTTTTTGGCTTATCTCCATTCCGAGGAAATAGTGCATCAAATCCAAGTCACTCATCTCAAAAGTATCCATCATGTCTCTCTTGAATTCCTCAATCATTATGGCATTGTTTCCCGTGACGATTAAGACATAAAGAGAGACAATCAAGATGTCCGTACCTTGAGTTTTGATGTATAGAGTGGCCTCGTTCTTGCTCCTTCTGAATTCTTGACGTGTGAAATATCCGTCTATCTTACTGTACCAAGCTCGTGGTGCTTGTTTGAGCCCGTATTGTGCTTTCTTTAAGCGAAGAACTTTGCCTTCTTCTTTTATGAATCCTTCTGGTTGATCCACGTATACTTCTTCTTTCAGATCTCCATTGAGAAAGGCCGACTTGACATCAAGTTGAAAAATATGCCATTTCTTCTGAGCTGCAAGAGCTATGAGTGCACGAATTGTGTCCATCCGAGCGACTGGAGCAAATGTCTCTGTATAGTCGACTCCTGGTATTTGAGCATACCCTTTTGCGACAAGCCTTGCCTTATACTTTTGGATTGACCCGTCAGGATTCATCTTCGTCTTGAATACCCATTTGACTCCAATAACTTCCTTGTTACTTGGAAGATCCATCAGCTCCCAAGTATCATTTTTTTCGATCATTTGTATCTCTTCCTTCATTGCATTAATCTAAACTTTTTCCTTTGAAGCTTCTGCATAGTTATTTGGCTCCAAAGAACAGAAGTTGCATGTTTCATAAGTAGTAGTAGATTCATATAAATCTACTAAAGTTCTTACTCGGCGATGTGGAGATTCTGGCGAGGAGTCATCTACACTTGATGTAGATTTTGGTGAGGAGTCTTCTTCACTTGATGTTTTGGCTTCTGAGGAGGATCTTGGCGTAGATATGAGGCTTTCTTGAACTCGTTCTTCTATTTCTGGAATTTCTTCTAGGTGTGTAGTTGTTGTCATCCTCTCAACATTTTCTGTCTCCCAATTCCAAGAGGCTTGCTCGTCAAATTCCACGTCTCGACTTGTCACCAACTTCTTGGTCTCGAGATTGTAGATTATATATCCTTTGGACTTGGAGTTGTAGCCGAGGAAGATGTCTTTCTCCGTCTTATTCTTCAATTTATGTCTTTTGACGAAGGGGACGTGGATGTAACAAATGCTTCCAAAGACCTTCAAGTGTTTGGCTGAAGGTTTTTGTCCCGACCATGCCTCGATTGGAGTCTTGTTGAGAACCGCCTTTATTGGACGCCGATTTAGTAGGTAGACTGATGTATAGATTGCTTCAGCCTAGAACATTGTTGGCATTCCTTTCTCCGCGAGCATGGACCTTGCCATCTCCATGACTGTTCTACTCTTCCTCTCCGATACTTCATTTTGTTGTGGGGTGTAGGCCACTGATAGTTGATGCTCCACGCCTTCGTCTTCACAGAACTTGTCGAATTCTTTAGAATTATATTCGGTACCTCGATCACTTCTTAGCTTCTTGATTTTGCGACCACTTTGTTTCTCCACAAGGTTCTTGAATCTCTTGAAGATTCTAAAGACTTCTGACTTTTCTTGGAAGAAATATACCCACGTCATTCTAGAAAAGTCATCAATAAAGAGAATGAAGTACCTATTTTGATTTATTAAAGGCGTTCGCATTGGCCCACAGACGTCGGTATGGACTAGCTCCAATATTTCCTTCGCTCGCCATGTTTTCTCAGTTGGAAATGGTTGTCGATGTTGCTTCCCCAACATGCATCCTTCACAAACGTGATCTCTTTTGTTTAGAAGAGGCAGGTCTCTCATCATATTTTTATGATGAAGTAGCCTCAAGGCATTGAGATTGAAATGCCCAAATCGTCGATGCCAGAGATTTGTATCGTCGAGTTGAGCCACCATAACATTTTGCGGATATTGCCAGAAGATGGGAAAATTTCTATTTTTTCCCATTTTTACTTCTGCAATTTCTTGGTTATTTTTTATGTCGTAAATTCGACAATAATCTCTTTCAAAGTGAAGGGCATATCCATTTTCCATCATTTGGCCAACACTTAGTAGATTTTGTGCAAGACGTGGTACTAGGACAACATCTTTAATAAATCGCATACCTTTCTTAGTTTCTATAGCAATGGTACCTTTTCCTTTCGTCTTTACCAGCTCTCTGTTTCCCATCTTGACCTTTGTTGTGATGGATTCATCGAGCTCACGAAAGATGTTCTCGTTGGATGTCATGTGGTTGCTGCATCCGCTATCGATGTACCACTCGTCGTCTTTCACTTCTGTTGCAGAGTGACATGCGTAGAATAGATGTTCTTTCTCCTTTTGATCTTCGGAGTAGTTGGCCTGATGGTTTTTTCTATCTCTGCAATCTTTTTCTACATGCCCGAATCTCTTGCAATTTTTGCATTGTGGCTTTCCTCGATGATAGCAGTCCTTCTCCATATGATTTGTCTTCTTGCAAATCCCGCATGGTGGAAAGTTGCGTTTGTTATCCTTATTGTTCGAGCTTTCTTCTTGACACGATTCTTGTAGTTTCTACCATTTCTTTTGACGTTGAGCTTGGATTGAAAGGCGCTTTCAAGTGAGTTTTCATGTCGCCTACCCAATCTTTGCTCGTGTGCTTCTAGAGAACCCATAAGTTCCGCGACGGACATTGTCGACAAATCTTTCGATTCTTCAATGGCCGCTACTATTGGGTCGTACATCTCGGTGAGGCTGATCAAGACCTTTTGTATGATTCTTTCATCAGAGATCTTTTCTCCGTAAGATCTCATTTGATTTACTATTTCCATTATTCTTGAGAAATAGTCCTTTGCCGCATCAGAATCTTTCATTTTTAGATTTTCAAGTTCGCGCCTTAAACTTTGTAGTTTAATGGATCGAACTTTAGTATTTTCTTGGAAATCCTCCTTAAGGATATTCCAAGCTTCATTTGCCGTAGTAGCTTGAATAATTCTTGTCATGATGGAATCACTGACTGATTGTTGAAGGAGATAAAGAGCTTTAGCATTTTATTTCTTTAATTTCTTGCGTACCTCGGACGATGATGCATCACTACTTCCTCCTTTAGGCGTGGTTTCTCCTTCTTCCAGCATTGTGATTCCTTCTTCAATGACTTCCCAAAGATCATGAGATTCAAGGCAAGTCTTCATACGGACACTCCAATAGTCGTAGTTTTGTCCATTGAATATTGGAGTCGATATTGAGAGACTTGATGTTGCCATAACGCCCGCTTATGATCGAACAGGCTCTGATGCCACTTGTTAGAAAATGGAGGTGATTATATGGTGGTTTGAATATGGTGGGTAATTTTGGTGAACTGGTGAAGATGAATATAGTAATTGTAGTGTATGTAGAATATAGAGATGAATTTTAGATAGGAGCTCTTGTCTCCTAGAAGGCTATAAAGAAGGCTATAGAGAGTATGAACTTGTTAGAAAGCTTAGCTTTATTGCTTTGCTTGATTAGTTACATATGGTGCAAAACTTCTATTTATAGTTGTTGAGAGAATTCTCTAGATCTTCATAGGAATCTAGAATTTTCTACTAGTTACTACTAAATTCATCTAATCTAGATTATGTATTCTCTATTCTTGAATATTCTAGATCATCTCTAGATTCTACATCAATATCCTATACAATTGAATTCTTTAGAATATTTACAACTCATATAATCTTGATTACTCTAGATTATTCTAGATTATATTATTTAGATAATTGTAGATGAATGCATCATTTTTCAATATATGTACACATGCTAACGCACAAACAACTGAATTATATATGATATTTTAAAATTTAAATTTATTTGAATGGGTACATTTTAATTATAATAAGCATGCTGTAGAGAGAGAGAGAAGAGTACATATGACATCGTTCCCTCATGTGTTTGCATTAATTGTCTCACTAAAAATCTGAACTAAGAAAATTCTATAAGAAAAAATTTCCTAAGGGAAAATCAACAATCTTCAGGCACAATGTTGACCATCAAGATCTAGTTTTATGGCAATAGAGAATCCGAATTTGTTTTATGGATTATGCAGAAATTATATATAGTACCGATTATATATTTTTTTAAACTGATCATAATATACTGTAAAATATTTATTCCATGCGCGCTCTAATTGATAAGAACGAAGTATATAACTAACATAAGAAAAGATAAAAGAATGGAGAAGACATGATTTTCTCATTAACCCACAAATTATTCTATATTTATATTATATACAATTACAAATGGATTAATATTAAAGGTCCATGTTGCTCATCAACTCGCAAATTTCACTAGGAGCCTAGATTTTCTATTCAAGGGGTTAATTCAATTGTAATTTATTCTCTCTCTCTCATTACAATGGTGTAAGCTCAGTTAGAGCTCCAGCAGTGATTCAATCAAAAATATTTCAAGTTTTCCTCAAAACAATGTCTAGAATGTAAAGGTCTATAAATAAATACACATCACTTTATTTAAAAACAACTACCATAGTTTCAGTCTCGTAATTTTTTTTTTTTGAACAAATATTACAAGGATTTTTAAAGACCGCGTGACGGTGGACTTGAACCCGTGACCTTTAGTCCGGGCATTAACCACTCTACCACTAGACTAACACACGCACACGCAGTCTCGTATTTCATTCGCTAACTTGCGTCATACATTCAAAAGAAAATACCAAAATTGAAACAGGATCATAATTTATAATAATAATAATAATAAAATTAAAGGCATGCTTACAGAATAAAATAAATCAGCCTCTAAATAGCTTAAACTTTGGCTTACACTTATACTGCGCCAGTGTGAGCGACGTAACGTTAACCGTGGCCGTACAGTTCATCTTCATAGTCATATGCTTTTTGATTATAAGAAACTTGGCCCTCCCGCCGACCCGCGCACACCAGCTCATCGCTACCAAACCCGACAGGACATCCGACCCGAAGTCCGGCTGCGCCAGGACCCGGTCCATTATTATGTGCACCGTGACGTTCATCCTCGTTGTCCAACGCGCCCGCATGTTCCCCGCCGGTGCACGCGCCTCCCCGATTCCGGCGCCGCGGTAGTAGATCGTGGACGTCGAGATCGGGTGCCTGAACGACACGAAGTTGGGGTTCTTCATCGAAATGTCGGCGTTTATGGTCGCGTTGGAGCCCGGCCGCGGCAGGACGGTGCCGTCGATGAGGTCGACCGTGACGGTGGAGCTGTTCAGCTTCATAACCGGCCCCCGCACTTTGAATACGGTGAAGATTAGGGTTAGTGCGAATATGACTACGAAGAAGAGGAACGCGCCGCCGCAGCTGCAGCATCTTAGGAAGTAGCGTTTGCGGAGGTCTGCGGCGGTGGTGGCTTTTTCTTCGTCGATTATAGTGGGAGGAGGGTTGGTGGTGCCGGCGGATTGCTCCGACGACTTCTCCATTAATGTTGCGAGTTTTGTGGCTCTAGTTAGGTTGCTAGTTTGTTATATAAGTATACTATGGATGGCGTAGTGTCCGTGCGGTGGTGTTAATTGCTTTGTTTTTTAGTTAATGTTTCCTCCGTCCTAATGGTAAAGTCTCACTTGTTTTGGATCTTGTTATAAAAATTATATAATGAACCATGAAAATTAATTATGGAATAATCAACCATGAAAATCAATTATTAACTCGAAAAAGCAAATCAAATATAGAAAAATAGTTATAAAACTTATTTGCGATAATGTCTATGCTCAATATTTGGTGCCAACTTCATAATTTTACTATACGTCATTTCCAATTACCCGTTATTAGATTTGATACATGTCGAGTATACCGTGTATCAAATTAATATTAATTTTTCAAAATTTGGAACAATTTTGATAATAAGTCAAAAGGTGATATTAAAATTATATATTCCCTCCGTCACATTTAATTTGTCTACAAAATGTTCGATACGGAGATTAAAAATAAGAGTAAAAAGATAGAAGGTGGGTAGGTTCCACTACTTTTGAAGGATTAATTTTCTCTTATTTGGAAGTAGACAAATTGAGTAGGACATCAATTTAAGAAAATGTAGACAAATTGAGTGGGACGAAACGAGTATTTGCTTTTTCTTTCCTTTTTCTTTATCCTGATGTGATTAATATTATATCTCAATTTTCATTATGCCAATGTATATATAATTCAATATCATTAATATAACATGAAAATGGTACCATTGTCTGGATGAGAAATTTGAAGGTAGTATGCCTAGCATTGGCTTGAGGTTGTGGAAAATGGGATAGGATATTTAAGAAAAAAATACGGCACAAGATAATTAAAGTTTTTGCGGCGCCATGCATGTCCTAGGCATTAGGCGAATGACACTATTTATGGATGCTTGTTAGCATTGATATTTATTTACCAAAAAATCAGCATCAAGGACAAGGAGTATATATTTAGGACGAATAATTCTTTTTTTACAAAAATTCGTGTGAGATAATTTTAAGGTGAGACTTTATCCGGATCAAATAGTCGAATTCCAATTCATAATCATGTAGTTATAAATCATAAATAAATATATGTATATATATGTATATATATATATATTGTATATAAATTTTTTTTATCTTCGACCATTTCACACTATTGCACTTCCTTTTCTGGGAAATCAAACTGTGGCCCATTTTCATTCTTTAATATATACTGTGATTAAATTTAAACAACACCAAATTGGGTTTTTATATATTAATTCCATATTGGGTTTTTACTTCTTTTTCCCCTGCTCGTGCAGGTATAGTACTACAAACGTTAGTAAATGAGAAATAATTATGGAAAATAATTACGCTATACTCTAAAGTACTGCTTTATTAGCATTATTAAGTTTGAGATTAAAAGAAAGCTATTAGCATAACGAAATAAGACGACCTTCATATAATTTAAAACTTTATCTACTTAATTCATTAAAATCTGAATCTTATAAAATAGAACTCTGTATCTCCCTCCCAAAGAAAAAATAACATGTTAATTTAATTATTATTTTTTTGTATCCTTTTAATTTGCATCTAATATGAGTAAAACATAGAATACATAAATTGAGCTATCATATAGGCTTATCGCTTGCTACCTCCTAAGCCAACACGGTACCTAGACCTATATATATGTATTCATTTTCACTTGCAACTGAAGTAAAAGCTTAATACAGGGCGCCCAACATTATTAATTACTCAAGTCAACTATATATCCAAAGCTGCAAATTCATAAACAAAATTAAGAGAAAACAGGCAAGATCCTTTAATAGAAATCATTTCATGATACATATTAATTGGTGTTTAATTATAATCGTCAAATGTAAAATTATATATATATATATATATATATATGACTAGGGATGGGATTTTGTAAAAAAATTTCCCCTGGTAATCCTAGGAACTATGTATCTTTATATATATAATAATGTTTCTTTTACGATCATGCAGGATATATATTACAATAGATGTTTTTTAGATCACATTCATTGATCATATAAAGATGAATGATCCAGAATGATTTCTAGTTATTATGTTAGAAAGTTTCTATTTTATCGTTATTAGAATTTATTAATACACAACTAGGATTTATATCTATTCCTAATCAGAATTAATCAAAGATATATTGTTGATTCGGGCTAGGCTCGAGGTATCGGGCCTCTCATTTATGGGCTTAGTTAGGGCTGGAGTGTTTTAGGAAAAGCATGCCACTTAAACTATTATTGATAAGTGTTGTTCATGGATCGGTACAAACCTATCCGTTTGAGTTTGACAACTTTAAATTAATTAACTGGATCTCTTGTATGAATGGGATATTTAATAATTGTATTTGAGGAAATATTGTATGAGTACATTATTATGATAGTCAGTTAGCTTACATCAATAGTTTAGGTGTGCACGATATTCAGTAAGACTTTTTATTTTAATTTTTTAGTTACGGGAGCGAGATGAGGATTGAGCTCTGATCTTTCAGAGGAATTCCATTAAGTTACAAACTCGCAGTTGATTTAATATGACTATAAATAATTAAAACATAAAAGATAATGGAATATCTGATAGCTAACAGTGCCTATTGTTTTTTATTTTGAACATCTTATATCACTCAAGTGTAATCATTAATTATATTTTGCTTCATATTAAGAAGAGGTGTCATTTTTACAATACCAAACAATGATAAAAAAAAATGTAGAATTTCCTGTCACACTAAAATAATATAATCGCATCAATACAAAATCTCTAATATTTAATACGTGTTTCCCAGTCGTAGTTATAGATATATACTCCCTCCGTCCCGTTGATCTTGGCCTAGTTCTTTTCAGCACGGGTATTAAGAAGAAATGTATTAAGTGTAAAAGTTATGTTTAGTGTAGTTTGTATATATTATTTTATTGACTTATAGTGTTTTTTATTAACTTTTCAATCCTGCAGTGTTTTTTATTGATTTTTGGGCTTAATTAATGTACTAATTGAGCCATAATTTTGTCCAAAAAAAGAAACAAGTCAAGATGAGTGGGAAGACCCAAAAAAGAAAACACGCCAATATGAGTGAGACGGAGGGAGTATATATATATATATTATATATGTATGTATGTATGTATGTAATATGTTCCTAATTTCGTGGCAGAGAAATTGACAATAATTGATTGAAAACTTTATAGCCGCCTAACTTCATGAACTTCTTAATTTCCATCTCTAGCGGATTAATAACACGTGGCCAAGGTCCAAGGCCCTTTCGTAATTAATTATTTTGATTGAAATAACCCCTTTTTAAGCACTTGGAATCCTTTGTCCCCAAAATTCGTGTTCACAATGTCCTACCATCCATATTTTATTAGTTTTTTTTTTATCATTTTTTCCTCCAATTTTAGTGTATAATGTTTTAAAATAATTCTACAATTATTAACTAGGTTTCATCCATCCAACTAGAGTATATATATTTTTTTATATTTAATTGCATTTCTTAAAATTTTAATTGATTATATGAGTTCAATATTCCAAAATTAGGGTATATAAATTATTAAAATTCTAATTTAAAAAAAATGTTAATTAAGGTTCACTACATATTACTAAAATTTATTTTTAAATAAATATCGTTAAAATAATAGAACACGATGAGACACAAGTTGGGGATAAAAGTCCCATCAATTTTTGAGATATCTCTACACTCAACTGTTATAACGGAACGAAATTAAAATCGAATCCAAAAGGTATAGTGAAGGGCAGCATTTATTTAATAAGGTACTGTACATGCATGAAAAGTGAAAACCTCCCATAAAACCAAATTAAATTCGTGTGTTACATACAGATGTCCATCATCCAATAAATCTAAATCTGCTACCAAAAAAGCTTATGTATATGTAATATATCAATTAATTAATTATTTACATATATTATAAAGTACATGGATACATGTAACGTAACACAATTTAAAATATAGAAGAGTCTAGAATTTGACCTTGCGCTTGCACTTCTGATCCGTAATGGCCTGACTAGTAATATTGACGGTAAGCGTGCAGTTCATCCTCACCCTCACGTGCTTCTTCACCATCCAAATCTTCACTTTCCCGCCAATCTCCGTGTAGCTGCTCATCCTCAGCACACCCGAATTTATATCCGCCCCGAGATCCGGCTGCGCCAGGATCCGATCCGTTATCACCTCCACGGTGATATTCATCCTCGACGTCCGCCGCACCCGCGCCCTCCCCGGCGGCCCACGCGCCTCCCCGATCTCCGCGCCGCGGTAGAACAGCGCCGTCGTCGTGTTCTGATACCTGAACGAGGCGTAGTTAGGGTTCTTCACCGACACGTCGGCGGTCAGCGACATGTTGGTTCCCGGCCGCGGCGTGGTGGTGCCGTTGATCAGATCCAGCCGGTCAACGGTAACTCCGTTCAGCCGGATCACAGGATCTTTCACTTTGAACACGGTGAAGATTAGGATCACGACTACCACGGCTTGGAGGAGGAGGACTGCGCCGACGCAGCTGCAACACCGGAGCCACCGCTTGCGGCGGTTTTTGGTGACGGTGGTGGCGGCTTCGTCGTCACTGCTTGTGGTGCGCTCATGTGCCGGGGCGAGCGGCCGGATTTGCTCTGACGTTTCCACCATTGTTGATTTTGGATATGAGGAATATTATTGTATGTTGTTAGGAGTGTTAGTTTATATAGTAATCACTAATAAGTAGTGTGGAAGCGTGGAGTTGCCTTGGAATTTTGTGGCCTGCCAGTGTTGAATTTTCTGCTTAATTTTGATTTGACAGACTTTTTTTTTTTTTTTATAATCGAACTTGTTGGATTAGTTTATATAGTAATTAATCAAAATATATACATGCAACACACATGAGTGAAGTTTACCAAGTGCATGCTTCAGAATTATGTGCAGATTATAAAATTAAAATATATATAGATGAAATTCAATGATTATATTGAAATAAAAGACCCAAATACTTTTTAAAATTAAGGAATACCTACCATCATATTTTTTTTATTGTGATTAGGGGAAGGGAAGGTTACGGAGTATTGAACTTCATATCATTCTCTTTACTTAGGAGAGGTTCACTACTTGGATGAATGCAAAATTTTAGTTTGTTTTATTTTCATGTTCTCATGTTACAAAATCGGACGATTACAAAACTAATTAAGATGACTCTTTAATTTGGACATAATTTCTATTAAATCATTGCGCCCTCCTAATAATTTTGAGCACGGATTTTTGTTTATGACATAGGCCACGCAACCATTATTCGAGGTATATACTGAAAAATTCTATTTATGTACAATAGTCAATAAACTACATAAGAAAAGTTAATTGTACTAGAAAAACGTGGTGAAATTTAAACTCTGCTCATATGAAATGCAAATCATTACACCCTCTTAAATATTTTGGTCAATGAATTAGTTTACTACAAGGATAACACCCAACCATTACTGGTAATGGTGCATATTGAAGAACTCTATTCTTGTGCAATAATTTCAATAACACTCTTCAATTTTGACATAATTTATATTAAATCATGCATATTGAAGAACTCTGCTCCTCTGCAATAATTTCTATGACACTCTTCAATTTGGACATAATTTCTATTAAATCATTACACCCTCATAAATATTTTGTTTGTCGATTTTTGTTTATGACAATGATAACACACAACTATTACTCGAGATACATATTGAAAAATTCTGCTCATGTACAATAACTAACATAATCATATAGAAAAGATCAACGATACTAGATAATATGATAAAATTTAAATTTGAAATATTTGATCATAATAGCTGAATTTGGTTATTAATCTTTATTTATTTATTTATTGAGTGGTACCGTTTTGGCCCAACTTTGTTGATTTTGTGCTCTATTTCCACCAGAGTCTAATTTTCTATACTTATTTTCTATTTCCACCTTAGTCCCATTTCCTATACTTAACGGGACGAGGCCGAAGTTGCTGTATTAATTTGAACACACAACTCACTAGTTCAATGAAATGATTGCCACTTTATACTAGTTATGATTATAAGTATCTACTTTTCATGATATAAGTGGTAAATTCAGTCAAACATAGTACTCCGTAATATTTTATTGATGAATTTATTTGTCGGCTATCCGTTTTTTATAATACAAATAGTAATAATCACATTTCTACACCATCAATACATAATTTTTATTTTTTTATTTTATTTTTTATTTTTAGAAGACCATCTATACATTTATATATGTAGCGTTTAAGTGTACATAAGAATATAATATTACCCTCTAGAAATATTTACTTAGTAAAATAAGTGGTATAATAATATATTGCAAACGATTCACGTATATTCGTTAAATCCATATATATTAATTTTACATTTTGTAATAAAAAAAACTAGTAAGTAGCCCATCAAAATTCGACGAGAAATAACTTATGTTTTGATTTACGTGTATACATTTTAAAAAAATTATATTTTATTTAGAAGTTGTGATGTTGTTCGCATATAATTAGAAATTAGAACGCATATTCATTCATTAAGTACTTTTCAAATTTAAATTTATTTAGAAATTTTTTACATATTGTCGTCCTAATCTCAATTAAAACAGTTGCTTTTATTGTACATACCAATCTCAAACCCGTTGGCTAATACTCGATAAATATCTGAATACTACAAAGTTAATATTAACTAAAATTAATAAAAATCCTTCTTTTTATGTCTATTTGAACCGTCTCGTTGGTTTATGCTAAATTAATATCCCTAATCTTAGCCAAAAGGCCAAAAAAATAAAATATATAAATTAATATGAGTTAATGGGGTGGAATAGCCACATCAATTAGTAAAACTCAATAGTTGTCAGGAAAACTTAGTTTACACAAATTCTAGCAAACTTTGGTGTGATGTACTTAGAATACCCTTACTTTTGACAAACCCATCTATTTTCTCTCTTTCTTCTTCTCTTTCTTTATTTTTCTCTCCCCCCTCTCTCCTCTTTTTCTTCTCCTGCGTAAGTTCTCTCTTCTCACTTTTTCTTCCATTCTCTACTTTCTCTCTTGTCTTCATTCCACCGCCGCTGCCGTCATTCCACCGCCATCGTCTTCATTCCGCCGCCGCCGTCGTCGTCTCCTCATCGCGATTCATCCACCATGTCGTCCCATCCTTCACCCTCTTCCTACGGTTTTCTCTATCTTAGGCCCTAACTCTTCCACCGTGATTTTCTCTCTTGCGATTTTCTACCAATCGGAAGCTTTTCGTTGGCATCGTGCTCCAGATCTACAAATAGATCCATAGATCCGAGTAATTTCTCCTTCCAATTCTTGCGATTCATGTTGATTTAGAGTTTTTATGAACTTTTGTTGTATTTTTTTTATTTTTTTGTTGATTTAGGACTTTTTCGTGTTTGTTTTTCGATGATTTATAAGGTTTTCATATTGTTTTGGTGATTTTTGGTGTATTTGGATTAATTTCTGGGTGATTTGGATGTATTTATGCTGTTTTTTGGTTCGTTTGTGTTGATTGAAGGAGGTTGTTGTTTGCTGTCAAAATTCGTCGGTACGAAATGAGTATATTCGTACCAGTAGCGCACAACCTATTATTGACTTGTTGGAAAGAATATGGTCTATTCGTACCAGATAGTAATCTGTTGGTACGAAATGGATTTATTTGTCTGTTATAATTTTAGTGATTTAATGTTTTAGGTATTTTTCTGCTTGGTTTATGGGTGCTTTGGGACTTTTCGTAGCTTATTTATGGGTGATTTCATTGTTCTTATGCTTGATTTTAGGGTAATTTGGTTATACTTTATTGAATTTTTGGGATTTCGTGTATGATTGTTGGTACGATTGGGTGTAATCGTACCAACATACCACGTAGGCGTGGCGCGCTGTATTGGAATGTTGATACGAATATGGTATATTCATATTGGCGTATCATGCATGCTCGAGACGTAAATTTGATACGTCGGTACGAAAACAATGAGTTCGTACTAGCGTACCATGCAGGCGCATCGCGCTTCTCTGGTGCTCTAGTACGAATATGAGAGTTCGTACTAGCGCACCATTCGAGCGTGGCACACTACCTTGATATAATAGTACGATTATTGTGTTTTCGTATCGGCGTGCCAATATATTATCATGTTAGTAAGGTGTGCTGCATTGGTATGACTGGTACAAATTGGTTTATTATACCAGTAGTACCACGTACGTTGGAACAAATGATTTATATTAGTACCATATTCTAATTTTTTTGCTTTTATTTTGAAGGTACAATGGACATCGTAGGTGATTATGCGCAAGATGTTGGGTGAATTCGGTCATGATGTCCTACAAGATCTCAAGAAATCAATAATTTGGTTAGGAGCATATATTGTTTAAACACGGATGAAACAACACTTCGTAAAGATTGAGTTGGTGAATAAACAATTCTTAGAGATTAGTGAATGAACAATACTTATTTGTAAATTATTTGCTATAATTTTTGGTTTGTAAACCATTTGCTACAATATTAGTATTATTAGTACATTTGTTCAAATTGTATATGTTCTGAAATTTGTCTATTTTAAATATGCAGTTATTTGGTACGACTGGTACGAATGAACCTATTCGATACTACCAATAGTTTGTACTATTGGTACAAATGATCTATATATCATATTCGTACCAAGTTTGAATATAAACATTCAAAATCAATTCAAAAGTAAATAGTCCACAAATAATTCAAGTAAATGGTACCCGATACGGTGCTTGGTGTACAAACAACTCAGTATAAAATTATACATTACACAATACGAATGATACGAATTACATATTTCGTGCCGGATACCCTTTTAAAACATGGTACGTCGGTACGAAATATAAATCTCATTACATAGAGTACCAGTTCATATAATGATACAACGATATGAAATAGTTATGTCAAACTGGGTTACCACATCACAAAGTGGTACACCGGTACAAAATATCGATATTCGTACGGGGGGTACCTGATTTATTGCGTGGTAAGTTGGTACGAACATACCATTTTCGTATCGGAGTACCAATTTGTGGTGTTGTTGAACATACTTGTTTAACGTGTTAAGACCCAAATATGTTTGCTTGATAATATTTTTAGGATTACGTACTATTGTAGCTATTTTCTGGACAACTTTTATTTTTAACTTTTATTTTTCTGATATATTCGTCGCGATGATGGTGGAGGTGGTGGTGGCGGATTGGAAGGCGGACGGTGGTACGCTAGTATGAAAATACAAAAATCGTACCTCGCCGTTGTAGTGATGGTGATGGCGGATTGAGAGATGGACGGTGATACGCTGGTACGAAAACACAAAAATCGTACCTTGCTGCCACCATGGTGGTGGCGGCGGCTGCGGCGGTGGTGGCAGATTGGAAGACAAACGGTGGTACGCTAGTACGAAAACACAAAAATCGTACCTCGTTGTCGCGATAGTGGCGGTGGCAGCAGTGGTGATGATGGCGGATTGACAGGCGGATGGTGGTACACTGGTACAAAAATACAAAAATCGTACCTCGATGGTGGCGGCAGTGGTGGTGATGGCGGATTGGGAGGCGGACGGTGGTACGCTGGTAGAAAATACAAAAATCGTACATCGCCGCCGCGGTGGTGGTGGTGGCGATGGCAGACGGTGGTGACGGATTGGGAGGCGGACGGTGGTACGCTGGTACGAAAATACAAAAATCATACCTCGCCGCCGCGGCTGTGGTGGTGGCGGTGGCGGAATGTGAGGCAGACAATGGTACGATGGTACGAAAATACTAAAAGCGGACGGTGGTACGCTGGTACGAAAACACAAAAATCGTACCTCGTCGCCGCGATGGTGGCGGTGGCGGTGGGGGATTGGGAGGCTGACGGTGGTACGCTGGTATGAAAATATAAAAATCGTACCTCGCCGCTGCGGTGGATTGGGAGGCAGATAGTGGTACACTGGTACGAAAATACTAAAATCGTACCTCGTGGCGGCGGTGGTGGTGGCGGCGGTACGCTGGTATGAATTTGAGTTAGGTAGGAAAAATCAAAAGTAAGGGTAAAATGGTCCAAAAAGGCAAAATATTGCTTGAATTTGTGTAAACTAAGTTTGGTGACAACTATTGATTTTTACTATGTGATTTGACTATTCTAGTTTTTGCCTCAATTAATATTGCACAATATAAAGAATTTAAGATAAATAGAAATAGCGAACCGTGGGCGTTATCTGTTTATGACATCTCTATTATACTTCCTCTCTTGACCTCTGATATACACAAACCTGGTGCGTTGAGGGTGTTGTCATGTTTAATACTCGATAAAAATATGAACACTACAAGTAATATTAATTAAAAATAGTAAAAAAACCATTCTTTCTAGTGTTATTTAAACCGTCTCGTTGTTTTATGCAAAATTACTCGATAAAAATCTGAACAAAGTTAATATTAATTAAAAATAGTAAAAATCTTTCTTTCTAGTACTGTTATTTGAACCATCTCGTTGTTTTATACAAAATTACTCGATAAAAATCTAAACAAAGTTAATATTAATTAAAATTAGTAAAAATCCTTCGTTTTTAAATATATTTCAACCGTCTCGTTGGTTCATGCTAAATTGATATATCTAATCTTTGCTAAAATGCCGGAAAAAAAAATATGTTTACATCTTCAAAAAATTTTGTTCTTTTTTTGCTATCTTTCCCACATTTGATTATGTATATATTTTCTAACAAACACTAATCGAAGTTTTAGAAAAACATGAATGAAAATTGAAGAGGATTCCATGTAGACATGTTGATAAAATATATTTAATTAGTCTTCATAGGAATTTTCATTTACAAATTTTCTATTGGCCTCTTAAAATATTAATTTGATTTTTTAAAATTTGTCTGTTACTTTAAATTTAATTATTAGTGCTGCTTAGAGACTAACTTAAAAAATAATTTTATTTCTAATATCTAAACATAATTTAGAATGATAATTCTTCTAATACATAATATTGTGTCATAATATGACACATAAAAGTCTATTAGAATTCAATAACAACATGGATAGATCAATACTACAACATTTAATAGTTTATTAGAAGTTAATGACATTACACACGGAAAGATAAATACAAATATATTACAAATATTAATTAAATACATACTAATAAATATAACAATAATCATAATGATAAATTCGAATTAGAATATATATATATATATATATATATAAATTAATTAAATTGATTGACTAATACTTTTCGAGCACTTACAATTCTATACATAATCTAATTGACGATATAATTTTATAATTGTATATAATATAATAATGGAAACTTTAATGAATATACTATCAAATAATAGAAACGTAAAAAAATTTATAATATTAAATATATATATATATATTATTATATATGAATTAAGAATGTATAAAATAAGGATTTATAAGAATGCATTCCGAAATTGTCATTATTTTAATGTGTAATAGAAGAAATTAATTAAATAGAGGGAAAGATAAATATGAGATGTGATTAATAGATAAACATGTGATATTTCAAGAATATGAAATTAATAAAATTTTAATTAATAAATATTAGAATATATATGAATTAAAATTAGACAAATTACCAGAAAAAAAGAAAATCTGAACGGAGCACCGTGGAGGGTGCAACTTTATTTTCGTATTAGTAATAGATATCCAATATATATATATTGTGTGAACCACATTGACTAGAAGACACTGAACTTCTTTTCCTCCTCGTCTGTATTCGGATAAATTGTATAAAATATATTATTTTACAAAATCCACTATTTATATTTACGTAAGCCAATCATAATCATTTGAGCATCTCAATTTTATTAATTGAGCACAAATATTTGTTAGGACGGTCTAATGGATCTTAATTCAACATATATATATCTGGTACTTGTTAGGAAATAAACACACAATCACGACATAAAAAATACAAGAATTATTTACCCAGTTCGATACGATGTGTATCTACGTCTGGGGGCGATGCCAAGCCAGGGATTTTCACTATATTTTTGGATACAAATTACAATGAGAGAACAACTATATATATAGCAAACAATTGAGCCATAATCCTAGTAAAACTAGGAAACCGCGTAGAGCCCAAAATACACTTGTACGGAATCGTGGTATGATTCACTTGGAGACAGTTGGATCGCCGGAATCGTGGTATGATTCACTTTCTTTCAGGCTCCATACTCCAACAATCTCCCACTTGGAGACTGACACCTCCAAGTAAACATATCTTCTTCTTCTACTCCCTGTATCCGCTTAGCATCGCCTAGCCTTCTCTTCAAGTTCCAAGGCTAATTGAAGCTATGCATTGCTTCAATTTCTCTAAGGTCACCATCTTAGTAAACATGTCGGATGGATTAACACTTCCAAGTATCTTCTCAAGTTGCAAGATCTTCTTCTCTAATATGTGTCGAATGTAGTGATACTTTAACTCCACGTGCTTTGTCCTTCAATGAAACGCCGGATTCTTTGCCAAGAATATAGCACTTTGACTATCACTATAGAGAGTGTTATTCTTGTTCTCCTTCCCAAGTTCACCCAAAAAATTCTGTAACCACACTATCTCCTTGCTTGCTTCTGTCACGGCTACATACTCAGCCTCCGTAGTAGACAAAGCAACGACCTTCTGCAACTTAGAAGTCCAAGAAATAGCAGTACCACCATAAGTAAATACATACTCGGTTGTACTTTTTCTCCCATCAAGATCATTGGACGCCAAATCTGCATCAACATAACCTGTCAGCTCAACACTCTTGCCATCGAAATATAAGGCCTTCTCCGTGGTACCTCTCAAGTATCAAAGAATCCACTTGACTACTTTTCAATGTTGTTTGCCCGGAACACCCATGAACCGGCTCACTACTCCCACTGCACGTGCAATATTCGGCCTCGTACACACCATGGCATACATTATACTGCCAATTGCTGAAGCATAGGGAACTTTCTTCATTTCGGCACGTTCCTCCTTTGTACTCGGCGACTCCTTCTTCGACAGCTTAAAGTGACTACCCAAAGGTACACTCACCGGCTACGAATCATCCATGTTGAATCTTTCCAGGACCTTCTGAATGTAAGTGGCCTGCGAAAAATACAATTTCCTTGCCGCCTTGTCTCGCTTGATTATCATGCCCAAAATCTGATTGGCCTCTCCAAGATCTTTCATGCAGAATCGTTCGGACAATTGCATTTTCAACTTATCCATCTCTTTTGCATCAGCTTCTGCAATCAACATATCATCAACGTATAACAATAGGATAAGATAGCTTTTGTCGAACCTCTTGTAATAGCAACAATGGTCAGCGTGGCATCTCTCATATCTAATTTCCAACATGAAACTGTCAAACTTCTTGTACCACTGCTTTGGAGCTTGCTTCAAGCCATACAAGTTCTTCTTCAACTTGCACACAAGATTTTCCTTTCCCTTCACTACGAATCCCTCAGGCTGTGTCATGTACAAGTCCTCCTCCAAATCACCATGAAGGAACGCCGTCTTTACATCCATCTGATGCAACAACAAGTTTTCTGCAACTACCATACTCAACACCAAACGAATAGTGGTCAGTTTCACAACAGGAGTAAACACATCAGTATAATCAATACTGTATCATTGCTCAAACCCTTTGACAACCAGCCTAGCCTTGTAGCGCTTGCTACCATCAGCTTCAACCTTGATTCGATAGACCCACTTGCAGTGCAATGCCTTCTTCCTTTTTGGGAGCTCCACAAGTTCCCAAGTGCCATTTAGGAGAAGAGATGCTAGCTCATCATCCATACCAACTCTCCACCTTCGTCTATTACTACCCGTTCCTGCCTCTGCATAGCATTCAGGTTCACCACCGTCACTAAGTAACAAGTCAAAGTTAGAGGACGAGTACCTATCTGGTGCACGTCGCTCACTAGCCGGTATTGGCAGCGGATTGTTCGGTGGTGGGGTGCTTGGCTCTTCTTCAAGCACCTCTTCAATATTCTGACTCTGCTTGCTCCCACTCGAGTTTGAGATGTCTAACTCGACCACTTTGGACTCAGAATTGTCAGAGCTCGATGCCTTCACTCTGTTCTTGTATAAAACCTGTTCATTGAAAACCACATCTCTACTACGAATAACCTTTCGGTTCTGCTCATCCCAGAGCCTATAACCGAACTCATCACCTCTATAACCAATGAACGTACACTTAACAGATTTAGCATCCAACTTACTTCTATCAACAGAATTAACATGAGCATAAGCAACACATCCAAAGATGCACAAGAAAGATAGGTTTACCTATTTTCCCGTCCATTCTTCCTCAGGTATCCGAAACTCCAACGGAACTGATGGACCTCTGTTGATTAGGAATGCAGCTGTGTTGACTGCATCCACCCAAAATGTCTTCGGTAACCTACTTTTCAACCTCATGCATCTTGCCCACTCATTCAACGTCTTGTTCATGCGTTCTGCAACGCCATTCTGCTGTGGAGTTCCTTTCACGGTCTTCTCCATGCGAATCTTATTCTCAGCACAATAATTCTTAAACTTCGTAAGTTCATACTCTCCTCCATTATCGGACCGTAGACACTTCACCTTCAGCCCCGTTTCAGTTTCTACAAGGGCTTTCCACTTTCTGAAAGTATCAAACGCATCAGATTTATTCTTAAGAAAATAAACCCATACCTTTCGAGTGGAATCATCGATGAAGGTCATATAGAACTCCGAGCCTTCTAGGGACTTCACAGGCGCCGGTCCCCATAGATCACTATGGACCAACTCCAACTTCTGCGTCTTCAAGGTTCTGCCACCTCTCGAGAAACTCACCATTTTCTGTTTCCCGAACACGCAATTCTCGCATAAGCCAACTTCAACAGTTTTCAGGCCGGACAGCTTACCCTTCGAACACATCACATTCATTCCTTTCTCGCTCATGTGGCCAAGCCGACAGTGCCACAAATCTGCACAGTTCCAGCACTGGATTGAACTCTTATCCTTCCTGGATTGGCTCTTTCCTCTGAACTTTGATCTTTCCCGATTCTGCCTTCCCTTCGATCTGTCCCTAGTTTCCGTATTCAGTGCTGACCCCGAAGTAGAAGATCCTGATTCTCTCCGACGAATTTCTTCGCCAATCATCAGATCCCTTACTTTGTCAACCGTCAGTTTTGCCTCTGCGGCGCTAACTGCTATCACTGTGCCGGCCCAACTTTCTGGCAGTGAAGATAGCAAAATTAGGGCACGAAGTTCGTCATCGAATTTGATCTCAACCGAGTTCAACTGCGCGGTGATCATGTTGAACTCGTTCAGATGTTGCTACACCGGTGTACCCTCTGACATCTTCAGATTGAATAAACGCCTTATCATATGTACCTTGTTTACTGTTGATGGCTTCTGATACATCTCCTCCAGGATCTTCAGCATCTTCATCGTCAACTTTGCTGCAGCCGTGTGATAAGCTACGTCCTTGGACAACGACAAACGAATCGCGCTTATCGCCTTTCTGTCCAGCAGCTCCCACTCCTCCGAATCCATCTTCTCTGGCTTGGGTTTGAGGGGCTGATACAGATCTTTACCATAGAGATAATCCTCGATCTGCATATTCCAGAAACCGAAATCAGATCCATCAAACTTTTCGACTGCAATCTTCCCGTCGGTCATCGTGATTGCTCCCACTAAACCCGGAGCTCTTGATACCAGTTGTTAGGAAATAAACACACAATCACGAAATTAAAAACACAAGAATTATTTACCCAGTTCGATACGATGTGTATCTACGTCTGGGGGCGATGTCAAGCCAGGGATTTTTACTATATTTTCGGATACAAATTACAATGAGAGAACAATTATATATATAGCAAACAATTGAGCCCTAATCCTAATAAACCTAGGAAACCGCGTAGAGCCCAAAATATACTTGTACGGAATCATGGTATGATTCACTTGGAGACAGTTGGATCACGGGAATCGTGGTATGATTCACTTTCTTTCAGGCTCCATACTCCAACAGTACTAGCTATATTTTAATTTCATAGCGTGGATTTAGGTCCATCTGATGAAATACATATACATATAAATGTATTTTATATGTAACTTCTTTAAATCGAAGTTAAATACCTGTTTTGTTATATTTGATATTGTGATAACATGTTGTATTAACTTTATCGTTGAAAGTTGCATAAGATTAGAAATCCATCGAAACTCAAAAAAAAAAAAAAAGATACTCGCAGTTTTCAAATTAATGCCGGTCTAATTAATAAGTTTGTAATTAATTGTTTGGTAAGTAGTTGGTGGGTATGACATATAATTGCTATGAAAAACATCCCATTAATTTTAAGTCAAAGATCAAAATTATAATTTTTTTAGTTGGAGGATCCTGATTGATTACGCTCACCAAACCACAAGTGTTCAAAGTTTATTTTTCTCAATGTCAAACGGCATCGATCGCAAACACACACACATGTACACACACACAATCCTATATGTATCACACGAAATATTTGTGTGATCTTGATTGCATTACACACACACACATATGAGTAAAATACAGTATATAAACATCATATATTATGCGGGAACATACACAGACACATATATATATATAAATATATATAATAAATTACATATTTTTATTTTCCAAACCTACAACTCTAATATCAAATTATACATCGATCATACAACTGAAAATTATAAACTGTAACATGGAAATAAAATCAAGCATCCCCTATGTTCCTCTCAAAATATCACCTCACATATACCTTTACACATACTTGATCATAGACTCATACTCCCCCTGTCCCAGTAGCAAGGTCTCTCTTTCCTTTTTCGTTTGTCCCAATAGCAAGGTCTCCTTTTAAAAATGAAAATAATTAACCCTTCAAAACACTTGGGACCTACCATCTTTTATCTTTTTACTCTTGTTTCTTAATAACCGTGCCAAAAAAAATGAAATCTTGCTATTGAAACGGAGGAAGTAGTATTTTTCTATAATGGCCCCGTGGCACCGGTATCGCAGACAAGTAGATAGAAAGTTCCGAATACTTTTAATTTCAATGATCGAATACTTTTAGTTTTAATTTATTTTGTTGTAATAATACTTCTTCTATTTCAATTTATTGTTAAATTTTCTTTCATTTTTCTTCAATTTCAATTGCTTGTGTTTCTGTTAATTTTATGTTAATTATGATTTATTATACCCAATTAGAACATATAGTTATTTTTAGCATTTCATTTCAGTTTTACTATTAGTTAATAATTGATTAGCATGGTTGATAAATTCATAGTAATGGTATATAATTTTCTTAACTCCATTTTTTAGTATTATGTATCATTATATAATAACAATTTTTACTTTTAGAAATAAAACTAATAAAGTAATGGATTTAATAGTGGAAATTATTATGAAATTTACTATATAATTTACTTTTCCAATAATTTTTCTTAATCTTTGTGAAAATTTCAATCCGCCTATATATAAATGGTAGGAAGGGAGCATGTATAATTAGAAGGCCCAAACGCCGGTCTGTTTTCGCTATTTGCTGACGATTCACACATTTTCTTCTTATTGAAGTGATATTCTAATTGCGACCATTTTATTTATTATTTATTTATTTATTTTTAAGCAAAGCTAATGTGAAGTTACAAATTGCATTAATCGACAATCACAGAAATCAAATCATTTTAATATTGATGCATGGATGCTTGCACGTGATGTACGTTAATAGTTGATAAGAGTAATCAAGAAAAATTAGTCTTTTTTTTTTAATTTGATAATTTTGCATTTCGTTGGAAAATTTCAACTTTACAAGTTTTTACAAGTTTATCAAGAAAAATTACTTTTACAAGTTTTGTGCGGCCCATGGGCCCAAGATGGAAGATCCGGTTTATTTTTGGAGCCCATAAATATTGTAGCCGGCCCAACCTGTTTTGTAGCCGGCCCATAAATATTTCGATACTGTCGTGACGTGTTTTAAAATTTATTCACACTTGTGACTTTTTTTTAGTAGTTAAAATGTTGAGGGCCAACACTAATTTGTAGTTGTGTTGGTATTTCTTTCTTTTGTAAGGGTGAGAGATTTGGGTACAAATCAAACCACACATCCTAACTCAAAAAACAAAATGTTAGGGCGGAAGCACACACTCAATATAAACAATTTTGGACCATTAACAATGGAGTTTAATGAAAATAAATCAATAGTTCCACACTATATAATGAAACTAAATCAATAGCCCAGCTCAAATAATGAAATTAAATTCCACTACATGTAATTGGCACCACTTTTTTCTTCTTCCTTCTACTTCTCTTTTGCCGCTTCTTCTATACTTCTTATAAATATAAATGACGTCCTGATTTGCAATTTACAACCATTAAAAGTAAAAATATGTTCGTGTTACCGTGAAAAACGCAAAAAGGCGTTTAGTGGATAGAGAAAAGGCATAAAAATAGAAATTGGTCTTGCGTTTATATACTCATTCCACGAACATTTTTTTTATATCATGGAATTAAACCGTAGTAGCTACCTTCGATGTGCAATGAGTCACGTCTCTGTGCAATAGTATGCAAGCCATACATAAAAAGTAAATCAAACTTTTCTAGTATATGCGTGAGAGGCTCGACCTATAGGCAGTAGAGGAATTTGAAACCAAAACCTTTGATTTAGATAGACCAGTCTACCACTAGGTCATCCTCATGGAACATTAGGTTTGATGTTTTTGTCATAAATGGCATGTGCCATTATTAAAATTTAAAAAAATATAGAACACCATAATCTAACAACGCTGCTAAAACCGTTTTTTTTTTAATTAAAATTTATGGCACTTTTAGAAAGTGCTCGAATAGTATATAAATTATAAGATTGATGAGGTTTATAAGAATGCGCTTTTCTTATTTACGCTGCTTTTTATAAATGATATCCATTTGCTAAAGATTACTGACATGTTTTCCACAATAGTCACAATAATTATCCACTTTTTATTGTGAGCATAATATATATAGAAGTGCTAAGGAACAATTTGCATAGAATTGATGACGCTTAGTAACTTACTAGCTATTTTGCTTTAATAAATATATTCAGTTATTTTCGTATCATATCTTTGTCAACGGAAGTGTCTCTATTTGCAAAAGAATGCATATTATGCAAAAATAATTGAAAGACGCTTCCTTTTTCAATTCATGAAATTATCCAAAATTATAAAGAATAAAACATATGATGTCTGACATAAGAGTTACTTATATATGATTATTTATGTTTTAATACTCAAGTCAGTCAGCAATATTACATATAATTCAAATTTCTAAATTAATGTGAGACTCTAAAAATTAAATAATATTATTTGCAAAACTGGAAATATTTATCATAACAATTCTAGAAAGAGCTGCTCTGGTGCGGTCCACTTTTTTTATAATTAAATAAATATTTAATTAATTTTAATTAGAACTTAATAAATTCTAATTGATACTAATAAATCTAAATTGGATTTAAAACCCTAATTATTATTAATTAACTCTAATTAAAATTACCAATAAAGGTATTCGGCCACACTGTGGCTGGCCACACGCGTAAGAAAATGAAAGTTAACTGTAAAAATAGAAATAATCACATTTTCACTTAGGGGTGTTTATTTTGGGTGATAGGAATAGATAAATAAAAATATATAGTATAGGTCAATCCACTATTTAATTTGGTAGATTGATTGCTTTTGAAGTTGTTTGATCGTCTAATCATTCATATAGTCAATCATATCTTATATCAATTTATTCTATCACTCAAAATAAACACACTATTAGGGTTTATGATTTCTCAATTAAGGTATATTTCCTTTTTCAAAACCTATATTACATTTTTTAACTTGTGTGGCCGGCCACAGTATGTCGAAATAGCACTACCCCTAAAATTAAATACCTCTAATTATCTTATAATTATTCCATACTTCTCTAAATATTACAACCAACCACACAGTAAAATTAGCCGTACCCGTAACCAAAATACCAGATTGTCGTTTAAAACATGTAGGTGGATTCCATCAAATATCTACTCATGAATGTATAGTGGATCATCTAATGTACAGTGCATCTAATCGAACTAACGTTCGAACTAATGAACTCCACACATTTATTTCCAAAGTTATGAGGCAATGAATTATAATATTTAATAAAAAATGAAAAAAAGGTATTAAAAAAAATGGAAGACATTTTCCTATTAATCAATTATCATACATTTACAAGAGACATGGAATCCTAATCTCTTTTTTTCCTCTAGAAGACTCTTTATGATTGTGATCAGATTTAAATCTATAAAAAAAAATCAATCAAAAGGAAAAAGAACATTGTGATTTAGAAGATTCTCTCTATACGACTCTCAACGGACAAAAACTTGTCTCGTGCCTACAAAACGGAAAGAAAAGTGAGTGAGAAGAAAAGCATCATTCCCCCTCCACTTTTCCACCAATTCCATCAACCACCGCCCGCCGCCGTCGTCGTAGTGGCGGCGTTCGTCGCATTAACGTTACCCAGCCAAGGATTCCCCGGCAAGCAATCTCCGGCGAAATCTTCCAATCCGGCGAAGAAATCATCATCCTCATCGTCCTCCTCGAAGTCCTCCCTGCCGCTCTCCATCTTTTCCGGCGCCGGCGATAGGTCCGGCGAGCAAGGAGGCATCTTGGCGTCGTCGGAAGTGGGCTTCTGGCGTGTGCTGCCGGCGAGAGAGTTCCGGTGGGTGGGCATGGGGTGGCTGTGGTCGCCGGAGTAGGTGACGATGAACATTCCCGGGTCGGATCTATTCCGCTCCACTTGTTTTCTTGCCATACATCCTTTCGATGTGCTGCATCTGTAATAACCCCTGTTCATTTGTCCAAAAAACACAAAACCATTAATTATTCAATTTATACCTTCAAATTTGTTAGAAAGATATACTAGCACAAATTAAATTAAAAACTCGATCGATCGGTTTTGTAAAAAAATAAATAAAAACATATGTAGAACAAGTACCTTGGATATGGAGATCCCTTGATTGGTTTTTGGCCATATTTTCTCCAAGACCACATATCCGAAGACAAACTCTCTGCAGCTACATGGCAAACCTTCTTCGAATGATTTTTTCTGCACCAAAATTTGCCCCAAAAATATTAAAAACGAAATTACTAAATAACAAATTAGATCCATAAGCAGAAAACCCATTACCCAGTCCTCAAGTTGCCATAGAAAGAACAAAAAAATAGAAATAAAATTTTACACACACCCACCTTTTCTTGGACCTTGGACCAGGATGATGCGAAGCAGAACTAAGTTTTGAGCCATTAACAATAGAAAAAAGCTGTTGTTTTAGCGGGGGAAATTGTTTAATGTCTTGCTGCAGCTGCAGCTGCTGCTGTTTTTGGTCAGATGGTAGATCTTGCAGAACAGAGAGAGGAGAAATCGGAACCATTTGTTGTTTGTGGAAGAAGGGTTTCCAAAGTTCATGCAAATCTTCTACCAACTCACTCCTTCTGGGTTGAAACAACGGATCTTTAAACCATGTAAAGTTGCAATCTTGCTCAAAATTACCAAAATTTTGGCAGACCGTGGTGGCCGTAGCAGCGGCAGAGGAGACAGCAGTGGTGGCGGTGGCGGTGGCGGTAGTGGTAGAAGAGGTCGAGGTGGTGGTGGTGGAGCAGCTTCTAACCACGGCGTGAAGATCCCAGTCATCCTCCATTTCCTCTGCTCTTTTCCTTTTTTTTCTGCTCTGGTATGTAGAGACAAAACGAAGGCGCTGACTTTTTGAGGAAGAGAGAGAGAGAGAGATGAATGGACGCTTTCTAAAAAGAAATGGAGAAATACGACTGTATTTTATTTATAGAGAGAAATTAAGTGAGTATGGCTGTATGGGTTTAGAGAGAGAGAGAGAGAGAGGAACTTTTTGGAGGGGTTGGGGTGAAATTCTCAGAGGATTTGGGTCATCTTTTTTTGGCCATTCTTTCTTTCTCGTGTTGAGCAAATGAGCAATAATTTAGCTGTTTTATTTAGTGGGGGGGTTTGAAGTTGACTTTGTAAATTGTCAAAGCGGAGGAGAGTTGTAACAAAAATAAAGTCAACGCGGTTTAGTGAGTGTTTGGCGAGTTGGAGGTGGGGTTGCCGACAAAAAGAAATCGAGGCAAAGCCACGTGGGGTGCGCTTCTCTATATTTATGTGCCAAAGAAAAGACTTCTTCTTTTGTTTTTGAGAGAATATATCAAAAGAGTCTTTCAATATTTTAGAAGGGAAAAAAAAACTTGTTTTCTTAATTTTACATATTTTTTTAAAGGGTTAATTTGCCTAAAATACACCACTTTTTTCAGATTTTGAAATTTAACATGACGTTTAAAAATTCTCTGTAAATACACCACCTTTACATCTGTTTGAATTTTAACACGGTGAAAATCTCCGGCGACAGATGTGGTAATTTTTATTTGACGTGGCATTTCATGTTTGACGTGGCTATATGAATAGGATGGAACGATATCGTTTTAACAATTTGAACAGGGGTTCTAAATTAGGGTTCATTTCATTCACCATCGTATAATTTTCAAAATATTTGAGGTCATTTCATTCACCATCGTAACAATTTTAACAACGTCGTTTTTCTCATCGGAAAGAAATTCCACGTGTACAAATCCGGCAGTCACGTCAGATGCAATTTTGGGGATTTTGGAATTCATGTCAAAATTCAAACGGATGTAAAGGTGGTGTATTTACAGAGAATTTTTAAAAGTCATGTTAAATTTCAAAATCCGAAAAAGGTGGTGTATTTTAGACAAATTATGTTATACTATATACAATTCATTAGTATGGTCTGTAACCCACTTTAAAAATTTACTTACATTTTTTATATGTAGTAGAATGTATAATAAATTATTTAATATCTCTTTTAGTGTCACTAAAATTATATCACTGTGAACAAGATGTCATAAGTTTAAATTAACACAAATACAACACAAACATGAATTATTTCGTATTTGGCAAAATGTAACATGAAATATGAGATAAAGTAGAAACAATACTCCGTATTATTTACTTAGCACAAACATGATAGCATCAAAATTCACCCGCAATATAAGTCTTTAACAATTTATGGTCTGTGTATCTATCTCTTGTTCTGTTATCTTATAAATGTATTAATATTATTTTCTTCACATTTTTATTCTAATTTTCTAATAAATCATCCATACATTCTATTTTTTTAGAGCAATGCCATTCATATTAAAAAAAATAGATTATAAGTGGACTAACGCCTTCTACATTTGACGCGTTACGAATTTGGAATATATATACGTACACAGAAACACTTGATCGATGAAATCACTTATGAAAGCATCGCCTTATTCGCCCCAACTACAATTTTTTTTTGTTCTGTAGGGACTTATGGTATGCTTAATGCACGCCACTTAGATTTAAGTTTATATATTTCTCTTCTGGCCCCGTCAACGATTTATAGATCAACAATGGCGAGAAATCAGAATTTTTTTTTGAGGGTCTCAGCGTTGTGTGATATGGCGAAAAGTTTTTTTATAGAGACGTGTTGCGTCAAATTCGAATTTTCCTTATATTTCCTAGAGATAAGGTAGTTTTCTCTTAAAATACTTCTCCATACTCTAGTCGCAATGAGGCTAATAATATAATTTTTGATATCACGAGTTTTGCAAGTATAAAAAGTATTTTAAAAATAAATCATTTGGGAGGGGCTGGAACCACCCCAATGCTATAGGGTGGTTCCACCCGTGTAGATCAACATGTCACACCTAAATTTTCAAATATGATTTACCTCTCATATGTAGTGGCGGAGCCACTATGGAGGGAGGGGGCTTAAGCCCATCCAAACAATTTCATTTTATTTTTTACTGAGTTAAATCGTCAAATCATCAACATTTTGTGTGAAACGTTGTGCAAAAGTTACGCCACCAAATTGAATCGCATGAAAATTTTAAAATTTAGAAAGAATATAAAAATTAACCACCCCTGCCAAGTATTTTTTTCGTTGTGCCACTGTTCATATATAATTTATAAACTATTACACAAGATTCAGTGTCCATCTCGAGTGCTAACATCGGGCTACTCCCGTAATTAAAAAAAAGTTTATTTCTTTTCGATTTTTGAACATTAAAAATTATACTAGAGTTCACTCGAATTGTTGAGATAAATTGGTAATTCTTCACCGGAATTCTATCCATAAGAGTCGAATAAGAAAAGTAGATGAAATATGTGCGAGTCAAATGATGTTTGTTTTGATCAATTTTGTAGCCTTTAATTATTTGCGGCCCCAAAAAAATTTAGGCTCTAGGCGCCTGTGATATTTTTGTTCAAGTCGGGCTCTAAAATTCATATCCTGATATTTCATCCTTACAAAGCGTGAAAATATCACTACACTATAATTATGTAAATTTGATTATTTTTATTTTTACATTCTTTATTTTTATTACAGCATATTAAATGTATAGCATCAAATCATAACTGTCATATTATATCGACAATACATGTGTGCACTAAAACAAGGTAACAATTACACTAGGAATTTATTCTATTTTGGTGTTTTTTAACATTACGGGGCGTTTGGGGCTTACGGTGATGCTAGGCGCGTGAGAGACGAACATAAGAGATTGACTTATTCAGATAGAGATCGACGGCTGTAAAAGAGCACCCGAAACTGGGTCCGGCCGTGAACCATGACATAAGCGTGACGTGTCATGACGTATGCGAGAAAAAGCGCCACACACACACGAGGCGGGGCGTTGTCACATGCTTTTCGTGGCAACCGAATCCAATGGCTGTGAATCAACGGTTCAAAATTATTATTCTATTTAAATTTTCTCAACACAAATTAAGGCGCTTCTAATACTAGGTTTTTATTTTATATATTTATCTCGAATACAATTTCAAAATAAATATTTTTTTTATTAAAATATTGTAAATATCTTATCTGGTGTGGCATTTCCGGTGATGTTATTTATTTCGTAATGTAAATTACTGGCTTTAAGATTGGAGATAGGACGTTTGGTATTATTTCCACACCTATGAAAATTATTTCTTTCGCATTATAGCATAGTAATATATAACAATCATATAAGCAAGTTATTAAAGCAAAAGGAGTGAGGCTTTAGAGTGATTAACATCTAGTATATGCTTGTGTGTGTGTGTGTAATAATTAATTAAGTAAAATGCGAACATGAAATGGTTGGGTTGAAAGACAACTAAAGAGAGTTGGAAGTGGAAAGAAAAAAGAGAGTAAGATAATGGCTATTTGATATACTTAAGCTCATAAATAGTGGTGTAAAGTTTGTCATCATGCTATAGTAAGAGGGACAATTCTCATTGAGAATATTTGCTCAGCAATAAATAATTCATTTATTTCCATAATTGGACAAAGCAAAAGATAATTTGAAAGCAATATCAGTTCAGTTGTGAAAGAAATTTCTCGGTTATTACTGTTCTTTCCAATTCATATTGGTCCCGTTTGATTTCCTAGACAAAATAATAGTGAGATATAATAGGAGATAAATAAAGACTGAATCATAACTAAAAATATGTTGTTTGGTTGGAGACAACTTTTATACGTCTGTATAACATTTTTGTACATTTACTTATAAACCCCGTTACTATTTCCCCTTCCTTTGTCGAAATAACTTTTGAACAGAAACAAAATTGAATAATAGAAAAATGGAGCACTTTGGGGAGGAGGAATTTGGGCAATGATCAATAATCCAGCGGCTCCTTCTAATCAAAACAATCTATTCAACAATTCAATGAAACAACTAAATAATGAATATGAAATAATCAAATTAACATTCAAATTGATTCTCGCAACTCAGACCCATCTCTGCATCTCTCTCACCTGCTTGTGTCTTTCACTACAATTATAATTAATTTATACTCTCTCATTGAACCTTCTTCTCCGTTTCTCTCACTAAGAAATGAGAAACTTGTGTCGCCCACTTCATTGACCTCAAAATAACATAACTCAAAGTTTTCAAATCCTCTGACCTTTCTCTCGCCGCTCCTCTCTCGCCTCGAACGGAAAAGAAAAAGCTCACTCATCTCACCTCTGCCACTATGTCCGTCCGCCGCGCCACGCCACACCCAGCCTCTCACCGCTGCCACGCCGTCGGCCTCCCTAGCGCTCTGTTGCTCTTTGCCGCTCCCACTCACCAGGTAAATAGATTTGCCGAAAAAACGAAAAAAATGGAGAAAAGTGTGAGGGGGAGAGAGAGAAGCGGGCGACCTTGAAGCAGCGATGTGAGAGCAGATTCCATGGAAAATATTAAGGATAAAATTGTCAAGTCATGAAAATAGCTACATGCATGTTTTTTTTTGTATTGAGTCAAGGACTAAGCATGATTAGATATTGTCATCCAAACAAGATATTGAGTCATATATAGCGTGCATTTCATGTATTTGGATATAACATAATAAATTAATAAAGAATTTCAGGCTTATCTTCGATAAGATCCAACTGACTATCGCCACACCTTTTGACGCACTTAAAACAAAAATACAAAAATACAAAAAAAAAAATAAAAAAATCATAAGATATGGGCATCCCAGTGATCCCACTAGTCATCTACACTAATATCTTATTAAATTATTTTGACTGCGCTAACTAAATCTTTTTGGAATTTATTAGATAATTACGAATGAAGAAAGAAAAATGTAGTTTATACATGTCATAGTAACTTTATTATTATTATTATTATTATTATTATACAGTGCACTTTTTTATTTCTAGAAAATTTGATCATGAATTTATTTATTCAATTTATAAGTTAACATCTCATTGTGTTTTTTATTCTGTGACATATCAATCGTATAAATGTTATTCTATTCATAAACCATTTCATTCATAAATTCATTCTATCCTTATATAATTTCATTATTTAAGTACTAATTATCTTCATTAATGGCATCAATTTCGTCCCATTTTACGGACATTTTGTAAAATTTCGGCAAATATTGAAATAAAATTATTTTCTCGAGAAGAAAAGATAATCATTCATGAGAATCATAGTTCTCGACTTCTCGTATTTCTAGAATTTTGTGGATATGTAAATTATAAAATGTGGCTTAGCAAGAATCCACCTCCATCCGTTATGGTATTTATAGCACTGTAGAGAATACCTTACTTTGCTATGCAGCTCATCTTTCGACTCCATGAGTAATATTCAAGTTTTGTCTATATTAATATTATTATTTTAAATTTTTAATTCCAGTGATAGAAAGAAAAAAAAAAGTAACTAAAAAATGTGAACTTTGATCTTCCTAATTAATTCATCTTTATTTATCGCTAAACCCTCAAAAATCTTTTGTTTCCTGGACAGAGAATTTTGATAGGTGTTCTCTACTTGGGTCCAATTACTAAAGTAAACTTTTCATTTTTCATGGTATAATATATTCTCAAAAGCCATCAAAAGAAAGAGATAATGCTTCTTTTTATTTTGTAAACAAAAGATGATATATGTGTATACTATTACTATATATAATAATCAACAAATAACAATCCAAATAGCGTGATGAGCTTCAAGATCTGACAAATTCAATTAAGACTTTGACTCATTTCCTAATTCAGTAATTACGGTTAAGAATATGAAACAATTTAATAAAAGAAATTCAATACGAAAATTGTACGAGTTTTCCAACCGACCATCAAAACCATTAACCACGTATCCCAGAAAACGTTTACTTAGACAATCAATAAAGAAGGAATCTTGTGTGAGATCGTCTCACAAAAAGACAAACTAAAGATCTAAATCTAAATTCATATTCAATAATATATTAATAATTTATTACTCCATCCATGCACAATAAGTGTAACACTTTGGATTCAGTACGGATTTTAAGAAAATGTTGATTGATTGGCTTTGAGTGGAGAAATGAATCTATCATAATGAATTGTCGTGAGGTTTAAAATAATGATAGTGGATGAAGTCATTTCTAAAATAAAAAGTGTTACACTTATCATGAATGGATGAAATATTAAATATGAATTTGTATCTGATTCTTTGACGTATCTCACACAAACTTTTGTGTTAAATGATGAATTGTTTGCATTATTAGACTCACCGACAAAATTAAAAGGACAAAGATGGCATGACGATTTGGGCCGGGGAGTTTGAAACAGCCAATTGGGCTAAATAAATAAAGCCCGAACGCTTTGTTGACTCGATTTTTTTTTTATTGCCTTAATTTGGTATTGGCAACAGTTATATAAAATGGCGAAACGAAAAATATAGATGACAATTTCACAGGCCAAAGGTCACGTGTTCAAGTTTACCGTCTCGCAGCCTTTAAAAATTTCTTGTAATGTTTGTTCAAAAAAAAATAAAAATAAAAATACAATTTTTGGAACTCTTTTTAATTGTTAGTCTAAAGTACTCTTTTTGATTTTTAACCTTTTCGATTAAGAAATTTAGATAACATACAAAAAAAAAGAAAAATACAAAAGTTGAAACAAAAGATAAATTATAAATTATAAATTAAAAAACACACCGAGTGGGTAATGAATATTTGAGGAGTATAGTTAAGGGTAGTGGAATTTAAATTACCATCATAACAAGGTAAGAAGGGATGTCAAGTAGTTGAAAGTGATACTTGTTGTGTTGTCTTGTCCACGACCTCCAACCCCACGGGCTAGCTCCATGCATTACGAAATGGAATTTTTATCAGTTTGAGAAAATTGGGTGTGATTTGATACTTTTTTGGTAAAATATACCAAAATAATATTCCATAAATAAATAACAAAAGGATAAATAATACATTAGACGGAATCTTGCAAACTATGAACTTGTTTGGTTAGTATGAAAGTTATTTTATTTATTTTTGTAATGGCTATACCAAGAAGATCAGCGGCTATTCTGTCATGTTTGATATTATCCATTAATAAAGCCCAATAAGAGCATCTCTGGTTAATAAGCCCAATGAGTAAGTTCAATTAAAGTACATTTTGGACCTTTTTTTATTTAAATGCATAGTCTTATAGTTATATATATGGTATTTAAATATTGCAATTTGTTTTTGTCAAAAAAAAATTGTAATTTGTTCCAACAATTTATTAAAATTAATTATCTTATACAGGCATGTGATAGTGCCAAATGCAAGTTATGTGCTAATAAAGTGAAAAATAATAATAATAATTTATATGACATTGCTACATTATCATTGAATAGGCTAATGCGGGGACAGACGCTAAAATTTATGTTTGGAGGTGCTAAAATTGAAATTTTCCGACGAGGAGAGGTGCTCCTTTTAATTCCAAAGAATGTGAAAGATAACTATAATAAAATTTATAGTATTTCATAACTAAATTCTGTTGGATTTATACCATTACTTTGTCTCAATGTTCACATCGTTAATGATTATTATATGGCATCAACATCAGCATGAGTTGCAAATACAACAAAATTGTATTCACATCTAAATTGATGGTCTCAACCAAACCATAGTTATAGAAAATAAAGAAAAAATTAAAAAAATTCCTATTTCCCAACCCAAAATATTAGTGGGTTGAGTTGTAAAGATGACGTGGCGTGCACATTTTAGGTTAGGCATGTCCTCTCTCCATTTGGATGTACTGATTGGGAGTGAATCTCGTGTCATTTTCACACTATTGGAAAATTATAGCCAAAATATAAGTTTTCCTTTTTCTAATGGGTAGTGATAATGGGACATAATATCCTAGACATAACCGGTTTATTTTGCCCATATAATTCAAAAAGCAGTTGTTCCTAAACCGGTTCCATAATTTCCGATTTTCTGGTTTACACATTTCTCTAATTTATCCTTATGTTAGTTTGGAATGTTTTAATTATCACCATAATCTTAATTACGTTTATATAATTTTATTCCTTAAAATTAGGTAATCAAATAATCTCCCTCAAAATTAACATATATCTTGTTATTATTTATAGATTTTATTTTTTCCGATTTATTGATGATAATAATTATTTATTATTTTCATTTATAATCTATTCTTATCTTTTATTGTTTATTTTATATTTCTTCCAACTATAAATATATATATTTTTAATACGAAAAAAATAAACTCTAATATTTTCCTTTTATTATTTTCAATCAAAAAAAAATATTTTCCTTTTATTGTGATTTAATACTCGAAACGACACAAGTGGGTAGGTAGAGATATTATATGTAGAGATTTAAAAATAGAATAATATTTCAAGATAATAGTTATTTTATAGGAAATAATATTTTCAAAATTAAAAAAAATTATAAAAATAGGAAAAATTTATGGTTGTGGTGTACAATATTGAGATTATTTAGAAATATTCAATTAACTTAAATAGATTTAAACGGTTAGAAGTTGATATAAATAGTGTTAACGAGCATGGACGCGGTGTGTCGTGTCGATGGGGCGTCGTGGCGTCGGGTCGCTGGGGTGCCGTGTGTTGTGGCGCGGACGGGATCGCGGGCACCGTGACACGAGATGGAGAGAAATTATCAAGCATGGATATTTATTTTATCAAGTGAAGAGATCAATCATCTCATTTTATCAATAATCATAACGTCAGTAATACGATCGGAAGTTTGTAATTCATTAATATAATCACTTTAGAATCTGCATCCTTTAATTCAATTTAAATAACTTTCAATATATTGAATTTTCAAATATTATAAAGCTTCAAAAAATAATTAATTACAAAATTATTTCATAGACTATCTCCATTTTCAACTTTTGTAATTGTTATCTCTTTATTTTAAATAATAAATGACAATATGTCGCATGTTTTGTCGTTAAAAAATTAGGGAGGTCTGGTCGGAGCACATTTCATTCAGATTTTTGAGAGGGTCTGGATAGGAGCAATAATTATTCAAAATTAAATTAATAATTCAAAAAAATACATTCATATTCGAAATTGGTTTTAAAGATTAATATTTATGATTTTATTTGGATTCATTTATTAATTATACCATGATTTAGGGAAATGATTATAGATATGATTGAGATTAATTATGGAATAGATAGATTTGATTTGATTTTTGAAATTTCAAATCAATCATCTAATCTATCCCTTATTTAGTGCTAAGGACAAAAGAGTAATTGATAAATTTTGATTAAATTCATTAAATAATTCATAAATACTGAAAATTATTCATTGACTAATATAACCCCACTATATCTAATACATTATGTCAAAAAATTCATTTCCCTTTTTCAATTAATTAATATTAATTGAAAAATGACTGTCCAAGATTTCACAACCAATTGTTTATTTCCCTTTGCTATGACCTACATAACCGACCATTTTTCGTATTACTTTATGTTTGAGGATAGGAAAAGGCAAGATTTTTTTTAATTTGTATATTTATTATTAGAGACGGGTCCAAAGGAGGTTGTGGTAGGCTGAAGCTTTCAAATTCGAATGATTCGTTCCAATCCTAACGACAGTTCCACCCTAATGAAATTTTATGGGTCCACCTTTTTTTTAATAGCTAATATCATCAGAAAATTCTATTAGGGATATACATGTACTACACCCCTCTCACAAAATAATACTTTAGTAATATTAAATTATATTATTAAAATATTATCATGCGATAGTTAGAGCTTTTGCACCTTTATGTATCATTAAGGGTGCCTCCAACGGTGGGTTCCAAAATTTGGAACCCACCAAATCCACCATCATGGAAGCTTGAAAACCCAGTTTCCGCTGGAAACCGCTCAAAAACCGAACCGGGTGCAAGAGAGAGAAATTGCGAGCAGGGGCTCTGCAGTAGGCGCGTCACCACGCACTTGCGCGGCCACACGCGCGCTGTTGGCGCGTGCGTACACGCGCGCGTAGGGTGGCCGAAGTTTTGACTTTTTTTTTTTTTTTCCTTTTCTTCTTTCCTGTTTTGTTTATATTTTTTTTTTCGATTTTTAATTTACTTTTTCTTAAATACGGACCTATTAGCTCGTCTAAAACATATCGAACATATATCTTATATTAAAGATCACGACGAGAGCTTTAATTCGACATAAAAATCGTAAAAATCCGATTTGAAACGAGCAAAATGATGATATTTTAAAGCTCAAAACTAATAATTTATAAATTATATAATAAATATTTATAATTTATATATTATATTAAAAATATTTATAATAAACTGCTAAAATTTACAACGGCAATAATAAAACGGCTAAAATTTTTCCCAACTACCATTTTTCCAAAATCCTCTATATATATCAATACTCCAACACTCCAATTTTCACTCATCTCATCTCTCCAACACTCCAATTTTCTTCCTTTCTTCTTCACTTCATTTTCATTACAATTAAATGGCGGATTCTGCTCTCAAAACTCCGACTCTAGTAATGCAAGCTCCCAAAATTTTCAAGGTTCTTATTTTCCAAGTTCACAATATCATCAAATGCCATACTCTCAACAACCACTTCCATACAACTTTCAAAAATGCGTAATTTTCCCACTAATGCGGGTAATTTTCCTACTCAACAAAATTTTGGCAATTTTCCTACTCAACAAAATGCGAACGAATTTTTCTACTCAACAAATCTCATCCAACTATCCTACTGGTGGTTCGAATTTTCCTCAACAATTTGCTTTCAACTCTCCTGGTGGTTCAAATTTTCCTCAACAATTTTCATTCAACTCTCCTACTGGATCAAATTTTTCTCCACAATTTGCATCCAACATTCCTTCCAACTATTTCATGTCGCCACCAAACCAACCTCAAAAAAAATAGGTACCGCTTTCCGCATTCTTCACAAATTCCAAAAGAGAAGCATCCACCTTGCGATGATGATGATGAGGTGAATGTTGGCGAGGAAGTTGCTAAATCCACTAGAAAGGCAAACTCAACAAAGCCGATGTGGACACGCGATGAAAGACGTTCTTCTTATAAAAGCTTGACAACACCATAGACCGACTCCATAATTGGCAATCAACAAAAGAGAAGAGAATTTTGGGAGAAAATTGCTGCGTACTACAACGAGTGGAAGCGGAGGGCACTACCGAAGTTACCAAGCGGGTTAAAAATCATTACTATAAACTCAATCCGTATATTAATAAGTGGGCGGTCTCTACAATAATTTCGGAGCAATCGAAATGAAGCGGACAAAGCGATGATGATGTCTTGGAGGCAAATAAAGCGTGGATAAATGATCATCCAAAGAACAGGCCTTTGGTACATACGCACATATGGAAGATCATTCAAACTTGTGAGAAGTGGGCTCCTCAACAAATGCCACGAGAATCCTAAGAAAAAAAAGAAAACTTCGAAACGGATAGCCCGTCTTCGATAAGTGGACTCGAACGCGTCAGATGGGACAACGAGAGCTAAACGACAAGCGAAACAAAAGGCCAAAATGACAACGGTACAATCGACGAAGACCGCCACAAGTGGAACTATCTCAGAAAGTTTTGATAGACAATTAAGCGTTCAAGAGTCCAAACTTAAGCTCGATCATGCGAGTATTGCAGTAAGGACACTAGTCGCATGTCGGAGACAGAACTATTCATTTTTAACCAAATGGTAGCCGAGATCAAAGCTAAATACGGATGGATGTAATACTTTTAAGTGTCATTTATCTTTTATGTATTTTTAAGTGTGCTTTATTTTTTTTATGTATTTCGAAGGTAATGTATTTGAAATATTATTAATTTGAATTATGTTTGTTTTGTTATTATCTTATAAATTCCACTTGTACTTATTATTGTCGGCAACGGTAACAAATGTAATAAATATATCAATTCAACGGCAACGGTAACAAATGTAATAAATATTATTGTCGGCAACGGTAACAAATGTAATAAATATTTTAGTTGATATAATAAATATAGTAGTTGAAGCAATAAATGTAATAAATGTAATAAATATACTTGTCGGAGGTTTTTGTTATATATACTAGTGTTTCATTTATCATTCAATCACAAAAATCTTAACCTTCATTTTATCCGAATACAAAAATTTCTTCAAAATGTCTGATATTCCTAGTTCACATGAAATTGATGAAATGTGGAAGCAATTCATTCGAAATTCGGCTACAGATCCGATTATGCGAGAGATGATTGCTATGGCCGATGCAGAAGACACAACAAGAGGTCAAACTTCACGAAGGCGCGGCGGTTCCGAACATATAGGGATCGGGAGCGTGAAATCGGCCATGATCGTCTCGTTCGTGATTATTTCACGTGAAGAACCCATCTTCGATGGAGATATTTTTCGTCGTCGATTTCGAATGCGGAGAGAGTTATTTCTCCGAATCGTTGATGCTTCGTTGGCAACTACACACCATATTTCACATTGAGGCAAGATGCAACCTGGGAGAAATGGTCTATCACCACTTCAAAAAGTGCAATGCAAATATACGACACAATTGGCATATGCGGTACATTGGTGACTCGCTAGATGAGTATATGCGATTGGGTGAGACTGTTGCGTTGCAATGTCTACATAATGTAATTTTGCGAGAAAGTATCATTGCTATTTATGGTGAGCGATATTTGAGGAAGTCCAAATGCAACAGAGCTCAACGCTTGCTACAAATGCATGAAGAAAGACATGGCTTCCTTTGGAATGTTGGGGAGCCTCGATTGTATGCATTGGGAGTGGAGGAATTGTCCATTCGCTCACAAAGGATTGTATACAAGAGGCGATCATGGAGGTCACCAATAGTTCTTGAAGCGGTGGCATCGGCAGATTTGTGGATATGGCATGCTTATTTTGGTGTCAGAGCAAGCAATGATATCAATGTTCTTCATGGGTCTCCATTATTTAATCAATTCCTTCGGGGAAATACTCGCGGTTCAATTCACGGTGAATGGTCGAACGTATAACCATGGATACTATCCGACGAGATGGGAATCTATCCCACATGGGCTGCATTCGTCAAGAGTTACCCGGCCCCCGGGAGATCCGTGGAGAAAAAATTTGCGCGAGACAAGAGGACAAGAAAAGACATCGAACGGGCGTTTGGAGTGCTACGAGCTCGTTGGGCGTGGATTCGAGTTTCTGCGCGATCTTATGAGAAGGAGGATATCAACAATATAATGCTCACATGTATTATTTTGCACAACATGATAATTGAGGATGAGGGTGAAGAAGCGGTCAATCTCGTGCACGCAATCTCCTCGACAACCAATACCAATGGGTGCTAATAACCTCGAAGCATTTGAGACTTATCTCAATAATCACAACGATTTAACAAATAGAGAAGCTCATCTCCAACTTCAATACGATTTGACACAACATATTTGGGAACAATCCAATGTCGATGATCATAATTAAGTAATATTTTAGTTTTCATTATTAATATTTATGTACTTTCAATTATTGTAATTTCAATTTTAGTAATGTAATTTTAATTTTAGTAATGTAATTTTAATTATTATTTATAATTGTAATGCCGTTTTATTTTATTATATTAAATCATTAAATATAAAATTTTAAATAAAATATATAATCAAAATATGTAAATATTATATAAACAATAATGCAAATAAAATTAATTGGATAAACATATGTATAGATATATAAAGATAGTGTGTATTATAGTGAGACCCTTTAAATAGTAGAAACTGGTTTCATTGTTGTGGAAGATGTTAGATAAAAAAGTAGGTGGGTTCCAAAAGCTGATGTGGCGCTGATGTGGCGGTTTGGAAGCTGAAACTGGTTTCGCACCACTGGAGACACCCTAATAATGTGCTGCTTATCTTTAATGTTTTATATTAAACATAAGCAGCCTATTATTGTATTAATCTCTATAATTTAAAACAAATTATACCGTATCACGATATATCGGTGTATTTAATTACTTACGGCCAGCTAACTAATTTTTAGGCGAATATTCAACACTTTATTATAGTAAAATGATATTGAAAGTGCATATTTGTATTGACTGTTGAATCATATTAATGTGTTTCAATTAAATCAATGGACAAATAACATTTTACTATTAGAAGTTTAATTTATCAAAATAGCTCGAGAATTGGAAGTTATTTTAAGACATTCTTAGTGTTGGGAAAATTATAAGGTTTTGATTTGATACCAAAATCCAACTGATTCTCCAACCAAATAGATGATCGCGTCAACCTAAATAGTGTTGTCCAGCTCGCCTGTTTGAGCTTTAGATTTTCTAGGCTTACAGGTTAAGGAAGCGGAAGACAGCAGTCGACCCAGCTGTGTCTACAACAGAAGTTAGCTAGCGGAAGACAGCAGTCGACCCAGCTGTGTCTACAGCAGGAGTCAGCTAGCGAAAGACAGCAGGCGTCAACCTTCAGCAGAGTCCTCCAGCAGAGCATGATCAAGCTGAAGAGAATTTGAGCTGAGTTCAAAACACAGCCCAACAGACAGAACAAAGGGAACTAACTCTGAAGACTTCACTTCAAGTCAGTCCAGCTCTGAATTCAAAAGCCAGCTCCAAAGGCAGAAGATCCCGGTGTCAGAGGAAGTCAACATGCCTCGACCAATGAGGGATTGCCGAATCAGCATCCTAGACTTCAGGACCTAGGATGTGACACAAATGAAGACAGGTGCAGATTCGCCCAACGACAGATCTCGAATTTAAGAAGAGTAGGTAAGATTCAAACGGCTCCTCCAACGGCTAGTCTTGAATCTCTACCTATATAAACCCGTCTTCAATCTCAGGATCAAATATGAAAAACTCTCTACAAGCTTTCATTATCTGAAATCATCAATCTTCCAAAAGCTCTCAAGCAGTTCTACATAGATCAAAGAACACTTTATCTTAAAGTGTTTCTAGTTAAGAAACTGCTTTGTTTTTCGTCTGTTCCCTAGGCCAAACTCTTTGTACATCTTAAGCCTAGATTTCGAACGAGTTCATCATACTCTAAAGTTCTTAATTGTAAGAACTCGTTCACAGTTGGAACCCCATACCCAAACCCAAACCCAGAAAGGTTAGGTAAATGTACGCTTGCTCGAAGCGTGTAATTCGAGTGGTTAGGTTCTTCAGTACCCGGAAACTGAAGGTGTAGGCTTGACAGTGCCCGCAAACTGTTGGAACACAGCTCGGGTTAGAGTTGTGAAGTTGCTTGGTACTTGGAAACCAAGTGGTAGTAGATTACCAGTGAACCTGGTCGTGGACGTAGGAGGTGTTACTCCGAACCACGTAAAAACTCGCGTGCTCTTTACTTTCTCTTTACATTCAGTTTTGTACTAACTCTTTCATATCATTGCATATTTGTTCAAAACTGCACACACAGCTGCTCTCCAAAGACAGCTGTGTCTCTCTGAAAGTTGCACAACCTGACTAAGCTGAAAACGTTAAGTTAATCTCTTCAAACCGAGTTTTTCTAAGTAACCGAGCTAAGTTTTCAAACCACCACTTTCCGCACCGCCAGCTGAGTTATTTACCCAGCTGACCCTCCCCAGCTGGATCGATAACTGAGCTCACCAACTCTGAGCTCACCAACTCTGTGTTTTAACTTGAAAAAGTTTCTAAAAATCTATTTGGTGTATTCACCCCCCCTCTACACCAAATACCTAGCTCAGGGACCATCACTTAATAAAAATATATCACTAGAAAAATAATTATCATTTAGTAAAATCATTAAAAATAAAAGTAAACAATCAATATTTAAGACACAAGGTCGATGTTGAATAATAAAAAAGATATTTTTATTTTATTTTATATATTAAATAGTGTTTTTTTTATGGCTTGAGAGAAAGGGAAGTGGTAGAGAAATTGAACTAGAGAACTCTATGTATTCACAAACAAGATATATTACTCCTTGAATGTTCTAAAAGGAACTTTATTAAATAGTGTTAAATAAAGATTAACTAAAATATAAGTGGAATCGTAAAAAGGACAAGAAGAAAAGCTCTGATATCCTTCAGTCAAAACAAAAGGACAACGTAGAAAATGTTGAATTAATACCAATTTTGATCAAAGCCACCTCCACCATGAATGGTGAATGCCCTAAAAAATATTATCTCCATATAATATTATTTGCTCCAAAGTTTTAGCAACGAAGTCAAAAAGCCTCATCCCTTATGATGATTCTAGATTGATAGACGATTTCCCCATTTCAAACCTATGTATAACATATTCTACAACTAAATTTATAAAATAAAGAAAAGAAAACAAAAAAACATAGTCTACATCTAAATCAAAATTTTAGATTTTGCTTAAAAGGAATCTCCTAATCCGTTCCTATATGTTAAAGAGAATGAGAAACAAGATGAACACCAATGAGAAAGAAGAGAGAAGAAAGAGAAAGAAGAGAGAGAAGAGAGCAAAGATATTTTCTGTATTGATTTTCTGAAAACTTGAAACTTTTACAAAGCAGAAGACAAATATATATAAACTGAGCTAAAGAGAAGACGGTTACTCTAGCTAACTCTAACTAATTTTGATTAATCATAACTTTGACTTTGCTGACTCAGCATGAGAGAAAAACTAAACAACAAACTAACTCTAATACTATAACTTAGAAATCAATAGTTGCAACTTCATTCTATTTATTTAACATAATTGGTCACCTTTATTTGATTCTCATTACCTGCTGTAAACAACTAAATCGACTGTCTTATATTCTACCATCATTATCTCTGACAATCACTAACTAGAAACTATAACACATTTCGTCATGGCCAGACACATAAATTATAAATATTTTTCTAATGTACACTTGATTCTTTATTTTTCGTTAGACTGTAAAGATAGAACAATAAGCGCAAAGACCACAATAAGGGGACTATCACCTAATTAATCACAAACTACCTCAATATTGCCATCACACTAAATGAGTTATGTGCGAGAAATTCGTGTCCTCTTAATCTATTTATCACGCCTAGCTATTTAGGCATTTTTGGTAAAAATATTTTCTATTTTTGTGGCTGTGTAAGGGTAAAAAAAGACACATTAATTCTAATTAAGAAAATGACTAGCAAGTTAATTTTGTCCCATCATATATGAGACTTCGCACCCATTTGTCTTTGCCCATTCTAACTTTTTGTCTGCATCAAAAAATATAACAAAGAAGATTACAAACACCATAGCAACTTTACAGTAAAGATCTCAACTGCATGATAGAAATTCAAATATTGTATAACTAAAAAAGACATAAATAAACATTTATTACAACTATATATACACATAACAAAATCCCGAAAAGACTATTATAGACTTATCAAGTAGGAGCAGAGTTGCTCTGTTTTTTAACCAAAAAGAGAACAGGGCAAAAGTATTGTCCCAGATTTCAAAACTATCAACATACCTAACAGATGACACATGCATTTGGATTCTCTTCCATGCTGTGATGCACATAGTAGTATGTGTTCATCGGCGGATAATACTGTCGGTACGGCATTGTCGTGCCGACAACGAGATCCGATTCGGCCTTCTTCTCTTCATCCTTCTTTGGCTCTTCCTTCTTGGACTCTTCTTTCTTTTCCTCGTCTTCCTTCCCCTCCTTCTTTTCCTCGTCTTTCTTTGCTTCCTCTTTCTTCCCCTCCTCCTTCTTCTCAGGTTCTTTGGATGGGCCGACAGAGATGATATCGACTTGCCAATTTTTCTTGCGCAATTTGCTGACCACTCTCACCGGATCAACTGTTCCGACCACCATTAGCCTTTTCCCTTTCATATCGATGGTGATCTCATCTATTCCTACATTGGAAAGGGTATAAAGTCGATGAAACAATATCTAGTGTCAATCTAATCTATCACCCAAATTAAACGAGATATGTTTTCAACTAGTGCATCTTTAATTTCTCCCTTGTCCAAAGAAGAATAAATCTTAAGCATTCCAACACCATTAAGCATACATTAACCACACATTACCAAATGTATACTAAAAATATGATGCTATACATATTTGTGATAAAAACCGTGAAAGTGAAGCACGGTATAGAATGGAGGATTCGACCTTTTTAAGAAGATTTGGATCGAAAATTTGGCATGCAAAAACAGAGAACCTAACACAATGAGTAAAATGATAGATTTACTTGAGTAGTTGAGTTTCTTTATCATTAGCAATGTCATTGAGAAAGGACAACCATCCACATACCTAGAGCTACTTTACAATTAAATGTACAAATTCATGCACCAAACAAGCAACACGGGATGCAATCAGCACCACGAGAGCACATACGAGCATTGCTAAGCACGTTTGGAACTCACAAAAAGTAATTATACATCATACAGTCAAAGGTAACCAATGTGAGTCGTTAATCTAGACACGGAAGGTGTTCGTTTAAATAGGAAAAAACAAGCTTGCTTCTCATTTTCCACATAAAGGCAGCTCGTGTTTATGATGTGGTCATGTATCGACTATATCCCTAGCATTAGTTTCAATCTTATCTCCACATCCCAATTTATTCGTTGCCACCGCATAAAAACATTCCTCCTTGAGTAGCTGTTAATACGAATATATCTCCAAAAACCATGGCCCTTCTTTGGAGTTTGTCTAGTTAGTAGTTTCAACTTTTATTCATCGTTAAAATATGTGCAACTTTCAACAATGTATATTTTCTAGCAACTTACAATTGATCATCAAAATAAAATCTAATCTTTGAGTCTAGATTTATCTCCCATGTTTCGAAATGAATGCATAAACACAATAAAGAAATACTAAGAATTTTAGGCGGGAATAGACTAGGCCAAACAAGCTTAACTTATTTTTATTTTTCTGAAATAAATTAAATATATTGAAATTACGAACACGAACAAGGTAATGTAAGAAAGCAAGATAGCGTTTTAAGAAACAAGATTGAATTTTTATTTGCAGACAGAATTTTAATTCGGAAAAAAAAAAAAAAAAACCTGAAAGTGTAGACACTGTTTTGAGAGCCCTTCTTTTGTCTCTCTCTTCATCCAGATCCAATTTCAGAACAAACTTCTGCGGAAGCAGCACAAAACCTTAATTTCGACGAATAAATAAACAAAAAATCTTGGAATTGAAGAAAATGATCAGTGTCATAATCAAATATGCCATAGTTCAACTGCAATACAAAAATATATATAGTATAATTATATTACAAACCGCCAAAAAAAACATATTTCAAACCGCTACACACACAAATGTGTGTGTGTGACAACACCACTGACCAAATGAAATGAAAAAATAATGAAATTACCCACAGAAGATTTTACCAAAAGATTCGATAAACAGGAGAAGAAAATAGTGCAAGATGTTGGGCTTACTCAAAGAAACAACATTTCTTGAAACACACAGACACACAGACAATCCTTATATTCTACAAAAGAGAATAATCTTTCCTCAAAAAAGAAAAAAACAAAAAAACAAAAGAGAATAATCATTGAATAGATATACAAAAGAAAGGTACGTAATAAAAAAAAAGAATCACATAAAGGATTAGAACAAAAAGGGAAAATTGCATGCAAAGAGGGCAAACTCAGAAAAGGAAAAGAAATTCGACCTTCATTTTTGATGAGTTTTGTTGAGGTGGTGAATGAATTTGTGAGCCTGAAAAATGTAGTTGATTCTGATCAGATAACTTAGAGAGAAAAAGGGAATCAATATCGCTACTGTTTAAAAACTTGAAAATAAGAGCGAGAAGACAGAAAATTAAAGAGATGGTGAGAGAAAGAGACAGAAGCTGAATTATGGGCTATTTGAAAATACAAGACAAAATTGTTGTACAAACAACCAAGAATTCCTATAACTAAAAACAAAAACTAAAAATAATTTGCAGGAAGAAAAGAAAACGAAAGTGCTGCACGCACCTCTCTCTCTCTAAACGAAAAAGAGATATAGAAACAGAAAAATGGGAATCAGTGCACGTTTCTCCTTAGGAAATGGGACGGGCGCCGGCATAAACTGCAGCAGTAATTAAGCTGTGTATGTAAATATAGTGGGGAGAGAGAGAGAGAGTGTGTGTAATGAAATTACACTTTATATGGTGCTTGCGGCTAGGGTTGTATACGAATCGAATAATTTTGGTTCGGTTCGGTATTCGATTCGAATTTTTGATATTCGAATTCGAAAATTTATGATTCGAATTAGTTATCAAATACTTTTTTCGATTCGATTAGTTATCAAATACAAATTCAAAATCATGATATTCGATTCGATATTTGAAAATATTCGATTAAATATTCGATTATATACATATATATTTAATATTCACAAATACATATTTATATAGATATATAAACACATTAAAATGTGTTGTTTGACCCATCTTTAAGCCCATTTTAAAATAAGGTCAAAATTTTCCTTAAGGGATATGTACTGCATTAACTACAATATCTTCATTGGTGAGGATGTAAGTCACAGTCTTTCTCTCTCATCTAACTATTTTACATTGTCTCGCATCTACCATCATTCTTATTATCGTTTTTCATCGCATTCCTTTACAAATTTATGGAAATTCGTTCTTCATCTCCTTTCTATATAGATTCGATATTCGATTCGAATTCGTGAAATTATTCGAATTCAAATCAAATTTAATATTCGAATATGATTCGAATTCGAATTCATAAATGGTTTCATGAATTCGATTCGTTTACAATGATATTCGATTCGATTCGATTCGTTTACATCCCTACTTGCGGCAATATCCCCACGCGCGTAATTAAGGGCTAGCTTGGTAATTTCGTTTCTACGAAGGGGTCGTGTTTGAGTGCCACGTCAGCTTCTGTATGTATATATCCTAGCTGGCAAAGATTTTACTCATTTAATTTCCATCTTAATTTATTGGCTGGTGATTTTTCATCGGAAAAATAGTTTGGTAATTTATTGCCTTAAATCTAATTGTCATGGAAAATGAAGAATCGAAGATAATAATTGCAGAAATATTTTCTCCAAAAAAAAATAAAAACTGCTGAAAGATATTTATTTCTGTCATATAAGACTACTGAAGAATGATATTTATCGGTTTCAATTTTAAAAATATTGAATATTTGTAGGAATAACAGATGGTTTCCAAGAATCATGCAATCAAAATTGGCATTTTTTCTTCCTAAAATTTCAATATATTACAAGAAAATATTCAAATACAAGTTCACGGAATGCGGATTGTTACTAATAAAATAATTAATTTGTAACATATGAATTAAAATAATATACCCCTCGAGCTATCGTTAATTTTGGTTAACAAAAATCATTAATTAATAATCTGCTATTGTTGCAGATTTAATTGATTAAAATGAATTGTCAACACCACAAAAAAAAGTGTCATTAGCATGTATACTCAATAATGTTTTAATTTTTGTTATATTCACGCAACCACAACTCTAAAAAGAAGATAAAAGTATTCTTAAATATTTGTTTGATGTTGAAAAAAAATCACGTACTATGTACCATAACAATTAATGTTGCGGATACACGCTAGTGTGTATTAAAGTAATACAATCATAAACTATACTAACAATTAATTGATTTTGTGTCTTTATTTATGTTAATTATTGAATGAGACAATTATGGGTTTGTATATTTTGGCATTAAGGTGATCTTTACCTTTCTTTATTTTCCAAAGCTATGGTAGACAAAATAAACCGGCCTATATATCTGCATTAAATTATTGTAATTAAGTGATGTGTATATGTAGTATACATATATGGGCCACTCCACTTGTACTAGGATCATCTAAAAGCAATTTATTTGGTCACTTGAAATTATTTTTTTGACAAAAATAAAATGTGTATTTTGGCATTTGTCTGGCCCCTACCAGCAATTAATTTCTCATGGGTTTGCATGTGTTAACAGTGAACTTTTCAACAAGATACGACTCCGTAGACAACGAGTTGAGAAGAGGAAGCTATTATTTTAACGAAATTTAAATTGATATTTTTTTTTTCGTAAAAAGTATTCTATTATATTTCATCTGATTTTGTTAATGAATAATCGAGTTTGGAAGTGTAGTGACTTAAGAGGGAGGAGTCTAACTAATTCGTCTTTAAAATATTCATTGATACTGTTATTATTGTGAAACTATATATATAAAGGGAAAGTATAGAATTTGAATTTAATATTTACATAGGGAAAACCAGACTATTTTAGTTAATTTATTAGTAGATCTCTCGGTAACTACATATTGTCTTTTAATGTACCGGAGTTCTATATAAATGCTAAATTTGATCTATTTTGAATTATATATATGATTTGGTTCATATAAAAATTACCACTCATGTAAAAATTATAAATTAAATTCAACCGTGGAATTCCATATATATATCACATGCAAAAAGACAAGATAACTTCAAATTTTCTTTTTAGATTTAATGAACTCGACTCAAATAAAATTTATAAAGATCAACTAGCCTTTTGTATGATAAATATTTTAATTTGATTTTACAATTCTATAATTTTTTTAAAGGAAAAATTCATTAATCAAGAACAATCAAACGAAACAATCTCATTCAACCAAGTTGGAAATTCAATAGTCCAAACTCGTGTTTTTTTTTTTTGATTGATCTACAATAAATATTAAAAGTTACATGACGGTGGACTTGAATCTGAGACCTTTGACTTCTGGCATTAATCACTCTACTACTAGGCTAATTCATGCATATGCTTCTTTTTTTTTAATATTTTCTATTATGCACGGAGTTTTATACTTTTATTAGATGAGATTAGATGAGCCAATCATCAATTGAGAGCTTTGCAATAATTTTGTTTTCAAATGAAGCTTCGGTAGCGTGAAACTACCAGTTGGCAATTAGTGACCTTTAGTCTGATAATTCTTTTCATTTTGTTTCTTTTTTCTTTTTTTTAATATTATTTTAGTTCTATTAAAACATATACGTGGCCTTCCCATTTTAATAAAATAATTAACTTAAAAATTAATTATGATTTTTTTTAAATGTATACTATATATATATATATTTTATTTGCTTTTATTGAGGTTCAATATTGTTCCCCCAATCGATAATATTTTATTCTTATAAACCAATAATCCATATAGTGATTTATTGTTGAACCTCCTTAATAACCTTATATGAAAAAACAAATCTCTTATAATTATTTCCCTCCGTCAACGAAAATAATGCACATTTGAAAAGGGCATGTGTTTTAATAAATGAGTTGAGTTTGTTGTTAGTGGAAAATAGTCTCACTAGTCACTTGTTATATAGTATTTTTAAATTGCTTTTAAAATAATAAATTGTGTGTGTTGTGAGCTATGTTGCATGGGTGCGTGGGGCGGGTGTGGAGGCGATACGATACGCGTACGTGGATATGAAATTTTGAAAATTATAGGTTGCGATTCTGCAATGATACGTCTAGTATTAATATTTTATTATATGTACGTAACACTTATAAAATAATTAGAAATTTATAGTGTGCGATTCGGTAATGATACGTCTAGTATTAATATTTTATTATATGTACATAACACATATAAAATAATTAGAAATTTATATTTTCATAAATCATATGTATGTAATTCATTTTCTTTAATCCAAAACTTAAGAATTTTCATTTATGTAATTTAATTAAGTAACAAAATACCAATTCAAATATCATTAGTCCAATAGAGAACCCATAATTCAAATAAAGTTATCAAAGTCAACCTAATACATTCACTTCACCCACGGAATTCGCGAATGTACGTTACACCCATGATTCACGAATCTGATTACTTTTTATTCTTTATTTAGAAAGGATACACCACGTGGTGAATCGGGTGCGAATCTCACGGGAATCCGACGAGAATCGCACCCTAACGAGAATCCGATACGGCAATATGGTATTTTTAGAAGAATCCGTGCATCATAGGTTGTGAGTGGAATAAGGATCTCACTTGGTATTTGTGGTGGGTCCAGTAATGGCAAAATGAATAAATAATGAATTGAATGGAGGATTAAAATTAAGTGAATTGTGTGGGTCATATTGCTAAAAATGAAATGTGCATTTTTATCGTGGATGGACCGAAATATAAATATGTGCATATTTTTCGTAGACGGAGGGAGTATTTATTAATGTGGCTCAGGTAAACTCAATTTAGAACACTTCTTCATTTTTAAATCTTAACAAAGCTAACTTATTAAAAAAAAACAATAACTTTGTATTTTTAATCAAGAAAATATAGAGGACAGCAAAATATCTTATCCGTGTTATACCTTTCATTTTAAAACTCTCGACGCTGAGGTCTTAATTTGATTAATCGGATTGGAATTCGGAGGTGGACAATCACGTAAATATGAAAGAAGATAACTTCACGATCATGCATGTTAAATATTTTAGCTATTATAAGTACTAAACAATATTCTCATAATTAATAAATACTAAATATGAAATGAAGTAAAAGATTATAATAGAGTATGAAATAAAAGATCAATATTTACTTGTCATATAAATAAAATATCATGAGGGTATGAAATTTAAAATTGAGACATGGTTGAAAACTACAAATATCATAAACTGCTTAACAATTAATTTAAATCACACCTGACACACTACTATTGAAACTTATTTGATTTGCTATGGAGCTTTCGTTAACGAGATAGAGTTTGAGTTCGAGTAAATTGATATTATCTACAATTATTTGTTGGAAATGGACATGTTAGTGTGCTTAGAAAACAATTTGAAACCATAGTCATTTACTCTAATCTGATAAATGCATCACCTTAGGATTAATGACTAGTGGTGTTTTAATTAGTTAACCCAGGTGACTAAGAGTCCGGCAATTGGTCATTCTATTTGTCGGATCTTATCTCATTTTCATCATTTCACTAACCTCACGACCCATAAGTTGTTAATTTTCACTCATTATACTAAATTGATGCTCCCTCCGTCCACCATATTTAGGTCACATAGGGTGTGACACATATTTTAATAAATATTAGGTAGATGGTTTTTCAGTAGAGATCGAAAGAGATCCACCATAATTAATTGTTGTGAGGTGTAAAATAATGAATGTGTGTGGGTATTGTTCCACCAAGAAAAATGATATATTTTTTGTGGACGGCCCAAAAAAAATTTTGTGAAATAAATGTGGCGGACGAAGTGAGTATAAACTGTACTATAATTTAATGGCCATGGCATTATTAATTTGTAAAGATTTTGTTGTTTCGATATTGAGGTTATATTATGGCATTAAATCAGAAGATAACAGGCTCAACTTATTTATATGCTATTTTTGTTTCTAAAATCAAATACATGCAGTTTTGTTTTCAAATTGTATAATTGAATATTAAATATGATATTGATAAGTAATATCTTTACTGATGAAACATAGATTTGAACATAATCTTAAATTTGAACTTTCTATAAGCTTTTTACGAGCCATTCATATCCTAATCTTGAAATGACCTAAAATTAGTTGTCAATTTGTCATGGTAAAATAAATCAACATAGTATATTGAAGATAATAAGAACTTGTGTTAGAAACTTAGAATCCGAATATATGTGCAAATAAGCACCTTATCAAGCATGTCCCGTCAAGTGGACAATCCAAACCGTAAAAATAACGACAAATTTTAGTTACTGGTGTCATGTTATATGAAATTCAGCGTCATATTTTAAAGGGGTTATTGCCTGTAAATACATAACCTTTTTTCAAATTCTGGTATTGCACATGACTTTTTTTTTCTGCCTCATTATACATGAACTTTCGTTTTTTTCTAATTTTACGCCGGTCATCGGTTTTCTCCAAATCGAATCCTACGCGGACGTCGGAATCGCCGTATTGGACGCCAGAAGACACATCATATTGCCAACTCAATATTTTTTAATAAAGAAAATAAAAAATAAAGAAATTAAAACAAAAAAACTCACCCTCTTTCTCTCTCGTTTGTTCTTCCACCCCTCTATCGAAAGCAACAACTCATCTCATGTCCCTCATCTTTCCCGACGACCCCCATCAATCCAAACTCACCCTCTTTCTCTTCTCCCACCCTTCTTCTTCTTCCTCGCATCTTCGCCGCCGTTTTCTCTGATGTGCCACTGTACTGCCGTCGATAGAGGGGTGGAAGATGAGGGACATGAGATGAGCTGCTCCTTTCGATAGAGGGGTTAACAGATGAGAGAGAAAGAGGGTAAGTTGTTTATTTTAATTTCTTTATTTTTTATTTTCTTTATTAAAAAATATTGAGTTGGCAATATAATGTGTCTTCTGGCATCCACATTGGCGATTCCGACGTTCACGTAGGATTCGATTTGGAGAAAATCGATGACCGGCGTAAAATTAGAAAAAAACGAAAGTTCGTGTATTCTGAGGCAGAAAAAAAAAGTCATGTGCAATACCAGAATTTGAAAAAAGGTTATGTATTTACAGGCAATAACCCCTATTTTAAATAATGATGCATTCAAATACTACTTCTTCCGTCACTTAAAAGTGCGGTGCATATTTGATTTGTTCTGAAGTATAAAATATTAATTAAATCACGCTAATCTGAAACAGAGGAAATAATATATTCTCTTCTATTCAAAATGTAAGTCTTTTTAGGCTTTTATAACTTTTGCAATATATATGTCATTCTAGCATTTTTTCACCTTCAAAATCCATAATTACCCCTAATTAACTCACCTCCAAACTCACATTTTCACTATTCACTAATTTCAATTCATAATTTATCAAGATTAAATTTGATAAAAATAAATTTTCTTAATTTGTATGCACAACTATAAAAAGACTTATATTTTGAATAGGAGGGAGTATATGATATGCCGTGGTATAAAGAGTTATTTTTTGAGAGAGTATAAAGATTGTTTTATGGTCAAGATGACTCAAGAATCGTAAAGTTATCTAACAAGGGGACTGGCTCAAGTGTTTTTGCGTGAAACATAATATTTGATGATTGATAATTAATTATATTTAATAATTAATTCATAGTCAAACCAAATTCAACTTAACCCTTACCCTGAGCTCTTTCATCCACGCAAGGAAACAGAAAAAAGGATCCGACCCGTAACCAGATTCCAGGTGGATCATCCGGTTGTAAAATACGGTAGTATGCACTGTTGTATTGCAAATCTCGGACGAAAAACCACAGCCCCTCATTTTGGGCCCCACGTGGGCGGGCGCGTTTAGATTTTCCCGCATTCTTGTCAGATCCCACCCGCGCTCGACGCGTGTGGTCATCACGCTCCACTTGTCCTTGTGCCTCTTCCCTTTTCTCTCTATTACTTTCTTTTTTCCATCTTCTCATTCTCAAATTACCCACGAAAAGAACCCTAAATTCCACATCAAAAATTTCCCATTTGGATATTCCTGAATTTCCACAGATGAACCAAATACCGGATTTCTAATCGAGAATTTCCAAATTAGATTGTTCGAAGCTTAGGGTTTTTAGAGAATGGGCAAAAACGAGGACGATTTGCAGCTCTCGATTTACAGACCGCCGATTTTCACCGGCGGGTGTCTGGAAATCCGCCTCTTCTACGTCCGAATCGCCCCCTGCGCGGTGGAAAACCTCCCGGACCAGCTGAAGCTCCGCCACCTTCGCCGCGAGGTGGGCGTTTCGTTGGAAATCAACGGCGCGCGTATCCCCTCATCCGACGCCGTTTCCATCACTCTCCGCCGCGATCGCGTCAATAAGGATTCTTCCGAGGTGACGTACGTCAGCACCGATAGCGTCAAGATATCGGGTCCCGCGGAATTCGAGGTGTGCGAAGAAAGGGATGATTTGGATTTGATTCTATGTGGCTCGCTGGAGAAGGCTGATGCGTGGAGCAATGAGAACACGTTGGATAACGATTCGAGATCGGGGTGGAGTATAGAGTGCTACGCAGCGACGCCTATTACAAATAAGAGCTCGGCGCTCCTGCAGCCGAGGAAAGGGGGATGCTCTCCATCGATTGAGGTTTATGTAGCCGGGTGCTGTTCAGGGACGCCTGTGATTTTGATGAAGACGGTGTTGGTTAGCCCACGGAGGAAGGCGAGGCAAGGTATGATGCTTGATGCAATTCCTGAGGACGAGGAGATGGGGAAGGAACAAGCAAGTTTGTGTAATGGATTGGTGAGACAGCGAAAATTGCAGGTAATTTGGATTCATGCTTAATGTTATAGATTGAGAGTTTGTTATTTTATTTGTTATCAAAAGGTAGTACCTTTTCGTTGTTCTGATGATTGGGTCTTTAACTAAGATTAATAGGCTGGTGTGCGTCCCTTAATGAGATATCTGGATTTTATTCAATGAGCTAGGATATCTGAAAGATGGTGCTACTTTATCAATGTACAAAGGAATATTGAAAACATTAGTATGTTGTAGCCGAAGCAATTACTCTCAAAGCAAGAGAGGAAAAACCAAAATTGAAGTGGACGATTATGAATGAGTAGAGCACTAGTTATGAACTTAGGATTCTGCAATTTGATAGATATCTTTCAATTAGGATATAAGATGTTGATTTAGTTCCTGATGATGCAGCTCTTTTTTCCGCATAAGTAGCTTTAACTGTGCACCTCATGATGAAGCTTAGTTTTAGACTGAGCGTAAAGCCAGATTATGATCCCATGATAACAACAGTGATTTATATGTTATTCTTTTTGGATTTTCTCTTCAATGCTTTCAATATATAGTTATTCTTATAAGCGATGCATGTATTATAGTTCAATGTTGAAGGCAACTCTCTATGCCCAATCTTAGTAATGACATTTAAGAAAACAAATTCTAACTTTTGGTGGCAACTACTACCGATAGGAAAATTAAGAGACAAATTCATGACCCAGCAGACAAGTCCTTCCCCCTTAAAAGAAAACAGGTCATAATCCCAGTCAAATGATCCTATAATTAAAAAGCTGAGATGCTTGAAGCTTGTTGCCAGTAGTTGTACCTTTTCATCAATAAGATCTAGTATTTCCCTTTAAGTTTCAGTCCTATAACTGTATTAGTTAGGTAGTGTGTGCATAAGGCACTATTGACCTTCCCCGGTGATCATATGCAAATCCATCTCCTTTGAATCTCCAACCTGAAGATGTTGTTTCGTTATCAATTATTCTCCTTCATATATCTTTTAGTCTGGTTTGTATTTTGCTGTTGCTGGGTTCTGAGAGGCCCTTATGGTGGCTGCCTTAGCCCCATTGAGGCACTAGAAGCCCTTGCTTTTGCCCAAATTGTCTTCACCTAAACTTGCCTTGGCTGCTAGGCCCTAGTCTCTCACTAGTGCCCTTGAACATTTCCTGTTGTTTGTAGACTGTTTCAGACCACAACTATTTCTGTTGCCAAGACCTGTATGTTTAAACCTTGTGTTTTAGCATTGTTACATCCTAGAAATAATGTACGATTACAGATTGATTTATGGAAATAGCATGGTTGGTGCAAAAGTTAAACCATATCTTTCAACTTCCAATTAACTGTGTATTAGTTGCAACAAGCCAACCATGAAAATGAACTTTGGTCAAGGAGAGTTGTTGTAATTTTTTTGTTTGTTACGTCATACGTGAAAGGTAAAGTATAATTTTTAATGTGAATATTTGTGCTCTAAGCTCATCTCCCACTACCACTGCTATATATGGAAGTGTTGGTGTACTTCCCATCAACAGAAGCACATGAATGCCATTATAGAGAGGCTTTAAATTTACTCTGGCTGTTTGCTCCATTGTTGGCGTTCCATTATTCTGCAGTGCTGATAAAAAAATGTTAATCACAAGTTTCCAATAATTGGTTGGTTTTCTGCAGTTAATGGCGGCTGATATGGATGATGAGGAGTCGGATGGGAAAGTTGCATACAGCTATTACTCTGATGATATGTATCCTGGTGAAGATGGGCAGCTTTCATGGTTCAATGCTGGTGTAAGGGTTGGTGTGGGGATAGGGCTGGGGATGTGCCTTGGTGTCGGAATCGGAGTGGGGCTGCTGATGAGATCATACCAAGCGACGACTAGGGGTTTCAGAAGGAGGTTTTTCTAATTTCATGATATCCTCACATAGGGAAAAACGTTGGTATGAGGTTGGAGATGGAAGCATAATAGTGCAGGTGAAGAACATGGTATATAGCAAGCATATGATGGAAGTTGTGTTTAGTAAAAGGGCAAGAATGTTTGTGCTTTTTATGTAGAGATGTGATATAAATGGGCTTAAGGGATGGACAGTAGGTTGGTGTGTGAATGATGGGTCAGTGGATGTACTCTGTATCTTCGTGCTTCGTCCCTCTTAGATGTATATCGTCTTCGTCTTTTCCCAATATCATTTTTGTGTAGTTATTTTTTTCTTCTTTTCTTTTCTTTTTCACTGTCAACTTCAGACATCTTAGCCAATTTTGTTCTCTTCACTGTCCAAATAAGTAGCCATTTGCGGTACAAGCCCCTCGCTACTTTTGTAATGCATTGCTCTGTAGAGTTGTTTACGCTGTTCGATATTAGTTTTTCTGTTTAATTATATGCCTATTTACTTGATGTACGTCTCTCTCTCTCTCTCTCTCTCTCTCTCTCTCTCTCTCTCACACACATCAAGTGCTGGTGGCTATGTTTTTTGTCTCATCTCGCATCTCCTTAAACGAAGCATGATAGTTTATTTTTCAAGTGTGATTTACCTTTTTCGCGTAGAGCGGAGGTTTACCCGGTGCGCAATGAAAGTAGCGACGTGTTTCCACCACAATCAAAAGAAAACCAGTCTTTCTATCAACACAAAAGTAGACAAATATAATTTATTTATGTCTTTATTAGTTATTGCAAAATGATATTGAAGCGATATTTACAGTTGAGAATATCTTTTGGACGTGTGAATTGTCATGGCGTCTTGTCCAATAAAATGTCGAGTATATTTTGATTTGCAGCAAACTTTACAACAAGTTATTCTTCAAGAACTGTCGTACTTTCTTTTTTCTTTTTTCTTTTTTTTGAGGGAAGAACTGTACTTTCATATTGGGTGAATTTTATTATTTAAACAAAAAAATTGTCGATATTGATTCTTTAGGAAATTATTATCACCTTTTCAAGGTGAACTTTGATTTCAGTATTTTTGTACAGCCTATTTAGTTAGTTATTTTAAAGTACAACTCTTTTCAAAAACGCTATGTTCATGATCTACAAATTGAGAGCAGTTCTACGAATATTTAAACCAGATAATAATTTCAGAATCTAATCCGAAATTATAATAATAATTTGTAGGACTAACTTGGTTCCCAATATATGGTCCTTATTTATATGGTGACAGATTTGAAATTTGTAGTGAGGGGGAAATAGAATTTAATAAATGGAAATGTTTAGAAAATAGTTGTACTAGATAAGCAGGGCATGAAAGGAATTTCAGTATCTATCTTTGATTCCTTTTGTATTTTAATACGTTCATTTTTCCACTGCTCACAAACAGACTCTGTATAGAATTAGAAACCCACACGCACGCAGACGATCGATCTGAAGTGGAAAGATATTTGAATTTGCTCCTTTAGGTAACTCCAGTTTGTCAATTTTATTTTTTGTGAATTTTAATTCTATTTTGATTTGCTTGCAATCCCAAAATTTAGTCAATTTGTTATATGCTATTGTTTTGATTCTGTGTTGCATATTTGTATTTCAATTCGATTCGTTTAAGAACTTTAATTGAGTTTAGTTATTTCTATTAAGATCTCTTCAGGATCTAGGCTGATGAAGATTTGATGAATTGGATATTGAAATTTTTGGAGATTCGTGAATTTATTTGACGAAGTTTTAGCTCGATCTTTTATTTATTCTACTTTTGATGCGCTGGGACTAAGATTTTTCGAGAAACAGAATGGTTTTGGTTTATTTTTGACCTATAATCATTTATTGGGTTAAATTGAGGGCGTAGCATGAGTGAGCACTGAGCTAGGATAATTTGATTGCGGACGTTAGTAAATTTTTTGTTGTCCCGGTTTCTATTCAAATATTGAAAATTCTGGCACTTATCGGTAGAATTCCCGGTTTCTAAGATGCTTCTCGTTGAAGTTCGATTTGCACTGGTAGACTTCATATTGCGATGCAATAGCCAGTAGGTGTTTTCAGTCATTAATGTTTATCTCGAGTTCATCAGAAACCTTCATTGACGAATTACAAGGAAGCTGAAGCACTGGGTATTCTAAGATGAATTTTATGTGCTTGGAAATGATTTTCATCTTAGCAGTAATGATTTAGGTCAAGTGACACTAAGAATGAGTCGTTGACTTTCTTAACCACGCTTCATTGTTTGAAGACTAAAGCTTCAGGGATCGAATAAGTATTTTGCTTTTTATGCAATATTGATGCCATACAATTAGATAGACACTCTTACTTGACTGTGTCAGCAAGATTCAGTGTACGTAAGTGCATATAGTTGTACCAGCTATTCTTAAATCAATTGAAATGTTTGGACTCATCTAATTTGTATGATTTGAATTTTGATTTTGTGCATAAACATCTATGATAATGGGATAAATTGGTGTCACCAATGTGATGCATGCTGTCTGTATTTCTTGTGTTTTTCTTGCAGTAGTAACAAAGTGACAATTTTATTCTTTCTATCTCGAGTAGTTAGTTGACCTCAAGAAAAGCAGTCTTATTAAGGTCTTGAACAAATTATGAATTTGGTGATTCTGTATAGTGCTGGTGTTCTTTGTACAGTGTTGTGGCAAGAATATGTCAGGCACTGAGGAAGTTAGAGAACAAGGGGAAATTGTTATGGAGGATGCGGACAAGTCCCCGCCATCAGCACAGCAGGAAGTTGTGCCCAGATAATGTCCTTTTTGCATATTGTATAAATGCATTACAAGTCCATCTCGTAACAGGATCATCGTGTGTTCCTTTTTGCAGGAGGAAGTTGTCAAGAAAAAATATGGAGGAATGATGCCCAAGAAACCACCGCTAATTTCTAAGGTATCGACTCCCTCCTTCCATGCTTTTTCCCTTTATCCTGAGGGTTCTTTCTAAAATTGCTCCATTTGATGTCTAGGATCATGAACGAGCATATTTTGACTCTGCTGATTGGGCATTGGGAAAGGTACTCGCTTTTGGTTTTTGCAAGCTTTTGTAAACTTGTGATAGTGGAATTTGATATGTAAATCTAGTGGTGGTTGCCAATGTTTTATGATCACAGCAAGGTGCAGCAAAGCCCAAAGGACCACTTGAGGCTCTGCGGCCAAAGTTACAGGTGATGAGATATACTTTTTGTGTGCGCTCTGTTACATTCACAGAAATTATATCGATGCATTAATGACATTATTATGGCTTCTCCACCATATTAGTTTCTGCTGCTAATATTTATAGCATACAAATTACTTTTGGTCTTTCCCTTAAAGAGGATTTCAATGTTAAAATATATCCGATGTATTAATAGCTTGCTTCAAGATAGTGTACACAAAATGATAGAAGCTTTTTTGGAATATAAATGCTAAGGTTAAAGATCTGATACTATAATACCATGCTGCCCTGCTCATGGCTAGGATTCCTCTATGGTTCGACTAGTGCATGGTTCGTTCTAGCTTCGAGTGTTCTCTGCCTTAACCGTTGCTAGCAGAAATAAATATGTTTTGGCTACTTGGCTCAGATGAATGATACTTTTGGGCCTCACCTGAGATTCCATTGAAATTAATGATGTTATGGACCAATTTCTATCATTTAATTGATCTGTCAAATTGAATGAAAGAGTTGTACATCACTGGGGTAAATTAATCGTTGTGGTCTGATTAATGAAAGTTGGGTTGAAACTTGATGTGTTTGTTTCTTCTCATTTGCCTCTGTCATGACATATTATTCTTTCCACATTTGTTGTTGTAGCCTACACAACAGCAGACGCGGTACCGTAAATCTCCCTATGCACCATCAGAAGGTGAAGGTATGCCTGATATATGTTTATAATCCCAAAGAGAGACATTTTCTAGATCAGTTTAAAATTCCTCAAGAAGTAGCTCTCTCTGGACTCTGGGTTAACTATATCTTTTATGTTGTGTAGACGGACATACTTCACCATCGGAAGATGCAAATAACAGTGAATGAGAAGCAACCATTAACCCTCTGGTCGGGGAGTTCCTCCAACATTGCCTGCATCTGATGCGTCTCATGTAGCTTGCTGCTGGAATTCGAGGTATTCCTGATCCGATACAATACTGTTGTAGACTATATTTTCGTAATTCTCAGTCACCAAACAATTTAGATTCCTGGCCCATATTTATATATTATAAACGTAATTTGTCTTTTGTTCTTGTTCCTTGAACGTTTATGCCTATGGATGTTGTTTTTGCAGTCTGTTTATATAATTATATGCCTATGGATATTGATGAAGTTTGTTGTGATGTTGTTCTGGTGTCATCCTTTCTTGTTTGTCAGATTATCTCATCTTACCTATTATCTGCTCCTGCAGTTTCCGTAAAATATTGCTTGTGCTATTATGCATGCATTGAAATGATTCCAAATTCGCCGCGTCCTCTTTGTACCGTATGTTATAACCGGTATACACATCTTTTCTTGATTATAATATGAAACAAGAAAAGTAGGAGAATGAGATTACAAAAATGAACTAAATTGAAACTACAAAATAAAATAACAAACTCAAATGATAAGTCGAGTCGAAGGAACCTTTTTGCCCGCTAGACGAATAATGCCCCGGTAGTGCTCTCAGTTTGGCGGTTCGTTTCCAAAGGTGAAACGACTTCGTCTCGATAGATGTAGCACCATAATCCGGTGAACTCTGGCGAACTAGACAAGAATGAGAAACCGAGCTTTGACAAATGAAATACTATGAATTTTTCGTGAGAAAAAGGGTGCAAATTTTGTAATACGAAACCATGCAAAGGAGATGGTATTTATAGACTCAACACACATATGAGAGATTATTGCACTTAAAAGTGCATTCACAACCTTTTGATGGTTGTTTCGTCAGGTTCAAAGCTATTCAAAAGAAATAGCTTTTGTTGGATGTTAATGCCATTAAATTGATCAAATTCAATTTGGCTGTTATAAATTGATTTTAAATTGATCAAATTCAATTTTGATTTCCAATAGCGGCGACTTCTGCCTGTGTTTGATGCATCCCCTATAAACGGATAATATGCCAAGCTAACTGACCCATCTTTGTCCCTTCGTATCTTAATGCACATATTTCATTTATTCGGAGCTATTACAGCGGGATCCACTTTTTGGGGAATATGAGTCGAAGCAATAACAAGAATATTTCTAGTGGAATATCTTTCAGTGAGATGGTTCGCTATTAGGGGAAATTCTATTAGGGGTGTACATGTAGTACACCTCTCTCACATAACAATATTTTATTAATATAAATTATATTAATATAATATTATCATGTGAATGAAGTATGATATATTAATAAAATATTGTTATATGAGAGATGAGTGTACTACATGTACACTCCTAGTAGAATTTCCCCGTTAGTAGATCGAGACCGACTTTATATATCAAACAATTAAAACATGCATAGTTTAATTGCATTTTGTGTGTTGGTAAAACTAATTGGGCTGAAACTTTGATAATCATGCTGAAACTCTTCACATGATACAAGGATTAAGCATAAAAAAGATGTACTTACAGATGAGAGGTACAAATCAGAAGGTTGAATGACATAGGGCTATTAACAGTAACAAAGCTCCCCTTAAATGCATTTTTATCCTTTGTTGACAATCTTGGAAAGGCTGGTTACGTGTGATAAGCTGCTGAAGATTGGGATATCATGTGATCAGGTATGCAGCTTATGTCAAAAGGAAAATGAAAGCATTAATCATCTTTTCTTCAAATGTGAGTTTGCTGCACAAGTTTGGAAAGGTATAACAACATGGTGTGACATTCATCGGATCATCACAGATTGAGAAATAGAGAAGCAGTTTCTTGTCTCGCAATGCAATCAAAAACAGGTAAACAAATGCTTTATAGAGTGGCCATATCTGTGTATCTCATTTGGAAGGAGCAGAATCACAGAAGGTTTCAAGGAGGAAGCAATGGCATTGAGAGTATTTTTAAGCAGATTCAAATTCTTATTGCTATTAGTTGCAGCTTAGGGGATCCTAAGCTAGCGCGTAGACTTCATTCCTAATGTTGCTAGTGTTTGTTTTGAGGCTGTATGAGTTGTAAGAGCCGATCTTTCACGCCATTTTGGTTAAATAAAAGCTATTTATCAAAAAAAAAAAAAAACTAATTGAGCTGACTTATCTACAATTAAACCATTGAATTGTTTAATTAATTTGTAGTTTAGACAATTTGGCCGACAACTTAAACCAATTAACATTAGCAATGTTTAATTAATTAGTTTGTGAAATGAATCAACTTGTCGAGACCAACTCCAAATAGATAATTCTAAAAAGAATTAATTCACGCCCAATTTAAAACCAAAGTCAAGGTTCAAACTTGACCTCGTTCCTTCAATGTACGAATTTACCTAAAATAAATTTGTCTCCAACACACAACCAAATATACCATTTCTCACTCACCAAATAATGGTTTTAAGAACATGAATATATTTTTATTATTTACTAACAAGTAAAATAATCTTTCATTATTTAATTCTCAATAAATTAAATAACGAGGGAAATCTTTTTTAATACCACACCATAAAAGGGAGAAGTTATTTATCCTATCTATAATACTAGTTCTTTTGTATACCAAAAAGTGTTAAAAGACTAAAATAACCTCACCTCACATAACTAAAAAACAAAAATATTAAAATTAAAATCGGTCCCCCCATTTGACTTATCTCTTTTTTCGGTCCCCCTCCTCCCAACCCACTACCCCACATCTTTCTCTCTCTCTCTCTCTTCGACCGACCGCCTTTCTCTCTCTCACGAAACCGATCTCATGACAGCCACCATCTCCCACCCACGATCTTCGCTTCGTCGTGTCCGCATAAATGAGCAATCGGAGAAACGAGAGGCAACCGGCGCCGGTGTCGTCGGACTCCGACGAGAAGAATTTTGAAATTCTTCAACCGCCGGTTAGTGCCCTAAATTCGACCCCAATTTGAATTTTTTTTTTGAAATTTTTGTTGAAATTCTCTGTTAAATGCATGTTTATGTGTTACAAATGTGTTTGAGGATCATGTTTAGCTCGATATTGTTGGATGGGTGTATAGTTCGAAATTCTTGGGTGTTTAGTTCGAAATTTATGTTGGTTGGGTGAGAAAGACGACTCCATCGAGCCCACGATCGAGGGCTTGGGCGACCGTGGGGTGCAATTGTGCCCATGATCGTGGTGGCGATCGTGCCCATGGTCAACACCGTGCTCACGATCGTGGGGGCGACCGTGCCCACGGTGGTTGTGACCATCGTGCCCACAGTCGCAGCCTCGATCGTACCCTTCTACCCTGGGCACGGCAGACCCCTCTCCAATTTCTTGTATTTTGTTGCTTTGGTTGGTTCCAATACATGATGATAATCATAATGTTTTGTACTTTGATTTTCTAGGTTAATTGTTCTTGGAAGAGACCTACATTACTCTATGTCACTCGTGAAATCAATCTTTACATGCATGTTGAAATATTTCGAGAGGGTTCAAAGGTTTTATCTGAAGTTGGCGGTAATGAAGCATTGGAGATATTTAAATCCGGCATTGTGGGCGCTTGATTGACGTGAGAAGAAATCACAGTGCAAGTAATGCCCTACATCACGTTCTAGCCTGACAGTTGAAGGGTGATGATATACCTCAGATCGAGAGTTGGTTTCAGATTGGTGGAAAGACCATTCGTTTTACGGCGAGGGATTATGCCATCATCACTGGACTTCACTTCGGACTCTCTGACTTTGATCCACACTCAAGTCATCAAATTCCTAGCGGCAGCATTTACTACACATATTTCAAAAGCGAACCTACAAAAGTAAGTGAGTTGCGTAGGAAATTCAAAAGCAGAGAGTTGGGCAGAAACGTTGAAAACTATTTGAAGGCGGCTAACTTGTTAGTTTACTATCTCTTTCTTTTATGTCGGGATGATCCCGAGATAGAGGATTGGGCATGGACATTAGTTGAAGACTTTGAGACTTGGATAGTTTTTCATGGGGCTCGTACACGAAAATGTCACAAAATGTCAATATACATTGCCCTCAAACACAACAAGTTCAATAATTGCTAAATTTCTTCTCAACGGGGGAAATGACATCCTCTTATATCATGATCTTCTCTACGACAATTGCTACATCTTTTTTCTTCCGTCGTCTTTGCCTCGATTGTTCTCTATATGTTTCTTCAGGGGGGACATTCAAATCGACACCACCTATGGGGATAGATGTCGTGCAAGATTTTCTGTTGTGGCCGGGTTCCTTACACCTAGAGCACACCTGATTACGTCGTATGGTCGCCCTATCTTCAACTGCTGACCGAGTACGACTCATCCTTGGACGGCCGGCCTGACGCACCTCATCTGGAGGGAGACATACGATTTATGAAATCAACGGCGGCACATTCCACTCATCAGGATGTGATATTGGAAGAATATGCTCTGCATAAGTTTGTCTGAAATTGTGTTGTTTGAAATAATGACTAACGAAATCGCACACAGACAAACCATTGCTAGCGCGTCTGTTACAATAACGAAAATATTATTGAATGAAATTTAAAAGAAATTATAGCCAAAGATAAACAATTACCTTATAGCGGCGACGACATGCTTACATGGAATCTGATCCTCATCAAACTCCCGACACTCACATGTCCAACTCTCAAGCTCGACTTGATAAGAAATTTTATCTTCTTCGAATGTATAAATGTGTGTGGTGGTAGCTCAAACAGTGAGATGGACACTAGCTTGCACAGATAAAGAAAGCTTATCGAAAGTATTCTTTGTAAACTCATGATCTCTCGATGCAGCTTCTTCCCGCCTCTCATCGAACCAATTCTCCAGAGTTCTGCAAAATATTTCAAGTAACGAGCAAACCGGTAAATCTCTGGCCCACAACAAACGAGAGTTCAAGACTTCGGCTGCATTGGAGGTTATGAAGTCATAGCGTCGTATGACACACTTCGACCTAGCCCACCTCTCCGGCCCAATTTGAGAAAGTCCTCTGTGAGCCTCATTAGAGCTTTCAACATGCAGCTTTGAAAAGAGATTTTCGAACTCTTCAACCCGATAACAGTATGTCGCTTGTTTGAAGAGTGTGGCGATAGTAGCGTCATAACCTATTAGATTTTTCTGTAGATGGTGGTAGCACAACCCATGCACTGCATTCGGATAGACGGGTTGAACAACATTCTCGATGCTCTTATGTTGGTCACTCACAATCAATAAATTTTCGGAAAGATTGAAGCATCTGCGCAGGTTGTAGAGAAAATAAGTCCACGACTCACCGTTCTCTATCGGACCAAGTCCAACTACAAGTGGAAAGATTTGTTCATTCGCATCTTCGTGATGGCGACAAATAAAACTCCTTTGTTTCTTCCCTTAAGATGGGTCTCGTCAACTACAATCACCGGCCGAAGATGCTCAAATGTTCGAATACTCTGTCCGAGGGCAACGAACATGTGACAGAACACTCCTTCACTAGTCATCTGCAAGTCATAAATAGTCCCGGGATTACGCTGCTTTAACAAATACAGATACGACGGGAGCCTTTGATATGACTTGTCATAATCTCCGTACGTCTTTTCTATCGCTATGTTCCTCGTCTGAAGAGTGAAGCTGTATAAAATCTCAACGTCGTACCTACTACACATCTCTATAATCATCTTCTTTGGCCTCAAAGTGACACCTTCACCGACTAATATTTTAGCAAAATAAAATGCAGCAACCTCAGAAGTCACCGACCGTGCAGCAACACGATTCAAGTCCGTGTGACAACTGTGATCCAATGTCAACTTACTGATTCTCCAAAGAGTTGCTCCCTCACAAACACACAACCTAAACATGCAATTTTCTCTACCACTCCTACAAATGAACACCACACGTTTTTCGGCGGAACGATCAGTGGCACACTCTAACATGTTCTCCAAATAATACATTCCTACAACTATCCTCAACTCTTCCTTGGACCGAAATATAGACCCCAGCTCGAGGTGACCAGTGACTGGCAGAGGCTGCTCAACCCAACCCAATGGTAGTGCGTTGTCATAGTCGGGAAATGGAATGATCCAATTGCGCAGTGAACGCTGACTCTCAGCATCGGTTCCAGACTGATGATGGTCCGATGAGAAGTGTCGTTGCCCAATAATTCTATCCATTTGTGTCGGTTGTCGAACCCAAGCAAAAAACTCTTCTATCAGTGAATCAATCAAATATTTGCGACGATCTTTCTCTTCATCTTCGGATGTAGACACTGCCTTGTCTTTATATTTCTCGTCTTCCTCATCTTCAGATGGCATGCTATGTTGTAGCATGCTATGATCTTCGTTGTCGTGCTCTACTCCCAAGTTGTTACCTTTCATATTAATCTCGGGGACGGATGAGCCGTCGTTCTCAATCACATATACCTTCGGATCCTCTTTGTGTTCCACTAACAATCGAAGTAATTCGGTATCGCCTTGCAGTAAAACTTTTACTTTGTTACCATTGGCCATGCGTGTCAAATACCATAATACGTATTTGGTCTCATTTCGACCGCCCAAACCATCTCTAATAACATCCACGAGGTTAGCTCGACTAACTTTGCCCGCATTAATGTAGCCAAAAAGGAATCTCCATCTATATATGTCGAGCGCTCCTAACAACCGCCGTGATGTATCAAAACACGTTGCCATGACATCTGCGATTAACAAAAGACAAAAATAATCCTAAGCAATCAATTGAATTCATTTTTAGGGCTTCACCTGCCATGTCCACGATCTCTGCCACGACAGTTGTCACGACCGTGGTCTCGACCCTAGAGAAAAAAAGTTAAAAGCAAAAATCTTCACCAAATTCGAATTTGCAGGTTCAATAAATGGAGGGTTTCAGAGATACGATAGTGGACACGATTGTAGCCACGATCGTGGCACACCATCGTGCTCATGATGGTGATGACAATCGTTGCACTCCGACGTGACCACTGCCGTCCCGCATTGACCAAGGGTTATTTTTGTCTTTTGAGTGATTTTGGTATACAAAACATCTACTTTTATAAATAGGATATATAACTTATGGCTTTTATACTTTGGCATTTAAAAATAGATTAGCACTTAAATAATTAACCACCATAAATAATGATTTTCAAACCATCATATCCAATGCCTTAGTAAAGATGATCACGGGTCTGGTTTCAGTTCGTAACTGGCCCATCTAGTGTGCGTTTCGAACCGACAGTTCAATTAAATGACTCTTCCTAGAACTCTCTATTTAACATGGGAGATCTCCACCGCTTTGATTTTTTTCCTCGTACAATTTCCTCAATAATGTAGATTATACTCCAACAAAATATGAGAAGAGGAGAAACAAAACGAATACAAATTTAGAGTAATCCTTCGAATTCTTAAATTTAAATTGAAGGGGCTTCAGAAAGAGAACTCAACAGTCAGTGACCCAAATACTTCCTATATATTGCATACATGACATGAAAAAAATCATGTTGCTAAAGCATTGCCCTTCGGGAAAATTCTTAAAATATAATTTAAGAAAATTCAATTTTGTAGGGCGGGGGAAATGCAAAGATGTTTGGTGGGGAGAAATGGTGCAATTTTCACCGAAGTTTCGATTTCCCGACCATCTACTGCAGCTGAAATAGATGAACCCCGAGACTAAATTCTGAATTTGGTTCGATAAATGTAACAAATAAAGTGAAAAATGCTTTTCCAAATTTGGTACTAAAATGAATTGTATGTTATAGTTTTCTTGAACATTCGAGAAGATTAATAATATAACAATAGATAGAAAATACATTAAAATAAATATCATGAGAGATAATATATTAATATAAAAATATATGGATGAAAATGCTTTTTCTTTTTTTATGTCGAGTGAAACTCGCAACCTCTATTTTTTGTTCGCAATACGTAAACATCATTTTTGTGCTACAACATACATAACACGAATGAGAGGCAAATGATACACTAGAGAGGCCCAACTTTAGTGGGTCGAGAGTGATTAAAGCAGATGGGCTAGAAGATGAAAGAATCCCAAAAAAGGAGAAGCCCACAGTTGAGAAGAAGCCCGTGCGTTACAGATCATTCTAGAGAATACGTAACGAATTAGGATTTAGGGGTATTTGTCATTATCTTTTTGCATGGACCCTATTTTTCCTTTTCTGTTGGAAGAATGAGGATATTCTCAAAATTCAGCCATGTTGGCCTTAGCCATTCTATAGGAGAGCTTTTGTAACAGAGGAGTTAGCTTATGAATGAAAATATCTTTGTTTTATCGTCTCTCTTTAATTTTCTGGAGTTCGACTCACTCGAAGTAGTCTTTTCTCTTTGATAATCGTATCAACTGGTGCTTTCATTGATCTCTTGTTCCTCTTCTTCTTTTCATCGTTTCGTTGTTCTCATGGCTAAATCTGAAATCCTCGCCGCCATTGAAGAGTTTCGAATCTCCCTCGACAACCATTTTCTGTCCACAAACATGCTTCTTCATCAATTCATCATCTCCATGGAAAACTCTTCTGCCAAGCTTCATATTTTCACTACCCCTGCATCAAGTTTTTCACACTCTCCTTATCCTTGTTCTGCCTCCTCCTCTCCGAGAGTTGCGCCGCCGTCTTCTCCTCCGCTCTTGCCATCCCACAACCCCCCTCCACTCTCCTCGCCGCCGCTCACTCCTCCACTCTTACCTTCCCCACCGTCATCCACCCCGATAGATCTCCATCCGTCTCATCCCTACTTGTTTCCATATCCTCCTCCACTACCAACAATCACTGCCCTCCGCCGCGCACCGCCATTCCCTCAGCCTTTGGATGTACCTCCTTCACTGCTCCAGCCGCCGCCGCCGCCAACACTATCCCCTCCAATTCTACCTCCACCCATAGAGCCACCACCAGACTTTCCGCTTCCACCTACAACACCACCGCTGAAATTCCCTCCACCAAATTCTCCATCAAATTCACAACTCCATCAACAAATGGAGGATCCTCCACCAGATCCACCATCCTATTCCCGCCCCGCAACACTTCCACCACCAATACCACCTCCACCCATAGAACCCCAACCAAACTCACTACACATCCAAGCCCCTCCACATACTACTCATATTCAGCCGTTGCTACAAGAGAAATTTCGTCCAGATCAACCACCCAATTTCACCGATATCTCTCATCTCCTCTGCTCGATGACGATGGTACCACTAAATTTACTGCCTCTCTCTGCAACCTCACCGCCAATTTCCTCTTCACCAAATCCGCCGCTAACAAACATGGATTTTTCATGATGTCTTAGGCGTACTCGATGCCATTTGTTAGTAAAAAACCATATCGTTTAACCTTTTTCTCAAGTTAAACCTTGTTTTGTCGGTTTTTATGCTTGTTTTCTTAATTTGAAATAATTGCAGAAAATAGATGTGGAATTAGAGTGAAAGAAGCTTGGAATGAGAAAGAGGAGCTCGATATGAGAACGTGGAAAAAAGGAGGTCAATTCGGAGTCCGGACAAGGGAGAACGGGCCGAAACAAAAAAAGTGCACAGCCGGAAGCGGGTTGGCCGCGCGGCCGCGCCAGCCTTCACAATTCTCCTTCTCCGGCGCGCGGGATACGGGCGCGGGATGATCCACCGGTGCACAAACCGCACGCGGAAGAAGGAATTTCCTTCTTGGCCACGCGACCTAGGGCGCTACCGCGCGCGGCGCAGCAGAATTTCTCCAAAACACGTTTTTGCTTCATTTTTCCATCCCATTTTCGGATTTTTACTCCATAACACTTTTCTCCCACCTCAAAAACCTATAAATAGGGCATTTGGGCTCTCTCTTCTAGGTTAAGTTTTCGCTCCTACCACCACCCACACACATTTTCACACTTTTACACACACTACCACCATCCACCATTGTTGGAGCTTGAAACTTGGAGAAGAAGAAGTCTAGGAAGAAATATTGAAGATCAAGAGTTGGATTTGTCACTTCACCTCTATTCTCTTGCATTTTAGATGTTTTTATTTCTTGATTTGGGATTTGTGTTGATTATGAACATGGTTGGCTAAATTCCTCTTTCTAGGGATTAAGCTAGACAATTTGTATGGATTAAAATCTTTGATATTCAAGTATTGTTGAGTTTTCTCTTACCTCCTTGTATTTGTGGATTTATTTGAGCATTTGGATGATTTGCAACCATTTAAATGTGTTTGTTATGTTGGTTTGAGGCTCGAGAGAGGGGTGAATCGACATTAGAACCGAGCACAAGGTGTAATATCGCAATAGCCCGAAAGGGTGAGTGGTTTTGCAAGGGTAGAGTGATCCTAGGTGCTTTTAGGAGTTATAGGCTAGTGTTTGATTGGAGACAACAATCATAGTTTGTAATCAACTACTTTAGTCGTCCAAGAGGAGACTCGAGTGAACGAGAGATCGCCTTAGGTAAAGAGATAACAAAACTAGACTTGAGTGTTGAAATTTTAATTCGGTGCAAGTTGTCGATGCTTAGTCCTTAGAAATTCATCTCTCTTAAGTTTTAAGTCATTGTCTTCATCTTTGTTTAATTTAATTGAGTTCGTTAATTTATTTAATTTTTCTTGTTCGTTTAATTTAGTATTTGTCCCTAAAACTCCGATTAGTCTAAATAGGTTAGAACGACGTAGTAATAGTAATCATAAGCAATTGAAAATTAGTCTCCGTGGATACGACCTTGCTTGCCATTTTCTACATATACACCGTACACTTGCGGTTAATATTTGCATAATTAAAAGGCGAACAAGTTGTTGTATTTTGTTTTGCCGAGTTTTGCTTGTGATTGACTTGCCTTTTTCGTTGGATTCTAGGTGGTGCATGAACACAAGGTCTAAGAAGTTATCATTTGACCCCTTAAATCACGAGATTGAAGCAACTTGCCAAAGAAATCAAGGAAGGGCAAGGAGGGAACGAGAAGCCCAGAGAACAATGGCCGATGAATATATGATAAGGCAACTCCAAGCGCAATTGGAGGCTATGCAAGCTCAATTGAGAGCACGAGAGGAAGAACGGAATAAGGCACCAATTCTTCCTATTCAAGATGTCTTTCAACCCGGTTTTCAACAAGGGGGCAATCATGGCCCAAGGATCAATGCCAACAATTTCAAGCTCAAGCCCGCTCTCATCTCCATGGTTCAACAAAACACTTTCGGAGGGCGTCCGTTGGATGATCCCAATGATCATCTTGCCCAATTTTTGGAGATATGTAGCACTACAAAGATAAATGGCGTGCCGGACGATGTCATTAAACTTCGTCTCTTTCCATTTTTTCTTAGGGATAAGGCGAAGTTGTGGTATCAATCTCTAGATGATGGGAGCATAAAGACGTGGGATGACATGATTCACAAGTTCCTTATTGAAGTTCTTTCTACCGGGAATGACTATGAAGCTAAAGACGGAGATCATGCAATTTCAACAATTGGATGGAGAGACATTTTATGAGGCTTCGGAAAGATTCAAGGAGTTGGTGAGGAAATGTCCCAACCATGGTTTTGATCAAGATGCAAAAATTTGTTTCTTCTACAATGGTTGTAATGGTGAAATGAAGAGGCTCATACACACCCCAGCGGGTGGTTCTTTATTTAGAAAGAGTCATGAGGTTGCCACGGAGATCATTGAGAATATGGCTATCAATAGCTATCAATGGCCGGGAGAGAGGACTACATTGAAGAAGGTTGCTTCCGCCACAAGTTCGGATCCTATTGCTTTATTAGCGGCTCAAATGTCTACTATGAATAGCAAGATTGATGCTATGGTACAAACGAAGAATGAGCCAAGGGTGGAGGAGCCAACCAATGTAGAAGATGTCAACTACATACACAACAACCGGAATTATGGCAATTATCGGCCTCAACAAGGTGGACATCAATACCATCAAGGGTATCAAGGAAATCGGGCACCTTCTAATCTTTCTTATGGAAATCCCAATAATGCCCTACAACCTCTTCCGGGATTTTCGGTGATGAATGGGATGATTAATGAGGAAAAGAAGCCGAGTATGGATGACATGCTCATGAAATTCATGGAGACTACCAAAGCTCGAATGGAGAAAACCAAAGCTATTGTGGAAGCTCAAGGGGCTCAACTTAAGATCATTGAAAAATAATTGGGCCAAATAGCTACTTTAATGAGCAATCAACACTAACAAGGCCAATTTCCGAGCAACACTATTGTCAATCCCAAGGAGCATTGTAAGGCCATCAAGCTTCGGAGTGGTACTTTCTATGAGGGACCTAAGATGCCTAATGAAGAAAATGAAAATGTTGAGCATGAGTTGGAAAGTGTCGAAGATGAGCACTCAAAAGAAAAGGGAGAGATGAGCGACAAAGATGAAGAAAGTAGAAGAGCTACATCAATTGATATTACTTCTTCTTTAACTAGCTCACCTAATCCGGAGCTTCCAAAGGAGAAGATGGTAACAATAAGAATGAAGGAACCAAAATCCCACCTCCCTATTGCCCTTTTATTCCATTTCCACAAAGGCTACAAAAGAAGAAAACGGAGGAGCAATTCACTAAATTCCTTGACATCTTTAGGAAAGTGCACATCAACATCCCTTTAGTTGAGGCATTGCAACAAATGCCCAACTATGCTAAATTTTTTAAGGATGTCATATCAAGGAAGAGGAGATTGGGGGATTGTGAAATGGTTAATCTCACAGAGAAGTGTAACGCCGTCATTCAAAGAAAATTGCCTACCAAGATCAAGGATCCCGGAAGTTTCACCATACCGTGCGGCATTGGAAATGATAGCTTTTGAGAAGGCATTATGTGATTTGGGGGAAAACATCAATTTGATGCCTCTTTCCATCTTCAACAAGCTACAAATTGGAGTCATTAAGCCAACCACTATTGCTCTTCAAATGGCGGACCGATCTATTTCCTATCCGAAGGGTATTGTGGAAGATGTGCTTGTCAAGGGGAATGATTTTATCTTTCCAGTGGACTTTGTTGTCTTGGATATGGAAGAAGATAGGGATGTTCTATTAATCCTAGGGCGCCCATTCCTAGCCACGGGGAGAGCCCTTATCGATGTTTCCAAAGGAGAGCTCACACTTCGATTCAACGAGAAGAGCTTCACATTCTCTATCCATCGAGCTCTCAAACTCCATGATGTCGAAGATGTGCAAAGAATAGATGAATGCAAGATGTTGAACATCGTGGATTCTTGCATGGATTTGGAGTCTTATTGCTCACCTAAAGAATCCTTGGAGGCTTGCTTACTCAACTCTTTTTACTCTTATGCTTTAAATGATGATTGTGATGATTCAAGTTTGCTTGATTGTGTTAATGCTTTGAATGTTGCAAAGGAAATTCCTAGGTTCAAGGAAAGATTTCTAGAACTACGGAGTGAAGAAGAAAAAGAAGAGACAAAGCAAAGGAAAGAGAAGAAGAAGGCTCCCGTTTTGGATTTGAAGCCTCTTCCCGAGCATTTGAAGTATGCTTTTCTTGGTGAGAACGACACCTATCCGGTTATAGTATCTTCATATCTCTCTTCTATTGAGCTTGAGAAATTGCTAGAGATATTGAGGGAGCATAAATCAGCAATAGGGTGGTCAATCTCGGATTTGAAAGGAATTAGCCCGTCCATTTGCATGCATAGGATTCTCATGGAAGATGACTATACGCCTAAGAGGCAAAATCAAAGGCGATTGAATCCGGTGATGCAAGAAGTCGTTAGGAAGGAAGTTCTCAAATGGTTGGATGTTGGGATAGTTTATCCTATCTCGGATAGCAAGTGGGTAAGCCCTACTCAAGTGGTGAGCAAAAATGGGGGCATGACGGTTACAAAAGATGAGAAGAATGAGTTAATTGCTACAAGGATAGTGAGTGGTTGGAGGGTTTGCATTGACTATAGGATGTTGAATTCCGTCACCCGCAAGGATCATTTCCCCCTCCCGTTTGATCAAATTTTGGATAGGCTTGCCGGGTTCGAGTTTTATTGCTTCCTTGATGGCTACTCGGGGTATAACCAAATTATGATTGCACCCGAAGATCAAGAAAAAACCGCTTTCACATGTCCGTATGGAATCTTTGCATTCCAGTTCATGTCATTTGGCTTGTGCAATGCTCCCGCCACCTTCCAAAGATGTATGATGGCTATCTTTGACGGATTGATTGAAAAGTTATAGAGGTTTTTATGGATGACTTCTCCGTATTTGGGAATTCTTTTGATCATTGCCTACATAATCTCTCCTTGGTCTTGAAAAGGTGTGAAGAAACCAACCTAGTGTTGAATTGGAAGAAATGTCATTTCATGGTGAGAGAAGGTGTGGTGCTCGGGCACAAGGTTTCTAGTGCCGGATTGTAAGTGGATAGAGCCAAGGTTGTAGCCATTGAGAAGTTGCCACCTCCGTCCAATGAGAAGGCCGTTAAAAGTTTCCTAGGTCACGCCGGTTTCTATAGACGATTCATCAAGGACTTCTCCAAGATTTCTAAGCCCTTGTGCCATTTGCTTGTAAAGATGCTATCTTTGATTTTAATGAAGAATGCTTGAAGGCTTTTGAGCATTTGAAGAAGGCACTTGTGATTCCTCCCGTTTTGATATCTCCGGATTGATCCCAACCATTTGAGCTCATATGCGATGCAAGTGATATAGCCGTCGGGGCAGTCTTGGGTCAAAAGCGAGATAAAATCTTCCGGGTGATCTACTATGCTAGTAGAACCCTCGACAAAGCCCAAGCCAACTATACCACCACCGAGAAGGAAATGCTAGTGGTGTACACCTTTGATAAGTTCCAGTCTTATTTGATTGGAACCAAATCAATAGTTCACACCGATCATGCCGCCATCCGTTATCTCTTTGACAAGAAAGATGCAAAGCCAAGACTAATCCGGTGGATTCTACTCCTTAAAGAATTTGATATTGAAATCCGGGATCGAAAGAGATGTGAAAATGTGGTAGCCGACCACCTTTCAAGAATTGAGAATCCGGATGAAGGGGGGGAGCTTGGAGTTCCAATTAATGAGAGCTTTCCGGATGAGCAACTTTTTCAAGTGCAAGCTAATGTTCCTTGGTATGCGGATTTTGTAAATTATCTTGTTGCCAATGTTTCCCCACCATCCGACTTGCCCTTGTACCAAAGGAAAAAGTTATACCACGACGTGAAATTCTATTTTTGGGAGGAGCCCTACTTATATAGAAGATGCGCCGACATGGTTATCCGAGAAGAATGGGAGCCGATCATGAAGCAATGTCACTCTTCACTAAGTGGTGGACACTTTGGAGCTCACCGAACGGCAATGAAGGTACTTCAATATGGTTTTTATTGGCCTACAATTTATAAAGATTGCTATGCTTTTGTGAGTTGTTGTGATCGATGCCAAAGGACGGGGGGAATTTCTAAAAGGCATGAGATGCCTTTGACGAGTATTGTGGAGGTTGAATTGTTCAATGTTTGTGGCATTGATTTTATGGGGCCTTTTCCCATTTCTTGTGGATTTCAATACATATTATTGGTGGTTGAATATGTTTCTAGATGGGTGGAAGCAATTTCTACTCAAATAAATGATGCCAAGGTTGTATTGAAGTTTGTGCAAAAGAATATTTTGTCGAGGTATGGAGCACCCCGGGCCATAATAAGTGATGGAGGGAGCCACTTTTGCAATAGATGGGTGAATGGTCTCTTGACCAAGTTTGGAGTGAAGCATAGAGTCACCACCGCCTACCATCCACAAGCTAACGGGCAAACCGAGCTTGCAAACCGGGAGATAAAATAAATCTTGGAGAAGACGGTGAATGGGAGCCGGAAGGATTGGGAGATGTTGCTTGACGAAGCTCTTTGGGCTTATAGGACGGCTTATAAGACTCCACTTGGGATGTCCCCGTATCAATTGGTATTTGGAAAGTCGTGCCATTTCCCCGTTGAATTGGAGCATAAGGTGTATTGGGCGATAAAAAAGATCAACTTTGATTTCAAGAAAGCGGGCCAAGCAAGAATTCTCCAACTCAATGAGTTGGACGAATTTAGGTGTGAGGCATTTGAGAATTCAAGCCTCTACAAAGAGAGAACCAAGAGATTCCATGACAAGTTGATCAAGAAACGAGAGTTTGTACCCGGTGATGAAGTTCTCATTTTCAATTCTCGTCTATCTATCTTTCCGGGCAAGTTGAGATCGAAATGGTCGAGGCCGTTCACTATCAAAAAGGTGTTTAAGAATGGAGCCATTGAATTGATGGGGCGTGATGGAAGTACTTTCACTACAACAAAACTGTTAAACGACAACGCATCAAAGACAACAATTTTAGTGAAAAACCGTTGTTGTTTTGAAGAAAAGTGTTGTCATAGCCAAAACCGTTGTCTATGAACGCAAAAATGCGCTCATAGACAACGATTTTGGTCCGCCGTTGTTTTACATATGTTGTGGTAACTTATTTTATACCATCATAGACAACATTTACGTTACTATTGTCGTAGGTATGTTGTTGTAGTTAAATAACACAATACATGACAACAATTTCGTTCGTCATTGTCGTTTGTCTGTTGTTGTAAACATATAATGTCAAATTCGACAACATTTTGTTTAACCGTTGTTGTTTGTGTGTTATTGTAGGTATATAATATTAAATACGACAACACTTTGTGCAAATGTTGTCATCGCACTGTTATTATAGGTCTATAATATTAGATACGACAACACACTTTAGTAATCGTTGTCATTAGACTGTTGTTGTAAGTATATAATATTGATGACTACAACACTTTGTGCAACCATTATTGTTTGTATGTTGTTGTAAGTATTTAATATTAAATACAACAACACTTTGGGCAACCGTTATCGTATCAATGTTGTTATAGGTTTATAATGTTAAATAAGACAATGCTATGTGGAACCATTATCGTTTGCCTGTTGTTGTAGGTGTATAATATTAAATACAACAACACTTTGTATAATCGTTGTCATTTTTGCGTTGTTGTAAACATATAAAATTAGATACGACAACACTTTATCTAATGTTTGTCGTTGTATTATTGTCGTAGATCTCACATTTCTCTTGTTTTTTTTTTGTGTCATTAAATTAATTTAATCAATATTTAATTAATTCTAAATGAGATTAATAAATATTAATTAGGATTAATAAAATTTGATTGGGGAGAATTAAGAAAAAATGGAGAATTAATAAATTCTAATTGGAAAATAAATAAACTATAACTAAAATTTATTAAAAATTAAAAATAAAAAAGAAGAAAAAAATAGTGGATTAACAAATCCTAATTGAAGAGAATTAAGAAATAAACGGAGGGTCAGTTGCGGAGCCACAGCCAAGCTTGGTTGGGCTGTTGCCCCACCTAATTTTTTTTTAATGCCACTAATTATAATCATCATTATATAATTTTAGAAAAATACATCAATTTTTGCCCACCAAAAAATTTAAAGAGTAGGCGCAAAGATGAAACTAAAGAAAAATATACATTTTTTAATTGTTCTACATATTTTGCCCCTTCAACCCTCGGGGGCGTGGATCCGCCACTAACTAGGGTGGTAATGGGGTCGGGTTGGTTCGGGTTCGAGTATGAATCCAATCCGAAATGACTAAACCCGAACACGACACGAACCGATACGAACACGAAATTGATACGAAAAAATTCGGGTTGACCTGATACGATAGTGACTCAAACCCAATTTAAAAGATTTAATAAGAGAAAAAAATTTTAAAATAAGATTTATTAAGAGAAAAATATTTTAAAATAAGATTTAATAAGAAAAAAAAATTCAAAAATTTAATATCTTTTGATGATTTAGAAGGAAAAATAAATATGTAATCAATTTAAAAGCTTGATATGAATTAAATAAATATAATATTAAAAAATTTAATACCTTATCGGGTAATCCAAACTCGATCCGAACCCAACACGAACCCGACCTGAAATTTTCAGGTCCTTATCGGGGTAATTCGAATCCAATAAGGCTTGACCAAAATCCATTAATTTCGTGTCGGGTTATCGTATCGTATCGAAAATTGTCAGCCCTATTAATAAGCTCTAATGGAAATTTAATAAATTATAATTAAGATTTAGTAAAAATTAAAAGCAAAAAAGAAGAAAAAAAATCGTATCTTATAGGTACTGACTGCCACTAAGCTAAATTGATTATATGTATTAATTTTAAATTTTACTTGTATATAAATAAGTAAAACTCACGTGCCTTACACATTAATAAATTCACCAAACCCTTAATCCCCAATTCACTCGCCGTTCTTCAGACTTGAAGATCTTGAAAAACTCCCCCGTGAATGGATCCCCTGCTTCCTTGAAATTCTTCAACTCGAGCAGCGTCTTTGCATATCCCTCGCTCCCTTCTTCCACCCCATCTTCCTCCTCAAACTGCTGCAGTGCAATGTGAATAAGCAGCTGCCTATCTCTAGCCTATTTGACCGGCGCCGTCATCTCCTCTTTAAATGCCGTCACTTTCACCGTCGACTATTTAGCCTGTTAGCATCTCTCTCTCCTCTCTCTCCAGGTACGTAATACTACTCCGTTCTTTGCTTTCTTCCTTGATTAACTATTTGAATTTGTTTAACAATTTCTGCAATTGTTGTGTCGACTAATTAGGTTGTCTTTGATTCTTAAATTTTTGAATTTGGTTTCAAATCTTAATCCTGTTTGCGGGATTTGCTGATTTTTGGCAACATTAGTTTGTTTGTAAAAATTGCTTTAATTTTTGTACGAGGCGCGCGTGGAATAAGATAGGGCTCAGTGTTATTTTGACTTGTATGTAGAAATCTAGAAGATTTTCAAACTGTTCGTGGATTCAGAGAACATAATCCTGATTATTTATAGTAGGGAACAGAAGCAATTAAATTGTTACTTATTATTATTCTGAATTTCTAATTGTGTTTGCTGAATTCCTATTATTGTGCTTGGAAGTATCTACTCCTGCCGGGCTTTTTTTGAACAAGTTGTTTGCATGAATGAATCTAATTTTCTGAAGGATGCAGAGCCCCTTTTCAATCTTTTTAATGCAATGTCATCGTTCGAGTTTAATATGATATGGGTTTATATTGAAATTTCTATTTTCAAATTAAGTAGCTCTCAGTTGCTTACCTGACATAAAAGTTGAGAAGTACTTGGCACCACTTCAGTGTGTTTTGGCATTTGTTCCTCTTTAATAACTTGTTATGCATGATAAACTAAAAACACAAGGATGCAGGTGCCCAACTTGTCGAGACCATAATAATGCACTTTTTGTAATTAGAGACTATTAGTAATAGAGAATTAGAGATTGTGTTGTGTGATCTCATTAAATTGAGGATTGATGCAGGGGCTGTGTTTAAGACTAGTTTCAGCTGAATTTATTTTGACTTTTGAATAAAGATAGATCAAGCATTGTAACTAGTCTCGAGATCAAGTATTAATTAAGGTATTTTTTTTAATTAATTTACTGGTTTGTAGGCATAAAGACAATTTAATTTTTTCCATGGCTGAAATTTTGGCATTTTTAATATATTGAACGAGTATGAAGTGTAATGGACTGTTTCCTGAAACCATAGTTATTAATCGCAGATCGCGCTTCATCGCGAAAATCTATCCTAACGCTATCGCGCATCGCGATGCTCATAGCGCATGCACTATTTGAATATGTCGCGCAGAATCATAAAAAACATATATATCATAATCATATGAAAAAGATGCATAATATATGTAGGTAATTAAGAAATGAGGTCTAAAAAAAACTTAATTCAAATGATATCTAATAGATTTAAAGCCTTTAAAGTCTAATGACTCTAATCATAATCGGATAATCCTCAATCCTCATCCTCCTCCTCCGAAACATGCAGCGAACCATCTTCCTCCTCATCATCTTTGTAGAGCTCGGAATCCTTCTCTTCTTCTTCCTCATCATCACCACTCTCTTCATCGAAATTGAATAAAGATTCATCTTCTTCAATGTGTGCATTTCCCTTTCCCTTCAGTATGAAATCTGATTTGGACTCTGGACTGATTCTGAACGAGTGGTGATTGGTGAAGCAGATTGGAATATAACAGAGAAGTGGAAGAGACCGGAGAGAAGAAGAAGAGTATCTGGCGTTTCGTTTATTTCTTTTTATGCAAGTCTGACCGTCTGACTTCATAACTTAATATACTAGTTTTATGTTTTAACCCTAATTAAACACAAGCCCAAGCCCGTAACTAATTAATTATTAATCAGCCCATGCAACCTTCAAATAGCCCGCTATTTAGTGCTATGAGCGATCTGGAAATAGCTCCAATAGCGCCCCATAGCGCTCACTATCTGATTTGTCGCCCACATCGCGATGCATCGCGATTTCTTGGCGCTACGTTCTGTGACGCGCGATCGCGAGCGCTATTAGCGCTATTGATAACTATGCCTGAAACTGTATAATTTATTCATGTTATCAGTACTGTCAATATCTATATCCTTGATTATTGATTCTTATGCAGAATGTTGAATTTCGGTTTTAATTTTCTGATATTTTTTACTTAAGAATTTGGAGAGGATGACAATTTTACATTTTGCAACATGACAATTTCCTTGTGGCACTCTAGTCAGTTAATGGGATCAGAGAGAAACTTGTATGAAATGTGGATAAGCTGATGTAATGATTAACTAGTTAATTAGCATCAATGGTTTTTTTTTTTGAAAAGAATTGGCATCAATGATTAATCTGCCTGATTTATCACCAGATACGTGGACTCAACTAGTTTCTCATGTAACATTAGAAAGAGGTTAACACTGCTCGGGAACTATTAAACACCTCTAAGTTGAAAACGCATTATTTTTTGCTGATTATGGTGGGATGATGTTGTACTTATTATGGTTTTGAAGATTAAGGAGATGAATGAGTAATATGATGTTATTATTATTTATTTAGTGTTTGATTGAATGCCAAGCACCCGATTTGTGGTTATCTAGATTCATTTTCATATAGTAGTGTGGCCATCAATATTTTAACTTGACTGGAGACCTTAGCTCAACATGAATTGCTGATATTCTAGCATTTCAATTCTCAATTTACTCACTAAGAAACTGGAGTTTATTAAATGTTTGCTTAGCTATTTATGTGAATATCTTTACTGTATTCTTTCAAGAAGTATCTATGTTTGAAATTAAATTACTAGATATACTGCTTGAATTGTGAATATATATCTTTTACTGGATGCTTGTGATTTCCTAGTGTTTTCTCCATAACTTATCGTATTTTTTATTTTTTGCATTAACGGAAACATGAAAATTTATTTTGTCCTATGGCAGTAATGTTTATTATTCTATGTTTATTATTTTGCATGACAGATAGCTGGAGAAATTCATTGGTGATACTCGGTGTGGAAATCAGTCTTATCATTAGTGTTAGACTAGTATTTATGCATGCGTTTGATTTATTGAGGACACATATAGAACTTGTAGTTTTGTAGTGAATATTGAATATTTTGGTATCTTGATGTGCTGTAAAGAATAGTTCATACAGTATAGTACTTTGTAATTTGAATTATTTATATTAGTAATTCAATTTCAATTTTTCATGTTTTTTATTGTGTCATTATTTTTAATAAATGTTGTCTTAAATACCTGTAACAAGTTACATGCTGTGAAATAAAATAGTCAATAGTACAAACACTGTTGTCGTAAATGTTACACACAATAGTTACAAACCGTTGTAGAACATATTTAAATCTGTTGTAATACTATTAATTTGCAGATTAAAGACAACACTACTAAACCGTTGTTAAAAATAAATCTACGACAACGGTAACAACAACAGTAAGTAACCATTGTTGTATGGGTCTACAACAACAGTTTTGGATTATTGTAGTAGCAACATTTGATTGTTGTCGAATCCAGTGTGGTCGTAAGCCTAAATCATAAACAACGGTTGGCAATTGTTGTTGTAGACTATACGACGACGACATGGACAACAGTTAATGACCGTTGTCGTATTGGTGCACAAAAACAGTTTTGGACTGTTGTAATAGCCATATCGAACTGTTGTAAAATCCAGTGTGGTCGTAGACCCAAGTCATAGACAACGGTTTACAGCCGTTGTCGTAGATTTTACGACAACGGCCGAGACAACAGTTATTAACCGTTGTTGTATGTGTTAGTTATTCCAACACTATGTGTCTACAACAACAGTTTAAAACCGTTGTCATAGAGTATACGACAACGGTTGAGAAACCGTTGTCTATGACCCAATACCTACGACCACACTGGATTTGACAACAGTCTAATATTGCTATGACAATGGCTTATAACCGTTGTCTATGAATGAAATTGTTGTAGTGATAATTTCATGGTTAACAGGCAACGTATCAAGGCCTATTTCAAGCAAGAGCCAAAGGAGGATGTGTTCGTCATCTACCATGACCAAGCATAGAGCCAACCGAGAAGACGTCGAGCTAACGACGTTAAACTTAGCGCTCGTTGGGAGGCACCCCAACAAGGTTATATTTAATTTTTGCACTAGTTTAATTTTTAGCTTTGTTTCTATTTTAATCTTTATTTTATTTTATTTTCAATTTAAATATCTATATATATAAAAGTATCTGTGCAAGTTTTCTTATATATATTTATATATATATATATATATATAATTTTTGTAAATATTTTATTTTATTTTAAATTATGTTTTTCTCTCTTAAAAAAAAAACTTGGGCGCGGGTTTCAGGGCGTGGCCGCGCTAGCCCTTCTTTATTTTCAGCGTCGCGCGCGGGTTTGCGGCGCGGGACAAACCGTCGGGACGTATCCCGTGCCCGCCTGCCCAAAACACCTCCTTCCCCGCGCGGTCTTCGGGCGCGCCGCGCGCGCAGCAGCAGCAACTCTGCCCCTTTATTTTTCAAGTTGTTTCACTTTTCCTCTCTTCTCAAACACGCACACACGCACAACTTTTATTTTTCTTCTTCTTTCTTCTTCAAATCTCGACCTATCCATCTCTAACATCAAGGTATGTAATTTTTCTCCCCTAATTCTTGTTCTCTACATGATTTATGCTCTCTTTGACCGATTACATTGTTGAAATTTGGAAATTTGAGTGAAATATTGAACTTAGGGCTCTTACATTCGAAATTTTGAGCATGTTGTTTCTTTGAATTGATGCTTCCTATGATGAATGTACATGCATAGAAACATGGGTTCATGCTTAATTCTTCAATTTGTTGGCTAATTTGGGAGTATTGAAGCAAATTTTGAAATTATGCATATTAGGGCTAGAATTGGGGATTTTTGAAATTTTGCTCAAATTTGTCAAATTGATGCTTCTCATACCTTTATTGTGTGCTAACTATGATGGGCTTGTGCTTAATTGAAGAAATCCTCGAGCTTGATGCAAAGAATTTGTGAATTATATTTGAATTTTGAACTTTGAGCTTGTGAATTGGAGATTTGGAGTTCTTGTGATTCATTGTGTAAAGTGATGGATTGAACGTGTTTATTTGAAGAGAATGGAGTTGGGACTTGTTGTTTAGCTTGGTGTTGTGCCCTTAATTGCATAATGAGAGGTTGACAAGTGAAGTAAAGTAGACAAATTTGGATGGATTGTCATTGAATTGTTTCAACTTAGGGGGTTAATTTTTGAGCTTAAATGTTTTTTCTTTGGGAATTTTAGAATCCTAAACTCCCTATTGTACGAGCTTGTTTGAATGAACCAAATTAATCTATTTCCTTTATCATTGGGCATTTTGAGCTTCAATGTAAATCCATGAAACAAGCATATGCATGACATTAACATGGGGGTTGTGTATTGCTTAGTTTAATGGAAAATATAATAAATCTCTTTTTAATTGTTTGCTTTTATTTTTATTTTACTTTTCTAGGAATGGCACCAAAGAAAGGAGGAAAATGGAAAAATAAAGCAAGTAGCTCCTCCCAAGCTGAGCGTCAATGGAGACCGGCCGATCCCGAGAGTTATGGTATTCATCTCCCCACTCGGGATGCTCTTGAACATTGGCAAACTTTGTTTGCGGCCAAGATGAAGCCCACACTCTACCCCGATGAAGATTGCATGCGAGCTTTGGGGATAAATGTCGACGTGTGGCGTCTCTTTGAGAGGGTTGGATGGACGTATTTCATGCAAGCTCGATGGCCTACATATGAGCCCATTGTCCTTGAGGTTTTGAGCACCATGGTCATCCACAAGAGAAAGCAACAAATTGTCAAGATGACTTTTCAAATGGGGAATGAGCAAAGGACACTTAGGCCGGATGAACTCAATGAAATCTTAAGGGTTCCTCTTGGGGGTGTCATGCAACCACCGGGTGATACGACACATAATGATATGTGGCTTGAGCTAACCACTGATGGCACTCCGTACGTCTCCAACGCCTCCAAGGCCACCGCCATCCGTAATCCGGTTTTTCGCTACATACAACGAGTAATGGCCTCGGGACTCTTCAACAGGGATAACAATGGATGAGTGCTCCAAAAGGAGCTATTTGCCCTTCACTGCATGGCTACAGCACAAATTTTAATGTTGGAGCTTATTTGATGGAAGTTTTTGAGCAGCTACTCCGGCCGGTCTCGTTTATCGGCATTGGTGGTTTCATCACTCCTATTGCCGAGTATTTTGGATTCGATCACAGTTATGCGTACGTGAAAGGAAACATGGACCTCAGTTATTCGGTGATCAACAAGATGCAAATGGTCACTAATGATATGGACAACATCTTTCTCATGCAACGGGATGGCACCTACTTTCCATTACCACATCCCGGTCTCACCACCGTTAGTGACCCTACATCAAGAGAAAATTGGAAGATGACAACTCCTGCACACGCAGCATTGCATGTGATTGATCCACAGACTCCACTTCCTCGCCCCGCTCCTCGTCCCCCAACCGGCAACACCAATCGCCGGCGTACTAGGAAAGATGTTCATGAAGAAGAAATTGCATCTTTGACCCACATGATGCATGAAATGCAGCGGACAAGTGAGGCGAGGCACGTTGCAATAGAGGCCACCATGAGAGAGCATCGACAACAAAGTCATGATGAATTTGTAATCTTGAGAGAGAATGGCCGAGTGATGCAAGAGCAATTGTCCCAAATGTTTCAGCTGCTACAACAAAGGAATGCTCAAGACTACCCGCCTTATTGATTGGTGTCAGGTAGATAAATAAACCACCTCTTCTCTTTTCAAACTTATTTGTCACCTTTGTGAAAAATAAGTTTGGGGGGTGGGAGAAGCGTGATTTGCTTATCTTTTATCGTTTATTTTGTTATTTATCTTTCTTGTGTTTCTTTTTAATTGTTGAACTTGGAGTTTGTAGTGTCTAGTTGAGTCATTTTTAAAGCATGTGATGGGTGAATTATGACATGGCTAATGATGAGAAGGGAAAAATTTGGTTTTGATTGAAATTATTGCTTATGTATTTTGATTGATTTGTTGGATATGCTTTGATGAAGCAAGTTTTGACCTCTTAGGTTGTGGATTAAATGAACCTATGCGAGATTTGAGCCTTTGACTATCCGTTGATTATAGTCTTTCTCGCTTCTTGTGTGTGATTGTTTGAGCATGTATTTGTATCTCTAGAACTTGCCATGGTTCTTCCTTGAAAATGAGTAAATATGCTCTAGATGTTGATATGATTAAAGGCCCTCTTTGTTAGCTAAAATTTCCCTCATTCTGGACCAAAATGCTAAAAGCGTGATCCTAGTTTGCCCATTTGAGCCATTATCTTTTCTTTGATCTAGCCGAATTGGGGAGGGGTAGAACTTGTGATAATTTGTGAATTTAGGAAATGAGGAGTTGGTAAATAATTGAGGTTATCTTGCTCGGATTGTATTGAAGATGGCTAGCCCTTATGAGCTCGTGAGAATTGTTGAAAAATGAGAAGAAAGAAAATTTTCAAATTCTTGAGAATTGATGAAGATGAAAAGAGCATTAAAGGGTAGAAACAACAAGTAAATGAGAAGCTAAAACAAGAAAAAGAAAAGTAAAAGAGTGAGTGTGATTAGTGGAGTGTTATGCAAAATATGGCAATTGTGGTTGTCGATTGTTGAAGTTGTTAAATCACATGAGAAGTCACTTTGCCTAAAACTCACTCGCCCATCAAAGAGCCTCATTACAACCTTGTGAAAGCCCTTTTTGATCTTTATCTTGAAGCACATTGAGCAATAGATAGGCTAGACGAATGGCAAGCCTGTGGTAGAACTTATGCATGTCATCAAATTGAGTGAAAACACGTCCCATTTATACACTTGAGCGTTGAGTGCTTTTTTTTAAGTCTTTGTGTGAGAATCCGAAATCCCTAAGAGGTTAAATATTTGACTTTGTTGTAACATGTTCAACTTTGATTGAGAAATGCATTTGCAATTTTTTAGTTGAAAAGAATAATTTCTAAGGCCCTTCAAATGTCATCGATTCGCCCCTCCATGTTTGAGTTTCTTTTCTTTTCTTTTGTTGTTTGGGGACAAACAACGGTTTAAGTTTGGGGGGTTGACAAACATGGATTTTTCATGATGTTTTGGGCGTACTCGATGCCATTTGTTAGTGAAAAACCATGTCGTTTAACCTTTTTCTCAAGTTAAACCTTGTTTTGTCGGTTTTTACGCTTGTTTTCATGATTTGAAATAATTTCAGGAAAATAGATGTGGAATTAGAGTGAAACAAGCTTGGAATGAGAAAGAGAAGCTCGATATGAGAACGTGGAAAAAAATGGAGGTCAATTCGGAGTCCGGACGAGGGAGAACGGGCCGAAACAAAAAAAGTGTGCAGCCGGGCTAGAAGATGAAAGAATCCCAAAAAAGGAGAAACCCACAGCTGAGAAGAAGCCCGTGCGTTACAGATCATTCTAGAGAATACGTAAGGAATTAGGATTTAGGGCTATTTGTCATTATCTTTTTGCATGGACCCCACTTTTCCTTTTATGTTGGAAGAATCAGGATATTCTCAAAATTCAGCCATGTTGGCCTTAGCCATTATATAGGAGAGCTTTTGTAACAGAGGAGTTAGCTTATGAATGAAAATATCTTTGTTTTATCGTCTCTCTTTCATTTTCTGGAGTTCGACTCACTCGAAGTAGTCTTTTCTCTTTGATAATCGTATCAACTGGTGCTTTCATTGATCTCTTCTTCCTCTTCTTCTTTTCATCGTTTCGTTGTTCTCATGGCTAAATCTGAAATCCTCGCCGCCATTGAAGAGTTTCGAATCTCCCTCGACAACCATTTTCTGTCCACAAACATGCTTCTCCATCAATTCATCACCTCCATGGAAAACTCTTCTGCCAAGCTTCATATTTTCACTACCCCTGCATCAAGTTTTTCACACTCTCCTTATCCTTGTTCTGCCTCCTCCTCTCCGAGAGTTGCGCCGCCGTCTTCTCCTTCGCTCTTGCCATCCCACAACCCCCCTCCACTCTCCTCGCCGCCGTTCACTCCTCCACTCTTACCTTCACCACCGTCATCCACCCTGATAGATCTCCCTCCGTCTCAACCCTGATTGTTTCCATATCCTCCTCCACTACCAACAATCACTGCCCTCCGCCGCGTGCCGCCATTCTCTCAGCCTTTGGTTGTACCTCCTTCACTACTCCAGCCGCCGTCGCCGCCAACACTATCCCCTCCAATTCTGCCTCCACCCATAGAGCCACCACCAGACTTTCTGCTTCCACCTACAACACCACCGCTGAAATTCCCTCCACCAAATTCTCCATCAAATTCTCCATCAAATTCACAACTCCATCCATAAATGGGGGATCCTCCACCAGATCCACCATCCTATTCCCGCCCTGCAACACTTCCACCACCAATACCACCTCCACCCATAGAACCACAACCAGACTCACTACACATCCAAGCCCCTCCACACACTACTCATATTCAGCCGTTGCTACAAGAGAAATTTCCACCAGACCTACCACCCAATTTCACCGATATCTCTCATCTCCTCTGCTCGATGATGATGGTACCACTAGATTTACCGCTTCTCTCTGCAACCTCACCACCAATTTTCTCTCCACCAAATCCGCTGCTGACAAACATGGTTTTTTCATGATGTTTTAGGCGTACTCGATGCCATTTGTTAGTGAAAAACCATGTCGTTTAACCTTTTTCTCAAGTTAAACCTTGTTTTATCAGTTTTTATGCTTGTTTTCTTGATTTGAAATAATTACAGAAAATAGATGTGGAATTAGAGTGAAAGGAGCTTGGAATGAGAAAGAGGAGCTCGATATGAGAACGTGGAAAAAATGGAGGTCAATTCGGAGTCCGGACGAGGGAGAACGGGCCGAAACAAAAAAAGTGCGCAGCCAGGAGCGGGTTGGGCGCGCGGCCGTGCCCGCCTTCACAATTCTCCTTCTCCGGCACGCGGGATACGGGCACGGGATGATCCGCCGGTGCACAAACCGCGCGCGGAAGAAGGAATTTCCTTCTTGGTCGTGCGACCGAGCGCGGCGCAGCAGAATTTCTTCAAAACACGGTTTTGCTTCATTTTTCCACCCCATTTTCGGATTTTTACTCCATAACACTTTTCTCCCACCTCAAAAACCTATAAATATGGCATTTGGGCTTTCTCTTCTAGGTTAAGTTTTCACTCCTCCCACCACCCACACACATTTTCACACTTTTACACACACTACCACCATCCACCATTGTTGGAGCTGAAAACTTGGAGAAGAAGAAGTCTAGGAAGAAATATTGAAGATCAAGAGTTGGATTTGTCACTTCACCTCTATTCTCTTGCATTTTAGATGTTTTTATTTCTTGATTGGGATTTGTGTTGATTATGAACATGGTTGGCTAAATTCCTCTTTCTAGGGATTAAGCTAGACAATTTGTATGGATTAAAATCTTTGATATTCAAGTATTGTTGAGTTTTCTCTTACCTCCTTGTATTTGTGGATTTATTTGAGCATTTGGATGATTTGCAACCATTTAAATGTGTTTGTTATGTTGGTTTGAGGCTCGAGAGAGGGGTGAATCGACATTAGAACCGAGCATAAGGTGTAATATCGCAATAGCTCGAGAGGGTGAGTGGTTTTGCAAGGGTAGAGTGATCCTAGGTGCTTTTAGGAGTTATAGGCTAGTGTTTGATTGGAGACGACAATCCTAGTTTGTAATCAACTATTTTAGTCGTCCGAGAGGAGACTCGAGTGAACGAGAAATCGCCTTAGGTAAAGAGATAACAAAACGAGACTTGAGTGTTGGAATTTTAATTCGTTGCAAGTTGTCGATGCTTAGTCCTTAGAAATTCATCTCTCTTAAGTTTAAGTCATTGTCTTCATCTTTGTTTAATTTAATTGAGTTCGTTAATTTATTTAATTTTTCTTGTTCATTTAATTTAGTATTTGTGCCTAAAACTCCGATTAATCTAAATAGGTTAGAACGACGTAGTAATAGTAATCATAAGCAATTGAAAATTAGTCTCCGTGGATACGACCTTGCTTGCCATTTTCTACATATACACCGTACACTTGCGGTTAATATTTGCATAATTAAAAGGCGAACAGCCGCCACCTAATCCACCCGCACCACCAATTTTACATGGCTTCAAACCATCATCTCCCATGGTGGAATTTGAGTTCCTTCGAGCTGACGAGGCACGCTTTGAGGATGTTGCTACCGTGGGCGTTGTTTCCAACTTTTACACTTTTCCGATTGCTATCGATGCGCTTGTTGTCATTAGTTATCAAGTCCAGCTGTGCGGTGAGCTGCCGCCGGAGACTCATCTGGTCTCGCTTTTGCAACTACAGACTATGGCTTCTGAAGATTCCATTGATGAAATATTTGAGATTGATATTTGGCCCAACTCTAGTGATGTAGAGCCCAATTCGTTTTTGATGCTGGGGCCCAATACGAGAGGCCCAAATTCTGCAATTTCGACCACCCCAAGCCCAAACGGACTGCATCTTCTTCCTTGTGCATTTTGTCAAATTTAGAAAGTGGAGAATGTTAAACCGGCAACGACCATTGATGGGATTTTGGCCACCCGATTAGTCTTCACGGCAACATCATCCTCCATACGGCCTTCCGAACAGCCAGCATTCATTACGAATTGTTGGTTTCACAATGATGAAGTGGAAGAAATTCTCAAGCCATTTTTCGGGCCTAGATCACAGGAGACGGAGGCCTCATCTCTCAACAATCTTGATCCAGATCCGTTTCTCCATCACCCAAATATCTCTGAAGCTCGCATATCCACCCTTTTCTTTGAGATGGTAGACAAACTATATGGATTTTCCACTTTGAAAGCTCTATTAATTGAGAGAGATATTCAGCTTCAATATCTTAACGAAATCCCCCAGCAAACGCAGCATCCAACGCGTCATCAAGCCTATCGCCATAATCGGACTATCGCATATCACCTTAACCTTGAGGACAAGGTTATTTTTGAAGGGGTGAGGAATGATACACTAGAGAGGCCCAACTCTAGTGGGCCGAGAGTGATTAAAGCAGATGGGCTAGAAGATGAAAGAATCCCAACAGATCATTCTAGAGAATACGTAATGAATTAGGATTTAGGAGCATTTGTCATTATCTTTTTGCATGGACCCCACTTTTCCTTTTCTGTTGGAAGAATCAGGATATTCTCCAAATTCAGGTCATGTTGGCCTTGGCCATTATATGAGAGCTTTTGTAACAGAGGAGTTAGCTTATGAATGCAAATATCTTTCTTTTATCGTCTTTTTTTTTTTATTTTCTGGAGTTCGACTCACTCGAAGTAGGCTTTTCTCTTTGATAATTGTATTAGCGAACCACACTAATAAAGCAAAACGAATTGAGTAAACTTTGTCCATGTACATTGGTATGCAAACCATACTTAAAAAGTGAGTTGTGACAAACTCAACCCATTTATAGTATTTGTGAATTTTAAATTTGAAACATTTAGTTTCTAAAAAATCTATTCCACCAGCGAGGACACAAATGCTTTTTTGGCACATCTCTCTCTTTAAAGATACATGTATGCATTCAAAACTGAATCATCCTCCATCTCCCGAAAAATAAAAAAATAAAAACAGCAGAAAAAATAAAAAGAAACTGGAGTTCCCGAAATTTACAAAGCAAACCAACGCTAATTGATCTTTCAAACGGGACCAAATTCAATTGGATATTGGAAATTTAAATTGTAAACAGAACGAACTAGTTACTTCTAAGAAATAATTTGACTATCAAGTAACAGAATAACATTGAAATTATGAAAGCTGAATTGAAATAAATTTCGGTCTAAACTTCTTTAACCAAATGGAATTGAAATGATTGTTTTGTAGAAAATTGAATTCAGATAAATTTGAAAGTTTTGAACTTATTTTTGACCAAATTGATTGATTCAGTTTGATTTTTATTTTCAATTCAATTTTGCACACTTTAGATATCATATAAGAAATTAATCCATAAAAAAAAGATATAAGAAATTAAAACCAAATCCGAAAGGAAAAGGTGATAATATAAAAAAGAAAAAAGGATATTCCCCCGAAAATTGGGGTCTCAGTGTAAATAACTGTAAGTTCAGGGGCATTCGTAAAAAAAAAAGGTAGCACACAGTAAAAGTGAAAATACACGCACATGGAGTGATAGTAGAGCAGTAGGGTCTCCCGTCTCCATTTTCACTTTCGTCGTCGTCCAAAACAACTGGAAAGAAATAGCTCTCTATAAATACCTCCAACTGCTTATTTCCTAAAATTTTTGAAAATTTTAGACGCTTTCTTCACGTATAGCAGGACAAAATACACCTCCTACTGCGTGTTGGTCTGTGAAAATTTCTACACCAGATTTAGTGCACCTGAGAGAGAGATCTCCGGCAGCAATGTCTCAAAGCGGCGCCGCCGCCGCCAATTCTCAGCCGCTTCCTATAGTCGTGACGCTCAATTGCATCGAGGACACGGTTCTAGAGGAGGAATGCCTCAACGGCGTGGCGGAAGTGGAGCACGTGCCGCTCAGCCGGCTGGCGGAGTCGCGGATCGAATCGGCGGCGGCTGTCCTCATCCACTCGCTGGCGTTCCTTCCACGCGCCGCGCAGCGCCGGCTCCGGCCGTGGCAGCTGATTCTGTGCCTCGGATCGTCCGACCGCGCCGTAGACTCGGCTCTCGCTGCGGACCTTGGGCTGAACCGGCTGATCCACGTGGACGTGAGCCGAGCTGAGGAGGTGGCGGACACGGTGATGGCACTTATTTTGGGGCTATTGAGGCGTACGCATCTGCTCTCTAGGCACGCACTCTCGGCTTCCGGGTGGCTCGGCTCAGTGCAGCCGCTCTGTCGTGGAATGCGCCGGTGTCGTGGATTGGTGTTGGGGATTGTTGGTAGATCTGCCTCTGCGACGTCGTTGGCTAATAGGAGCTTGGCGTTTAAGATGAGTGTGCTGTACTTTGATGTGCAAGAGGTATACTAATTACTATTAGTAATCTGAAGAAATAATATTTCATTTTTAATACTGCAGTTTATGGAGTATTCTTTAGATAGGCAATGTGATTGCCCTTTGTATTAGCCACGTTCAAAATTGTGTGGTTGGCATACAGAAGGATTTTGGAAGTTTCTTATTCGTGCTGAAAAATGGCAGTTATATACTTAGGTTTCATATGATCCAGGTTACGAATTATGGAAATTGTAATATGAAATATCAATGTGTTCTACTAATGTCCCTGGTTACCGAGCTGTGGTGCTATTAGTAAATTCTTGACATTGTAAACTACTTCTCGATTCTTGCTAAAAAGCTATATATTCTACGTGTGTGTGCGTGTTTCCTTAAAATCTTTATCTTGATTGTTGTTAACATTAGTACATAATGCTCTTATGATGCTTTTGGTTGTACAATATGAAACTAGATCTTCCCTTTTGTTTCGTTGTATGAATTTAGTATATATCTTTATACATTCATTTGCTTTGGTCACTGACTGAATGTGTTCCATGATGAGTTAGCTGATCTTTTTAGACAACATCAACATATTTGTAGCATTAATATCTCTGAAGTCTCTTCTTTTATAGTTAATTAAATAGATTGGTGGTAGTAATTTGAAGTTAATATTAGTAGATTTGGTACAATGATTATTTGATCGACCTTTTGTTTCTCACATCTGTATGTAGGGAAATGGTAAAATAAGTAGATCTTCCTTAAGATTTCCTGCTGCAGCTAGAAGAATGGATACACTTAATGATTTGCTTGCTGCGAGTGACCTAATATCTTTGCACTGTGCTCTGACTAATGATACGATTCAAATTATCAACGCAGAGTGTTTGCAGCATATAAAGCCTGGTAACTGTTCAATTTTGATTTTTCAGCGCTTCTTTTCTAATTATTTCTCTTATGAGTTGATGCTTCTTTGAAGGGGCATTTCTTGTAAATACTGGAAGCAGCCAGCTGTTGGATGATTGTGCTGTGAAACAACTTTTGATTGATGGCACGCTTGCAGGCTGTGCCCTTGATGGTGCTGAAGGGCCACAATGGATGGAAGCATGGGTATGATGAATAGTGTTAGGGTATGCATTAAAGGAATGTAGTTTAGAAGTTTACTACATTTTGGTGATGTGTCATGCAGTTCTGTTACTTACTGCTTGATTACTTGCTTTTATGCATAATTCCTCTTTCTTTCAAAGGTCTCGTCTTCATTTTCTTGTATGTGTTTATCTTGCTAAAAATTGACATTCCAAGATCCTAACATTACTTAGGACCACACTTTTACTGTTTTTTCTAAACTGATACTACTATGATCTGATTTTAGCTAAGAGAGATGCCCAATGTTCTGTTACTTCCTCGGAGTGCTGACTACAGTGAAGAAGTATGGATGGAGATTAGGGAAAAAGCGATTTGCATAATACAACAATTCTTCATTGATAATGTCATTCCAAAGAATGCTGTCTCTGATGAGGAAGAAGAGGAGGAAAGAGAGTTGGAAAGTAGGAATGAACAGAGTTGCATGCTAGATAATAAAAGTTCATTCCAAGGTACAGTGGGTGATGGACTGACTGAAAATGTTGAGCTAGTGGCTGAGAGTTCCCAGAAAAAGGTCTTAAATCAGTCAAAAGAAACTTCGTCTCAGAATCAAAGTTCTGTTTTGTCTCAAAATACTTCAAATAAATCTGAAACAAAGCGAAACAGATCAAGTAAGAAGGCTAAGAAGAGACATGGCCGGCAAAAATCTCAGAATAAAGCAGATGATGCTTTGACATTTGAGAAGGGAAGTTCCTCATATAGAGAAGATGATGCTACTATGAGTGGCACAGATCAAGTTTTGAGTTCTAGTGAAGATTCAAGGAACCGGAAAACACCAATTGACTCAAAAGCAGAATTAGCTCCAGAGCTGCCGCTAAAATCAAGCAAAGAACTTATTAAAAAATCGGGTGAACTGCTGAGAGATGGCTATATTGTATCTTTACATGCAAGAGACCATCCCGCACTTCATGTCTCAAGGCAAAGAGTCCAAGGCGGCGGTTGGTTCCTGGATACATTGTCAAATGTCACAAAAAGAGACCCTGCAGCACAGTTCCTGGTTGTGTGTAGAAGCAAGGTATGTAGATAAACAAAAATTCTTTAGTGAAATAAAAAGGAAACTAGTGCTAGTCCTAGAATGCTATCAGGTTAGAAAATGACATGAAGATGGCTCCTGAGTTTTCTCTTATACTCTTAATTGCAGGATACAATTGGATTTAGATCATTTACTGCTGGAGGAAAGTTATTACAGGTATGCTTCAAACTGAGTTTTTATATGTCGTCCACTTTCCTTTAGCGAAATATTCTCTCCCATTGTTCTGTGTTGCAAACATTGTTTTGCTTAATATATTGGATGCATGTTTGGTAAATAATGACAGTCGGTTTCTGTTGCTTGATCTTTCTTATCGACTGTGCAGATAAATAGAAGGATGGAATTTGTATTCGCCAGTCATAGCTTTGATGTTTGGGAGAGTTGGACATTTGAGGGTTCTCTCGAAGAGTGCAGGCTGGTGAACTGCAGAAATCCTTTGGTACGTGTACGTCCATTTGGCTCAGTATGAGTAGATATTTAGATTTATCAATTGTTGCTTGCTGCGTAGAGCCCTTAATTAATAGTGTAAGTGTCATATATGCAAGGACCACCACCCACAAGGATATTTAGTGAGCTTAATGAGAAAACTTCTGCTTAAAAGGTTTTTCTTGATCCTTCAAAGGAACAATGTTACCAAATCTGATCTATTTGATAAATTTCCCACCTTCATAAGGTTGCACACCAGAACTACCAGTTCGTTACGTTTGTATCATATTATGAAAACTGATTATGTACTCTCTCTCTCTCTCTCTCTCTCTCTCTCTCTCTCTCTCTCTAAGATATATGGCAATCCCGATAATTTGCAGGCTGTGTTGGATGTACGCATTGAAATTGTTGCGGCTCTAGGTGAAGATGGTATCACTCGCTGGCTTGATTAGATGTTTGAGCTACAAAGGTTAAACTACTTTTAACACATGAAAGACAAATTTATTTACTGAAAGCTTATGATGTCTCCTCAAGACATCATACTGTAAAAAAATTCTATTGAAAACATGGTTGTATTCCTTTTAGGAAATTTCTTACTCATTTCCTTGAGATAACATTGTTGTAGCTTAAAACATAGGCCTATTGTAATTCAACTCTCATGTATTTGCTTGCTTATTTTGATGTCTCCAATTTACTATTTTTATTAACTTTCTGCCATCACTATTTCCTTTTTTGGGTCATATGCATAGTAGAGCTGACGAAGAGGCGAGGCTGGCCGGGTCGGGCTGGCATGGAATTTTTTGGGTCGCAATTTTTTCAGCCCGGCCCGACAAGCATATTTACAACATACTTTGGACAGCTCTAATGCACAGTTTAATGAAGTTCACGTTTTCTATTTGATGTTGAGATTTTTTATTAGGTAAGTACTTTTTTTAGATTTCGGTTTCAGTTTGATGTCGGTGTACCCCATATCGAGTCAAATTCCAATTCTAGTAATGTGTATGTGTTATGTTTCTTGTCTCTTTGAGGAAATTAAATGTTTTCAATTCCCAATTGAAAGGGTTAAGGAAGTTTGGTATTAAAACAAACATGTTCTCGCATTAAGTGCTTCTCATGGATGATTGCAGAAATCAATACTTAAGATTATTTTAATTACAATAATACCACAATAACCTGTTTGAGCACTACAAGTATACTCCAAAGTTTTTTACTCCAAATAACTTGCTCAGTAGCGCCATTTGCAAGGTGCTCGTGTATTGAGAGTTACTGCTTTTTTGTGTGTGTGTGTGTCTTGGGAACCCAAAAACTGTTACTTTCGGTGCAAATGTTGTTTTTCTTTTTAATTATAACTAGCATGGTAGCCCGCACGATGTGCGGAGCACTTTTAAAAGTTTTCATTGTTAAAAATACTATTCTTTGCGTCCCATGTATTCTTTATTGGACCGTCCCATTTTAAGTGGCACAATCCAAAAAAAGTAATCAATATCTTCTAAAAAGGTATTGACTCCACCACTTTTTATCTATTTATTTAATAATAATTCTTCTACCTTAATAACCGTGCTAAAAAGAAATGTGTCATTTCAGACGGGACGGAGGGAGTATTAATTCAATTATTATTATTTTGGAGCATTCTATATATAACATTTAAACTAAATTTTTTCAAACTCCTATTCATCTTTCATACTCTGTATTTTCTTAGTGTAATTTTAAAAGGCGTACATATATATCACTAAGTAGGCCAAACAATTGCAAGATCAAGTTCTCCTAAATGACCATCACAATTAATATAAGTAAGCGTGCATAACAATATACCTATAAGAATTAATACCATAATCACAGAAACCTCTCATAAAAAAAACAGATTTAAACACCACTTTATATACTCAATCCAGTGTCTTATATTTACATGGCTCGATCTCTTGTTGTTATTCTCACAATATCACTCTCATTATTCTTAATATTGTAAGAATCAGCGACTCTTCCCTCATTAGTTAATATGAGAAGGAAGAGGGATAATACACATTTGGAAGCATCATTATACTGGACAAATATGTATACGGTTTCTTGGGAGTATTTGTGAAGGCTCTGCTGCTTGCTGGTATATTGCTACACCTATACATGCACCACCAGAAAAAGCTCTCATTCTCAATTTTCGACTTCTCTGTATCAACTTGATCCCATCTAATTTTGCTCCTACAATTTTTATCAAATTATGTAGTTAACTTTGCTTCTTTTAGATGGAACCACAAACTTAATCTAGAGAACCACAAAATAGTGTCATCAAGAAGAATACATTGCAATACTTTCAGACATTTAATAAAAATTAATTAAGCACTTACAAAGAAGAGTGAACCTCAAAGTGGATGTTATGGAAATGGATGAGTCGGACTGTTAGCCGCCAATTTCTGAGAAAATATACACGTATAAAAATCGGAATTAAAAACAGAAAATTCTGTATCTCGGGAATAGGAATTCAGATGAAATAGCAACATCCACCTTTGCTAGCATATCAGATGCAATCATCTCAACCACCCTGAATTTGTAATGTAGATTTATTTTTTGATAAAAGAACACATCCCATGTCTATTCATTCATGTCTAGGATAACAACACAAATCTGAATCATAATACTCACTGTTGTTAGCATGTAGCAGAAACCATTGTGAATGATTTATATAATACTATGTACTTATCTAGAGAGCAAACCCTCCTTATTATGGCTTCACAATCACTAATCATCAACATCAACTCATACAAATATATCTTTATACTATTAAAATATGGGTGCACTAATTCTGCAAGCTAATTACATAATCGGCATCATTTCAAAATAATGACTTTCAAGAAATTTACACCATTTCATAAAAAAAGTAAAGCAAAACAAAACTGACACAATAATAAAAATAAAATAAAAAAGGTAATAAGAATTATACATACATTATATCTTGCCCACCAAATAAAATACTTATCTCGATCTCGTCACCATCATCATGCTTATACACTTTGCTGTCATACAACATCGTTTACTCTTATTAGATAATACCATTCCATCAAATAATTGGCAACTCAAATTATCACTTCACATTCCATTATCAAGAAATCTTGAATGAAACCAACGCAAGCGTAATTAGTTCAAGGGGAACTATATATAATAAGAAAAGTAAAAAATCATATAATCATAATTTAATTTAACGAAAAAGACAGAAGAAAGCATTGCAAAAACATTTCCAATGCAAGCGTTTAATAGAATCTTACACCAAGTTAATAGGGCATACAGACAATTTCCAATTTCGATAGAAAACGGTTCAATTCTCTTCAAGCACTCCTTGCCCTGTCAATACAATCATACACAAAGTTAATTTTACATTCCACTAATAGAGACTCTTAACTACTATGAAGAGAAGAGATTCTCGAAATGCACATACACCTGAAATCTTAATTCCTTGGATAAAAATGGATGAAAGAAACTTAAATCACAAATTTTCATACAATGTATGGCTCTCGGGCCGACAAATTGAAAGCAAAAACAAATAAAACCAAAGAGAAAAAAATTCAACTTGCGACTTACGTAGCATCACTTTCGCAGATTTTCTTTCACTTTCTCGCCTTCATCGTTGACGATTTCTGTGTCGGCTAACTTTTCTCATCGGAAGGGAGAGAAGATAAAATCAAATTCAGACGGATTTGTTTCATGATATTAATCTATTACTATTATTATTTTAATAGTGGAGATATGGTTAACCAAATTGCGTGGAGGTGGAGTTTTCAATAACAGTTTATAGCAGATCGTATATTCCGGTTTCGTGAATCGTGGATGTTATCAGCGCCCTCCATAATCAAATTCAGAATAACATATACAACTCAAAAGTAAAGAAATTTACAAAATTGCTATTAAAATTGTTTTCAAATTGGTTTTGCCGAAAATTATGGAATTGATTGCATTTTGGCGGTAAAATTAAAATATAGCCGTTACTATCTTATTTTAATATAGATATATATAGATTTTTGCATATATTTTATATCCTAATTAGATTTTACAATGTGCTGCTCAATATTACCAATTCCGAATCAAAGATTCTCAATACGTTCTTGGCTCATTTAATTGGCAAGGAATCTAACTTAGAAATTAATCTAATTCTTTAGAATTCTTAATACTAGAAAAAATTTACAGTGGTTTTGGATTCTGATTCCTAGCCCTAATATAGGTATTACTATGATTCTTCGTTTTAGAAAATCTACAATCTACATATGAATAAGATTTAAGTATCACAAAATTTTGTGCGAGACCATCTCAAGGTGAGACATCTCAAAGATAAGGATTCAAACCCAAAATAAAATTTTGAATTTTAATACTTCTGATAATTTAACATGAATTTTTAATTTCGGCAATTCAAGGTCATGTCTTCATTAAAATATTGAAGATGGGTCAAATATTCTTATTAAATCATATCGAAGAGGAGTCAAATATTCTTGTCATGCAAAAAGAAAATAAATGCAGACAAATAGAGGGGTTTGGTGTGTGTGTGTGTTTTTTTTTATGTGATCTACACTTTTTCCTCCACATATTCTATTTTAGAAAGGAAAAAAAGTTTTCAATAACTATATATTATATGCATAAAAAATATCAAAAGTTTTATCATCCATTCATAACCTAGGAAAATATTTACATATATAACGTTCAATATATATAGATATATATGGAAGAGATCATTTGTAAAAGTCTTTTCCTGTAAGAAATAAGAAGCGATTTGGACCATTGATCTTTGTAGATCTACGGTTGTCATTGACCGGTGCATTTTAATTGAACATGGAATGCATTATCGTAACAATGCATTGTAGTAAATCAAAAATGCATTATTATGACAGTGCATTGTAATAATACATAAAATATATTATTTTAGTACATAAAATGCATTATTATTAGTATTTTTTACGGGAAAAATATTTTATATGTGAACCAATCCCTATATACCGTAGATCATATTATGATCAACGGTTGAGATTAGTTTGTAGTTTTTACACGGGGACTAGTTTTTATATGAACCAAATCCTATATATATATATATATATATTTACACATATAACGTGGAATACATGTTGAATTAGAACCAATCCTAATTAGAGTAGTGGAGGGGGGTTTGGCTTTATAGTGGGGCAAAATTCACTCACATTTTCTCTCTCACCCACACACATACACACATGTGTGTCCGCCAAACTCTCTTGCAATTGAAGCGACGAAACCGGTAATGATTGCTGCCTAATCTCAACATCATACATTTTCGATCTCGGATCTATCTTCACATAAACTCTACAATTATTGCATTTTACAAAATCTTTCTACAAATATTATCCATTAAAATAGATAAATTTGTATAAACCTTGATACACAATCTGCACTGACGCATGTAATCCATATTAAATCATTGAACTCATGCATTTAATACTTACGATAAATAATTGATTCTGTAAAAAATTACAATACTACTTTAGTATACTATTTCGAGCGAGTACGAACTTCATTCACTATCTCCAAGCGATGGCATGCTCATTCTCAAAAAACTAAATTCTTATTCCATAATGTTAAAAAATACATAGTCATGAACAATTATGTATAGTAAACAAACACTAGCTATATAACAAGAATATAATATATTGGGTTGCTAAGCTCTGAACTTGATAAACTACTAATAAAATCAAACAATTACAACATGAGATCATATTTTAAAGAAGAAAATCTCTATAGGTCGAGCTTGTCACACTTGCATTTTTAAGTGTGATTTACCTCTTCTGTATAGTTTGCAGACTATTGCACAGAGTTATGAATTTACATATTGTCCATCAAAGTAGCGATTGCGGGTTGCTACGATATAAAAAAAAATTCAAAAAAGGACATAAGCTGATTTTGCAATCGAGGTGCCAATAATTTCTTTTACTTCATTCACATACACACTACTAGGTTTATTATACGTTAATAGGTTTTTTCCTAAAAGAAACTTATGCATTAATATAGGTTGATATTACATTCTTTTACTCCACTCACGTGCTCGGTTTACTTATACATTAGGCATAAGTGGAATAGACAAAAAAACATGTTTCGTGAAATTAAGGATAAAGGCTGTGTATACAATCAATGCATAGTGGGATCTATAACGACTGCAAGTATTTATAATCGTAAAAAATCCATCCAATTCACATGGAATTTAAAGAAAAAAAATGAAAATTCTTACAATTTCATCCCATCCAATTTTCATATCTTATATTTTGTTTGTGTTTTATTTGGAGAACTATATTTCGTATTTTTAAGTAAATAAATTTGAATGGTAGTTGAAAATAATAGCTCAATGATAATCGTATTTTAAATTGGAACTAGTTGAAAATAACAATTTATTGTTGTTCATTAAAAAAAAAAACAATTTGTTATTGTTTGGTAATATATTCCCTTACATAAAATTCTATCAACATGCATGTGACATGATCCAAAATCAAACTAAATTTTTCACAAATTTGATATACGAAAGTTCATTTAGATGCAGTTCAACGAACAAGACAAATAACTCGATAAGTTTAAAAGAAAAATTAAAGTATAGAACATCAAAATATTCAACTTCGATTTGTAGTCCTCTTAAAATAGGCATGATTTGATTAATAACTATGAAATTCAAATTCAAATACAGTTTAAACCCACTTAAACTTGAATAATAGTATGCTGTATTTGATTTCACACAATTCATTTACCCTCCCATACATATATGATTAACTTTATAACCCCATAGCCATAATCCTATAAAACAAGAACTTATGTAAGAAGTCAGAGACGTCAAATATCTGAATCTCAATTCACATTTAAATTAAATAAAAAATATTATTAAATATGAATTTAAATCACAATATTTAAATCGTTTAAACATAAAACCATCTCACACAAAACTTACCATCTTATAAAATCCTTTATCCTCATGAATTCTCCTAAGAAACCTTTAATAAGAAAATTACTATCAACGGTAGTAGGTTTCCAAAAAAGGAAGGAAAGAAAGAGAGGCAAATGGTCAAGATTGTGAAATAAGAGAGAAAAACATAACCACCTTTACTGAGAGAGAGAGAGAAAAAGTAAACCGGCAAAAGCCGAAACATGTTCAACTATCCAAACACTAACTGACACCTCACCCCTGCCTAAATATAACCCACCCATCACCCATCTCTCGACACGTGTGCGGCTCAGATCTCTTCCCCCACACGATGTCGGTTATTTTCTCTGTTTGTCATTCATAAACCTCTCTCCGTCGCTCTCCATTTCTCCCCGTCTCACCAAAAACCACACAAAAAAAAACCCCAAAAATTTATGTCGACGAACCGAAATTCATTCGAATTGCCCAAGTAGAGCTTGAATTTATCCTTCTACTCTCCGTATATATCTGATCTCCTTTGCTATTTCACCCTGCGTGTGGACTTGAGGAGTTGAATTTGAAAGTGTTGATCATACATGGTGTCGGTATACCGGAATCCACCGCGGGATCAGGATTTTTCGCATTTTCACGGTTTCTACATGGGCAGTGATCCTATGAAAACTCCGGCGGCGAATAGAGATGACAATAATCTGCTTCCGATGGCGCCGGATGCGAATACGAGCTCGGGTGTGGATGATCCGAATAAGAAGATCCGAAAGCCATACACGATCACGAAGTCTAGAGAGAGCTGGAGTGAACAGGAGCATGATAAATTTCTCGAAGCGCTTCAGTTGTAAGTGCTCTGTCCATGTATAATTCAGTTTTTTTTATTGAATGAGCGATAAATCTTTAGGCCAGCATTTAGCAATGGCGAATATTAATTGAGTCCTGCTGTAGAGGATAATGAGGTGAAGGACGGAACTTTTTAATTTTATTTTTAAGTTTTGAGCTAGTTAATATTAGATTTTTCTACATCATTAATGACTTGGTGCTCGTACTTGTTTTCTGATTTAATTTCTTCATTTTAGATTTGATCGTGACTGGAAAAAGATTGAAGCATTTGTCGGGTCAAAGTCAGTTATCCAGGTAAAGTATACTTAATATTTACACTTTGGATGATGTGAATGCAACAACTAGTAACTGCAGTTTTTTTTTTAAATTTTAAATGCTTGAAGTATTGAATTAATTACTCTCTTTATATTCGATGTGGAGGTGATGAATAATCACCCTGGCCTACTTACAATATCTCTGTTTTAACAGAGTCAGGATGTGTGGAATATTTTGTGTCATGGTAGATATGGTCAATTTGGGCACTGTAAGCAAGTGCCTGGACGAGGCATGTGGTTTATCCCTTTAGTTTCTACAAAGATAAATGATGTATATTTTAGCCTTGTAGTTTCCATTTATCCTGCTTGGATTTTTTCTTGTTATATAACTTATTTGTTTTTATTATAAGGTGGTTGAATTGTTTTCTTCGCCCCTTTCTTTTTCTTTTTTTTTCTTGTTCTTCTTAGTTGGCAAGGTTGCTTTTTTATCTGCCTGCTTTTATAGTTTCGGGGATCTCATTAAGTTTAGTGCTTAGATTGCCTGGACAATTGACTATTATAGTTACTATAGATGATCTATGCTCGAAGGTGATGCATAGGAGACACCTTTATAAAGAGGTCGTTCATGATACTTTGTTTTTAAAAATAAATTGAGGACATTTTGCAGATACGCAGCCATGCCCAGAAGTATTTTCTGAAAGTCCAGAAGAACGGTACAAGCGAGCATGTACCTCCCCCACGTCCAAAGAGAAAAGCTGCCCATCCTTATCCGCAGAAGGCCTCGAAAAATGGTTGCCTGTCTTTGGTTTTTCCTGTGAATTTATTGCTCTTTTTTTACGGACACCCAATGACGTTTCATTGTTTTTTCTTTCTCCTGTGTAGTTGTACCTCGAACCACTAGTCCTGTGCAATCTTCAGTTGCTAGAGTGGAGACTGGATATGCTGTAAGGCGCGATTCATTTTCAATTCCCAAAAACCCTATCAGCGGTTCACCTTTGTCTTCTTGGAGTTACAATGTTGTGCCAACAGGATGTTTATCAAATGTTGCAAAAGGTAATTTTCTATTACTGAACATCCTGATCTGCTATTTGTTTTAAGATGTTGCTCGTGAATTCTGTGTCTTGGCGTTTCAGATGATGTTGGATTAGCCAATGTTGCCAATAATTATAGCAGCAACAGCAATGATAGCACTCCTCGTCTATGGGCAGCTAATGAGATGGATCATGAATTAAAAGTGAGGCAATGCAACACAACAAGAGGTGTGTTCCCTACTGTCTTTAATTTTATTTGTTAGTCTATGAGATCAACATACCTGTGAAAAATGTAGAAAACAACGAATCATGCTCAGATATCTGTTATTTGCATCTGTAGTCTGTGAAATCAGCATTACTGGTTAAAAATGCGGGAAAACCCGTCATGCTTAGGTTTGAATGGTCCATGTTTGAAGCTGAACTCGAGCTGCTCCTCTATTTTCTTCTTCTTTTTTTTTTTTAAATTTTTCTCAGTATGTACGTCATACATGCATCTGTGATCTATGGTCTATTTTTCTTTAGTAAAAATTGGACATCATGTGTTCCATATTGGAAGTATTTTTTTAAGTTTATGTGAGTGTTATTCTTTTTTTGATTGGCACATGAATGTTGATACTTTTCAGATGGACTAGGGCTACATCTTGTTATTTTTGCAAACAGAGAATTATCTCTGGTTTCTGTTCAAGGCATAACTAAAAATTATCACTGCTTTTTTTTTTTTAATTTGTGCAGTTATGCCAGATTTTGCTCAAGTTTATGGCTTCATTGGCAGCGTCTTTGATCCTAATGCAACTGATCACTTGCAAAGACTAAGGAAAATGGAGCCTATAAATGTTGAGACGGTGGGTTGAGGTTTCAGTGGCTGAATAAGTGTTTTGGACATACATGGAACTTTCATATATATATATTTTTTTTGGGACAATTGCCTGCTTATTAAGTTGAGATTTAGCTTTTCTTTACTAATTTGAAAGTTCATGAAGTTATCAACCCTATCTATTGTTATACAACAATCAGTAGGCATATTCATTGTGAATTCCTAACATTCTGCTAATAATCTGATGGTTGTAGCATGAATTAGGGGATTGGGGGGTGGGATTCATAACGAATAGAAGTCACAATTCAATTTTTCCATTCAAGTCAGCTGTTTGATACTTGTTAGTTAGAAACCTTGCTGTTACGAACTTGCATTCTCACTCTAAGCCACTTGGAAGTAGAATTAACAACTTTTTGATCTTGCAGCTGAGGCGAAATATGATGTGCTTGGGTTCCTCAGGTTCCCTACTAGAAACTAGACCTAGCTTGAGGCTCTTTAATATCTCAGATTGACATGCCACTATCTTTGCTTGATAATATATGCTGGATGCATCATAAGTTAAAGTGACGGATTAGCAAAACTGGTATTCATAATTGGAAACCTTTACTGCAGGTGCTGATGTTGATGAAGAACCTTTGTGTCAATATGGTGAGCCCCGAGTTTGAGGATCATGTGAGTGCGATGTTCTCTATTTTATTTTTCTAATTTTTTAGGCTAGTTTTATGATAGTAAAATGTCATAACCTTTATAACTTATTTCATTGAACTTTTCCTCACTCTTGATATGCATACACTTAGTATAACATCTTACGACAGTGATAATCCAACAGTAATCTGCTAGTTCAAGAAGGATGAATGTAATATAAGATTAAGATGCTCCTTTAGTCTCAAACTGGGGATAAAATGAGCTTGTAATTTAAGCTAAATAGATGATGGACTTACCACCGAGTAGTGCCTATAGTCTATCGCATCCTTAATTAATGCATGTGCTTGATTGTTTACAGAGGAAGTTGCTGTCTTCACATAAAGTGGGAACTGAAAATGTCCAGGCTGGGAGTGAGATCCGATCTGCATAAAGTTGTGGAAACGAAGGGCAAGAGGTTGTTATTTGCAAAAATCGGGTTGTCTAGTGGAGATTTAATTCTGTGGGTTGCTTAATTTATATCAGTTGCCTGCAGCCATGGATGATAAGTCTTTGTATGTACAGAAGAGAAGTGGTGGTGGTTTTGAAACGCTGTCGCAGCCTTCATGTATTGTATCAGCCCAGAAATTCATTAGGTTGAGAGAATGTTGATTGATTGAAATGTTAGGAATAGTGTTAATCATGTACAGTGTTGTTTATGATTTCTGTGGCTTCCCTTCCCATTTCTCTCTATCTAATATTTTGGTGTTGCCTCCATCTCAAAATTTTCTTTCCGGTTGCACGTTGTGCTTCCTATCTTGTACGTCCATGCTATAAATGCATGCATTATGTTCTCCTTTCTAATTTTCTTCACATTTTCATCTTTGGCCAGAGATGAAAAAGTAACTAAATCATAGTAACTTAGAGCCTGCAAACTATCTAACAATGATTTTTATTGGATGGGAAATTAAGTAATAATATGGTGAATTTATTGAGCCAAAAGCACTCTTATGGAAGATTAGATGGCGACAGAAAGCATTTGGATTAGTTTCAATGAATAAATAAATCTTCCAAATAAATATTAGTAGTTAAATTGTAATCTTATAATTTTTCCCACAGCACAAACTTTGAGTGGGGAAAAAGTTCAGATTTATTTATCTACTTTTATACACAATATCATATTTTTTCATATCATATAAAAATCTTTAAATGTCGAAAAGATGATCACATCATTATGCACATATTTTTTTTTTTTTTTGAGAAAAATTATGTACATAATTTGTCCCGTAGAATTTTGTAATAATGTGAAGCACATCATCTACTGCATTAATATTCGAAAAAGAAAAAAAAAAAAAGGAAAAGGAAAAGGAAAAAATGGCCTCACAATTCAATTCACATTTAATTTTCATGGCCACCGTTGATTGTGGCAAAAGATATTTTAAAATGGAGAAAAAAGACCGCGGAAGATAACTCCAAATTCACTCTTTCTTAGTATTTTCCATTTTGATGGCGAATTCTCTAGCTTCAACATCCATCGCTCCGCCGTCTCTCCGTTGGCGGCGCCGCGATCCGATTTTCTGTCCAAATTACACGCCGAAGGTCCGCGAATTCCGAATTTGTGCGAAGAAACCACGCAACAAGTCATCATCAGTAAACTCCGAACCTGAAAATGTGCTGCTCAAAATGGCGTGGTACGGATCAGAATTCCTGGGAATAGCTGCCTCTCTCCTTCGTTCTCCGTCGAAAACTGCGGATTCGGATTCAGAAGCTGAGGTGGAGATTTCTGTTGATGGATTGGGGAAGATTGATCGAGCCGCTGTTGTGGAGACAATTAAAAAAGATTTCAACCGATCCTATTTTGTGACAGGTAATTAGGTTTCTGAAATTCACTATATCTATTTGAAAACATTCAATCAATCTCACTAGTTGATCTCAGTAATTAATACTAGCATATACAATATATGTTATTTAACTTGAGTTAAATAAATGTATGATGTTCAGGAAATGTGAGTTTGGAAGTTTACGAAGAGGAGTGTGAATTTGCTGATCCAGCAGGTTCATTCAGAGGGGTGAGTAGGTTTAAGAGAAACTGTACCAATTTTGGGTATTTACTGGAGAGATCAAATATGAAGCTCATGAAATGGGAGGATTTTGAGGTGAGAGAGAATGAATATTGAGATCATCATCGACTAGTTAATTAATTAATTAACTGTGATAGATAGATACTATTAATTTGGAAATTATGTTGACGTTGATGTTACGAACAACACAACAGTATAAAGGAATCGGGCACTGGCGTTTCAGCTGTGTGATGTCGTTTCCATGGAAACCCATTCTATCGGGTATGTATGTTTAATTGTAATAAAATAAAATAAAATATATGCTATGCATGATCAAACTTGCCTTGATATATGTGCTGTTTTTGCATCAAGGAAAGGATTAGTTATTATTATTATTATTATTATTATTATTATTATTATTCATCATCATCATCATCATCTTGTGGATTTTGCAGCTACTGGTTATACAGAGTATTACTTGGATGAAAAATCTGGAAAAGTATGCAGGTATTTGATTTCTACAACTGATTGCATTGCTAAATGATAATTTGCTATGTATTATCATTTTTGTTGAATCTATCTAATAAATTTGCAGGCATGTTGAGCACTGGAATGTGCCCAAAATGACTCTTCTCAAGCAGATTTTAAAGCCTAGCAGGGGCAGGGGCAGGGGCAGGGGGGGCCTTTCCACCCCCAAAACATAGACCATCTTGTTGCTACCTAGTGTAAAGAAAGAAATATTTTAGAGAATATTCTTACTTTGGATGTTGATAATTAATTAGTTGTGATTTTTTTTGGCGCTGATTTCTTTTTGGGTGCTAAAATTGCACCATTTTAGTTAATGTAAAATGAATCCAGACCCAAATAGTGTATGTATTACTAGAACTTATTTCACAGGGGCTGATTATTACAATACAAATTTTAAAATAACAAAACACACCAAGGATAGAGGTTTTTTTAATAAAACATTAATAATTATAAATAAACTCTGGCTATAACACTAGATGACTATCGATGATGAAACTTAAAACCAGACTTATATATATTTTAATGAAAATTTAATTAATGTTCTAACTGAAAAAAAAATTAGAAGTTAGTCTTGTTATTATTTACATCATATAAATCATATTGCAATTGCAAAATTAATCTAAATTTATAATTTAATATGCAATCAGTGAATCAAATCTACACATATTTATGATAAAACTAGCTAATATGTTACGGAACGAATATCGTACACGCAATATTATCGTATAAAACCGAAAGAGGATTTGGCCAAGTATTGGTGTGAACGCCAGCCACAAAATTCCCACAAATTAATTTAGAGAAATGTAATCAGTTTTTGACCTTTTGTTCTTGCTTGAGATCTAAGGGTGTACGTCTATTTAAACGTGGAAATAATAATAATAATAATAATAATAATAATAATAATAATAATAATAATAATAATAATAATAATAATAATAATAATAATAATAATAATAATAATAATAATAATATGTTTTTATTTTATGCAAAAAGTTATATCGAAGGCATATTTCTAAAATGTTTTTAACATTTTAAGATATTTCAACAAGCTAATATTTAGTCATTTGAGTAGGCTTGAAAATAAAAACCAAAGAATTAGTTTATGGTCGGTTCGATATACACATTAAATTTTGAACATGATTTTGTGTTTGCGAAGATTTAAAGCTCGACAAACAAAAAATGCAACAAATAAGCCTAAAAATATCAAATTACTCGAACTCAATCATGTTCGACTCGACTAAAGTTTGTTCAAGCTCAATTGATCTATAGATAATCTAACAAGTCCAAATATATATACATCAATTCCTATATATATATATTGTTTTGAACAAACTTGTTGGGAAAATAATAAAAGTTTTGATTTAATACCAAAACCTAACTGACCCCAACAGAGTAGATGATTGCGCAAGCCTAAGTGTTTTTCCAGCTCACCTGTTTGAGCTTATAGAGTTTTTAAGTTTACAGGTGAAGATGTTGAAGACAACAGAAAATCAGCTGAGTGAGAATCAGATGAGTAATTCATCAGAGCTGACTCATCAAAGAAGCCCAACAAAGTTGTACAAGATTACAACATACAAAAAGAAGACTCAGCTGACCAAGCTGAGTACGCAGCAGGGCAAGCCAAGTCGAATGGTCAGCAACATGATCCAGATTCAAGACGATCAAGTTCATTTAGACACAGCTGTGAAAAAGACCCAGCTTGTGTGACAACTCAGCTCAGCGTCAAAGACCCAACAAAGTTCAAGACACAGCTCAGAATCACCAGCTTAGCAGAGTCGAAATAAACTTGAGATAAAGTCGGAGCTGACCTGGACCAACTGGAACTCGACACCTATGCACCTAGAAGTCAGACCTAGGATTGCTTTTCGAAGAAATCATGGATGAAGACAGGATCAGCTTGTCAGAAGTTAGGTAGAGATTCAGAACGGCTCTTTCCAACGGCTAGTTCTAATCTCTCCCTATAAATATGAGTCTTCTCCATCAAGAGAAATATAAGAGAGAGAAAATACAAGAAGAGAGATCAACAGGCTACATAAAAAGAAGACTAACCAAATCATGCAAGATCAAGATGTCTCTCAGAAAAGCTTCAAGATCTGGCAGTCTGCATACTTTTGAGTTCTTATTAATTCTCAGGCTGCTGAAGCTCTCTCTCCCCCATTAGAATCTAGGCATATAATCCTTCCCATCTTAAGCCTAGTTTGCTAGTTTGAACGAGTTCATCATACTCAAAGTTCTTCATTGTAAGAACTCGTTCATAGTTGGAAACCCCAAAACCAAACCTTCAACTCCAAAAAAAGGTTAGGATAAGGTTCAGGTTATGTAGTACCCGTAAACTATAGGTCAGGTTCTTCAGTACCCGTAAACTGAATGTATGCTTCAGTTGTGCCCGTAAACAGACTGGTTACGTTTCGATACAGTACGCGTAAACTTGTATCCAGCTTGAGGAACTAAGCTGCAACGCTTGCTGACTGCGCGGAAAGTCAGTGGAATCCTTAGTGGATTACCAGGAGGTTTCTGGTCGTAGACGTAGGAGTAGTTTCTCCGAACCACGTTAAGTTGTTTTGTTCTTTACTGTTTTATTTATGCATCCAGCTGACCTCTCATAAGGATATTTTCAAGTTGCATAAACAGACTAAGATAAAAGAGAAACAAAGCTTTGTAATATATTTGAAGTAACAGACAGACTTTCCTAATCCCACTACATTTCGCACACACACACAGTCAGCTGTGTCTACCCAGCCGTCCTCCAGGTTGGTCGAACACAGTCAGCTCACTCAAAAGAGTTAAATTGGAAAAGTTTTTAAATCTTAGTGTATTCACCCATTCTACACCAAGATATTCATCTTGGGACCATCAAAACTCAAATAATTGTATATTACAACCAATCAAAAATTAGGATCTAAATTCATAATCAATGATACATTTGTAATTTATAATTACAATATACTATTGAATATGAAATTAAAGTATAATTTTTAATGCGTTTCATTGTGAAATCGTCTCACACAATATTCTCACATTGTATATTTGACTAGAACAAACTCATTTACATGCCTATATACACGAGCCAAGCACGGATAGAAATCTCATGAAATTTCCATTTCCATTCCAATATCGATGACGTCATTGATATTGTCCGTGGGGTAAATAATTTCACACTAATTTTTAGAAAATAATTAAACACAAAAATATCAAGCAAATATTAAAAACAATGATTAATATTTTTTTTTAAATGTCAAAAAAATCTTGAAAACATAATTTTTTTTCCAGATCTTTACTAATCTCGATTAAATATATCGACCAACATTTTTGTAAGATTAAATACCAATATCTTCATGAACACCCATAATTTTATGCTTATCAAAGAAGACATGGTTACTTAGAAGTATCCAATTCTCATGGTCGTCGTCATCATCATTATGTAACATGCACATTCTATGGATTTATATTTTAGAAGCTTGTCTCTCGTTGTTATTATTATTATTATTTATTTTATTTTTTTCTTGATGATTAGCAAAGTGTTCATTTACTTTTGGTAGAGTATTGTGTGAGATGATTTGATGATGAACGGGGTCAAAATATTTTGATCCAAACTCACATCCAATGACTTTTTGTAATTATAAAAAATCTTGAAATAGGGATTTTCAAATGCGGAGGACAGGAAATCACAAAACCATCAAATATGGGAATTGTAAAAAGAAAAATGGCAAAGTAAAATCTTGAAAAGAAGTTATAACCAAATCTTTCCCTTTTCTAATTTTCCAATGCTATTTGATCATAATGTGGCTAGCCATAATTTAGTCGATTAAATGAAAATAGACCAATTTTGTTAGATATTTGATTCATATAAAAGTAAGATATATATTTTATGTTAGTGTTTATATTTTTTACTTAAATTCTATCATGATTAGTGTAAATATATTTCTTTCTTATTTTTTCGACAAAAATCTTTTATTATCTTTATTATATCTATTGAGATTTATGTTATGTCCAAATCCAAATATATCAAGGTAAATTTGTATAAATTAAATATTTTAAATATTAGAAGTCATTTAGAACCAAAAAATTTTAAATAAATCAATTTTTTTTATTATTGAATCAAATTATGACTAGCCATAACGTGGATGCATAAATTTATTCTTTCCGTAAAATGTAATTAGGCAATATAAGATGAGATGTATGGTGGGGTGCGGCACAGGCAATGGATACTCGTATAAAGTGGGTTAGTCGCGGCGGTAGTGGGCTGGGCGTGAGAAGAGGCGGCTCACGGGTTCGAATATGGAGTGAAGGAAGGTGGAGGCGCCACTCCCAATAACCTTTTTAACATTACTGCGTTTTGTGGGACCCCTTAACCCACTTCCATTTCCAACTCAAATTCACCAAACATTACTGATTACACTACTCTCTACATGTATAAGTACTAATTTTAGATATTTAGGTTAGTGAAACTGATTTAATTGTGGAGCCAGTATTTTTAAGGTGAATGGTTTTCATGTTCGAATCTCAATAACGTTTTTTATAAATCCAGCATATTACTTCCTTCATTTTTAAATAAGTGTACCAAGCTGTTAAAATTTTTGTCCTTAAATAAGTGTCCTATCGTAATTTTCAATGTAAATTTTAGGGTAATTGTCACATATACCCTTGACTCAAGACAAAAAGTTTAATTTTTCAGTTTTTTATGCAATAATTAAGGGTAAAATGCGTCATTTTGTCCATTGTCTTGATATACATTTTTTGCGGCTCGGAACACTTATTTGGAAACAGAGGTAGTATTGCATATGGAATCTAAAAAAAGTGCACCTGATTTTCTAAACGTGGTTTACCTTGTTTGCATACACTTATTTTTCAAGTTGATTTATTTGTCATGTATGATTACATATGATATTAAAAAAGTGTTAAGTTACAGCGAGTGCACCCAAATCCACACCAATGATGAAACAATAACAACTTGAGCTCGTCTATAAATGAAACAATATTACACTCCAAACAAATGAAAGGATTGTAGACAAACATCAAGTAGCTGCTCTCCAACACTTGAAAGGTAACATCCACTTCATTAATTCTTTCGTGTCACCTTCTCTTTGATTTTTTTTATCTATTACAAAAACTGATTGCCCAACTCAAAATTTTCGCTTATAAAATATTTTCCATCATGAAAAGTATCTGTAACCATAATTAATCAGTGTTGTTTGATTTTGGTGATAGATTATGAAGCGAATGGAGGTGATGGTGGTGGTTGTGGGGGTGCTGATATTTGCAAGTGGAGTTGAATGCAGAAAGCAGGGAAGGATTTCAGAGTCGTTTGAGTATTCAGCAATTAGTTGTAGAGCTCACAGTGCGTCGATTTTGGATTTCGGAGGCGTTGGCAACGGAAAAACTTTGAATACTGAGGCTTTCCGGAAAGCAGTGAATGGGCTGAGCAAGTATGCATCAGATGGGGGAGGTCAGCTGGTTGTTCCTGCTGGTAAATGGCTCACTGGAACCTTCAATCTCACCAGCCATTTCACTCTTTTTCTCCACAAAAATGCAATTCTGCTTGCTTCTCAGGTATCTATCTATCTATCTATCTATCTATTTAGAGAGAGAGAGAGAGAGAGAGAAAGAGAGTTTTGTTTGATCTTCATCATATAGTGACTAGTGGGTGACCAAATTATATCAGGACATAAAATCATGGGCTGTCATAGAGCCTTTACCATCATATGGGCATGGAAGGGATACAGCAGGAGGAAGATATATCAGTCTTATATTTGGAACTAACCTTACTGATGTTGTCATCACAGGTAACATTCTCTCTCTCTCTCTCTCTCTCTCTCTCTCTCTCTCTCACTGTGATAAGGGTTTGGGCTTATTAATTGTTGTTTTATTATATCATCAGGTGAGAATGGTACAATTGATGGTCAGGGCAGTCTTTGGTGGCAGCAATTTCACAAGAAAAAGCTAAAATACACAAGGCCCTACCTTATTGAAATCATGCACTCAAACAATATCCAAATATCTAACCTAACATTACTTAATTCTCCATCATGGAATCTCCATCCTGTTTACACCAGGTACCTCTCTCTCTCTCTCTCTCTCACACACACACACACACACCACATGACTATACTAACTAAAACTTATAAACACAGCAGTAATATAATTATTCAAGGCATCACAATCTTAGCTCCAGTTACTTCCCCAAATACAGATGGGATCAATCCAGGTCTGTCAGTTTTTGTTCCTTTATTGTGTTGATTAGTCAAAATTCTATGTTATACTTATATCTATCATATTATTAACAATAGTAAAATAATAAAGATTTTGGGCTATCTCCTTTCCTAATGATGAATCCAGAGTTAAATCTAAAGTCTCGGTTCATCAACAGATTCTTGCACAAACACACGAATAGAGGACACCTATATTGTCTCCGGAGACGACTGCATAGCAGTCAAAAGCGGGTGGGACGAGTACGGTATAAAATACGGTATGCCGACAAAGCAGCTGATAATCAAACGCCTCACTTGCATCTCACCTTACAGTGCTGCCATTGCATTAGGCAGTGAAATGTCAGGTGGAATCCAAGATGTGAGAGCCCAAGACATAACAGCAATTCACACGGAATCGGGCGTCCGAATAAAGACGGGAATTGGGAGAGGAGGATACGTGAAAGACATATACGTAAAGGGCATGGCTTTACACACAATGAAATGGGTGTTTTGGATGACTGGAAACTACGGCTCTCATGCCGACACTCACTACGATCCTAAAGCATTACCGGAGATAACGGGCATCAACTACAGGGACGTGGTGGCGGAGAATGTGACAATGGCTGCTAGGCTCGAGGGAATATCAGGTGATCCGTTCACCGGAATCTGCATGTCCAATGTGACGATTGGAATGGCAAAGAAGGCCAAGAAGTATCCATGGACATGTACTGACGTGGAGGGGGTCACGAACGGGGTGGTTCCTCCACCCTGTAATCTCCTACCTGATCAGGGAGATGAGAAACGGGCTGTGTGTGACTTTCCTACAGATAGATTAGCTATCGAAGATCTAAAACTACAAAAATGTTCTTATGTGAAGAACTTCTTGTAATCTGCATATTAAAAATGCCCTATCGCTAAGTTCTTGAATACAATGATCTGATGAAATGAAACTAGCATATGCATGATGATGTTATGCATACGAAACAATCCACATGGGATAGAAATAAATGAGCCCATAACAATGAGGGATCTTCAACTTCTCACTCAGAAAATTACACACGACACTTACGTTACTTTAGCACTGTCGTATCACTCAAGAGACAATATAGCCAAATAACATGCTATGACCTAAAAGCAGTCCGCCTTGGGGATATTTATGAGATATACGGGTTCTACAAACATAAGAGCGTACGTTATAACATTTTTCAATAAGTTGAGTCAGGATTGAATCTTACAGATTCCCTCCATATGAGTTCCTTGATGTGTTCTTCAGTCACTGATGGCTGCTCAAAGTCGAAGGCGAAATGTTGAGGGCAAACAGGTTCCTCATTGATATTATGAAGAGGTGCTAAGTATGGATGACAGAGAGCTTCGTGAACTGCAAGTGATCAAAATATAAGAGTAGTAATGTAAAAGACAGAATGACTTGAAAAAACAAGAACAAGAGAGGGCATAGCATAGCATAGTTATACAGCTTTAATAATCAAATATTCAGTTTTCAGCTTTGCAATTCTAATGTGTCTTTTGATGAAGGAAATAATAAATTTCCTCGTGGAGTGATGCTATCTTTCATGATTCGATTTTCACATCAATTCAGGCATCACATAAAATAACATTTAGATAGATGAAGATATGGTTCCACACTCAGCAATTTCCGGACCAACTGTACGAATTCACGAGGAGTTAGATAACCGTACTTGTAGTGAAATAGGCAACTATACCTGTAATGCGTCTGCTTGGGTCAAATACAAGCATTTTCTCTAATAAATCCAGAGCTCCAGGAGCAGTATTCGGAAATCTGGCTGTAAATTGTTGCTTTGGGTACTGTGGGAGCTGCCTAACATATCTTCGGGCATTATTGCTTCTAAGAAACCCGAGACTGGCATCATCTGGAGACCCAATGAGCTTCACAAATATGAAGAGAGACGACACAACATCAGTACTGAAAAAGATACTGCCAACTTCAAAAACATTGATTACAAATAAAGTTAAACGCACAAATGAAAAATCATGTCATACTTGGATGATGCTAATAAGGTACAAGGACGCGTAATATTAAGAAAGCTCATTCACATAAATTGTTTCTAAATAAAGAATAAATATTGATGCCAAATAAATACTAACAATGAATAATGTATCAAAACATGTTCAATCAGAATGCTGTGTGATTGGAGAAATACCTCGGTGATGAGTCTCAACTGATGAACATAATCTTTTCCAGGAAATAGAGGTTGTCTTGTCAGGATTTCACCAAGTATGCAACCTACAGACCAGATATCAATTGCAGCAGTGTATTCTGAACAATTTAGGAGCAGTTCTGGAGCTCGATACCAACGAGTAACAACATACTCCGTCATGAAATCAGTCTCAGATGTTGTCCTTGCAAGCCCAAAATCTCCAATTTTCAGATCACAATTAGCATTGAGGAGCAAATTACTTGGTTTAAGATCACGATGCAAGACATTTGCGGAATGGACATACTTAAGTCCCCGCAGGATTTGGTAAAGGAAATACTGCAAAATTAGAAAGATAAAAAACAATGAAGTAGTTAGGTGTTCATAGTTGTGTATTTTAATGCTATAAACAAACAAAATGTTCTCTATGACATGAGAAAGAGAGGCCAAACCCGAGAATGGTCATCAGCCAATGGTTGGTTGGATCGGACAATCTGATGAAGATCTGTGTCCATAAGTTCATAAACAATGTAGACATCGTTAAAGTTTTCCTTCTGCGGTGGCCGTATAATGTCTTTAATTGCAATGACCTGTTAAGGTAAGAAAAACAAAAGATTTAGATAATGGATAATAGTTGTACCAGAAATCCCCGATTAAGTAAAAAAGTAATAGCTTAGGAAAAACTGATGGGTAGGGGGAGTGAGGTCTGCGATTTTTCACGTTCTTCTAGAAATTGATGGTTAGCCTCCTCTTTATCTGTTTTAATCTTAGTCTAGTTCATTAGCTTTAATAACTACTTTACACCCCGATTACAATTCCACTATGATAATATGAGCATTGCAAACAATGAACAGATGAGACACTCAAACTTAGAAAGCAAAAGAATAAAAATGCACTTAAAAAAAGGAGTCCGGATATAATTCAATCTAGCAATTAGCATAATGGGAAGAACTACTTGACTAAATCCACTGGAAAAATGAATCTTGTGATATTTACGAAAAAAGAAACTTCCATAATCAAACCAAGACAGAAGTGCTAAAATAATAATCTATAGGGTCAAGGTGAGAATGCTCACATTATCATGATCCATGTGAAGTAGAAGTTTGATTTCTCGTAGTGTCCTCTTTGCATCGATTCTGTTATCAAATGCATTGCCAATTTTCTTAATGGCAACTTCTTCATGTGTCTCAGAGTTTACAGCGGCACTGAAACAAGTAACAGTAGAAACATTCAATTCCCCTTATCATTGACGAACCCAGAGAACAAAATCGCAAACAGGAACACATATTAACAATTTCAGATTCCAATTCAAAGACCTCGTCTAAAATCTTGTTTGAAGTTACAAGGTTAACAAGGAGAGGAACTCAAGAACAATTACTTATTCGATAATCAAAATAAACCATAAACCGTGTTTGGTAGATACAAAATGAGATACATTCTCATCAGTCATCCCTCATCCTGATATATATAGTGAAAAGAATCAATCCGCCTCGTGCCAGTTGTACAGTGATATATATAGGGAAAGGTTTGATCATCCTGATCCACTAAATATGTATATAAAAATTATAAACCAAAATCGACAAAGTTGGATAAACAGATTGCACCCCAAATAAATATGCTTTTTTGAGAATCCAGAATTATTAGTCGGATTACTTAACGATACTACCAGTTTGCCCTTAAACCTATCCAATTCCTAACAAATCTAGTCCATAATTTTGTAGCAACAATAATTTTACAAGAGAAATGCTGGAAACATTTTCAATTACATACTCCCTCCGTCCCGCCATAAGTGTTTACATTTCTTTATTGGGCTGTTCCATCATAAGTGTCTACTTTCCTAATATGAAAACACCCTCTCTCACATAAAAGATGTGGACTCCACCACTTTTTATGTTTTTACCCTTTAAACACTTCTCTCCTAAATACTCGTGCCCAAAAGAAAGTAGACACTTATCATGGGACGGAGGGAGTACTTCTTATAGCTTCAAAAGCTAAGATGCACCAGTATTTTTACCTAGACTAAAGTCATTCAAATGCGTTTGATTCACTTCAGCTAAACGAAAGTAACACCCCATACTCGACTCCAAGAACTCGACTTCACGGTCACAACCCCATTGCACTGAAATGTCTGCACTTCCTTTCTCTTGCATTTTCATCAATTTAGAACAGCACCAAGCAGAAACAACAAAGGCAACCCGAGTCCAAACATCAACATTCATCGGAGATCTCAAAATAAATCATACACAACCACCAAAATTGTCACAACCCTACTTCATTAAATCACATTTAACAACAAAGTATCAAGATTTAAGCCATCAACACCAAGTCAACCATAGATGAACATGCCAGTCAAGACCAAAATCAACCACAGTTCAATAGCAACAAGAAAAAGAAACCAACAGTCTTAGAGCAAATTAAGCAGCTCGAAGACAAGAAAAGAGAGAAGAGAATTGCGTAGATCATTACCATACAATGCCATAAGCCCCACGGCCGACGGGCCTAAGAGGGACATACTTTCTAGAAACTTCGAAGAGATTTCCATACAAATTGTACTGCATATATCTTCCGCCATATGTTGGCACCCCATTGAAATTATTTCCACCATGATCAACTGAACTCGACTCCTTAGACATAGCCAACAACAAAACTTGCGCGCGACCGACACACACACACACACACGCACTAAGAGACTCTTTGACAATCCAAAGGAAAACGTGAAAAAATAAATAAAATTTAGGAAGCCCAGTTTCAAAGACTGGATTTTTTGTCAGGTTGTTGGATTTCTGACATTTTTAGCCTATTTCCTCAATTTGTTTTTCTTTTATTAATGTAAAATAATGGAGAAAATTAAGGGAGTTTGCCTGTGAACTTTTGAACTGGAATGACTTGAGATTACCCGTGAAGTATCTACAACCATATATTTCTACAGCGTGGTTGACTCTTTTAGTTTTTGCTATAATTAAATTTGCAATTCTCATCTAATAATTTTTTACCATTTCAACTCAAAAAAAAAAAAAAAATGTTACTATTTCTGAAAAAGAAGAAATGAACTACCCACCCCCAACGACTAAACTACGGCCTCATCTCCTTAATCAATTTACCATTTATTTAGATCCCTCTTCTTTCATTTTTTCAATTGGCTCGTCCTCCACTTCTGTTTTCTTCGTAAATTGGATTCCGATCCTTTCCTTTTTAAATTGGGATTTTTTGTACGTAATTCAAATTAGGATTTTAAAATTTTCATTTATAAAAACTAATTTAATGTGGTAAATTTAACCTAGTTTCAACATTAATTAAGAGAGAGAAAAATCATTAATTGAAGTATGATCAATTTTAATATAAACTAATGTGTATCCCGTCGAAAATCAACAATGAACTACATTATTAAAATAAAATATATCAATAAGGTTGTTTCTTCGATTTTATTGTACTTTATTTAACAAATATTTTTATTTTTATTATTATTTTGCAATATATAAGCATGGACAATAAAAATAATTTAATATTATTTTGAAATGATAATATTTCAATAATTGATCAAAAATAGTGGTTCTTTGATTTTATTTCACTTTCTTTAGTTGCAAGAATTCAATAGAAATCAAACTATTTTTTACCTCACAATCTGTCAAAGATTTCATTATATACGATGTTAATTGTTGTGTACATGTTATCATCTCGTCACAAAGTCAAATTTCAAAAATTATCCCTACGTGTATATATATATACAAATTCGAGAATTATAATTGAATTTTCTTTTATTTTTGTCAATTTAAAAATTTATTAAATTAAACAAATTAATATTGACATCTTAATAATTGATCAAATCAAAATTGTCAATAAAAATAAAACTATTTATTTGGCCAACAAATTAATTTGCCAAATTATATAAGTTGTGCAAAATAATTGCGGAATGAAGAATTGTGAGTATTATATAGGTTCTCCAAGAGTAAAGTTTAATTAAGAATCAATGTGGGATGGAAAAATTTAGAATAAATGAATAAAAATGCTTAAAATGAGAATTAAAGATAAATCCATTACTAATACGAAAACAAAGCTGCCCCATCCACGGTGCTCCGTTCAAATTTTTCTTTATTCTGATAATTTGTCTAATTTTAATTCATATATATATATATATATATATTCTAATTTTTATTTTTATTAATTTCATATTCTTAAAATATCACATGTTTATCTATTAATCACATCTCATATTTATCTTTCCCTCTATTTAATTAAATTCTTCTATTATCCATATTAAAATAATAACAATTTCGGAATGCATTCTTATAAACCCTTATTTTATACATTCTTAATTCATATATAATAATCTATAGAAAATTTGTAAATGAAAATCCCTATGAAGATTAAATAAATATATTTAATCAACATGTCTATATGGAATCCTTTTTATTTTTCATTCATATTTGATTAGTACTTTCTATAAAATATATACATTGAATCAAATGTGGGATAGATAGTTAAAGAAAAAAACAAAAAAAACTTGAAGATGTAAACATATTTTTTTCCGCATTTTGACAAAGATTAGAGATATCGATTTAACATGAACTAACGAGACGGTTCATATATACTTAAAAAGAAGGATTTTTACTAATTTTAATTAATATTAACTTTGTTTATATTTTTATCGAGTAATTTAGCATAAACCAACGAGACGGTTCAAATAACATAGAAAGAATGATTTTTACTAATTTTAATTAATATTATTTTGAAGATGTAAACATTTTTTTTCTTTCTCGAAAATATATACATTGAATCAAATGTGGGATAGATAGCTAAAGAAAAGAAAAACTTGAAGATGTAAACGTATTTTTTTCCGTATTTTGGCAAAGATTAGAGATATCGATTTAACATAAACTAACGAGACAGTTCAAATATACTTAAAAGGAAGGATTTTTACTAATTTTAATTAATAGTAAATTGTTTAAATTTTTATCGAGTAATTTAGAGTAACCAACGAGAAGGTTCAAATAACATAGAAAGAAGGATTTTAAATAATTTTAATTAATATTACTTTGAAGATGTAAACATTTTTTTCCGCATTTTGGCAAAGATTTAGCATGAAACAACGAGACGGTTCAAATATACTTAAAAAGAATAATTTTTACAAATTTTAATTAAAATTAATTTTGTTTAGATTTTTATCGAGTAATTTAGCATAAACCAACGAGACAGTTCAAATAACATAGAAAGAAGGATTTTTACTAATTTTAATTAATTTTACTTGGAGTGTTCATATTTTTATCGAGTATTACTCAACGGATTTCAGATGCGTATGTACAGTAAAGTCACTATTTTAACCGAGATTATGACGAACATGTAGAAAAATTCTAAATAAATTTAGATTTAGAAAATACATAATGAATTAGTATACCCGATCCATTGTCATTCCTAATAATAAATTTAGATACGTGAAATAAAATTAATTTTCTAAGTTTGATTAATAATTAACGTGGATAATATCACAACTTTTAAATAAGATATAAAATTATTTTTAAAATGTATACACGTAAATTAAAATATAAAGTTATTTCCCGTCGAGTCTCGACGTGCTACTTACTAGTAAGAATACTGAAAGGAGAAAGCACCACGTGGGACCTCGAATTAAGGAGAGGACTCGAATCCACAATCGTTTTAATAATATATAGATAGAGATATATGGACTCACTTTTAACTAAGAGTACGCTAAATTAAAATTAAAATCGTTTAAAATGGTTGTTTTTATTTATTTATTAAATACTCCCTTCGTCCCAATAGCAATGTCTCACTTGCTTTGGGCACGGTTATTAAGAAACAAGAGTAAAATGTGAAAAAGTGGTAGGTCCTACAGCTTTTGAAGAGTTAATTATTTTCATTTTTGGAATATGACCTTGCTATTGGGACAACCAATAAAGGAAAGTGAGACCTTGCTATTGGGACGGAGGGAGTAACTTTTTAGATGAAAATAATTTGACGGGAGAATGTCAACATTCCGCATGGAATGAACTTGGAAATAAGTTTTAAGGGCTCGTTTGGTATTCGTATACGTATATTAGGTATGAGTATGAATATGGTCCATATCCATACTTTTTTGTGTTTGGTATATAAGTACATATATGGATATCAAATTGATATATTTGATATACTTGATTGATAGTGCCAAGAATAGTCACTATATAAGAGTAACGTTGCACACATAAAAGGTGATTACCAACCTAGAAACAAGGATCACGGTGGGAAGAACTTCTCCACGTGGTAAGGTTGTTGTCGTTCCTAGCCTGCAAAAGAGCGCCGGGCATTTCAGCCGGCGTCGATTCTCCGATGATCAAGTCAGTTCCGATATCTTAGGAAATAAGAATAGAGACTGTAAATGATGAGAAAAACTATATATTGAAGGTGAAGATCCTCAATATATATGACACAATATATTGAGGGTAACTTGGTAAACTTTACCATTGGCAATCTTGTAATACTTATGCAAAGTAAAGGACTGCCAAGTCATTCCACTGCCAAATATCTCATTAGTCAGCTCCCTAATCGGGAAGTGGCTCTGATGGGACATAAAGCCGGAAGATTCTCCAGAAAGGCGGACACCCTTTTTGTCGTTGGGAAGCCCCCAGGAATAGTAGCACCGACGTACTGTACAAGTAGGGTTGTCACAAGTTAGGGTTCCTGCCTTGGCAAAGGTAGAATCTTTGCTCCACCAGGAAACTTAAGGAGTTACCACATATGCTTCTCATATGACAACCTTGACATGACAGAGTGTTAGCCTTGACGACTCGGGAGGTCATATCAACTACTCCCCCCTCAAGTCTGAAAGAGACAAGCTTACCCAGTCAACAGGGTGAGGGAGGAAGATTTCAGCAACAGTAAAGTACAAGGTTGCTCTGACAGTTATTAGGGGATAAACTCGAACAGATATGGGAGAATTTATCTCTCATAACTCTTCGACTTCCCCTCTGCAACTGATTTGACATGGCACCATCTCATTGATTGCCACGTGTGAAGGGAGTTACCTCGAAAATAACTCCTACTCAGGGTAAATTTTTAAAATATTACCGTTGTTCCATCTCTCTTCTTTTTTCCTTCTGCAAATTTCATTTTCAGAAAACTTCTTGCATTGCTCGGAAAAAACTCTCGCCGTCGACCACTAGCACTTCTTTTCCGTATTCGCGACTACCATCAGGTATTTCCCATCCTTTTTCCTACACTTTCCATTTCTGAGTTTACGAAGGAACCATGTCTGCCATGTCCTCGTCGGAAAATGGTGGAGGTTCTTCGGGGTCAACTATCCGCCGTAGTTCTTCGGCGATGGGAGGGGGAAACAATTCTCCCTCTTCTCAATCTTCTCCTGTGAATACCCCCATCTCTAGAGAGGTTTCTCCTCCTGTTTCTCAAACGGGGATAATCAATGTGGAGGATCCACAATACCGAGATAACTTCAATCTGGTATGTGGACCTTCCACTCTAACATCTGTGGCAGTGACAACATTATCTCGGGATCTCGATTTCTACAACTTCGATTTTTCTTCGCCCGGAGTTTCTGACCGATCCAACTATATTGTTCCGTCAACCCTTGCTTTTTGGAAACAACAAATAGATGCAGGGGTTCGCTTTCATATCTGTTCCTATCTCTCGGGGATATGCGATCTTTTCCAGGTTTGCCCTAGTCAGATTTATCCCAACTCCATTAGGACAGCCTTGGCCTTCAATATTGTTCTGCGAGCCAACGAGGGTAATCCCACCCCTGAGTTATTCTATGCCAACTACACCATGAAAACTTATCGGGGCATGGTTAGCTTTAGTTCCAAAATCGAGCATGCCTGCTTCATCTGTACTGATGCCTACATAGACAAAAATTGGAGGGACAAATACTTCTTAGTAACGCCTCAAAATCAGCCCTGGCCTTTCTCTGTTCAAACTTGGCGCTATGACTTTAAGCGACCTTCCTCATCTTCCCCAGTAAAACATTCTCATGAAGAGGTTTCTCTCATGGGGTCACTGAGTAATAGTGTCAATGGTGGTTTTGTTCTTCACGAACTTCTCAGGGACACCTCAGCCTTGGCTTACTTTGACTTAGCCCCAGCACACCCAGATCCACCCAAGCAAATAAGTAGGTTACAAGCACACTGCTCATGTGCTTCCTATTCTCTATTTTCTTTTCATTTTTGTGTCTTGCCTTGCTAACCATTTTTTCATCATGTCTGCAGTCATGGAATGGCTCAAACAGGCTCAAGAAACGGAGGAGGAGGAGGATGATGTTATCCTTGTCGGTGCTACCTCCTGCGTCACTTCCAGGCCTACCCTCGTTCCCAAGGTAGAGGTTAGCGCTGCCTCTGAAGCCATCCAGTCTCCTGAAGACTCATTGGAGACTCCTGGGCACATCTCTGGCAAGAGTTCAGCCGTCACTTGGAAAGACTCTACTCTCATTGCTCCAGCAGGTTCGAAGGTTCGGACCAGGAGTGCGGGGAAAGCAGCCTTACTTTCTCCTCCTACCAAACGTAGCAAGTCTACCACTGCCTCCAAGATATGGGAGTGGCGCATTTCCAACATGGGCCTTGAAGAGTTTGCAGCCTCGACCGAAGACAGCCTTCCTCTTCCCTACACCATGATGGAGGGGTCTAAGTATGCAGCCTTGACCCGTCGTCTCATTTATCCTTCAGAACTTGACAAGTTTAAGGGGCTGAGCGATGAAAACCTTGCTGAGGCCACTTCGCTGGCTATTGGACAGGTTCGTGTCCTTTGTTATTTGGTACATCCATCATTTATTTATCTTTATTAAATAGTGGATTTTTCTTTTCAGGCAAGCTACTTCCTTTTCGAGATCATGGGGCGGAAGGGCTCTAGAAACCCCACGCTGCTGACTCAGAAGGACGAGGAGATAGCCACCAAGACGGCCACCATACTGGAATTGCAGAGCAAGATCAAGGTGCTAGAATCGCAAGCTTCTCAATCCACCATTTAGCTCAATTCCTTGGGCGGTCTTCTGGAGAAGGCAGAGAAAGAACGTGACCTACTGAAAGCAAAGGTAGACAATGCGCACAGGCAAGGCTACGAGGAAGGGGTGAACGTCTATCGTCAAAGACTATTGTGGACCCCTACTGCTCAAGAGGCTATGGGAGAATTTCGTCAAGGCTGGCATGCAGTTCAAGCAGTTCTCTTCTCTCCTCGTGCGTTTCTTCGTGCGCCAAGGTGCTGTTGGAGCCGTCAAGCAGTTCTTTTCTCCCGACTACTCAGGTCAAGTGAATGTGAACCAAATCCTGGCTTCCATCGAGCTAACCCCTCGACTGCAGCAATTGGATGCGCTCCCTGCCGATCAGGAGTGGTGGGTTCCGGCGATTCATGCTTTCAGCAACCGGCTCTTCAATAATCCTCTCATCTCTGCTGAGGTAGATGATGTCATCCCTTCCACAACTATTCTAGCAGGTATGACTTCTACTACTCCTCGTGAAGTGCCTACTCAGATTATCCTTACTGGAGGGGATGCTTCTTGCAAAGTCCTATAATCAAATCATGGAGATTTCGGGGGAACATGGATGATCTCATGCTGATGATTCCAACCATGGCGGAGAGAAAGATGCAGAGACGGAGACTAAGGAGAAGCAGGGTGACAATTGTGAAGATGACAACAACCCCTCTGCGTAGGGTGTAACTTCTGTAACCAAACAATATTTACTTTTCTGCACGTTGCCAAGGTTGGCAAAAGACAATTTGCTTTAATTTTCTGTTCTTCAAAACTCTGGGCCCAAGGCCATTATGCTTGCTAACAGTCAATCCTGATTCATTAGGGCTTTATCTATATATGTTTTTGCTTTGACATGCATTTGCTTTACTTGCATTATTAACTTACCATATAGTCGATTCAATTTATTTCTGGGTAATACTGTCTATCGGTATACCCTACTCTCCTCCTCTGTCTAGGATGTTGGAGTGTCTTCTTAAACCAAGTAGGATTTTGAGTCACTTTACATTCGTTGATCGACTGATACTCCCCCCTCAATTCTAGGAGGTTGGTACGATCGAGTAGGATTGCTTCCCTTGTTCCACTGATATTTAAAAATTTTGGCTTTCGAAAAATTTTATTCGCATCTCATTTTTCCCCTTTTATCACTTATAATCAAGTAAGATTGACCATTTTCGGCCTTTCGTTTTCACCTTTTATCACTTATAATCAAGTAAGGTTGGCCATTTCCGGCCTTACGTTTTCACCTTTTATCACTTATAATCAAGTAAGGTTGGTCATTTCCGGCCTTGCGTTTTCACCTTTTATCACTTATAATCAAGTAAGGTTGGCCATTTCCGGCCTTGCGTTTTCACCTTTTATCACTTATAATCAAGTAAGGTTACTTTACTCGCCTTTAAATTCTCAGGAAGAGTTATTTGATCGCGATAACTCATAGCTCCCTTTCAGAAAATTTAGTCATATCTTTTACCTTGACATATCTCACTTCAGGAGATGTTTTCAAGTCAAGGAGGGTTACATCAACCTTTCATTTTACCCTCTTAAACTTCAGTTTGAAATAAGGTAGACAAGTATTAGCCTGCAAAGTCTTGAAAAGTAATAAAAGTGCTTGATGTTTTCACAAAAACTACATCATTTCATTTCTTGTCAAAACATATGTACTCACAGGAATGTATCATCTGTGCTGGACATGCATGATACATCTGTCCATTCGGCAGGAATGAGACCTATGTCATTCTGCAACTCTACTCAGACATAGTACTTCTTCAGATTTCGGATATTCCAGGGTCTCGACAGCAGCTCCCTATCCTTATTCATCAACTCATAGGCTCCTCCTTTCAAAACCTTGGTCACCCGAAAGGGTCCTTCCCAGTTCTGCTCGAGCTTTCTCTTGTTCGTTAAGGCATCAACCCTATGCAACACCAAGTATCCCTCCTCAAACTGGCGGATGTGGACTCTTTTGTTGTAAGCTGCTCTCATCAACTTCTTGTTACACTCGATCCGAGAACGAGCAACATCCCTGACCTCCTCCAAGAGGTCCAGGTTTTCTCGGATCAGCCCAGGATTCTGAGATTCATCGTAATGGGAAATTCGATGGCTTTTCAGCCCTATCTCTGTAGGAACCACTGCCATGGATCCATAAACCAGGTTAAACGGGGCCTCGCTCGTGGCAGTTCTGGGACTTGTGCGGTACGCCCAGAGCACTGCATCCAACTCTTTCGCCCAATTTCTCCTGCTTTCATCCAGCCCTGCCTTGATCCCATTAATGATAGTACGATTAGACATTTCCACTTGTCCGTTCATTTCGGGGCAGGCTACTGAGGCGAACCTCTATTCAATTTTCATCTTTGCGCACCATTCAACTATCATGGCTCTGTTAAACTGAGTTCCATTATCCGATACCAGGATTCTTGGAATGCCATAACGACAACAGATGTTTCTCCATAAGAAACGCTTGACTGTTGCCTCATCAATTTTGCACACAGCTTCTGCATCTACCCACTTTGTGAAGTAATCAACTGCCACAATCATGTGCGTCATTCCACCTTGAGTAGTAGGCAGCTTTCCAACAATATCAATGCCCCATTTATCAAATGGGCATGCTGAGAACATTACACCCAACTTTTCGACCGGGGTGTGGATCAGACGGGCGTGCCTCTGACACTTGTCACATTTCATCACAAATTTCTTGGCATCCGCTCGAATATTCGGCCAATAGAAGCCTACTCGTAGGACTTTCCGGGAGATGTCACGGTGACCTACATGGTTGCCACTACAGCCAGCATGGATCTCCGCCAAGATATGCTCTCATTCATTCTCCGAAATACACTTCAGATATGGATGAGTAAATGAACGCCGGTACAAGAAATCCCCTATCATGCAGTACTGAGCATACAAAGCCTTCTTAGGCACACCAGGATTATCTTGCCTTTCACCGGTGATGAAGAAATTGATGATAGGCATTCTCCAATCTATCCTCTCTTCCAGGGTTGCTATGTCCCATGAAGCCTTCTCACTTTCAGCCTCCATGTATGTAACCTTGCCTGTCTATCCAGGATCAGCTGAGCTGGCCAGCCTTGCCAAACGATCAGCCTTGACATTATCCTCTTTCAGGAGGGCTATCTTCTTCACATAAGAAGCCATTCGCTCATCCTTAGCATCATAAGAGCCTTGCGTTTGCTGAACCACCAGCTGAGAATCTGAGTGTACCAAAACCTTTTCTGCGCCCAAGCCTTCCAAAATCTGAAGGCTTTTAACCAAGGCCTCATACTCTGCCTCATTGTTCTATGCTTTCAATCCCAATTTGATCAAAAATTGGAGCTCATTGCCTTTGGGAGGTAGGATTAGAATCCCTGCTCCGCTTCCATCTTTCGTTGCTGACCCATCAATGAAGGCCTTCCACTGCGTCAACTCCGCTGTTCTGGTCGTCTCTTGGATAAAATCAGCCAAGGCTTGGACTTTGATCATAGATCGGGGCTCGAATTCAATATCATATTCTCCCAATTCTACTGCCCATTTCACCATCCTCCCCGACAAGTCAGGTCTGCTGAGAGTCTGTCGGAACGGTAGGCTTGTTCGAACTACAACCTTGTGTGAGAGGAAGTACGGACGAAGCTTACGAGCCGTGGTCATGATGGCCAGGCCTACTTTTTCTATCTCGGAATAATTCATCTCAGGGCCTTGGATCATTTTACTCGTGTAATAGATCGGCTTCTGGCCTTCTCCATCTTCTCTTAATAACATAGAGCTGAGCGATTCCTGTCCTACGGAGAAATACAAGTACAAGGTTTCTCCAGACAAATGCTTAGTCAAGAGCGGCAATTTTAACAAGTGTGCTTTCAACTCATCAAAGGCAATTTGGCACTCAGCCATCTATTTAAACTTCCTACCCTTCCTCGAGATTCTGAAGAAAGGAAGGCTTTTCTCGGCTGAGCGGAAAATAAACCTGCTCAGTGCTGTAATTCTTCCGTTCAACTTTTGTATCTCGTGCAACGTTCGCGGTGCCTCCATATCCTGCACCGCTGCAACCTTGACTGGGTTAACCTCGATTCCCTTGGGAGTCTCTACGTACCCTAGGAATTTCCTAGACTGAACCCCAAAAGCACACTTTGCCGGATTCAGCATAATCTTGTTCAGCCTGATCACCTCGAACACTTCCTCGAGGTCGGTGGCATGATCAACAGCCTTGATACTCTTCACCAGCATATCATTTACATAAACCTCCATAATTCGACCTATCTGATCGCGGAAAACATGATCCACCATGTACTGGTACGTAGCTCCGGTATTTTTCAAACCAAATGGCATTTTGGTAAAACCGAAGGTTCCTCGCCCCACGATGAAACAAGCCTTAGCAATATCGTCGGGGTGTAGCAGGATTTGATGATAACACTGATAAGCGTCCATCATAGACAACAATTCACATCCAGACATAAAGTTCACCAACTGATCAATTCGGGAGAGAGGGTAATGGTCTTTGGGACAAGCCCTATTGAGATCTCGAAAATCAATACACATGGGCCATTTTCCTGCTCCTTTAGGCACCATGACTGCGTTCGCCAGCCATACCGGATAGTCAACCCTGACTATGTGGTCTGTCTATAACAATTTATCCACTTCTGCAGAGATAACCCTGTCCTTTTCTGCATAGAAACGTTTGCTTGACAGGGCGTACCTTAGAATCTACATTCAGCCGATGTAGAGACATCTTCGGATCAATACCCTTCAGATCTCCAGTGTGGAAGGCAAATAAGTCAGCATTCCTTCTTAGACATGCTATTACAGCTTCAGCGTTTTCTTGGAGCATCTGGGTGCCAATCCTAGTGGTAAATCCCACTTTGTTGGGAAATAACTCAATCGACATGAGTTCTTCTCCCGGAGTCATGTTCAACTCAGGCTTGTTCTCTTGCAGCTCAGCATGCTTCATTCTTTTGCCCTCGGGATCTCCCATACCCTCAAATCGTCTTGGCAGCCTTTCTAGACTCCTTGACCTCCCGAATATAGCAAGTTCGAGACTGGTCTTATTGTCCTATCACTTCACCCACTTCCTTTCCTACCGAGAATTTCATCTTCATGTGAAAGGTAGATAGTACAACTTCAAATAGGTTTAGAGCAGGCCAGCCAAAAATACCATTGTAGGCAGAGGACGCATCCACTATCAAGAATCTTACCATGCAAACCCTGCACAGTGGAGGCTGTCCCAACACAACTTGTAGGAGAGCTATCCCTCTGGGGTGTATAGCTCCGCTTGTGAATCCAAATAATGTTGTCTCTACTGGCGTTAATTCCACATTCAGATTCATCTTGTCAAAGCATTTAGCGAACAGAACATTGGTCGAGCTTCCAGTGTCGACCAGGATGCGAGACACATCATACCCGCCCACTTCAGTGGTTATGGCTAAGGCGTCGTCGTGAGATCGAAAAAATGGCGATCTTGTCCCTCTACTCAAATATTATGGGTGGAGCTCTATTCTCTTCTTTAATCTCCTGCACATACTCCGAATACAGGCCATCAGGAACCCTGGCGAAAGCTTCCCTGGCGCTGTTAGAGTCTCCTCCCGAGGGTCCACCTACTATCATGCATATGTAACCCCTCTTTGGGGGAGGACTACCTCTTCTACTAGGAGAACGTGTTCTCTCCCGCTTCAGTAGAGTCTTCTCTCTCTGCCTTCCTTGCTCTCGCTTCACATATTCCACCAACTCCCCACTATGAACCATGCGCTCAATGGCATCTTTCAGATGACGACAATGATTGGTATCGTGGCCAAACTCGTTGTGGAATTTGCAAAAGAGACCATTATCAGGCTTATGCGGTCATTCCCTAGAATTCTTGCGGAACTTAAACCTCGGGTCACGGGCCACAATGGCAAGGATCTCATCCGTTTCCAGGGTAAGGGGCGTATAATCCTTCAACTCGAACCTTTCTCTTCCAGGCCTGCCCTTGCCAGCAGGCTTCTTATCAGGCTTACCCTTTTTCTTATCTAGCTAGCTGTTAGGAGCGCTTTCCTTAGATCAGGCTTCTCTGGGAGGAAGGACTATTACTTCTGATTCTTCCATCTTTCACAGATGTTGTGCCTCCTCCAGGTTGACATACCTGTCAGCTCTCTCAAGCAAACCTTCAAAGGTGGTAGGCTTTTTTTTTACTACTGACTTGAAGAAATTTCCATCTCGAAGTCCCCGAGTCAATGAGATCAATTTTACACCCGAGCTAGCGGATCACACTTCTAGGGCTGTCGTATTGAATCTGCCGATATACTCACGCAGGCTTTCCGTTTTGCCTTGCTTGAAACTTCCCAAGTGTACGGAACTCCCCAAGTGTCTTCGAGCACTGGTGAATTGGTGCTGGAACATGAGGCTGAACTCCCCAAAGTTATGAATGCAACCTGGAGGGAGCTGGTTGAACCATTGCTGGGCTGTCTTGTACAAGGTTGTTAGGAAAACCCTGCACCTTACACCATCCGTGTACTGGTACAGCGTGACACAATTCTCAAAACTCATCAAGTGTTCCATGGGATCCTCTCTGTCTTCATAAACAAAGCTGACAGCACGGAAGCCTGGCTTTAAGGAACCTCCAGAATGGACCTTACAAAAGGTGATCCTACATCTCGACACACCGGTGCCTTACTGTCTTGATCCCGAGTACACTTCTGGCGTAGTTGTTTCACTTCTCTTATGAGGGATGACACCTCTGATTCTTGAATGGAAGGGGTAGATGAGTAAGTTTCATAAGCTTCTGATTCCTCATCGTATTCCACCCGCGGATTCCAATCTCTATCAATCCTCCTAGAGGACTCTTCTTCAGGAATCTGAAGTAGCCTTGACCTTCATGCTACCTGCAGAACCCTCCCATCGGGAGGAGGGGCAAGGATCCGGAACTGACTTCCTTCACCTTGCTTCGTAGCAGAATTCGGCTCTCTAGGTTGCTCATTGACAGGGCTGTTCGCACCAATAACCCTGTCCTCTACTAGCTTCTGTAGTAATTCTCTGATCCGCTCTGGCGGCATACTGAGCACATATGGGGGGGGTTTGGAGCCATGCCAACAGCGCTACTCGGAAGTACTTGCTCTGTTGGTAAGCCTAACTCTTCTCGCAGATTTCCAAATTTGTTAAGGTTGTCAACTTGGATCCCATGGACGGAAGGAGTTCCTCCTGGGATTAGTGTGCTGTTGGGAGTCGCATTCTCGTCGAAATCTCTCCTCAAATCTTGCGGCAGAGGGTCTGTCATATCTAGAAACATCGCTCAGGATATTTTAGGTACTTTTATTCTGTTTCTCATTCGGAGAAAGAGATATTAGAGCAATAACCAAGCTAATTCAAGCAATAACAAGGCATATCACGTAGGCATGCACACTTTCAAAGACCTACGCGCACGATCTGCTTTTTTGTGCGATTTACGTACAGTAAAGAAATCTAGAAACCAGATCCATGGCTCACATGATCTTAGTTACGTTTTACTGAAATAATAGCAAACAATATCATGCAAGCATTCATGTTCATGCAAAGAACGATTTTGCGGGGGAAGCCTAAGGTGGAAACTCACGCCTTGGTTTTAAACAGTTCCCACAGACGGCGCCAGTAGATAGTGCCAAGAATAGTCACTACATAAGAGTAACGTTGCACACATAAAAGGTAATTACCAACCTAGAAACAAGGATCATGGTGGGAAGAGCTTCTCCACATGGTAAGGTTGTTGTCGTTCCTAGCCTGCAAAAAAGTGCTGAGCGTTTCAGCCAGCGTTGATTCTCCGACGATCAAGTCAGTTCTGATATCTTAGGAAACAAGAATGGAGACTGTAAATGATGAGAAAAACTACATGTTAAAGGTGAAGATCCTCAATATATATGACACAATATATTGAGGGTAACTTGGTAAACTTTACCATTGGTTATCTTGTAATACTTATGCAAAGTAAAGGACTGCCAAGTCATTCCACTGCCAAATATCTCATTAGTCAGCTCCCCAATCGGGAAGTGGCTTTGATGGGACATAAAGCCGAAAGATTCTCCAGAAAGGCGGACACTTTTTCTATCTTTGGGAAGCCCCCAGGAATAGTAGCACCGACCTACTGTACAAGTAGGGTTGTCACAAGTCAGGGTTCCTGCCTTGGCAAAGGTAGAATCTTTGCTCCACCAGGAAACTTAAGGAGTTACCATATATGCTTCTCATATGGCAACCTTGACAGGACAGAGTGTTAGCCTTGACGACTCGGGAGGTCATATCACTGATATACTAATATTCAACATTTTCATATACCAGTTTTTACTAGTGTATGACTCATATCTTTCATTTCCTCCCCACTTGATATCAGTCGATATCTTCAGCATACCAAACATAGATTTCAGATATCAATCTAATACCCATACTAATACTCATACTCATATTTGATATCCGATATATTGGTATATGAATACTAAATGGACCCTAAGCACTTGTTTTAATATAAATATAAGGTCAGTATTCAAATAAATAATAATAATAATTATTATTATTATAAAAAGTCAAGCGTAGCAGTTGATTACAGGCTTACAGCATACCGATTTTAAAAAAGAAAAGGTAAAAAGAAGACTTCCTACAATGGTTGTATCGTGTTGTTTCAATGGATTTGGATTGCTTTAATGAAGCCTTATTATAAAAATAGAAATAAAAACAAATTGAGATAAGGATCACATTTTAGTAATCATTGACGAGATTAACCTTAAACTAAATGTAATATATTGAGTTCATATCAAATTTTGTTGGTGGCTACAAAAGACTTCCAGCATTCACACCCCTATTCTGGCTGCCTACGCAGATTAAAAAAACGTAAGCTAATATTGAAGTCAACAAAAAAAAGAAGAGGAGAAAGTAGATTACTAATTTTCTCGGAAATTTCCATCAAAATAAATTAATTACAAAAAATATCACCTATATTGACCACAAGCTACTCTGTTAGAAAGCTTAAAGCAGGCGAAAACGCAATCTTATTACAACTTATTATTATTATAGAAGTTCATATTTTTTTCCAATAACATTCAATTTGACAAACCACAACGCATCATAATCTATATATTATTAAAATGAATGTTGATTCGAGCTCTCTCTTTATTTTTAGGTCCTATGTGGCGCGTTCTCCATTCGTTATTCCTATTTATCTTAAATTATCATTTCCAATATTTTTATTCATATATTTATTTATTATATTTAATTTAATATAAAAAGTTGCTCGATTTTTTTATTCTGTTTCTAAACATATTATAATATTCACATATACTTACCGCCAATATCTATTATTATTTTTAGGTCGTATGTGGCGCGTTCTCCATTCGTTATTCCTATTTATCTTAAATTATCATTTCAAATATTTTTATTCATATATTTATTTATTATATTTAATTTAATATAAAAAGTTGCCCTATTTTTTTATTCTATTTCTAAATATATTATAATATTCTAAATATATACTACCGCCAATATCTGTTATTCCATTTATAAATTCTAATTGAATATTGCTAATCATATATCCTAATATTTAATATTCAATATGTCAAATTTTCCATTATGAAATATGGAATGAGAGAATCAGCCCAAAATACGAAAGTCTATATTCTATTATATTTAAAATTAAAATCTCTATCCTACATCGCTTTTTAATAAAACTTCAATCTTGGAGAGCCTATATAAATATTCAAGATCAATCTATATTTTTTCATCAAGCAATTATTTCGCACAACCAATTTAATTTGACCAGTTGGCTGAATAATTAATTTTATTTTTATAGAATTTAATTTAATTTGATCAATTTATTAGTTGACCAAATAAATAGTTTATTTTGCATTGAAAATTTAATTTTGACCACTTAATTAGTCGGTCGAATAAATAATTTTATTTTTGTTAGAAAATTTAATTTTGTCAAATTGTTGGCCAAAAAATAGTTTTATTTTGTTTAGAAAATTAATTTGATCAATTAATTAGGATATAATTACATTTCAGCCATAATAAAGGAAACAATTACTCTAGAAATTATTAAGTTTGAGATCTTATCAAAGTGGATGAAATAGTGTCAAATACTACACAATTTTACACGATTAAAATAAATTATACTCATCTAATAAGCGAAAAATTAAAACCCAGCCAAAGAAGGGTTTGAATGTCTAGACAATGAACATTTACTCATTTGTACAATTTATATACTCGGTTATTCTAAAAGAAATTGTATTGCACAATAAAAATAAATTAATTAATTGGTTAAATAAATAGTTTTATTTTTTTCGGAAAACTTATAATTTATTTAGTATCTGTCATAGTAAACTTTATTTTTTCATAATTAATAATTAATAATTACTTCAAGAAATATTTGATATATAAATAAATACTTGAATTTCTTTTTAATGCACATAATCTATAGTTTTTCTATATCATGTAAATAATACGATTACAAATTCAAAATTTATATTATTATTTTTTATTATATTTTTAGTCTTTCTTTAATCCGAGGTCCTACGTTGAGTTACTTACATCCTCTATTTTTATTTACCTTATTAAATTTTTTTTTATATAAATTTAATTTGATTTAGATAAGTTGCGAGTATCACTATAAGAGTTTGAGAAGATAATCGGATTTGAGATATGTACAAGTATATATAAATATAAACGAGATTCGTAGATAGTATAATTTTAAAATTTATAGTTTGAATTAAACTTTTATTATTAATGTTTACTTTATAGCATATGATTATCAAGATATTTTATAAATTTAAGCGGGAAGATTAGCGAGTACTGCTACACGGGTTTTTGAGATTGGATTATGCAGTTGAATAACTTTTTAAACGGGTTTGAGACGGGTATGACTTATGAGTATATAAATTCAAACAAGTTTAAATAATTGTCGTGCTCTGTAGCTGTCAATAGCTCTGTTGGAAAATGTCAAACATGTGGAAAAAGTACTAGCGGTTTTCTTGAATTTAATTATAAACTAAAAAACTTCACCTCCCAAAAAAAATCCTATAACCACCAAACATATCACGTCTAATAATTTTAATAAATAATAAATACCCGTCGATTTTCGACGGGCTACACACTAGTATTATTAAAACGATTACGCATTCGAGCGCTCCCCTTAATTGTAGGTCCTATGTGGCGCGCTCTCCATTCATTATTCTTATTTATCTTAAATCTTCTTTTAATGTATTTTTAATCCATATATTCTATAAATTAACTATGAAATTTTCTATCCCACATCGATTTTCAATAAGACTCTATTCTTGGAGAACCATTATAAATATTCAAGATCAATGTGTATTTTTCTCATCCTGCAAATATTTTGCATACATAATTTAATTTGGCCAATTAATTAGTTGGTCAAATAAATAATTTTATTTTTATGTTGGACAGTGTAATTTGGCCAATTATTAAGTTGTCAATATTAATTCATATATTATTATTATTATTATTATTATTATAATTATAGTAATAATGTATCATCTCAACTTCATGCCACATATGTATATCAAATCAAATTATATACAAATTATATTTATTTTATTATCTCTACCTCTATATCGATATATTCTATATATACTAATATAATAATGGTAACCATATTCTAAATCATATCACACGTCTCATAATATATATATATATATATATATATATATATATATATATAATCTATCTATCTATCTATCTATCTATCTATATATCTATAATACGAATATGGATTCGAGCTCTTCCCTTAATTTTAAGTCTAATGTGGCGCGCTCTCCATTCATTATTCTCATTTATCTTAAATCCTCATTTTTTGTATTTTTAATTCATATATTCTATAAATTTAATATGAAATTTTCTATCCCACACGTATATTTTTCCATTTCGCAATTATTTTTCACAACCAATATAATTTGGCAAATTAATTTGTTGGTCAAATAAATAGTTTATTTTTATTGACAAATTTAATTTGATCAATTATGTAGTTGTCAATATTAATTTGTTTGATTTAACAAATTTTTAAATTGACATAAATAAAAGAAAAATCTCAAAAATACGTATTCTCAATTATAATTATTGGATTCGTGTATATATATATATATATATATATATATATATATATATATATACACACACACACACATAGGGATAATTCTCGAAATTTAACTTTGTGACGAGATGATCAGACGTACACAACAATGTATATAATGAAATATTTGACAAATTGTGAAGTAAAAAAAAAATAGTTTGATTTCTATTGATTTCTTGCAACTAAAGAAAGTGAAATAAAATCAAAGAAACACTCTTTTGATCAATTATCTAAATATTATCACTCCGAAATAATAGTAAATTATTTTTAATGTTCATGCTTATATATTGCAAAATAATATAATGAAATTAGAGGTCCTACGTGGAGCTCTCTCCTTTCAGTATTCTTATTTATCTTTAATCCTTATTTGGAATATTTTTAATCATTTATTCTATGTATATTTAATATAGATTTTCTCATCCCACATTGATTCTTAATGAAACTTCATCCTTGGAGAACCTATATAAATACTCACAATCCATGTATATTTTTTCATTCCGCAATTATTTTGCACAACCAATATAATTTGGCAAATTAATTTGTTGGCCAAATAAATAGTTTATTTTTATTGACAATTTTAATTTGATCAATTAATATTGTATACGATGAAATCTTTGATAGATTGTGAGATAACTACAAATTTAATTTTTCATATTTTAAATTATGTTTAGTTTGTACAAAAACATATTAGTTTGATTTCTATTGATTTCTTGCAACTAAAGAAAGTGGAATAAAATCAAAGAATACTATTTCTGATCAATTATCGAAATATTATCACTCTGAAATAATATTAAATTATTTTTAATGTTCATGCTTATATATTGGAAAATGATATGATAAAAATAAAATATTTGTCAAAGGAAGTACAATAAAATTGAAAAAAACAATCTTATTGGTGTATTTTATTTTATTTTTATCACTTTTGTAAAATTTACAGTAGATGCAGTTGCTGCGAGAGGAGAAGCTAACAATGAGATTTTAGAATTTATGAAAAAATTACACAAAATAGTAGTTCCTTGAAATTGGTGTTGTGTTTAAAATTGAGCTTACTAAAATTTACTTTCTATTGATTTTTCTTGGAGATAAAGAATGCGGAATAAAATCAAAGAAACAAGGGTTAATGACCTGTAAATTCCTCAACTTTCAACAATTTCTGGTTTTGCTCTCCACCTAAAGATTCTGCCTGTAAATTCCTCAACTTTCAGCAATTTTTAGTTTTGCTCTCCACCTATAGATTTTGCCTGTAAATTCCTCAACTTTCAATTGTTTCTGATTTTGCTTCCAACGATGGAATCCGACAAGAATAGTTTTGGAAAGTTAGAGACGTTGCTTAAATTAATCGATGTGGCACTCTCGTGGCATATATGTAAATTAAAAAAATATTTCATGTCATCGTCCCCACCACTCTCTCAGTCTCGTTCTCCTCTACTTTCTTTCATTCTCGCAGAGATAATTCAACCGAGAAAATACAGATCATGCGCTAGAAGGCACCTATAAAATCACAAGAATTTTAAATGCTACTCACACCCATACAGGCACCTATAAAATCACAAGAATTTTAAATGCTACTCACACCCATACAATCTTGCGCATGATCTGTATTTTCTCGGTTGAATTATCTCTGAGAGAATGAAAGAAAGCAGGGGAGAACGAGACTGAGAAAGGGGTGGGGATGATGACATGAAATATTTTTTATTTTTTTAATTTACATATATGCCACGAGAGTGCCACATAGATTAATTTAAGTCACGTCTATAAATTTCCAAAACTATTCTTGCCGGATCCCATCGCTGGAAGCAAAATCAGAAACAATTGAAAGTTGAGAAATTTACAGGCAAAATCTTTAGTTGGAGAGCAAAACCAGAAATTACTTAAAGTTGAGGAATTTACAGGCAGAATCTTTAGATGGAGAGCAAAACCAGAAATTGCTGAAAGTTGAAGAATTTACAGAACATTACCCCAAGAAACAATCTTATTGATGTATTTTTTTTTTTTATTATAACTACATCACTTTTATAAGATTTTCTTACAGTGGATTGTTGAATTAATAATATTACTCTCATTTAGATAATATTGTACTATTACTTTTATTTTTACATACTTATAAATTACAGCAGAATAAGGTTCCCCGTCGATTTTCGACGGGTTACACACTAGTATCTCCCTAAACTAAAACCACACACACACATACATATATACAAACATATATATAAACATCCAATATATATATATATATATATATATACTCGAAAAAGAAAGAAAAGAAGACTCCATTGCACTGTTCTTCTTCTTCTGCATACAAGAGCTTATATAGGTAAAATAAGCTTCACCTAACTGCAGGGCCTTGTACATTAATGTTAGTCTGCACTTGGTCGAACACATTTCCAACAAGCCTAAGATTGCTAAGCAGAGCATCACGTCCCGTTAAAACTACTTGGAAGAATCCGTCGATCTCCTTCCCTACCAGATCGACTCCTTGACAGAGCTCTCCTGCTGCTTTCTCCAAACCCGACTTCGACTCCTGCAGCACTTCTGCTTCAACGGGGTTTTCTACACCTTGCACAATGGGGTATACCTTCCCCACACCAGATTCAACAGCTTCTACCTCTTTCAAGAGAACGCGAATCTTGTCTGGGCGAATATTTCTAATTTCGCTATTTACATGTGTCTGGAGTTCGGAAAAAGCCTGTGCCCACGAGCAAGTCTCGGGCACTGGTAGGTCCGTCAACTTTTCTGCAGAACCGGAGAATGCAGCAGCGAATGCATTGCAGATGAAGAGGGTAACGACCTTAACCCCATACATGGCTCGCATCAAGACTTTTCCTTTTGACGAGTTCTTGATTTTTGGGAGGTCTAGGGTTTGAGCAAGGCTATCCATGACGGAGAAGATGTTATCGAGTCTGGGATTCTTTGAGCCCATATGCTGCCTCCATCCGTCCAGGGAAGAACGCGCTCGCACAAACTGCTTTGAGGAAGCACTGTCCAAGTCGTGCAAGAGGCATCGGAGGAAGAGGTGGCCTTGTTTCAGTCGGGAAATCTCGGAGCTGAAAGCAATGCAGATGTCCAGCAACTTCACACTACTGTCCAAGTACACATCAATCCACTTGTCATCCCAGTCGCAGACAGGGAGTTCGAGAGCAGTAATGAGAACTTTTATGTCGGCGTGGATTTCACACAGCAACTCCATGGCACTTTTCATCCATGTCAAGCACAGAACGTCTTCCTTGCCAGCAGGCTTAAGCTTTCTAAGCTTCTCTGCTAAATTTTCCTCAAAAGTATTTAACAGATCAAGCATCTTCGGTGACAGTGAGGATCCCTTAGGTAAAATCATGCGAAATGGATTTCCAAATGGGAGGAAAGTCCTGTGAGGATCCTGCGTACGACTCATTTGATGCACTAAATCCTGAGAAGAAAAAACACATGTGAGGATACTATGTATTTGACGAAACGTAGGTTAAATGGAATCACAGAAAAGATAGAAAACCACAAAATTCACCAAACCTATAGTAAACATGTATGAAGTGGGGAAACCAGAATAAAATCTTGAGAAATTACTGAAAAATAGGCCGTCTCTCCAACTACAGTAGTTAATAAATTTTCTTCCAATTTCCACAAATCAACAAACAATATCAACGAGAGCAAACACAAAGCGTCAACAATACCAAGCTCACAACAATTATAATAATCAACATCGCTCAAAACGGTCAATCACAAAACATTTCCAGATTCTTGCAATTAAACCCCAAAATTCAAAGTAAAACCTAATAATTATGGAAATAATTCTAGCGAACCAAAAAAAAAAAAAAAACTTGACATATCTTCAAAAGAAAAGGAGAAGAAAAAAACCAATCCGAACAAAGACTTACCAGATTCATCATATTTTCACCTATAAAAACAGTAAAAGCAGACGAATTCCCGATGACCTTCTAAATTAGGCCAAGGCTAAAGCGTTCAAAACAAACTCCTAACTACAATTCACGAGAAGGAGACACAAACAGAAACGGAGATACACGCAAAATGAGTATACATGGAAGAGAGAAGAGAGAGGAAGTCGTACCTGAAAGGCTGAAACGGTACTCAGAGACGCGTAAAAGAGAAGTGGTGAAAGTTCGAGGAATATCAGTTGTAGAGATAGTGGGTTTGATTTGATTTTATCAAATAATAAATGGTTTTTCACGATGGGGCACGTGGTGGAATTCCATTGGATAATAGTATTTCGAGGGTGTAATTTTCTAATGGTAGCCCCCGCCAGCAGGAGATCAGAGTCCGGAAACCGACCGTTGCGTCTTAGCCGGTGACGTCAAATTGCGATAATATTATTTTTTATGAGCAGATTATTACGTGAATTGCTTCTTACTACGGATACAAATATTTTTTGGGAAATTATAATAGAGTGATGCTATCCGTTTAATTTATTTATTTAATTTTGTAATTTCTCCACATTCATTTAATTTATTATTTTTTGAGTAATCTAATTAAAGTGAATGCATAAATATCTATTAAGTAATAATATTTTCGAAAGATTAATGAAAATCACAAAATAACTTTATTAGTTTAATTTCGTATTTTTTGTATTCATATTTCTCTCTTTAAAAATTGCGGTTTAGATTAATTAAGTAAATACATTAGAGTACTAACCAACACCATTATTTTATTTGATAAATTATAAGTTAAGATTATTAATATATTCATTTTATGTCCGGACATATATGTCCAAAAAGTATTAGTGATTCTAATATTAGGGGTGTTTTGTTACTAATAAAAAACTCGCCAACGTAATTTATTTTTTCAGTGGGAATTTCAGCAAAATTTTTTTTTAAACACCCAATTTATAACCAAAATTCCATACTAAGGTTACATATATGTGTCTATGTATCTGTGTTTGTGTGTATTCAGCAATTTGATTTTGTGAATATGTTCCTACATTGATTACATGAGCCTTAATATGTTAATTTGTTTAAAAAAAATTACATAGTGTCAAATTAAGTTATAAGAAAAGACTAAAATTTTTTAAGTTTTTTTTTTTGATAAATTAACAATTAAATTTAAAGATTGTCCGAAACCTTTGATCTCGGTAGAGGTGTTCAACCGACCCGGAACCACCGGTTCTGGCCCGGAACCGAAACCATGGTCAACGGTTTTCGGCCTAGAACCGCGGTCAACGGGCCGGTTCCGACCCGGAACCGTGCTTGGGACGGGCCGGTTCCGGTTCCAAAAGCTAGGAACTGTGAACCGGCGGTTCCTACAATTTTTTATTTTTTTTAGTTTTAAATTATATTTTGTGTTAATTCATATTAATTATATCACATAGACAGCAAAAATGACAATTACAATGGTAAATTGAATGAAAAAAAGCCAAAAATGGTTGTTGGGAAAATTATAAGGTTTCGATTTGATACCAAAACCCAACTGATTCTCCAACCGAATAGATGATCGCGCCAACCTAAATAGTGTTTTCCAGCTCGCCTGTTTGAGCCTTAGATGTTCTAGGATTACAGGTTAAGGAAGCGGAAGACAGCAATCGACCCAGCTGTGTCTACAGCAGGAGTCAGCTAGCGGAAGACAGCAGTCGACCCAGCTGTGTCTACAGCAGGAGTCAGCTAGCGGAAGACAGCAGTCGACCCGAGCCGTGTTCACGGCGGAGTCGGCCAGCAAAAGGCAACGGCGTCAACCTTCAGTGAGTGATCCGGCGAGCTCGATCAAGCCGAAGAGAATTCGAGCGGGAGTTCAAAACACGGTAGTCCGGTACATGTACGAGAACAAAGGAACTATCTCGAAGACTCCACGACGGCAACGGTCCGGCTGCGAATTCAAAAGCCGGCTCTAAAGGCGAGAAGATCCCGAGGAATCGAGAGGAAGTCAACCTACCTCGACCAATGAGGATTGCCGAGATCGACGTCCTAGACTTGAGAACCTAGGATGTGACACAAATGAAGACGAGTGCGAGATACGCCCAACGGCGAGATCTTGTATTTAAGAAGAGTAGGTAAGATTCAAACGGCTCCTCCAACGGCTAGTCTTGAATCTCTACCTATATAAACCCGTCTTCAACCTCGGGATCGGATACGAAAAACTCTCTACAAGCTTTCATTATGCGAATTCTTTATTCTTTCAAAAGCTCCCGCTCTACATAGATCGAAAGAACACTTTATCTTAAAGTGTTTCTAGTTAAGCTAACCGTTAGTTTTTCGTCTGTTCCCTAGGCCAAACTCATTGTATATCTTAAGCCTAGATTTCGAACGAGTTCATCATTCTCTGAAGTTCTTAATTGTAAGAACTCGTTCACAGTTGGAACCCCACCCAAACCCAAACCCGAAGGTTAGGTAAAGGTACGCTTGCTCGAAGCGTAATTCGAGTGGTTAGGTTAGCTTCGCACTGTAAACCGTGGCGAAGGTGTATAGGCTTGGCCGATTGCCCGCATAGCTTGTTGGAACACATCTCGGGTTAGAGTTGTGAAGTTGCTTGGTACTTGGAAACCAAGTGGTAGTGGATTAGCAGTGAACCCGGTCGTGGACGTAGGAGGTGTTACCTCGAACCACGTAAAAACTCGCGTCTTCTATCTCTCTCTTTACTTTTGCTTTATATTCAATTCGTGTGTACTAACGCCTTCATATCATTGCATACTTGTTCAAAAGCGCACACACGGTACTCTCCAAAGACATGTGTTCTGGAAAAGTTGCACAACCCGACTAAAGCGAAAACGATAAGTTAATATTTTCAAACCGAGTTTTTATAAGTAAGCCGAGCTAAGTTTTCAAACCACCACTTTCCGCGCATGGTGAGTTGTTTACCCGGTGACCCTCCCAATTTGGATCAATAACTAAGCTCTCACTCAACTCCGTTTTAACTTGATAAAAGTTTCGAAAAATCTACTTGGTGTATTCACCATCTACACCAAGTACCCGGCTCGGGGACCATCGGTGGTATCGGAGCGGTGGTTCAAAAGACCACCGTTTTGCGTATCAAGAGATCTCTCTTGACGCTCGTGTCGGTGGTCATCGAACATATCCGTTTCTCGAGAAAAACTCATCTTATTACATACCGCATGTCTATGGATTCTTATCTTAACGGAATCTCCACCTTCTCGGTAGACGACTATGCAATACGGAAATTCGATTGAAAAGCTTTTTGTGCACATCACGACATGATGTGGGACGTCATTTCGAGACGGACCCATCGCTTATATACAAACAAGGAGCGAACTCGTACTGCTCATGATGGAGGCCAACCGGCCGAATACCGGCCAATTCTCGAAGCCCGAAGAAGGAATATTCTTCCGAAGAGCGAAAGAAGCGGTCCAGGCCGGCTTCGCAAGGAACACCATCTCTTCAACGAGTCTCGAACGCCTACCCGAGTAAAATCATCAAGTGCGAGACGGCCAAAGAGATGTGGGAAACACTCGCCAAGCTATGTGAAGGATCGAAGAGATCAAAGAAAACAAATTCACAATAGCGTGCCAAAAATTCGACAACTTCAAGCGGCTAGCCAACGAGTCCATCGAAGCGATGGAGCTAAGGTTCTCAAACATAGTCATTGAGATAGAGACAATCGAATCGGGAAGTATACCCGGCGGGAAAAGAATCTAAAGGTTCTTTCAAACTCTTTCACCGAATGGAACACTTACAAGGTAGTTCACCAAAGTCGAAGTGACTTGGGTGATCTATCTACGAAGGTTGTTCTCACTCTTAAAAGCCAACGAGTACAACTTGAAGATCACTCAAGAAGAATCTTCAAGCGGACGAATGACGGAGAACTCACCCCTCTCCAAAAGAAATAGCTTTCGAGCCAACTCGAAAAGTCGGCTCATGTCAAGTCAGTCGAGTCCTCCAAGACGAAGAAGGACAAAAAGGATATGAGCAAAGAGGAGCTACTCGAAGAAATTGCCATGATGGTGAAAAGTTATAACGGACTCAACACCAAGAAGGGCAAATACAAGAAGTTCTTCGGGAATTACGGAGATAAGTACGCAAAGAATGAGAAGTCACTCGACAAACGAACCGAAGAAGGTTGCTTCAATGCAAGGAACCAGGACACTACCGACAAGATTGTCCAAAGTTGTCCAAGAAAGATAAAGACCAATTAAAAGCTAAGGCAGTTGACCGAAGGAGAGCTTATATCGCTGATGAAGAATCAGAGTGCAATAAAATGGATGACATGCCATTTTCAGACTCGGAAGAAGAAGCCCTGATGGCCAATCATGAACCTGATTGGGATACTTGCTTCATGGGACAAACAGACGGCATCGATGAAGATGAGGTAACGTCTCGAACTCTAAATCTATCTAACACCTCACCATCACACGAACACTCTACACAGGACTCAGAATCTGGACTACCTGATTGGAGTCTAGTAGAGAAAGTAATGAACGATTCCAAGGAGCTTCAAGAGATCCTTGACGTCATTATGTGTGAGAATGCCGAGCTGAAGGCGGAACCGGAAAGACAAAAGTATCGGTACACAAATTCGATACAACTCAGCTCCAACAGGAAGTCGTTTCACTAAATGACAAAATAGTGAAACAAGATCAGCTGATGAAAAAAGTCAACACTGAGAAGAAACAGCTGATAGAAGATGTGGAAAAGGTCACAGCTGAATCGGAAAGGAAGTCAGCTGAGATCATTGAGCTGAAAATCACCGAAGAGGTACTATCTAAGAAGATAGTAGCTCTCATCAAAGCCACGTCAACAATGGACGAGATCATTAGTGCTCAGCGTCCAGCAGCACTCAAAGCGGGACTGGGATACAACGAATCAAAGGATGCCTCAAACATTGCCTCCACAAGTGGAACAAAGGTTATGTTTGTACGAGCAAATGAACCTTCAACCCAAAGAAATTTCAAAGATCAACAATTGAGGACACAGCAGGCGTCGGGAAGAACAGCTGTGAAAAATTCTCAAGCTCCGTTGAGGACACAGCAGACGTCAAAAAGAACAGCTGTGAAATAGTCTCAAACTCCGTCGAGAACACAGCAGACATCAAGAAGGTCAGCTGTGCGGCAACCTCAAGCTCAGCTCAGACAGCAACGTGCTCAACCTCAACGAAGACCACAAGCTGGATTTTACAGATACCGACGCACAGACGTTGATCGATATCAACCAAGATATCAGAGATACCCAGCTGGATACCACTCATACGAGTATCAGCTGGATAATCATTTCCAGCCACAGCATCAGAGACAGCAGAGACAAAGGAACGTCTCAGCTAGGCACACAGCTGGAAATCAAACAAGATACAGACAACAAAACAAGAAGACACGAAGATCAAGACCACGCCAGCAACAAAAGAAGAACACAATGAATGTGTATATCGACTCAGCTGGAAGAATTATCAGATCAAATGACCCAATTAGAGTCATCAAGCAGATCTGGGTCGTCAAAGGATCTCTTTCTAACCCACAAGGACCCAATTAAAACTGGGTACCTGAATTTTAACTTTTTGTTTAGGTTGCAAGGAATCGACGCATCTCTGAGGAGTCGATGAGAACGCTTTGGTACTTGGACAGTGGATGTTCCAAGCACATGACGCACCTAAAGCATCTACTCCAGGAGTATATTGAGCGTACAGGTCCACAAGTAACATTTGGTGACAACTCCAAAGGCCTAACCAAAGGTTAAAGTACATTTAAAACTAGAAATGTTATAATCTCAAATGTTTCTTATGTACAAGGATTGCAACATAACTTGCTTTCCATTAGCCAATTCTGCGACAACGGTTTTTCTGTCAAGTTTGATGCACAGGAAAACCAAGCAGATACTACTAAGAGAGAAAATAGAAGGAAATATGTACTTCGGAACAACAAAGCCCTCCGGAGACTTGTCTTGTATCAAAAAGCAGAATGAAGTCACTGGTGGCACGTACGGCCGAATCATCTCAACTTCAAGACAATCAACAACCTGGCTAGAAACCAGCTCGCTCATGGAATTCCAGATCAAGTATATGACAAAAGTCATATGTGCAGCGCGTGTCAACAAGGAAAACAAACAAGAATTTCATTCTCTCTCAAGCCCTCAACCGATCGAGTTCTTCAACTTCTTCACATGGATCTTTTTGGTCCAGCTTACTCCAAGAAGCTTCAATGGCAGAAAATATACTCGGTCGTTGTGGATGATTTCTCAAGATTCACATGGGTATCTTTCTTGTACCAAGAGCGAAACGAGAACTAAGCCGCCTATCCCGCCGGAAAGATTATCAACACGAAGGAGTGCAAGATAATGGCAATAAGATCGGATCGTGGAACGGAGTTTCTAAATGAAACTATTTATGATTTTTGCGAGAAGAACGGAGTTCAACACCAAACATCTGCGGCTCGCACACCTCGGCGGAATGGTGTAGCGAACGAAGAAACGGGGAACTCTCAAGGAAGCAGCTACCTCAATGCTAGCTAGCTCTGCCATTCCAAAGAAGTTACGGGGCCGAAGCAATCAACACGGCTTGCTTCGCTCGAGAATCGCTCCTACTCGCATCAAGACGAGGAAAGACACCGTATGAGCTATGGAACAACGAGAATACCATACATTGGATATTTCAAGGTATTCGGATCCAAATGTCACATTCTCAATAATGGGAAGACACGGCTCGAACGTTCGACGAAAAGACGAGGCCAGGGAGTATTCCTTGGTTACTCCATTGTGAGTAAAGCATACGAGTCTTCAACGGAAGAACTCGAATGGTCGAAGTAACTCCGCATGTTACCTTTGACGAATCCTCATCGAATATAAAGATTCTATTAAACGAAGAAGCGAAGGAGAATCTTCAAGATTGATTCGAGACAAGGGCTCGAGAGAATAGAATCGGGAATGCGCCGAACCATTAATTTGGGACAATGAGCCGGAGGAGGAAATTCAAATCAACCGAAGCTCCACCGGTGGAAATCAAGAAGAAGCTTCAACGCCAAATCAAGGGGGAACATCATCAGTGAAATCCAACACGAGTGAGTCTAGCTCCATCTCAGTGAGCCTCTACGGACATCTCCTCAAAATCCAAATCAAAGAAGCAAACTCTCAGGGATTTAACTCCGAGAACAACTCGAAGACGACGAAATTTAGCCAACTTCAAGCGTGATCAGCGGAAGAAGAAATTCGTAAGAGGAAGATGGATTGAATATCATCCATCATCGGCAATCATTGGAGAACCATCGACCAAGTCGAAACCGAAGCTCGAGTGCTCAAGCTTCATCGGATCATCAAGAGGCGGCGGCACGGCTCGACTCTCGGTAGAGCTAGAACGACGGTCTATGATGAAGACACGGCTCTAATGGCGTGTTACGTAGCTCAGGGTGCCGAGCCTCGATCAATTCTCGAAGCTTTGAAGAGTGTGCCTTGGACAAATGCCATGCGAAGAAGGCTGAACGAATTCCTCGAAATTGTGTGGGAATTAGTCGACGGACCTCGAAGTCAAAGTCATAGGACTCGAATGGATATTCAAGAACAAGTTGGATACCACGGGAGTCGTCATCGAAACAAAGCTCGACTCGTTGCCAAGGGCTACACTCGGCGAGGAAGGAATTGACTTCGAAGAATCTTTTTGCTCCGTGCAGCACGATTGGAAGCAATCGGACTATTTCTCGCCTTTGCGGCACATCACAAATTCAAGGTCTATCAAATGGATGTGAAGTGTGCATTCACAAATGGAGAAATCAAAGAAGATGTCTACGTTGAACAACCTCGGGATTCGAAGTAGAAGGAAATAAAGTCTACAAACTAAAGAAGGCTCTTTATGGATTAAAGCAAGCACCTCGAGCTTGGTATGACACTCTGTCAAATTTTCTCATATCCAAAGGATTCAAGAAGGGCTCGATGACAGACTCTCTTCACCATCAAGTCGGGAAGATATCACTGGTTGTTCAAATCTACGTAGACGACATCATCTTTGGATCAAGATCAAGATTCTTATGCCAAAGATTTGGAGAGATGATGTCGAGAGAAGTTCCAAATGTCCATGATGGGAGAAATGAGTTTTTAACATAGGACTTCAAGTCAAGCAATCTTCGGAAGGGATCTTCGCCAAATCAATCCGAATACGTGAAAGATTTGATCGCCAAGTATGGTGTTCAATCAAGCGAGAGCTGTAAAGATTCCAATGAACACCAGCGGAAGATTGAACCGAGAGCGAAGGAAGTCGGTTGATTCCGGCAAATACGGAGGGATAATAGGATCCTGTTTTGTATCTAACGACAAGTCGTCCGGAACATCTCTTTCGCGGTCGGAGTGTGTGCCGGATTTCAAGTTGATCCAAAGGAAGCACACATGCAAGCGACGAACATTCTCAAGTATCTCGAAAGGAACTCGAATGTTGTTTGGGTACCTACCAGGTAGAAGACAATCTACAGTGGATGATACTCGGATTCGGACTTCGGGAGATCGATTGGACGGAAAATCAACTTCGGGAACTTGTCGGTTCTTAGGAAGCAAGTTGATCTCATGGTTTTCAAAGAAACAAACGTGCGTCGCAACTTCCACGACGAAGCGAGAATATATGGCCGGAAGTCTTCGCAAATTCTCTGGCGAAACATCACCGGATGACTATGAAGTAAAAACCGGACAGTTCCAATTTTCTCGTGATAGCTCAAGTGCGATTGACATATCGAGAGAATCCAAGATTTCACACAAGATGCAAGCATGTAGACGTACGACATCATTTCATCGAGAGATCACGTAGAAAAGAAGGATGTGATTGTTGAGAAAATTCACACGACATACAATGATATTCTCACAAAACCGCCGATAGAAGCAAGATTCAAAATCTTGTGCGGATTACTTGGACTTCTCAACCCGACGATGCTTCACACTTGAATGGAAGCGAACCAATTGAATGGAAGCAGACCAATTGAACGGACGAGACCAATGAATGAAACGAACCAAGCCGAATACAAGCAATCAACCGAAAATCGAATCAATGTCACCGATATCGAGAAAGAATTCAGCTAAACCGAATGCGAAAGGAAAGGATTATTCAGTGAGAGGAACCATTGGAACCACGATGACCCAGACACCCACTCAACCGAGTATCGGTGACTACAATGATCACCGAGAGGTTTGAAATAACTTTAATTACACCTACTCAATCTGTTTTCTGTCAATTCACATCTTGTCATTTCTAATCAATATTAATTAAAAGTCTGCAAAGAATTGAATAATGGGAGTTTCGAGGTAAAAGTCAAAGCGCCTCAACCGTTCTCTCTCGCACATTAAATTGACATGACGCGAGAATCACTCCCAGTCGTAGATCTTCTTATTAACAGACAAATCTTGATCGTCCATTCTTCAAGAAATCTCTTTAAATATGCTAGAAGATATACGCATCAAACGTAGAAAGTTTTTTTTTTCTTCATTCTTTCTTATTTCCATCAATTGGTATTGTTTGTTTCTACTAACAAAAGATGCAGAAAAAGAACATGGAATCCAGAAAGATGTCTCCCGAAGCCAATCAAACCTGAAGAATCTGTCAAAGCTTCAAGATAAGAGTTGCTTAACTCTCAGAAACCTCAAAGAAGACGGAAGTCCAGAAGAAGGTGAAGCCCATCGACGTAACTGTGCCGCAAGAGGAGACTGCAAAGCTCAAGAACGTCATCCACCAGGAAGGTGCAGAAAACTTTCTGGGAATGACAAAGGAAAAAGACCTCCTCAACCCCACTGTTTCTCTCAACATAAAGGAGAGAACGGGACACACAACTCCCTGGGATGCAAAAATCAACGTCAACAGACCTGGACCAGATGTTGATGAAACCGGAGTATTAAGGAGCAGTCATTTCAAAGCTCCTGCTCCGCCACAGGAGGCACAGAAAAAGATGCGGGAAACAAAGCGATGCATCTAACTCCGTCCCACTGAATCGGAGACAACTTGAGGAGACAAAATATACTGAAGCACTGTCTTCAAACCGAAGACTCAAGTCAAAGGTGCTCAGTCAGTCAGCAGAGAAGCCAGCTGACATTATGAGAGAATTCGTAATCACTCTCCGAGGAGCAGAAGGCCCACAAGCGGTCGTTTCTTACGGTGGAAGAGAAGTTCACGTCCCTGCTTGAACATAATCATCACCAACACCGCAACGGAGTATTCCAGCTGAACAACCAAGCTTAAACCCCAAGACAGATGGGATACTTCAACCGCCTTCTCTTCAGTTTCCTTCAGCTCCACAGGGACACCTTCTTCGAGATCTTTCAATAAAAGATGCTCAAGTCCCTGCACCAAGCTCAAATGAGAAACTTCACCCAGCCAACGATCACCTGCAGCTGGATGATGATGATATGAGCTGAATACAAATCCCTCAAGTGCTGTATCAGACTTTCTCATTCAATCTAAGAAGTCTGAAGAAGCAAAAGTTGCAAGGAATGAAGATTGTGCCCGACTCAGAAGATGATGTCTCCCGTGCCAACTCATCCTTCCAAGCACTCAGCTGGACTGCCCCAGCTGAATCAGGCCAAGGACGCTGTGTCTGCAACCACAGCTGAGGCTAATGCAACTGAAGAAGAGCGCCGGCTAATACAAATGAGCCACTAAGACTCTAAACCTCGTGCTCGTAGCCGAAAACCACGGTTCGCCAAACTAAAACATCGCAACAGCCGATGGTGAATATCTCCCACCCTGTTTTGATCATGCCAAAAAGGGGGAAGTAAGGGAGAAGAGAGACAAGTCAATGAAGAGGCAAACTGTTGAGCTAGAGGAACCAGCTGAATCAGAATCAGCTGAAGAAGAGGAGTCAAAAGAAATAAGCAAAGGATGCAGAAGAGAAGACCCAGCTGACTGAAGACTGAAGATTTTTTTTCTTCTTTCTTTTTCCTGTGTTATAATGTATTTTCTTACATTAATAAAACACAAGTTTCTCTGCATCATAAGTTGTCTCGCTAGGTTTTGGCATCATCAAAAGGGGGAAATTGTTGGGAAAATTATAAGGTTTCGATTTGATACCAAAACCCAACTGATTCTCCAACCGAATAGATGATCGCGCCAACCTAAATAGTATTTTCCAGCTCGCCTGTTTGAGCCTTAGATGTTCTAGGATTACAGGTTAAGCGGAAGACAAGACCGACCACCGTGTCTACGGCGGGAGTCGCCTAGCGGAAGACAAGAATGACCCGTGTCTACGGCAGTCGGCTCAGCGGAAGACGACGTCGACCACCGTGTTCACAAATGAGTCGCCTAGCAAAAGACAAGAGTGTCAACCTTCACTGAGTGATCCAAGAGCTGATCAAGCTGAAGAGAATTCGAGCCGAGTTCAAAACACACGGTCCAGTCAGATGCAACAAAGGAACTATCTCTGAAGACTCCACGACGAGACAGTCCAGCTCTGAATTCAAAAGCCAGCTCTAAAGGCAGAAGATCCCGGAATCAGAGGAAGTCAACCTACCTCGACCAATGAGGGATTGCCAGATCAGCATCCTAGACTTCAGAACCTAGGATGTGACACAAATGAAGACAAAGTGCGATACGCCCAACGGCAGATCTTGTATTTAAGAAGAGTAGGTAAGATTCAAACGGCTCCTCCAACGGCTAGTCTTGAATCTCTACCTATATAAACCCGTCTTCAACCTCAGGATCAGATACGAAAAACTCTCTACAAGCTTTCATTATCTGAATTCTTTATTCTTTCAAAAGCTCCCAAGCAGTTCTACATAGATCAAAGAACACTTTATCTTAAAGTGTTTCTAGTTAAGAAACTGCTTAGTTTTTCGTCTGTTCTCTAGGCCAAACTCATTGTATATCTTAAGCCTAGATTTCGAACGAGTTCATCATTCTCTGAAGTTCTTAATTGTAAGAACTCGTTCACAGTTGGAACCCCTTACCCAAACCCAAACCCAGAAAGGTTAGGTAAAGGTACGCTTGCTCGAAGCGTAATTCGAGTGGTTAGGTTCTTCAGTACCCGTAAACTGAAGGTGTATAGGCTTGACGATGCTGCCCGCAACCGTTGGAACACGCTCGGGTTAGAGTTGTGAAGTTGCTTGGTACTTGGAAACCAAGTGGTAGTGGATTACCGGTGAACCCGTCGTGGACGTAGGAGGTGTTACTCCGAACCACGTAAAAACTCGCGTGCTTCTATCTCTCTCTCTTTACTTTTGCTTTATATTCGGTGTACTAACGCCTTCATATCATTGCATACTTGTTCAAAACTGCACACACAGCTGCTCTCCAAAGACAGCTGTGTCTCTCGAAAAGTTGCACAACCTGACTAAGCTGAAAACGATAAGTTAATATTTTCAAACTGAGTTTTTATAAGTAACTGAGCTAAGTTTTCAAACCACCACTTTCCGCACCGCCAGCTGAGTTGTTTACCCAGCTGACCCTCCCCAGCTGGATCAATAACTAAGCTCTCACTCAACTCCGTTTTAACTTGATAAAAGTTTCGAAAAATCTACTTGGTGTATTCACCCCCCCCCCTCTACACCAAGTACCCAGCTCAGGGACCATCAATGGTGATAATAATAATAAGGTTCGAACATGAACCGGCGGTTCCGGTTCGGAACCGTGGAACCGTTTTTGAATAATTATATATTTTCATTTGTAATTGATCATATATTATTATGAATGAAGATATATTTTGTTCTATATCGATTTTATACATTACATTAATGATTTATGAGTTTGCATGACAATATAATTTATATTTTCAAAAATAAAAAAAATAAAAAAATAAAAAAAATTTAGACGGTTCGGGCCCTAAACCGGCGGTTCCGACCCGGAACCGTGGGCTGTGGCGGGCCGGTTCAGGTTCCAACTTTCCCGAACCGGAACCGACGGTTTCGGAACCGGCCCGTGAACACCTCTAGATCTCGGGCATTAACTACTGTACCACTAGGCCAACACAATTAAAATAAATAAATAAACAGATATATAAAGGCCAAAAGTAAGTTGCGCTTTTCGAAAAATGGGAAATTTGATTCAGTATATTATTTATGCATGTAAAAATAATTGCATGTGTTATTCGGAGTGAGATTTAAAGGCACAAAGGTGTAGTGCAAAAGCAGTTTGGATGTACGATATTTGTTAAATGTTTTAATTTAATGTGTTGTAAATTTAAATTTTAAATTAAAATACTTTACATGTGTCGCACATCCAAACTGTTTGTGCACTATACCTTGGTGACTCTAAGTCTCTATCGTTATTCGGTGTTTAGATATCGAAAAATCAAAATCAGTGGTTACCAAAGTATTACTCCTTTGATTTTTCCTATGACTTTTTGTTTCCTTTGAAGATGATGAAAATATTATTCATATTTTTCTTTTTTGACTAAATTGCCTGAAAATTTCTGAACTTTTCATAAATTCTGGTTTTGCTCCCTATAAAAAAATTATGCGTGACAATTCCCAAACTTTATATTTTGTCTGATTTTGCATCCAAGGTCGGTTTTTTTTTAAATTGTGTGCTGACTTGGCAGCCGAAAATCCTACGTGTCCTAGTCGGCCAACGAGTAAATAATTATCTAAACAACGAATTGCCTATAAATTCCTGAACTTTTGTGAAATTCAGTTTTTGCTCTAAAAAAAAATTAATTTATGCAACAAATTTCCAAACTTTTTAATTTGTCTGATTTTACATCCAAGGTCGGTTTTTTCCAAATTGATGACACAAATTAGAGGCTGCAAAAAATTGCAAAAGAAGATGAGTTCAAGATGCAAAAGACTATAAAAAGTATCAAAACAAACTTCCATCACTTCCATTCATTACAAAATACTCCCTCTGTCCCAATAGCAAGGTCTCTCTTTCCTTTTTCGTCTGTTCCAATAGCAAGGTCTCATTCCAAAAATGGAAATAATTAACTCTTCAAAAGACTTGAGACCTACCACTTTTTATCTTTTTACTCTTGTTTGTTAATAACTGTGCCCAAAAGAAATGAGACATTTCTATTGAGACGGAGGAACTATGTTGCAAGGTGCATACAAGCATATAGTTTCTGTTCACATCACTAAGCCAAAAACAAAAATGGCATTTAAAATAGGATTTCGGTTCATGTGTATCATCCTTCAAACAATTTGTGGGAAATCGATATTGGATGCAAAATCAGACAAATTAAAAAGTTTGGAAATTTGTTGCATAAATTAATTTTTTTTAGAGCAAAAACAGAATTTCACATAAGTTCAGGAATTTATAGGCAATTCGTTGTTTGGATAATTATTTACTCGTTGGCCGACTAGAACACGTAAGATCTCCGACTGTCAAGTCAGCACACAATTTGAAGAAAACCGACCTTGGATGCAAAATCAGACAAAATATAAAGTTTGGAAATTGTCACACAAATTTTTTTTGTGAAGAGCAAAACTAAAATTTATGAAAAGTTTAAGAATTACCAAGGGAAAATCTCGATTTCGATAATTTCATTTTCTTTACTCGAGGCACTGATTTTTACGATTTTCTTTCTAAATTGTATACACCTTTTCCCTTTCCAGTCGACGATGATTTCTGTAAACGTTAATAAGTCCCAAAAACACCGTTATCCATCCCAATCAAGCAAGTTTACATATGTAAAAAATTTTGTTTATCACAAATTATATTTCAGTTGGTACCAATTACTTTTAGCTTGTCAAACATAGCTCTCATTTAACACAGCTCAATATTAAGAGAATTAATTTTAAATTTAGTTGGAACACTGATGATAACACGGGTGAATTAAAAATAACTTGCACCCTAAAAATATACAATATCAGCAATAGACTATAGTTAATTTCTATTTTTTTAATCGTAGGAAAAATCATTTATCTCAATCTGATGGAAGAAGTAGGCTATAAACGGAAGCACTACAAAAAATCAAATTACATAAGCAAGACCTGCCTAATACATCCATTTGCCAGCTAGTTTTCATTCCTACACACACACACACACACAATATGAGACACAACATGTGAATGCATAGCTAAGCTTGTCGTCGACCAACAAGGACTGAGGACTGGCATGATGATATATATATATATATATCAATATAAACATTCCATTTTACCAAAATATCTGACCTAAAATAGCAGTCACCCAACATTAAACAAACATAAGATGTAATACAGCCTATGCTTTTCTGTACTACCACTGCTAAGATTTTATAAAAGGAATTCTGATTCTAATCCTGCAAGCAATGTTTATATACTGCACAGCCATGGCACAAGCATCGTCATATTATACGTACCTTACTTGCCCATCTCACCATCTGTGTGTGTCGAAGCTGACCATATATTGCTACTCTGGGCGTGTGAAACCTAGATCCATAATTAACTTGAAAAGAATGTGAAACAAATTGCTGTCGTTTTTTTCTATATATGAAGAGTCAAGAATAATCACTCATGTCACAAGTGCTAATGCTTTTAGGCAATAACTAGACAAAAAAATGGTGATAAATACGATTGGAGCTGATAATGAAGCGGTATAAATAAGCACGCGAGAATTTTTCATTCAAACAAAGTGAATGAATCCTCGTACTATCTTATCTCCATTTAGTTGGCATGTGATGGTTCCTACTGCTATCTCCTTCACTAATATCAGATGTACCTTCACTGCTTTGTTTGTTTGTCAACTCCAAACCTTGATGACTTTCTTCTCGGTGGGAACTCAATGATTCACGAGCAATTCGTCGTTCCTGAATTTTCAGGCAACATTTTAGTAAAACAGGAAGATTTACATTTGGACAAGGGACTTTGTTTTTTCTTCCTATGCATTGAACTTGAGATGAATCATACCTCACGAGACAGCAAGTCCTCAGATTCCAGCATGTGTATGACATGCCCCATTTTTGGCCTCTTCTGGGCATCAGGATCAACACATTTAAGGGCTATCAAGATAAGACGTTTGAGCGCTTTTGAAGCAGGCCTTTCGGGCAATTTGGGATCCACTACTTCCTCCGACTTTCTGCTTCCAACCATCATTTTCAGCCACTCAACCAGATTAACCTGTAGTTTGTGTCCTTGGTGAGAGTTGCAAATAGAAGTCGTTTCTGATGAACATTAATTGCATAATATCAGACATTTCTCAGTTTTCTACGGACTAACCTCTCCCTGCGGCCGGCTATAATCAACAGGGGATCTTCCGGTAATAACCTCCATAATTAGTATCCCAAAGCTATAAATATCACTCTTCTCATTCAGCATACCAGTGCAAGCATATTCTGGAGCAACATATCTAGCAGAAGAATGAATAATTTCAAATTTCCCACAACCAAATCAGCTTAGTTTAACTAGACGTAGATATATCAAGAATTTATCTTTCCATAATAATGTGACTAACCCAAACGTTCCCATTACTCGAGTCGTCACATATGAGCTCTCTGAATTCAAGAGTTTAGCAAGCCCAAAATCTGATAACTTAGGATACCATTGACGGTCAAGCAATATGTTGCTGGACTTGACATCACGGTGAACAACTTTTGGTTCAAGACCTTCATGTAGATAAGACAAGCTGTCATAGAGAAGAGTTAAAGATAGGTCAATAGTCAAAAACTAAGATACACATTGCAATTTGCAAGAGATTATATTGATCTCGAGTCCACATACCCTTTTGCAGTTCCTAAAATTATATTCACACGTATATCCCATGTCAGTGGGCTGACTTCCCCAACATCTCCATGAAGCCACTGGTCCAAGTTTCCATTATCCACATATTCGTAAACTAGCATCCTATATAAAAGAAAAATATATATTAGAATGAAAAGAAGCTGAGCTTTTGATGCTTCAGTATAAATCAACTGTTTACATAACAAAATGGAATAAGTATCGATACCTATAAGCCCCTTCCACACAGTAGCCAAACAACCTAACAAGATTCTTGTGTCTGACTCGCCCAATTGCTTCAACCTCTACCTTGAATTCTTTTTCAGCTTGACCCCTGTTAATAATGGTTGACTTGATGGGTTAGCTAACAAGCAAAATGATACTAATACATTCACATCTTGGAAAACTAGAACTTTCAGACCTACAAATGAAAAAGGATTAAGATTTCAAGGGAAGTAGCTACAGGATTGAGCCCAAGATAGCATTTCAGTTCCTAAAAGCATGATGGCACTCCCGAACAGCTACTTCATCCCACATGTGACTTACAACTGGTTTCTAACTTGCTATTCGTAAAATTCAACTCAAAATGCGCTTGTTGATTTATTAGGTGAATATAGAGTCTTAAATCGTCTTCATTCCAAAACCAGAATCCTGAATTTGAAGAACCAAATAAGGAAAGAGGGAAAATTTTGATAATGCCAATGAGCAAATGTTCGAACTCTGAGTTCAGAAAGAGATATGTACGGAAATGAAGGACTAGAATTTTTTTTTTTTTAAAGGACTAGAATTTTGAAAGCATACAAATATGCTACTGGGCTTCAATTTCAATCTACCATACTCGTTAACCAATTTCCTTTGCTCTGTGGATACAGACGATTATACAAAATACGCTTGAAATTACCATTGGTTAACCATAGAAACTCTATATCCCAAAAATAAAAGTTATCCTTGACAACTAAAAATGCAGGAACCATCTCAATGCAAAAATGTCTGCTTTGTCTATATTGCAATGTGCAAAATTGTTTGATAATAAAAGCAAACAGAAGAATTCTCACCTGTTGTTCAGCAAGTTCTTTATGGCAATTTTTGTATTATCAGCCAATACACCATAATACACAATACCATATCCACCTTCTCCAATCACATTCTCATCTGACAATCCATTTGACGCTGCCTCAAGTTCTCTTAGAGTATACCACCTTCCCCATCCCAAATGCGACACCTCCGGCAATTGTCCACTACCTCCAAATGAAGCAGTGTCAGCCCCACTCGTGGCCCTGCTCTCACCACTTGACGCTCCTCTATCAGAAAACACCACTCTGTGCTCCACTTTTCCCATATCTATCTGTATCTCTGGAACAGCCTAAAATGAATACAGAAAACCTTAGAAAAATATGAACTATTCCAGATCAATTTAGAGCAAGATAAACAGCACGCAGTACTACACATATTAGTTGAAAGACAAATCAAAGACAGAACATGGTTGCTGTATTTTTATCTATGGTTATGACAAGCTTCAATTCAATTTCCTCGTAGATGATTTGATAAACGGAAAATCAATGTAAAACCCTGAAGATCAGCTAAATTAATGAACATGACTGACGAAAATTGTTATAACAGTTACAACTGAATCGTTAGATTTAGCATCTTTATATGCACCTTGAGCATAATAACTTACCAAAAATTAGCTCAGAAACTCAGTTCATTAACAAATATACCTTTCTCTACCACACAGCAAAATACTTTTTAGCAAAAAATTGAGACCTTTACATAAATAGTAAAATAGGACAATTAGATGATACAGTTCTAATTAAATCCCATAGAATAAATTAGATCTTGTAATCATTATACCTGAGGCACAATTGGTCGCTGATCGGCGGCGGCGGAGACAGAGGACTCGTGTACGATCTCCTGGATTTCCTTGGATAAGACGGGAGTAATGTCGCGGCCGCAGGAGAGCTTCGCCGGACGGGCGGCCTTACCCTTGCCGCTGCTGCTGCGGCGGCGCGAGGCGGTGATGCAGAGAGACAATAGGAAGAGGATGAGCACAATCACTGCTCCGACGACTATTCCGATCACCACCCATAGATGGAGACCGAAGATCGAGGTCTTCTTCGACAGCTCCGTGTTCACAAATGTCGCATCGTACACCGACATCTCCGCCGCAAATCGAGCACTATGTGTCTGAGTGTTTTAGTGTGAGAGTAGTGAGAGAAGTGATAAACCCGACATGCAAATGGAAATTGGAGCAGGAGTGCGGAAATCTCGATTTGTTGGGTTGAAGCGTAATTTAGTGTTCATATATGTGAGTATCGGTTGACAGTAAATGCGTCAGCGGCTTCACGTAGAGATTTGGCGGACAAGGTTTTGAATTGAATTGCAAAGGCCTCCCGCCGGTGAAAGTTGTTCGCCGGCGAGTTCGTCTGAATGAGTGGGAGGGAGAGAGAGAGAGAGAATCTATACCGCTACTGTGTGTGTGTGTCTGTCCGAGTGTAATTCTCACTGTCTAAAGAAAAAGTGTCCCACTCTTGTTATTCTTTCGACCTTTTCCTTTTCCCGTTTTTCTAATTAAAATCCACAGAATAAATTAGTATATATTCAAATACCAATTTTGGTATTTATAATTACCTCCCAATACTGAGAAAGAAAACCAAATTAAATTAACATTTATTTACAGAATTTATTGTATTGAAATCTTATAGAGCTCGCTCGACTTACAAATCACTCAAACAAACAATTTATTCATAACGGGGACACCTATCAACGTTGCTTTATTTAAAATTAATGATACATATAGTAAAATTTGATCGTAGATTTTCAAACTCGATTTTATGATTATAATTAATATTTTTTTTACATGTGTTTATTATGAAAAAAATTAAGCTCAAATCGAAATTGAGCTCAATAGTTCTTTTATTAAGCAGCTTGCTACTTGCTAGGTTAAAAAATAAATGTTTACATATAAATAGATATTAATCGGAATTCCGATTAAGATATATTAGAAATTAGAAATTATTATATGATATTACTAAATAGTGATAAGTTAAAAAATCTAGCATCATGAACAATGAAACAATATTGTACCTCACTTGATTGATCAATGGTATTAATATTACGAAGTAACAAATACTTTTTCTTAACACAGTAATTAAACTAAATATATCTTTATAATAAATTAGAGTTACTTTTAAGATAATGATTGATAATATATATTAACAAACCATATACGAATAATCATAAGAGCGTAGATAATCGTTCACACGTTAATGTTTGAACCTATATTAATTATTATTTATATTTATTTTTCTTATTTTTGCTACCCGTATTCATTATTCACAATTATTAGATTATTAGTTCGATCTGGAATATATTGACGAGATTCAGAATCACAATAAAATTACTCTCCGAACTAGACTTCTAGATATATGAATAAATATTTTCGCCCCATGTTTTCACTACTCTATTTTTTTTTTTAAGAATTAGTATAATATTTTTGAAAGGAATAATATACTGAGGTTTCCCTAATTATATGTCTAAATTCAACATTGATTAATTGCTGGCTTATGAAACTTCGGGAAAAGGAAAGAGTATCTTCATTTATTACTTCATTCATTGACTTATGTACTCTAATTTGCCTTTTATCGGTGTAAATTTATAGAATAAAGCAGTGCAAGTACTTAATATACCCTAAATTAAAAAACCTAGACCACTAAAGTTTAATCTATATATTAGTATTACATTTTAGTGAAATTTATGCAATGTTATTTATTTAATACTCTCTCCGTCCCATTTATATAGGCATGTTTTCCTTTTTCGGATGTCCCAAATATATAGGCTTGTTTTCATAAAAAGTAATGTTTTTTAGCTCATTTACTAATATATCCCTATTTAATTCTTTGATTAACTCATAAAAAATACATAGTCAAATAATAAATAGGGGCATATTAAGAAATTTAATATATAATTTACTTTTTCAATAAATTTTCTTAATCCAAGTGAAAAATTCAATCCGCCTATATAAATAGGACGGAGGGAGTATATATAATACACATTATATTTTGGTCCCATTTTTCAACGGTCGGATAATAATTTGAGACACGGTTTGAGCTACTTCGGTATTGCTTATTTTATGTCAATACCAAAACATTAAATACAAATTTCCTCAAAAAAAAAACATTAAATACAACACTGTTCATTTATTTTATTAATTTTGTTGATGATATATAAAAAGAAACTACACAATTACTAGGTATGTTCTAGATAAATTTCATTTTATCCTATATTAGTACACAAATTCATACAAAATATATACAATAAATTCGACTTGAAAGACATTGATAAAATAAGATGCTATTTTCTGATTGCACAATTTTGATTCATGAAGAGAAAGATAGACAAATAAAGAGGAAAGCAGAGTGGAATGAATATGAAAAGATCGAGAGTTATTTTTCTACTAGTTGAGCCAAGGTCGAATTTTTACTTTTTAAATTTATTTTTGTCATATGAAAAATAATACTACAATAATACCATACATGCATGTACTCCCTCCGTTCTTTAATAAGTGTCCCCCACCGTCAAATTACACATACCAAGGAAATAAAGAAATTTACCTATGTAACCTTATTAATTACCATCATTAATGTATACATATAACTAATTAACAAATTACGATAAGCATTAAATAAGGATAAAATAGGAAGAATGTCATTATTTTACTCTCAAATTTTGAAATAGGACACTTATTTGAAAACAAAAAATTGAGCTAAATGGGACACTTAAAAAAGAACGGAGGGAGTACGTACTTAAAACTAGTTCAAAAAATCTCAACGAAATTTAAGTATAGCTCGTCTTATTTAATTTCCATGCTATAATATTTAAGTGACATAAAATAAAATAATTAGTCTTTAGTGCTGTGCATCTTTATTCGTTATACCATTTCATTCCAATAATGCTCAAGATTAATATACTACCTCCGTCCCATGATAAGTGGCTACTTTCTTTTGGGCACGGGTATTTAGGAGAAGAGTGTTTAAAGGGTAAAAAGATAAAAAGTGGTGGAGCCCACATCTTTTGTGTGAGAGAGGGTATTTCCATATTAGGAAAGTGGCCACTTATGATGGGACAGCCCAATAAGAAAATGTGGCCACTTATGACGGGACGGAGGGAGTATATTTTATTGTATACATACATATTATATATATACTGATAATATAAAATTAATACTATAAAATTAAAGCACAATGAAAAGAATGAAAAGAGGCAGAAGAAAGTAAGATATAGTATTAAATTGGATATGCAAAGATTCTTTATGGCACTTGATTAAGTTTATTAAAATCTTTACGAAACTGTCCTTTTCTAGGTGTAAGTTATGGTTTAGACATTGACAAACGAATTATATTCACTTTTATTAATTAGCGATCATTTACCTTTTAATTTGTACCAAACAGGTCATTTCTGAAAGGGATTGATCCAGTTGGTATATATAATCAATTATCTTTTAATTATTGCTGTCATAATTATGGGAAAGAGTGTTTGTTTAGGATAACTAATTACCACTTTTCTTCTTTTTTGTCCTTCATCGGTACATTTAAATTCTCGTCCAAATTAAAATACTTTTGAAAGCTATCTATGATCTATCAAGGAGTATAAGAGTAACGTCATCCTTCAAATTTAATATATGCATATCCGTGACGGTGACACCTTCTAATTATGAGTAGGTCACGTTAAATGATCCCTTCTTATATAGTTATATATTCATGTTCAACACATATTTTAGTAGTAGCATAATATATGTGATATGTTCATCTCTCTCTAAACAATATACCTAGGACAATATCAGACATCTATTAAAAAAAACTTGTAATTCTGTACAAAATATAAGTAGTTAAAATACGGTACAGACTCAACAATAATGAAAAAGACTATTGATTCATATACTTAATCATGATAACAACATGGTACCTTCATAGGTCAGAATTTCAAAAAACTTGCTACTATTAATGAAATTAATGACATGCACATGGTACCTAAGAAGACTATAAAAATTACATATCAAACAAAAACATTAAATCGCACTTTCTATCCACTTCATCAATTGAATTATGAGGTTTCCATCTGATTTTCTGGAGTAACAGAGTAAATGATAAAATCACATACTATCTAATTGAGCAACTTGTTTATAGCTTGTTTAAAATAAATTAATATAGATGATTTGTATGAAACGGGGTTAAAGAGCATTCTCATTATCTTTTTGGGAATGCCTAGTAGAGTGAATATTTTTATTGTTTAAAGTGTAATTTTATCTTTCTTGTGTAGTTTGCAAACTATTGCGTTCGACTTTTGAGCGGGACTTACCCCAATGCACACCTAAGATAACGGTGGTTTGCGGGCTATTGCATAGAAGCAGAATTTACCTAGTAATGTACATACTTTGAACTACGACTAGGGGCTGCCCTTGCCATAAAAATTAAAAATTAGAGGACTCTTGCAATTTGTAAGGTTTTTAAATCTAAGAGCTTCTTATATCTCATTATAGTAAAATATATATATATATATATATATATATATATATATATATATATCAATTCTACTTGGATTTGTAAATTTTCAAATCTTATAAACTACTCAAAAGAATCAAAATACCAAACAATTTGAGCTTTATCCCAATAGAATTCACAATTCATTTATAAACAATATAAGTATCAAAAAGTGGTACAAGACACGTAAATTAATAGATACCTAGTGAATTATATATAGCCAAATAAAACCTCAACATGGTACAGATTTTAGACGACCCTTTCAAATAAAAAATAGTGACATGATTGGCCGGATTTCTTCATTCTTAAGACTCCTATTGGGCTTATTTAAGCTCAAAAAGTGTAAATATTTTGTAAATTCTTTATCTAAAGGCAGCTAGTGCTTTTGTTACATTTGGTTTTTCTTTCCCACTTCATATTTGTAAATTTAGAATTCCTTTTAACACTTTTAATCTTGATTTCATTTCCTTTACAACCCTTCTTCCACACAGTAATATCATGAAAGTTAAATCTTCATTTTACACACGCACATATACAAATAAGTAATTGAATATAGGTTTAGACTAGATCGTTGACCCATCACACCATAAGACCGTTTCTCACAACTTTTTATAATACAATAATGCACTTCTTTATGTGAACCGTATATCACGTAAAGATCAGTAATAGAGATTAATTTCTAGTTCCTACAAGAAGATAGATTTGTATATGAACCACCTCCTCTATATATACACATTGCAAATAGAACTTCCAAAAAAGTATGATACTTTGAAAAACAGTTTACTAAGCAACCTTGATTAAAAAGGCCTTGAAGAAGAAGCATCAAATCAAATAAAGCAAATCAAGTATTGCTTTTAATTCACAACAGCCGCGTTAATAACATGATTTTCGCTCTAAAAATGAATTTCAGCTTTCAGTGAGATGACGACAAAACTTGATACAAAATGCTCCATCAGCCAAACAATAAACCAAGGTTAATAGGTTCATCATCTACACAGCATCTGGATATTTTTCTGAATCAACACGTAGACGTAGTGATTTTCATTATGCTATTTCCTCCTAAGTTCCACCTTTGTTACATGTAATGTAAGAATTCGACAAAACAAGATTACAGACATTTCGTCATTGGAGCAACCACGACATAACAAGGTTTTATCGTATACTCATTTACTTGGTTTAGTCCGTCTTCTTATCAGGTTCGTCGATAGCAGCTAATCTTTCCACCAAGGGTGGATGCGAATAGTGGTAAGCAGAATACCAAGGATCGGTGTTCATGCTTGACAAATTCTCCTCCTGCCAAACATCAACAAATTGTAAGGTTCATAGCCTCTATAGTCAAGACACGCGAAAGAATAACAAAGTTGGCAATGCCTTCAAAAGACGTAAAAAGAAATACAAAAAGGCAGATCAACGAGATTCAAACACATACTGTTTATAAACTTGCAAGGCATTTACTTCATTTTCATAAAACCTATAGACAGACAGGACCCATTTGGGAGTGCAAGGGAAACAAAAAATAAATTACCTGCAGTTTGACAAGACCAGCTCGTAGATGAACAGCATAACCAAGCTTCTTGGCAAAAGCATCAGCCTTCAAGAGAGAAAAAATACATCAATCTCAGTTTTGCTAGAAATTTATAATGACAATCAATTTAGGTCAAAACTCGAGAAGTTTACCTGGAACTCAAAAGCCCGGCTCACAAGATTTAGTAAAAGGCTCACAATATGCTGGAGAGGTATCACAGTATGCTGCAATCACCAACACAGAATTAACATCCGTAACTAGACATAATCAAATTTAATTATATGCAATTCAGTACAATGCAGATTAAGCATGTAATTCTATCATGAACAACATGAAGCTGATTTGCTAAACAAAAGCAAAGTATGAGATGAAATTACATGAGAAAAAAAACAACCAATGCACATGCAAACCTCAAGGATTCAACTTAAACCTGAAATATGATCAGGCCAATAAGAACTGGCTGTGTATCAAACCCAAAACTTTGGAAGAGGTCTTTTGAGTTCCTAACGAGAGTGAATCCCCCAAACTGCAACAATGTCAGGATCTGCATTGCCAATTACCAAATAAGCATGAGAATCATACATATTTGCTAAACTGTCAGTAGCCATGACTTAAAACATAACCACTCAAAAACTATAGCTAAAATCTCGTCATTCTTCACCTGGTATAGCAACAATCGGAAAATGAATGATAGTTCTAACACAATCAAGTTCCAGAAAGAAGAAAAAATTTAAACTAAGAGATGCAGAAAATTAAGAAACATTATTAAGGCAGAAATTAGTTCATGACTAAAGTTTGATTTTGAGCATCCCCATAAACAAAATCTGAAGAAAAGGAGAAAATAAAGCAACACACATATTCAGCAGCTTAAGTTAATTGAAGAAAGGAAAACAGGGATATCAGAGTTTGAAAGTTCGGAAAAAGTAGTAATAAAAAATATTAGGGATAATACAGAAACTTCTATTTAGCATTTCATATGCCTAACTAATATTTAAAAAATATTGATTCAACAACAGCATCTAACCAATAATAGACGTTTCTTGACATTTTCTAAAGGGGAACCAACAAGTTTCTAAATGATACACAACAAAACCCTGCTAGTTCTGTTAATTGAAGAAAGCAGATATTACTACCCCATGATGGACAAGTAATAAAATGATTAACAAGCAATCTTCTAAATAAGTGGCCGCACAAGATACTTGAAACTCAACTTCATATAGAACAGCCATCATACCTGAACAGCGATGAAGGAGTACATTGTATGATTTAGCTTCCAGTGACCAAGTTCATGTGCAATAACAGCAACAACTTCTTCTTCATTCTTGCACTACATAGAATTTGAAAAGTGGATATTCAGATTTGTTCCCTATGCTACCTGTTGAGCCTTGGGTGCTCTCTGTTTAGTTCAGAGCTTTAAATAATACAGTAGTAAACAAAATAGAATTATAGCATGCATTTAATCAACACACAAGAAAACAATAGTTATGAACTCCTTACCTGTTGTATTAATGTGTCATACAGGACAATTCTTTTGTTCTTAAAAAATCCGTACATGTAAGCCTGCAGAAAAATTGCTTGTATAAGCGTGTCTTCATGAATGTAAAGGAGAGGAAGAGCCACAAGTGTGAGGAGAAAACAACATATATCATAGTATCAAAAAATAACCCCTATCATAGCAAAAAAGACGGTACAGATCAAGTGATTTAACGAACATTGCAAGCTTTAAATTAAGTTATTACATTTAAAATAGTTGAAGAGAGCAGCAAATTTGCATGGAGACATGGAGACCTGCCCCATGCAAATTTGCTGCTCTCTTCAACTATGTTGCAGACTGATTCCTGCAGGGAATGGATCATCTTCCGTATTTATCTAGCATTTTCCTCATCAATTAAGTTATTTAGAGTCAATTTGATCAGCCAAAATGCAAGGCTCGTTTCATCTAATTAAGAGAGTGGATATGGTCACCTCCAAGTGAGTGGAGTATTTTGTTTTTAGTATCGGCATCCAACGCTTAGGGAAGGCACTTGCCGTCTGAGGAGTCTATTCATTTTCTATTTCAATAAATCATTCCCTCACCAAACCCTAGCATCTACCAAGCTATGTCTTATTTTGATATATTATTATCTCTAGCTATCAAATAATGAAACCTGGTAGTCCCAAATATTCTATTAACAAATCAATATGTATAAGATAGTTGGATATCCAAAGTTTTTCCTTTTGTTCTCTCCCTTCAAAAATTCAAAGGTTAAACATGATTTGAGTTTTTCCATAAATCATATTAAATGAAAATCATACAAAATTTCAACACTGTACACACCAACTAATCACAATATGTCAACATAAAATACGTTTTATATGGTTTAAGCAAGTGATTACTAATTATATATAAAGATTTCAGGAGAATATAATTCAAGATATCAACGGTCCCTATAAAGATCACAAGGATACAGGATTACAAAAATAAAGCATACTAACATTGCTGTGGCTTGACCTAGTTGACCCATCAACAACGAACAATTTTTTCAAGGGGAATTCGAGAGATGAAGCAAGTCTCTCAATCTTGGTCCTGAGTTCTCCTTCTGGAAGCTGCTCATTTTTCAGACAAGAGTATCAAATTAGCAACTTATGATATATCATTATCAAAATATTACGACATACTATTACATTAAAATATTCCCATTACTTACAGAAGTGAACTTGTTGAAAAGGGGGGCAATCAGAACTGGATAAAGAGTCATCATTATAAGAGACACAATTAACATGAATCCCCACAGATAAATGGCCAAGTAAGGACCCCCTTTCTGCATTCAATCATTAGTGAATGTTAATGGATACAGTTCACCACATAGAAATTCTTACCATGGAAAATGCAGAGAGAGAGAGAGAGAGAGAAATATTGAAATCCATAAAGGATAATTAACATGTAAAACATTACTGGTGCATCCATAACTGAGTGTTGTCAGAATCTATACCATCTCTTAAACTTAATGATAATCATGAAATGCACGAGACAGAAGTACCTGAACTATAATGATGATAGCAGATACAATAGGTGGACCAATCACTATAGCTAATATAATTCCTTTGATCATGTCCCTAAAGAATAACAATATTGTTTGCTGCAAAAATAAAAATAAGTTAATCACGTCGAATATATTGATAATAAAAAGCAACTAAAATCAAAGGAGAGTTACAGAAATCTAATTGATATGAAATATGAATTATGACCAACTTATCAAAATAACCTACACACCTTGTTGAAACCATGGCGGGCTTCAATGACAAAAGTTGAGTACAAAGAAAATGGTAAATCAGTTATCTGCGTAAGAGATAAATAAAAATAGTAAGAGAAGAGTCAGAAGATCATGAACTTGAAACCAGCTATAATTTTGTCAAAGGTAGCAAAGATAAGCCACAAGTGTGCTGGTAGATTGTGGTAGTTCAATAAAAGGTTTACAAATCCACCTATTACACATTAGTTAATCTTTGAAAAGAAAATAAATGGAACTCGTAGATGCACCTGTGACCAAAACATAACGCCTGCTAAAAATGCAAGAGTGTGTAATATCTCATTTTCAGCATTGAGGACAGCATACACCAGAAACTCTCCAGACCTCTGCAGTTACAGGAAATCAAAAAACACAATACAAAGAAAATAATGTAAGAGAGCAGCAACTATCAAACCAATAAACAAGACATGGTATAAAACAACTCACCTTCCAAAACCAGGGTAATACGCCAAAGTACAAAATGGCGGAGTCCATGAGTATGGTTACAAATTCATGCACAAAATGGAAATTGCTGGAGAAATAAATATTTATGACCATGTCACAACTGGTTAGTTAAAGAACAGATGTGCAGTGTTATAATAAGTTTTAGTGAGAAATGTAAATGACAGCTCATAACCTTTTGTCAAGACTATAAGCACGGGATTTTTCAAACTTTTCTTGGCTAATTACTCCTTCCAATGGTTTTGGCAAAGTTGGCAACTTAAGAGCAGCATGCTGGCGCAAATCAAGATATGTCTCAAAAATGTACACCAGTATCATAAAACCTGGATCACGTAAAAACCAAATAAGGATTAATAAATCCAAGGAAAAATATGCAGCATATTACTATTAGCCAAAGGCAGCTACAATATCGTTCATAAGGAATTTATTCGAAAAAATGAAAAGACGCTAACTAAGAGAAAAGATCATCTTTGAGCAACACTAATTCAAGGGAAACTTACAATTTCATAGCCTAACTATCCGAATTTTCACCATTACGCTACAAACTAAACAAAATTACAATTAAATGACCAAACTATCAAAATTTTCACAATTACATTATGGGTCTAATTTCCAGCGACCGGAATCCAACGTGGAATGTCAAGAACTGACGTCGAATGCTCAACACACATCTTTCTCTATCCCACTCCATCACAAAATGGAAGAAGATGGAGACGGGGAAGACCCCACACCCTTCCGGGTCCAAAGCGCCATTAATGTCCGCCGCGCCGACCACCTCCGTCGCATCGTCGGAACCGTGTTTCTTCAGTTATGGACTGGCGGTTTTCCTCGTGCTGGTAACAGTTATATTTTTCTTGGTTTTTGTAGTGCCCTCCACCATTTCTTTTAGTGCGGGCATTTTTTGGCCTAGTAGTATCAGGAAAAGCTGGGATTCTTTGAACATTGTTTCTTGATTTGGTTGTTGTAGTTTTTGGATTTCTTAGCAGAAGTAGAAATAAGGAGAGATTCTCATCTTATCATGAATTTCAAACTTCTCTGATTAATGAAAATGAATACAGAATACCAGAAATCCAATCCATCTACGCCGAATAAATGGTTTAACTATGCCACAAATAATGAACAAAAATCCAATCTTTCTGCTACGAGCCTACGAACCAATGGTCTGAATATCTATCAGCCTAAAATAGAGCAGAAAAATTCAATCTTGAGAAAAAGCAGCAGCTCTTACCCGCTCTAACCCTGATCTGCGTGAATTTTCTTCTTCTTCCACATTGGAATTGTGGAGATTATCAGAGAAGATATCAGAGATGATTTTCATCCCGATTCGAGCCGGTAACTCAGATTTTTTGATTATTTAGTAGTAATTTCGTTTAGTTTGTAACGCAATTGTGAAAAGTCGAATAGTTTGGCTATTAAATAGTAATTTTCACCCTAATTCAAAATTCAATTAACGTGTTTCACACCAAAATTCATAAATATCAAACATATGGCACGTATATTCAGAGAGCCTAATCACAAAATCTCAACAAGACGCGAATGCATTTCCTTAACATTCCAAGATAACCAAACTAAGCTCCACCTCATAACCAAAAAGAGGAGGGAGGGAGAGAGAGAGAGTTCAAAATCCAGTCCAGTTCAAGAAACATGACATAAACTTCAAAATCTAAAAGTAACGATCAATCAAATAATACAATATATTAAAAACCCTAACACCTACTCCACAGCAATCACGACGCACGGTAGAAGAACAGAAAAAGAAAAATACGGGGAAATAACGGTTCCGATAAGAAAAATTGATCTTTAAACCCTAATAAATCTCATTACACAAACAGAGGCGACCAGCTCATTCAGTTAACGCTTAACGGAAAATTGAGTAAAATCGAATGAGAAAGATTAGTCATACACATGTAAGTCGATAATCGTGTATAAATCACATAGAAATACGTAGAAACAAGAGAGGGAAGCGTACCGACGACGGCCTCCATGTAGGGAAACGCCATGGCGGAGGAGAGAGAAAAAAGGGGGGCTTTTCTTCAGCAAATAAGATTTTCGGAGGGCAAGTCTTTTAAATACTTATTTATACTGGGAAAATTGGACGGAGAAATGAGGAACCCACCCATACTACTTTTGTTGCATTGTGTTAATTACTCCCTCTATGATAAGCCCCTCCATGATAAGTGGCTACTTTTTTTTGGGCACGGGTATTTAGGAGAAGAGTGTTTAAAGAGTAAAAAGATAAAAAGTAGTGGAACCCACATCTTTTGTGTGAAAGAGAGTATTTCCATATTAGGAAAGTGGCCACTTATGATGGGACAGCCCAATAAGAAAATGTGGCCACTTATGACGGGACGGAGGGAGTATTACTAGTACATCTCTCTTGCGATCGACCGACTAAAAATTACTAATAGGTATGATGTAAATTTAAACAATTTTACAATTTATGAGTTTTCATTAAATAATAACAAAAAGTAAATTTATAAGTAAATTGTATCAAAAACAACATTAAAATATAAATTTTTCTTACTATATTATATCAACGTCACTCAACACATATAAGATTTTCAAGTAGTTCTTTGTTTCCTTTTAATGTTTTCAGTAAACAAAAAACTCTGATTACTTTTCATAATTTTGGCTAGAGGTCCAAATGGTTTTTGTTTGAATGAGATTCCTTCTCATATTACTGCATACTAGTTTTGCACCTGTGGGATGCACGGAAACCATTATAATTAAATGAAATATTCAAAGATAATTACCCCTTCATCCAATTTCTAAAGGTTTAGAAGCTCCTACATAGATATTAAGAAAATAAGTTGTTTATAATAAAACATGAAAAGAAAAAAAATATTATGGGTATTTATATCAAACTTTTAAATACATGAGAGAGAAAGTAGTTTTTTCGGGTAACTAAAATGACATAATGTGTAATTTATGAATTATATTGGAATATTTGTTATGTGTTGTAGGGTATTTGAGTCTATATTTTAAGTATGAATTTATTAAAATGAGACGTCTAATAAGGTAATACACCCTTTTAAAATTAGATGCACAAAATTGACGAAGGCGTCGTTTTGCACTTCGCACAAATAAATTTCTCCTCTTGCCCAACAAGGCGTAGCTATGGCAAGTGGGGTCGAACCCAAGGGAACCGGCGTAATCTGTTTTTCGGGTGGTACTCAACAAAGGGGTTATGGTCGAGATGTATCTCAATATCCTGTAACTAAACAAAGACAATATCAAATAACAAAGGTATTTGGATTGGATTCGAATCAATGATCCTAATTACTCATACTCGTTCATCGGTGCAATAATATTCAATTACAAGATTTTACTACTTGGTTTTAAGCAAAGTTAATTTAAGCCCTATGGTCACGAAGTCACGACTCAAATACTCTAAACCTATATCTATTCAATTTTACAGATCTTGACCAGAAGGCAAGATCTCTTCTCTTGATCAACAACGTCACGAAGACACTTCAGCAACGATGTTACCCAAAAGGCATTAAGAACAAAAGATCCCAAGATAGCCAAGAGGTATTAGATACCGACTACTCTCCAACACTTACTATCTTCTTGGGCACGAGAGACTCTCTCGAGTTGTATCCCAATTCCTGTTATTGCCTTAATCTCAATATCTAATTGGTGGCCAAATAATTATCCATTTTGATCAAGAACTAATTATTAGACCTAAGCGTTTCAGGAATAAAATCATGCAACAGACTTAAACCGATTAGACCTCACGAGTTTAGAACGAGTAACTAAGATCACATCATCTATTCCAACCCAAACAATAAATTTAGCTAGACATAATTATAAATGAGAGCGCAAAAGAAATTAAAAAAAAACATACTTGAATAAATTCTGAAAAGAAAACTGATCAACGGCGAAGTCAACGACGTAGATCTTGGGCAACAGCCAACAACAGAAAACTAAATTAAAACACTAAAAATGAATCTAAACTAAGAATTTTCGAAACTTAAATGAAAACTAAAACTAAGAACTAATAAAAGACTATATGAACGTGGTTAATAGTGATGAAGTACAAAATGAAGTCGGCCATATTTATAGGTGGTGGAATTAGGGTTAGGTTAGAATTCTTGTAGGCCAAGGACTCTTCCCTTCCTTATCCGTCACTTTCCTTCTTTGATTGGCTGCGGAATTTCTTCCCTTCTTGGTAGATATCTTATCTTGATACGGATCTGCTAGGATAAAGAAAGAAATCTTCGATCTTTATCCTCTTTCTTGGAGAAGAAGAAAACCTGCTGCTGCTTCCCGACGTACATCTTGCCCTTGATGTCTGCATCATGTTCTGCTCCACATGTAAACCAAGATCCTAACTTCTCCGAGTACTCTCTCTGTTGGCTTAAGGGATATGGGGAGGTGCTTCTTGACTTGTAGATTTATTGTTATCGTTGTTGCTCAGCTACAAGCTTCCAGCTCTTTGCCCATTTGCATCATATCGCCATCTCAACATCTCAACAACAGATTTTCCACCGGATTTGCCCAACATCCAACCTGTTCTTCCCTGCACACATTCTCTCGACTTTGTGTCCTCCCAGACACACTTTGACTAGATAAGACACAAAAAGAAAAGACAAAACACAAGAAATATGAACACAAAATTGGGTTCATCACACCCACACACTTGAACCACGCTTGTCCTCAAGTGTGCAAATATGATCTTGTCCAAGACTCAAACACAACTGATCAGTAAGTCAACATGTTAGTCAAAACAGAGCATGAATAATGTAAATAGGTATTGCCATCAGATAGGTCAAGATAGAGTTAATGGGCAAAAAAGTTATCCTCATCAGCACTCATCTCTTAAGTGTATAAGGTTCAGTGTACCGCTCTTGACCAAGATCCACAATGTTTTTCCATAGGCTTGTCTGCCCTCTATATCTCTACTTCTTTGAACAAAGTTAAACTACTTATCCTTAGGATTTTATTAGGTTATAACGTGGCTTAAGGCAAAAGGTAAGAAAATTTGGATACTGGCTATATCAAGAAGAACTCAGTTCTTGGGCAATAAGTATGCCCTAGATCCCCCACTCCTCTCAAGCATAACATCGGGCCTAGCTCACTTATATGTCATGATTATTTTTATTCTTCTTCTTCTTCTCGACTTTTTCTTTTTTTTTCTTCTTTTTTTTATATTTTTCTTTTTCCTGATCAACACCTCCTAACGTAGGTGTTATTGCCCAGCATCTGCTACCCCTACAATCTCCTTTCATCCCTTTACTTGTAGATCTGAGTTCTTGACCGGGAAGACTCATAAAACCCAGGCTACTATAAGTGAATCAAAAAGAAAATTTTTAAGCTCAAAAGGGGCTAACAAAGGATAAATGCTTAGGTAAGGAAATTTTGGCCATGGCTTATTGAACAAAGACACCTAAATCATCTAAGTAATTCAACTAAGTTACATGAAGCTTTGACTAAGAGTTGCAGGCAAGTTCTAGATCAACATATATCACTGGTCATTATCACACAAGAAAGAATTAGATACGACATGTGCATATGGCAGTCAATAGCTCAAAACCTCACAGATGTTGCCCAACAACTCATTCCGTCCTACCTATCTACATACGGCATACTCACATGTACATCATCATACCTACTTCGACCTATCATGCCAACATACTGATCAACTACTGACTCCAAAAACATTTTGACCAACAACCCCCCACCCACACACTTTGCCTTCGGCAAAGTGAGTGAAATGGTGGGCAAGACACTCACAAAACAAACTGACGCAATAAAATAACTTAACAACGACTCACCCACACACTTTGCTTTTAGCAAAGTGGGTGAGATCGTGACCAACAAATTAAAGCACATATTTACAAACGAAGATGAGAATGAAATTCTGAAGCCTTCTCGACCAACAACAGAAAATAAAAACAAAAGACTCAAGAACACAAGACACAAAGACGAAAATCAAAAACCTAAACTAATACAAATGGGAGGAAACATAATCAAGAAGAAAGTATGAACAACATCTGGATGTGTTGTGGGTAAAATACGTGTTGCGGGCAAAATGAGTGGCTTGGACGGTCACCATATGTGTTGCTCCACTTCTTCCATTCTGGCCAAGATCCCAAGGTTCGCGACTCCTTGCTTCTTGGGTAAGGCAGGTGTACATCCTGCCCCAACACTTATAGTTCTTGGAACAGAAGTGTTGCATGCATGTCTTGCTCACTTCATGTGACTCGTTGAGCAAGTATGAAACTACTTGTGTGCGACAACAATCTCCTTCAGTTAGCCCAGACTGCTGCCTTATATGTCAGTCCAGAGGTAGCAGACTTCCTCTTGCCCTAGTCAACGATTTTGGGCAAGAAGGCCTTGCTGGTGGTATTGCCTTCGCTTTTGATTTCCATTCCAATCTTGCTTGTTTGCCCAAATGGCTACACATCATGAACAAACCATACCTTCTACAAAAATACTACCTAATCTAGGGATTTAATAAATTATAAATAATAAAAACTCAAAGTAAAATTAAATAATAAAAAAATAATACCAGGTTGCCTCCTGGTCAGCGCCTTGGTTAACGTCGTGGGCACGACTCTTCATTTTCTGGTTCAAAACTCTTCTATGTCAGGAGGTCTAGATGACTCCCCAATATCCGTCTGTTGCCCAAGATAGACCTTTACTCGCTGTCTATTGACCTTGAAAATCTTCCATGTCTTGAAATATTTTATCTCAACATCTCCATTTGGGTACTGATCTTGGATTTCATAAGGACCTTCCCACTTGGTCAACATCTTCCCCGACTTAAGTCGAAACCTGGTTTGGTACAGAAGTACTTGTTGCCCAAAATAGAACTTCTTCTCCTTGATCAACATGTCATGAGTCTTCTTGATGCACTCCTTATACCTACATAAGACTTCACATACCTTAACTTCCTTCATGCTCAACAGCTCGGGACTGATGATCTCGTTTTGCCCGAGATACATGTTCTTCAACTGTTGAGGCAAAGACTTCAACCCCAACTTCAGTGCCTTTTGCAGTGATGGCACCAATCTGTCCTTGGACTTCAGCTCAGGGATGTTGAGCTGTTCAAACTCCTGAGGTATGTTGCCCGGAAACCTGACATAGTTGCACACCTCAACATCTTCCAGTTCGTCTTCTTGGGCAAGATCGTCCTCTGTTAGCTCGTCGGAACTATGCTCAAGAACATTTTGTCTCAAAAATTCTTCTATTATCTCATCCTCATCTTCTTGAGATAATTCTTCTCGCTCTTCATCAATCTCATCCTCACAATCATCTTCATAAAAACAATTCAAGCTTTTGACTGTTTCTACTCGCTCCTCGAGTAAGTTGAGGCTATTGACGGACTCCAAGGCATCAATCCGGTTTTGCCTATAAGCGTCAAATTCTACCACCTTGCCTGCTGTCTCAACAGTCAACCTCCTAGTATCACAATCAATTTTGATTCTTGCTGTCCTCAAGAACGGTCTCCCGAGCAAGATCACTGGATTCTTTGTTGTCCGATTCCCCATGTCAAGAACATAGAAGTCAGCAGGAAACACAAGATCTCCCACCTTGACCAAGACATCCTCTAGAAAACCATCAGGATAAATGGTTGACAAGTCCGCTAGTTGGATAGCAACTCGTGTAGGGGAAAGAGGTCCAAACCTCATCTCATCAAAAATGGCTCTCGACATAACATTGATTGAAGCTCCAAGATCAAGCATCGCTTTTGGAATCGGGGTGGTGCCTATAGTGCATGAAATAGCAAACATCTCTGGATCCTTCTTTTTGATCGGTATGTGAGGGTTCATTAGGGCAGAAACATTCTCAACTCGGAAACGGGCATCATCGGGATACATTGTCTTTTTCATACACATCTCCATCAAGAACTTAGCACACTTGGGCATTGACTTCAACGCCATCAACATAGGTAGGTTGATCTCCACATTTCTGAACATCTCGATCATGTCATTAAGCTCCTGCTGCTCACGATCTCGGGAAAAACGTCTGGGATACGGGGCTCTTGTCTTGGGAGGTGAATCACATGTTCTTTTGGCCAAATTCATCATTTCTCTCTCCATCTTCAAGTACTCGAACATCTCATCATCTTCCTTTGAGTTGAAGATGGGCTGCTTCTTGGCTTCTATGGCAGCATCTCTTTCAGTTTTCATCTCTTGGTATAGAGGTTCAATATCCTCTGACCCGATCTTGACTTCCTCAACTCGAGTTGGTGCATTCGGTTGGGTTTTGGGCAACACCTCAGGCAACACCTTTCCACTCCTTAGGGTTATTGCGTTGACTTGTTCCTTGTTGATCTCCACTTGGGCAGGAAGCCTCCCATTTTTGTTATCTACAAGCTTAGACAAAGTTTCATTGATGTGAGTTAATTGAGCTTGAAGGTTATTAGATGTGCCTCAACTTTCGAGTTGGTAGTTATCAAAATCCTTCCTCATTTTCTGATTATCCTGAGTAAAACGATCGATGATGTCCTTCATGAACTCAGGTTTGTTCTGATCTCGATGTGGAGGTATATAGGGGTTCAGCTGTTGTCGAGCAGGCTGTTGAGCTGGTTGTTGAGGTAGTTGGTGGGCAGGAGGTATATAGTAATGGTTGTTGCCATACCTCAGGTTCTCGTTCTGCCTATAGTCGAAGTTGCCATAGTCGAACATCTGCTGTTGTTGCCCATTACCTCCTTGATGGGTCTGTCCTATTGTCTTGACCTCTTCTACCTTCTTGCTCAAAGTATCGATCTTGTCATCCATCTCGGCCATGTACTTCTTCATGGTGTTGGTCAACTCATCTGATCCTCCCTTCTTGCCTTCATACAGACCTCATCGTGGCACATCATCTTCATCTCTTGATTGTTCTGCCATGTAGGAAATTGTTCGGAACACCTCCGATGGGGTTTTGTTGATCGTCCCCCCTCCACATGCTGCCATGATGTATTTCCTCTCCGATGTACGTAGTCCTCTCATGAAGTACTCAAGTAAATCAATCTTCTCAATTCGGTGCTGAGGACATCTTGACAACAACTTCTTGTACCTTTCATAGTAGTCATAGAGAGATTCGTTGGTACCCATCTTGATTGATGATAGAGCGTTCCTCCCACTTTGAATGCGTACAATTGGGATGTACTTGTCGAGAAAGGCTCGCTGTATTTTTTTCCACGTATCGATGCTGCCCTCAGATAAGGTGTAGAGCCACTCACGTGCCCCATCTTGAAGTGAAAAGGGGAATGTGAGTAACCTTACATAATTTGGAAATCGATCTTGGGCAACAGCGTTCTCATCCTGATTCTGGATAGGAAGTGTGGTGTTTCTGACTGTTCCACATGCCATCTCAAAGTTTTGGAGATGGGTTTGTGGATCTTCTCCTGTATGATCGCTGAATTTGGGCAATATCTGGATCGACGAATGTTTGAGTTCCCAGTTAGTATTGATCGGGGGCAAGGCTATGCTCGATGGTTTGATGGCCTTGTCCTCAGGGAACATGATCTCCCTAATGGTGCGTTCTGCCATGGTTACTGACTGAACTCTTGATGTGGCGGTTGTTGATGAAGACTCTGATTGCTCACTTTCTGAGCTAGAACCGTAATTGGGCGGATCGTGCCCAATAGGTTCCTCGTTACCTGTCTCGACCGGGACCGACGGAGATTCGATGATGAGGTTCTCCTCGATACCTTTTCGCTTTCTCGCTATGTTTTGCTTTGCTACCTTCTCCGGAGAAGCACCGTAATCCACAGGATCACCTTTTCTCCGTGTCTGGTGTAGGTGCATAAACTGAGCTCAAGCTACGAAGAATAGAACTAGCTTGAGAAACCAGTTCCCCGGCAACGGCGCCAATTTGACGAAGGTGTTGTTATGCACTTCGCGCAAATAAATTTCTCCTCTTGTCCAACAAGGTGTAGCTATGGCAAGTGTGGTCGAACCCAAGGGAACCGGCGTAATCTGTTTTTCGGGTGGTACTCAACAAATGAGTTGTGGTCGAGGTGTATCTCAATATCCTGTAACTAAACAAAGACAATATCAAATAACAAAGGTGTTTGGATTGGATTTGAATCAATGATCCTAATTACTCATACTCGTTCATCGGTGCAATAATATTCAATTAAAAGATTTTACTACTTGGTTTTAAGCAAAGATTAATTTAAGCCCCCTATGGTCACGAAGTCACGACTCAAATACTCTAAACCTATATCTATTCAATTTTACAGATCTTGACCAGAAGGCAAGATCTCTTCTCTTGATCAACAACGTCACGAAGACACTTCAGCAACGATGTTACCTAAAAGACATTAAGAACAAAAGATCCCAAGATAGCCAAGAGGTATTAGATACCGACTACTCTCCAACACTTACTACCTTCTTGGGCATGAGAGACTCTCACGAGTTGTATCCCAATTCCTATTATTGCCTTAATATCAATATCTAATTGGTGGCCAAGCAATTATCCATTTTGATCAAAAACTAATTATTAGACCTAAGCGTTTCGGGAATAAAATCATGCAACGAACTTAAACCGATTAGACCTCACGAGTTTAGAACGAGTAACTAAGATCATATCATCTATTCCAACCCAAACAATAAATTTAGCTAGACATAATTATAAACGAGAGCACAAAAGAAATTAAAGAAAACATACTTGAATAAATTCTGAAAAGAAAACTGATCAACGGCGAAGTCAACGACGTAGATCTTGGGCAACAGCCAACAACAGAAAACTAAATTAAAACACTAAAAATGAATCTAAACTAAGAATTTTCGAAACTTAATGAAAACTAAAACTAAGAACTAATAAAAGACTATATGGACGTGGTTAATAGTGATGAAGTACAAAATGAAGTCGGCCATATTTATAGGTGGTGGAATTAGGGTTAGGTTAGAATTCTTGTAGGCCAAGGACTCTTCCCTTCCTTATCCGTCACTTTCCTTCTTTGATTGGCTGCGGAATTTCTTCCCTTCTTGGTAGATATCTTATCTTGATACGGATCTGCTAGGATAAGGAAAGAAATCTTCGATCTTTATCTTCTTTCTTGGAGAAGAAGAAAACCTGCTGCTGCTTCCCGACGTACATCTTGCCCTTGATGTCTGCATCCTGTTCTGCTCCACATGTAAACCAAGATCCTAACTTCTCCGAGTACTCTCTCTGTTGGCTTAAGGGATATGGGGAGGTGCTTCTTGACTTGTAGATTTGTTGTTATCGTTGTTGCTCAGCTACAAGCTTCCAGCCCTTTGCCCATTTGCATCATATTCCCATCTCAACATCTCAACAACAGATTTTCCACCGGATTTGCCCAACATCCAACATTTTCTTCCCTGCACACCTTCTCTCGACTTTGTGTCCTCCCAGACACACTTTGACTCGATAAAGACAGAAAAAGAAAAGACAAAACACAAGAAATATGAACACAAAATTGGGTTCATCAGAAATATAACTATATAGCAAATCACAAATATCTAAATGTAAAAATCTACGTATACATTGTGAAATTTTAAAACTTAAATTGGAACATAACGGTTACATAAATCATACAGTATGTAGTAGTGATATTACTAATATATAAAAATAATTTAATCAATCCGCCTAAAAAATTAATATTCAATATATATAGTAAAAAAATTTAAATATATTTGTATCAAAGTATTCATAGATGTTGGAGTTAAATATATAAATGTACTTTATTAATAATAAATAGATTAAAGATAAAACTTTTTTTGAAGGAAGATTAAAGATAATTTTATTGAATCACTACAACTATTTGATAAACACTATCATATTACTTAAAAAAAAAGACCACCATATTAAAGTTATTAAGTTAATTAGGCAGGAATAATGGCTAATATTAAAAAAATAATGCTAACAATAACCTTGCCTATGAATATGTAATAAAGTCCATTTTCTTCACATCGCGTACTATATAAATGAAAATTATCTGTCTTTTCGAATATATTATTTTTTTCAAGTACTATCTACTAAAATTATATGCTTAACATGGATTATAGTCAACAAAATATAATCATTGGACTATATTTATTTATTATTTTATTTATGTAATATCCACATTGTATCTACATTCAAACAGAAGTTTGCTGACTGATCTTCTTCTTGTTAACATAACTTTCCCATTTTTAAGGTTTTTACATACAGAAAAACATTGCAAGATCACTTTACTTCTATATTCAAACAAAAAATCAGCAGAAGAGAAAAAAGAAAAGAGAGTGCTCAGTTTCTTACCGCTTACCTTTACAAAAAAATCACTTCATTTAAGAACACGGTTAGTTGATTTTATTTATAAGATCGTGATTTTTCTACAATGGAGTGCTACTTTAGAGATTTTGTTTTCATATTGAACAAACCAATTGAATTGGGGAATTGCACAACGACCACTCATATAGACAAATATATGAAGTAAGAAAAGAATATGAAACATGACTGCATGAGAAAGTGTGATACAGACTAAATGGTCTGTAGAGCCAAGAGTGCAAAAAACCGTCAGAATTGCAATAAAAATATTAGGACATTTCATGCAATTATATAAAATTTAGCCAAAATGGGTTATTCTAGAAAGGAGCATATAAAGCATATTGACCCTGCGGGGTTAATTGCAAAATGCTTCATGGTATGACTCATCCATTCAACACTCTGCAATAAAAATTTGATATTTGGATTTAAGAGCCACAAAACAATAAATTTTCGGTGTGTTTACTTCAAGTTGAAGTTGTGTCAATCATAGGTAAACAATACAGACATATAATCATCAACTAAACGACTCCAAAACAATCCATGAATCCTTATGAGTAGGGGTGTCAAAATTGGCCCGGCCCGGCCCGGCCCGGCCCGACGGGCTGGCCCGGCCCGAAACCGGGCTGGGCTGCCAATTTTCAGGCCCGCAGCATTTTCGGGCCGGGCCGGGCCACACAATGTTAGGCCCGAAATTTTTTCGGCCCGGCCCGGCCCGAACAAATTGCACTATAAATATATTTTCGGGTCGGGCTGGGCCGCACATTTTCAGGCCCGAAAAATTTCCGGGCCGGCCCGGCCCGGCCCGACTCTCTCTTGCAATTTTTTTTGGCCCGGCCCGGCCCGGCCCGATTATCCCAAAAAGCCCGACGGGCTCGGGCCGGGCCGGCCCGGCCCGGGAATTTGACAGCCCTACTTATGAGTTATGAGTAACCTTAGACACTCGTTCAAACTAACAACACTAAGTGACTTGTATGCAATTTTATTATACTTATCTGCAGAGCCACCACATAGAGGGGCAAGAACTCCATTAACGACTTAATTTAAGAATCAATGATAGCATTCTGTAAGGTTAATAATATCTTATAAAATATATGAACTTATAAGCTCTTTAAAATAAGTGTATCCTTAAAGCTTAGGAATATTTGTTTTTGTTTTTTCCAGAATTATAGTCGCCTTAGAAATGAAAGTTGAAATTAAATCTCTTGAAACTTCCAAGTTTGAGTGCTACCAAGTACCAGGATAAAAAAATATAGTCCTAAGTTTTATTTATTATTTTAATACAATAGTCATCACATTCTTAGCATCTGATTGATTTTCTCATCACAAAGACTAATAATTGACAGCATGTATCGTTGTAATACAATAGCCCTCCAAACTTCTTTAAATTTAAAATGTTGAAAATAGGAGCTCATTTCTCCTCATTTCATTCCTAAATTCTCAACTTTGAACAACTAATAGCATCCCATCTACGCACAGTCATGCATCAAGTTGAAAAACCCAACACAAACTCATGACAACCGTGCAGAGTTATGCTAGTATGCAATAATAGTTGCTTATATAATTGTTAAAAATAAGCAGTAAATTACCTCGTATGATGATATCATTCTTTCAATAACACCGATAATCTTTATCTGAAACCAAACATAATTGAGAAAGACGATTATTCATATAGGTGATATTAATAGACCAAATAGAAAACAATATAAACAGTTTGAATAGTTCAATCACTTTTAATATTGTACTAATCTTCTTTGCTACATGATAAATACAACAGACAGTTGGGGTTTGCAAAAGACAAACCTTTCATATTGTGACGACCCGCCACCCGGGCCTATGCGGATCGAGCAGGCCGCCACATGGGGTTAACGTCATGGGAGCATAACTTGACAGCGGAATAAAGATATTGCTATACATGTTTAATAATTAAACATGAATATGAATGCAAAGTAAGTCGTCTGATGAATAACTTGCCCAGATACTAACTAGAGTTCGAAGTATGAGGACTTCGGACCCTGCACGGCGGAAGCAATTTAGGCTTGAGTTTCCACAATTACCCGCGATCGGGTAATCGGTAGAAAAGAAAACGAAAATAAGTATTGAGTTCGAGTTTGTTTAAATTATTACATATCAAATGTGGAATCACGTATCGTGATACGTTAAGCAAAATAACAATGACGATCTAAATGATCGCCACCCAATTAACTTCGGAAGCCGTCACACCACTTGTCATCCCGTCGCTCATCCTGCATTTGAGAAGAAAAGATTTTGGGCTGAGTACTAGCGTACTCAGTGAGTTCTTGCCCCCTTTGGCAAATATTTAAATAAATCATTTTCATAAAGATATTGCATGCTACATCACATATATGGGATGATACTTTAAAAAAATAAAACATTTGAATCCCATATAAGTGTAAAACATTTTATCTTAGAGCAAAGCTCATCTAGTGTGCACAATTAAATACTTACTCCATCGTGTTACCAGCCGGAACAATCAAGGGGGTAGCTAGCCCCGTCAATTGGACCGAATTGCTGCCATGGGAAATCCCTTTTGATTTCAACCATAAACAGTCTTCTGTGTACACACCCCTGCTCGATCAAAGTCGGGGACCGATCGTTTAATGGTGGTCGACACCCTTTGGTGCAAACCGATAACGGAAGGAATACCCGTTCTTTGGTAAACACAACAATGAGCAATAAAACATGCATATCATTTTCATAAGAAAAAGCTTAGGGTTTAGTAACCCGAAATTTACCTCCGTAGGATTCTAACCCACAGTTTGAAAATAAGAACTCACCTTGATTCCTCCAAAAGCAACAAGATCTCAAGCTCGATCTAAAGTCCGACGTCTCCTACAAGACCGTCTCAACACTTAGGTTCTAAACATAAGGAAAGTCAAAAACACAAGCAACTAAGTCCTAGGTCAACCTATTCCCGATTTATCCTTTTAAACTTGAAGAAAACCAACGAGGGGTCTCCTCGTGTTTTTGATTCTTAATTATAGACCAAATTAGGGTCCAAAACTTTAAACTAAATTTTAAAAATTCATGTCATGCCATGTAATATGCATAAGAAGTTCACGTAGTTCATATATGCATTTCATCTAACACTTATGCTCAAATAATTATTTTCGAATCTTATATCATAGTACAAATGGCTAAAAATAATTAGTAAGCTCCCGTTTCATTTTTACATATATAACTAGCACATATATTCGTCATTAAATTCATATCACATATTAGAATTCGTACAATGTCATAAAAATGAGAATTAAAAGTAAAAATTGCACTGACGCATTTTCACAGACAAGTGGCGTGCATATAAGTACTTGGAGTAGCCATATTTGACATACTATAATAGACTGATCAATAAACCTTTATAAACGTGCCTTATGATTCTGGAAAGGCTACACTACATATTTTAACATGAAACTGACCTCACATAAATATAAGCGATGGTTTGAGAGTTACGCTCAAATAAATATAGGTCACTACACACTAATTCCATATCTCAATAAAGGCCAACACATAGACTAAAATTAGTAAAACAAGTCCAAAAATTATATAATACAAATTCTTAGTAATTTATATACTTAGAATATTCTGTAAATAAGGTTTAAGATCAAACCAATATAATTATTTTCGAAAAATCGCTTTTGTATTCATGCTTGAGCTGAATATTCATTTAGAAAATTTATCAAACACGTGGCGTGCACAAAACTGTGATTTTTATCCATATTCATGAGGTTGCCATGCTCTGTATACTTGACATATAAATGCATAGCTTATCATTACAGAGATATTGTTAACTCTATTTTTACATGTAACTGGATTTACTCAAAAATATTCAACGGTTCGAAAGTTATACTCGAGAGAAGTTGGGTAAAATCAGTTTATTCTTATGTTTTCAAAAAGGCTTCTGCACAGAGGTCATGATCGACCTCAAAACTGATTTTGCTCGAAAGTTGGAAAATTCAAGACTTATATTTCCAGAAAATTTGGGAGGTCGGGGTCATTTAAAAAAAAACGGTTCGTAAAGATGATATACGAAGAGCAAGATACACTCGTCGGAAGATGACTGCGCAGATTTGATTAAAAACTGACTGCGCAACATTTTCGTATGAACCACCATTCTTATTGTACTCGTTAGAAAAATCTATAATTTTACAGGGGCATAGAAGACATCTCAAGGTACAACATATCAAAAATTTAGAGCAAACCGAGCACATTTACTACTAGAAACAGGAGCTGATCAGTAGAGAAAACTCAGGCCAAGAACAGTAAATTTTCTGAACAATAAAGATCTTAAGTTTCTAGTTCAAGCATGTTTTAAATCCATTCTAAGGCTCACCAAAATTTACGTCTAGGGCAGTACACAAGTAAAGGAAACCGTAGGAGTCGATCCCTCACATAATTGACACTAAGTAACAGCACAAATATCATCCAAACTCAACACAACAATCAATAAACCAACAATGAGAGTTTTCTCCGTCATGCACGAACTCTACTCCTCCTAAACATGCTTTTAGGATCATAAATAACATTAATATGAGAATAAAATGAATGTTAGCTGAGATACCTATCCTCCAAACTCTCAACTCTCGATTCCTCTATCTCTCTCGATCTCTAGCGAACTCCATCTCTCTTGTCCAGCTGCTGCTGCTACTGCTGCTGTCCTCCTACGCCGTCCCTTGCAAGTTTTCATCGTCGATAGCGGCGGCGGAGTGGTGGTGTGGTGTGCAGAGAGAAAGAAGGAAGAAAAGCAAATGGAGAGATGGAAGGTGTGTGTGTCTGCCGAGATTATAGGGAAAGAGAGAGAAGATTTTTGTTTGTTTCTTGTGTCTTGTCTTGCTTCAATGATGAAGATGCAGATTTTGAGTGTGTGAGGAGTGAATAATCTGATATGGTGTGTGAGAAAGGTGGCGTGTATTGTGTAGGAATCGAGTCGAACAAGCAGCGGAATTTTTTTTTTTTACTTTTTAATAAAAATATAAAATAACTTTTATTTCATATTTAAAGATTCACGACTTCACATTAGAATGATGTAAAAATTGAAAGATCGAATCTTGCATACCTTTTCGCACTCCGATTGTAGTAGGGTGTAGTAGCAATCTATTGCCCGTCCTTTTCTCGCAGGGAATCAATTGTTTCCCCTCTATCAAGTCCACACTTGAAGAACAAGTCTAGTGTAGAGTAGATCGCTAGTTCTCTCTATACTAATATTATGAGTGCAAAATCAATAAGAAGCAGTGAGTAGAGAATCAGAACAATGGAGATTATATAGAAGAAGAAGAGCGCCGCTCATAATGAGAGAAGAAAAGTTTCTTCTCAATTTTTAATGCCGTTCATGAATCCTAATAATTAGGATAATTTATATTCTCCATCAGTTACAAAACCCACTATCAATAATGGGCTAATTAATTTCTTTCACTAATAAATATAAATATATATATATATTGATTTTACAAGATATAAAATTAATCAAATTAATTTTATATCCATTTAATTTAGAATTAGACTTGGCAATCTAATTATATTCAACTAAATAAATTTAATCGAATATCTAATTTAACTAATTAAATTAGATCAAGCCTCAATTAAATAATTTCAATTATTTAATTGGATCAACTATTGAATCAATTCAATTTGACATGTTCTACAATTTGTGTGTGACCTTCTTAGGTTCACAACTAGTACTAGCAGTAGGTTTATAACAAATTATAATTTAATCAAATGGTATTTGTTCTATCAATTTGTCCAATAAATCAATACACTTGAAATTAACTCTTTAATTTCAAGAACCTACAAACCATGGGAACATCTAGCAAGTAGCATGGCTACCTAGCACTAGGTGAAATAGCGAGCAAACCTATTTTAGTTACGAGTCGTAATATACGTACGGTCCTTCTATTATCCAATCTCTTAATTAGATATTGAGTATGGATTTAAATCAAAACTCAAACAATCTAATAAATATATTTTCATTCAAATTCTATAACTCAAAAAAAAATGAATCAACATTCATTACGCCTTGGCCAAGGTCTTAGAGTTATGAATAATGAAAATCATATAGGAGATTCTCTCGACAAAATCGAGTAATAGATTCTTTATTGACCACTCATTAATCTTCATATACGTTCAAATCACATTTAACATAAACCCTTGACGATTGTCATGCAATCAGAGAATATATCAAAACGCAACAGAACCCATATAAGATTACTATGGTGTCTCAAGTCTAAGGACTAACCGTATACTATCGTAACTTTAGAAATTCTTATTTCGACAAACTCCATATAAGAATTTTCTAGCGGGTCATTTCAATGTACTTGTTCTCCAACAAGCATCCACGTATGTATACTTGCATCAACTATGCAAACATTGATGAAATACAATGCTCTAATCTTATAAGAATATACCATGCGTGCGAGTCTTTATTCGACAATTCTATGTCCTATCTTGAATAGTCATTTAACTCGGAACAAATTTAAGACCAAAGTTTTATAGACATATTTCATAATCACCATCATATGCGTGATCACGTCTCATAACTTTATAAGGTCTAAGGACATTATCTAATTCATACAAGTTATTAAATAACTATTATATTAGATAAGTAAATGCCTTTCATAAATATAAATTCCAATAGAAATGGAAAATACAATATAATTATAAAAATAAAGAGTAAATCGACCAATCTAATTGGTGCGCCGGGTGTAACTCTTTCATATTGGTCAAAAATAAGGTGGGATATAGGGCTTGTGTGTAGGTTTAGACTTAGTCAATTAAGTTTGCTTCAATATTCAAAAAGTGGATTCTCCTTCCTCTATTTCTCATGTGCACCCTGTTGCTTTCTCTGTTTGCTATAATTGTATTTTATTTGATTTATATCTTTTGTCTTGTAGTCATTTGTCTTGGTATCTCATTTAATAAAATAGTCAAACCAAATTCTCATACATACAGACATACATACACATACATATATGATACACACATATATTTGGTGCACACACACACACGTATACTTATATAAATATTATACTCCCTCCTATTCAAAATGTAAGTCTTTTTAGAGTTGTGCACACAAATTAAGAAAATTTATTTTTATCAAATTTAACCTTGATAAATTATGAATTGAAATTAGTGAATAGTGAAAATGTGAGTTTGGAGGTGAGTTAATTAGGGGTAATTATGGATTTTGAAGGTGAAAAAAATGCTAGAATGACATATATTTTGCAAAAGTTATAAAAGCCTAAAAAGACTTACATTTTGAATAGGAGAGAGTATATATTTATCTCTTAATTCGTTTGTACGAATTGCGACGCGTCGTTCCTTAGCCGAATCGTATCTTCGAACGAGTACTCCAATTGAATTTAATATTACGATTCTAATGAGCCCAATATTGAATATTAAATCATAAAAGAAGTTAACTGACATATATATATATATACAAGATAATGTGCATTAATATAATTTTTCCTCACATAAGATTAATTATTTCTAATTAATCAAAATAACATATACACATAATCACACGATCACATAATCACATTTTTATAAATTGAAGTAAATAAAACCATAACATAATTAAATAAATATGAAATTATGCAATACATGAAAGAAATGAAATTTAAATTCTTCTGGTTTTATTTTCAAAAGAAAGTTTTCTTCTTCTCAAAAATTAAATTTCTTTTCGTTTGAAATTTTTCGGGAAATAGGGACCTTCTTAAGGTAATCTTATTCTTAAATCAACATATTCTAGGGACGAAAATTCGGGCTCTCACACATATTAACATAAATAAAATTCAAAGGATGCATTAGCACCGTTTCCATCCACTTTGCCATTTCCACAAACAAAATATACATGTTTATACTACTCTCGATCTTTATGAGATTTCAAGAAAAGTTTATCCAGGATCTTACTTTTGTTTCACATTTGTATGACTGTGAACAAAAGATGCTTACAACCAAAATAGAACTTTGATATCTAGAATTTAGAAGAAACTAAAACCACAATGCTTAAATAGCCAAGTATATTCTAAAGTTTTGGAATCATTTAACCATGTCTTGAGAATACTCTAAGACTAAATAAGATGAAGTAAAAGCAACAAACAATGTTATTTTTTTACTATATGTATTTACTTTCCCAATTTACAATATATTACCAAATCCATCGCACACTAATTCCATAAGAAAGATATAGTAACAAATAATTAAACTTCAGAAAATAATTGAACAATGAGGCAAGTTTGACAAATCTCTTGTGGGACAAAAAAAGTATGAAAAACACAAACACACACACAGAGAGAGTGAGAGGAGTGGAGAAGACCTCGCGCGAGTGATCAAATTGATGAAGAACAACCTCGGCAGCCTTGAGCATTTTGTCAATGATAAAGAAAACAATCTCAGGAAGACGTTTCTCCTTCTTAAAACTATACTAAAAAATCAATTTGACATCGATAACAGTAGATCAAGGATTAATTGATTTGAAATTGAAAATTTTTCATAATTTGCGCGAATACATCGATGGTGAGAACCTTGTGCGGCGTCTCATCCATCAGCTTCTCTAATGGATGCGAGACGGTGAAGCCGCCCACGCCGATCATGTATATCACCATCGACTTCATTCGATTTTCGTCCAGATCTACTCTTCCGCTCGCAATTCTCGAATTCCAATCCCTAAATTCGCTCAGATTTTCATGTATGTAGAAACTTGAGATGCATGAAATTTTGAGATAGCAAGAAATTTTGCTAGTCAAATTTTTGTGAGACAGTGAATCGAGTGGAACTGGTTTCAGAAAAAAAAAATTGTGAGCAGTTGGAGAACGTGCGTGACGTGAGCATCGGTTACTGCTTGAAAAACCTTATTTTTCTTTTTTTAATAATTTTGTAGCACAAATTTCGCACCTTATAATTATCGTAATTTACGAAATTGCCATACAATTGATTTGAAATTGACTCTCAATTGCAAACTCGCTCTTTATATATATAATAGATGTGTAAATAGCAGTTTTTTATTTAAATGGAATTGTTTATCTTTTATTATAACTATATTTAGAATAATTTTATTTTACATTTTACAAAAATTTTAAATAATTTTTTTTATTTTTATTTACATTTTACTCGTCCCAAAATAATTTTTTAACACATTTCGATCAATAATTATTAAGTTTAGAACAGAGGGATGGATTTAAAACCTATAACTAATTAGTGTGTTATGAGTGGAATTATCTTCGAAAAAAATATATATTTTATTACTATATATTCAATACATGAACATTATATTTAGAGAAAATGCACATTTCTAGTCAAATCACATAGTATAACATAAAAGTTGGTCACAAACTAAATTTTTACAAATTATGGCAAACATTTACGTTTTTGGACCAAAATACCCTTACTTTTTCTCTTTCCTTATTTTTCCTTTCCCTCTCTCTATCTCTTCTCATTTCTTCATGCTGCTGCTGCGTTCTGTCATCTCACTTTCTCTTTCTTTCCATTCTCTTATTTCTCTCTCCTTGCCACTACCGTCATCGCCTCCGTCGTCTCCTCCATTTACGAGATTCATCCACCATGTCGTCCATCCTTCACCCTCTCTCATACGATTTTCTCTCTCCCGTAACCTAGCTCTTCCATCGCGTTTTGCTCTCTTCTGCGACTTTATACCAATTGGAAGCTTCTCGTTGGCATCGTGCTCCAGATCTACAAATAGATCCATAAATCCAGGTTATTTCTCCTTCCAATTCTAGCAATTCATGTTGATCTAGAGTTTTTTTGAATTTTTGTTGTATTTTTCTTATTTTTTGTTGATTTAGGGCTTTTACGTGTTTGTTTCTCGATGATTTATGAGGTTTTCATATTGTTTTGGTAATTTTTGGTGTATTTGGGTTAATTTCTGGATGATTTGGATGTATTTTCGCTGATTTTCTGTTTCGTTATGTTGATTGAAGGAGGCTGTTGCTAGCTGTCAAAAATTTTCGGTACGAAATAGGTGTATTCATACCAGTAGTAACTTGTACCATGTAAGAATTTCATAATTCGTACCAATAACCAAGCACAAAGAAATGGTACGCTGGTAAGAATTATGAAATTCTTACCAAGTATACCATGTAAGATTTTCATAATTCGTACCAATAACCAAGCACAAAGAAATGGTACACTGGTAAGAATTATGAAATTTTTACCGAGTACCATATAAGAATTTTATAACTCGTACCAATAACCAAGCACAAAGAAATGGTACGCTGGTAAGAATTATGAAATTCTTACCAAGTAAGAAATTTTGAATTGTCGTAATTCAATTCTCGTAATTCATGTTGATCTAGAGTTTTTTTAATTTTGTTGTATTTTTCTTATTTTTTTTGTTGATTTAGGGCTTTTACGTGTTTGTTTCTCGATGATTTATGTGGTTTTCATATTGTTTTGGTAATTTTTGGTGTATCTGGATTAATTTCTGGATGATTTGGATGTATTTTCGCTGATTTCTGTTTCTGTTGGTCCCAAGACGGATACCTTGGTGTAGAGGGGGGTGAATACACCAAGGTTTAAAAACTTTTCCCAGTTTTAAACTCTTTTCAGAGAGCCTGTTGTGTTCGATCCAGCTGGATGACAGCTAGATCAACACAGCTGGTTGTGTGAGTGTGTGCGAAAGTTGGTGGGTTTGAAAAGTCCGTCTGTTGCTTCAAATCATATTGCAGAGCTCTGTTTCACTTTTCAGTTAGTCAGTTTATGCAGCTTGAAATAATGCTCATGAGGGGTTAGCAGAATGCATAAAACAAAGCAATAAAGAACAAAACAATTTTAACGTGGTTCGGAGTAACACCTCCTACGTCCACGACCAGATTCACTGGTAATTCACTACCACTTGGTTTCTAAGTACCAAGCAACTTCACAACTCTAACCTGAGATGTGTTCCAACAGTTTGCGGGCACTGTCAAGCCTACACCTTCAGTTTCCGGGTACTGAAGAACCTAACCACTCGAATTACACGCTTCGAGTAGGCGTACCTTTGTCTAACCTTTCTGGGTTTGGGTTTGGGTATGGGTTTTCCAACTATGAACGAGTTCTTACAATGAAGAACAAGGAGTATGATGAACTCGTTCAAACTAGGCTTAAGATATTTCTATTCTAATCTATTTTGCCTATGATTGAATATGTGAACAACTAAGAACACAACTGACTGGCTGGGTGTTCTTAAAAGATTTAGCTTTTAAGATCATTGTTCATTTTTCTGTTTTCTCTTTTATTTCTTTAGTCTCGCCAGACTCTGCAGTCCGCTTGTTCTCTTCAATGGTGAGGAGATTTATATAGGTGGAGATTCAAACTAGCCGTTGGAAGAGAGCCGTTTGAATATTACCTACTTTCATTGACTTCTGGCCTTTAACCTACAAAGTAGGTCTGCATCTGCAGAAGCTATTTCTTCTCTGATTTGACCGTGTCAGATAAGATCTTCTGACATCGGGATCTTGTCTTGGAGAAGGTCTTCGTCTTCGAGCTGCTAAGCGTCTCTGCTGTGTCTTCAGCGTGTTGGACTCTGCTGCATCTTGACTCTGAGCTGTCTTAGACCTGTGCTGTATCATTAACCTGAGCTGTGTCTTCAACCTGAGCTGTGTCATTAACCTGAGTTGTCTTAGACCTGAGCTGTGTCATTGACACTAAGCTGGGTCCTTTACACTGAGCTGGGTTTTTGACACTAAGCTGGGTTTCCGTCACTGAGCTGGGTTTTGATACTGCTGGGTCTTTGACTCTGCTTGGTCTTGCTCTGCTGAGTCTGCTATGCTGAATACTTCAGTTGTGTCAGCTTAACCGTGTTTTCTGCTGTCTTCTGCGACTCTACCTGTAAACTAAGAAACTCTATTAGGCTCAAACAGGTGAGCTGAAAAATGTTTAGCTGGGTTTTGGTATCAAATCAAAACTCTATTAATTTTCCCAACAATTTCCCCCTTTTTGATGATGCCAAAACCTAACTGAGAAAAACAATTTACTTCCCCCTTAACAGGAAACGAGGTTTCAAAAGATTAAACATTCATAGCAGGTAAACAAATTCAGAGTTCAGTGCCTGGACAAGGAGTTATTGTCATCAGGGTGAGCTTGAGAGAAAAAAACGAACTTTTCATTAATAAAAGAAAATTTTACAATTTTCTAAATACAACTGAATTTCAAAAGAAAATTCCCAGTTGGCTGGGTCTTCATTTCTGCTGCTGCTACTTCCTTTGTTCATCCATTTGATGGTCAGTCTTGAGACCATATCTGTTGAAGATGAATTCTTCCAAGTTCCTCCATTCGTCTTGATTTTTGGACTTGGAGATTCTTCATTCGCCTGCCCAGTGATGAACTTCTTTGATAATCTGGGCCTTGTCGGGAAGGTTCGTTCCAGCTATAGTGGGAGGCTTCAATTGCTTGACCTTTGGAGCTTTGAGCTGGATGTCGTTTCTCTTGGAAGCTAGGGCTAAAGATCTTGCCATCATTGGATCTTCTTCATGAAGTTCGAACAAGTATTCTTTGAACGCAGTTTCGTGATCCATTCCTTTGTACTGATTCAGGTAATAGAATTCTTTGATGAATTCTGTTTTGCATTGTTCCCAATTTTCGTTGATTTCATCTGGGTTCCTCTTGTCAGATCTTGGAATGCTTGAAGCTGCTTGTTTCTTCCTAGCTTGCCTGCAGCTTAGTCTTTTCTTCTTCTGCTTTTTCTCAGCAGGCTTGAGCGATTCGGCTTTCTTCTTGATAATCTTGTCCAGCTCCTGCATTTCTCTTCTTTGCTCGTTGTGGAAATTACACAGCCAGTGATAGTCCTTGTATTCTTATGGCTTATATCCATAAGCTTTGGCAAGAGCGACCATCTTCTCTCTCCATGTCTCTTTGACTGCTGCAGTTGGCTCATCCTCATCCAGCTCTTTAGCAAAGTCGTCAATTTCTGACTGATTTGGCTGGACATGTTCCCCCTGAGCTGCAGCTTTCCTCTCCATTGTTTTTCCAGTTCCATCCTTATCTTCTCCCTTTTTTGGCATTATCAACAAGGGAGGCAGCGAGGTTGGCAACTATTGCGTTGAGCTTGGCGAGACCAGCTTCAACATCAGCGATCTTGGCTGAGTAGTCAGCTGTGGCGATGTTCAGCTGAACAGTGCTGTTGCTTCCAGCTCTGAACTGAGCATCCAAATCCTTATATAGGTTGAAGAGTTGGCGGATGTCAGAGCTGTTGGAGAGAGTAGACTTCTTGATGCTTTCCAGCTGGCTTGATAGATTTCCTATGTCGTCGACCAGTGGAACTTGAAGTCTTGTTACAATCTCAGGAACTCTCTTATCTAAATGATTTCTGAGTTCGAGATCTTGAGAAACAAGAGACTGCTTGAGATCTAGACTTGTACTTTCTTGTACATTTTGGGCAAATTTATGAACATCATCAATTGCCCGTTGTTGTTCTCGAACTTGACAGTCTAGAGCTGTGAATCGCAAAATAACATCAACTTGAGACTTCAGTCTGTCTTGAAAGAGTATTTCCTCAACCTCTTTAGAGATTGCATCTTTCATGGCGGTTGATAGCTCGACAGCTGAGTCCGTTGTTCCAGATTCAATATGACTGGGTTTGTCTGCCTCGACCTCGACCAGTGCACGAGTGTCATCGGCAATTGGACTCGGTGGGGCTGCCGCTTCTGGTTCTACTTCTGGTTCAGCTGTTGCTTCAGCTGTTTCTTCGAAGATTATTACCTCAGCTGTGTTATCTGGTACAGCTTCATTGGTAATCTCAGCTGAGACTTCTTTGGAGTTGTCAGCTCCAGAAGGCGTTTCCCATCCTGCTGCTGTTAGAAGCTTGTTTGCTGACTCCCAGACGTCTGCTGGGTGCGGCTTGGGATACTACTGAGACACTTCGATGATACCTCTAATGAGATTATCTTGATGAAGGTATGCATCCTCCAGACTTCCAAAGCCAAAAATGTGCTGGAGGCGTGCTTCGTCTGTCTTCAAGTTCTCGTAGGAGAAGGTCTCTATCAGCTGCTCATTCTGGTACCAAGTTGCCATCTTGATGGCCAGATAGAACTTGAGATCTTCAACTTTGACGAGGGCGATAGGTAGGTGCGCCAAGATAGGGTACTGAGTTAGAACATTCTTGATCCCTGCAATGCGCAAATCCTCGTACATGGCTTCCATGAAGGCTGAGACAGATGAGTTGAATGATAGAGAGGCAGTAGAGTCACTCTCCTCTGATTCTGTGAAGATTTGAGGAACTGGTTCAATTGGGTTCTCAGTAGGCTGTGAAGAAGCATCAGCCAACTGCATGGGAGATTGAACTTTGGGTGATTGTTGTTTTGGGGTTGAGCTGGGATTGGTGGAATAGGGTTCAGCTTGGGTATCAGCTGGCTGTGAAGAAGCTTAAGCCAGTTGAATATCTGCCTGCTTTCTTACAGGAGATGGCTCTTTGGTTGGAGAGCTGGGTAGAGGAGAAGGCTGTTTCGGCGGAGAGCTATTGATGGTCCCTGAGCTGGGAAGAGTTGTCTGATTCCTTGGATTATCTAGCTCGTCCTCTGAGCTGGATGACGATCCATCATTCAATCTCATATCAGCCAGGATGTTTGATCCGAATTGATTGAAGGCTGATACTGGCTGTGGGGAGAGAATCACCATTGCTTGACTTGGATTTGCTTCAGAAGAGCTTGCCTCAGTTGGTGGAATGACAGCTGTTTTCTTTTTCTTTTCAGCTGGGCCTCCAGCTGGTTTGGGGTCAACTGCCTTTCTTTTTCTCTGTTTCTTCTCAGCTGGGACTTCTACCTCTGTTTCTTCCAGCTGCTTCTTGCCTTTGCTCACAGCAGGCTGTTTCTTCAGGAGATCATTGATTTGATTAATTCTCTTAAAGAGAATCTTCATTTCTGGAAACGGTTCTGAATCAGCCCACTTTACTGTGTGCCCTATCATTGCTTGCTCTATCAAGAATGAAATCTTAGAGCATAGATACAGGGGCTCTGAGATTGAATACGTCGTCCTGGTGGAGTCGAACTTGATCTTCTCTGACTCTTTGACCAGTCGGTTGAGTAAGAAATCAAACCAGTTGACACTTGCGGCTTTGATCATGGCAATCATTGGCTTGAGCTTTGGAATACTGATCTCTCCTTGATATCCAGCTATCCCAAGAATACACTTCTGTGTAATATCCAGCAGCAGCCTGTACTTTGGCTTGAGAAGGAGCTTTGACATACTCGCTCTATACGGCTCTGGAGAGATAAGCATCTCTTGACTGAGGAATTCATCTACTTCCTCACGGCTGTAGTCGTCTGGAATGAATTTTCCTTCGTTGGGCAGATTGAACACTTTTCACAGCATTCTGTTGAGCTTGATGTTGACGGTTGCTGAGTCAAATTTTCCATCATTTCCCTTGACAATCACATCGAATGACGATGAGTAGAAGCCGTCTTCGTCGATAATGTTGAGGTAGAAGAGGGCAGCATCTCTTTTCAGCATAAGTTCGGGCATGGAGGTTATCCACAGCAAGAGACCGGAGTCTGCGACGAGATCCACCATCTCTTGGAGTTCAGAGATATGAAGGTTGGAGGTGGAGAGACAACTTTCAAATGACAATTTTGTCATAAGAGCTTCGAACTGGTTTATCCCTATGGTTGATTTCTTGGGTGCCATTACTGCAATCTGTTGAATTTGATCGTGCGAAGAATTTGCAGAAAAAAATAGATGATTTGAAGATTTGAAATTCGCAGAGATAAAGATGGAAGAATTCTGCTTATCTTTTCCATATCTATCAACTGCCATAATGGATCAACGGTTGAGATTGAAGCAGTTGATATTCTGATCAACGCACTCATCACGTTTGCTGACGTGCTTACGGCGAGTGAATTACAACCGCACGTGAGGCATTTCAAACGTTTGACGTTCTGCCTCGATCCTACCGTGCTATAGTACTTCTGCACTTTTATAATTAATGCGATGGGAAAGGAAACTTATCAAGCAATTTAACTAAGGAATATGTGTCCGCTCAAAATAAGAATTCAAAATAATTGGACTTATATAGCATATTCCTCAGAGTAGTAAAAATATGAGACCCAAACTGGTCAGCTTGGACATAGGAGTCAGCTGATACCACGGTGGTCTTTTCCTTTGCTTCACTGAGTTTTCCCTCAGCTGAGTATTTGGAGATTAGCTTTATTTTTCTTCGGCTGAGTTCCCTTGAGTTCTGCGACTGACGTTCAATTGAGCTTGATTCGCTTTTATCTGGGTAAACCTTCTGATCTGAGCTTTGAGATCCAGCCGAGTTTGTTCCCCCTCAGCTGGGTTCATCTTTTTTATTCTGCGCTCCTTGTTTGATCGAGCTTTGTTTGATATCCAGATGATGACATTTGATAGATCAACTGGATTTCTCTCTTGATTCTCTACTTGAATCTTCTGCTGGATTAAATTTTCCCTCAGCTGATATCGCAGCTATGTTGATTTCCAGCTTGGTGTAGTTCCCCTTGAATCTGATAGTAGGTGGCTGTCTTTTCTCAGCTGCTTCCTACTTGAGTTGATCGGATTCTCATCACTGGCTCATTTCTTTGATGATGTCAGCTGTTCCATGATTAGCTGAGTTCACTACTTCTTTGCGGGGTAGAATCTTCGATTTCCTATTCTTTGCATTGCATTCCTTCGCATCGAACTTACCAGGAAAATCGTTATTATAACAATTAGCTGGGACCAGTACGCTTGACATATTCTTTGAAGAGCTTTGAGGTAAGTCATGAGCTTTGATCACCAGCTGCCTTTCTTTCACAGCACGCTTGATGACATCCTCAATTGCGTTGTCCCTTCTTGACCTGTTATCACTCCTTCGACACCCAGTTGTGACTAGGTCCGACTTTGTTTTTGAGGGTTTCATTGACAACCCAGATTTGTCCTTATCTTTTGTGAGTGATACTTCTGGTTGGTCCTTGAAAGGGTCCTTTCTTCATTGGACCTTGTTGACTCCATTTTGATGAGGTCCATTTTATAGAGGGAGTCTGTCAGCTTGATATCCCGTCTGCTGGAATCTTGATGTGAAGCTCGGTTGATTTTCAGCTTTATAACCAGCTGAGATCCTTCTCAGCTGTCCTTTTAGTTGACCTTGATGTCTGTGCTGGATGACATTCTGTCTTTGATTTTGATTCCAGTCAGCTGGATTTATCTGCTGCCTCTAGCTCTTTGATCAGCTGGGAGTTGCTGCTTTTCTTGGGCTTGGAGTTGCCGAGCAGTTTTCTTCTCTGAAAGGACTGAACTTGGAGGGCTTGCTTGATTATGTACGACCTCTGGTACATCCTTGGTTTGGTTCCAGCTGTGTTTGCATTGGTTGGAGCCATTCTTTGATTTGATTCAGCTTTGGCCATCTTCAGCTCCTGATCATTCATTTTTCCGCTTGTCTTTCTGATTTTATGAAGATAATGGGCCCGTTAGTGATAACATCCCACATCATGTCGTGACGCGCGCTCAAAAAGCTTTTGAGTCGGAACTTCCATATCTGATAATCATCGACAGAGAATGTCGGAAGATTCCTGCACAAAGAAGATTACATGACAGTATGCAATATAATGATTTAAAAAGATTTTGAAACTTTGAAAGATCTGTTCAGGTGACCACTATCAGCAAAGAAATGCTGACTTGACACAGATACAGTGATCTTTTGAACCACTGCTCTGATACCAATTGTTGGTCCCAAGACGGATACCTTGGTATAGAGGAGAGGGTGAATACACCAAGGTTTAAAAACTTTTCCCAGTTTAAAACTCATTTCAGAGAGCCTGCTGTGTTCGATCTAGCTAGATGGCAGCTTGATCAATACAGCTGGCTGTGTGAGTGTGTGCGGAAGTTGGTGGGTTTGGAAAGTCCGTCTGTTGTTTCAAATCATATTGCAGAGCTCTATTTCACTTTTCAGTTAGTCAGTTTATGCAGCTTGAAACAATGCTCATGAGGGGTTAGCAGAATGCATAAAACAAAGCAATAAAGAACAAAGCAATTTTAACGTGGTTCGGAGTAACACCTCCTACGTCCACGACTAGATTCACTGGTAATTCACTACCACTTGGTTTCCAAGTACCAAGCAACTTCACAACTCTAACCTGAGCTGTGTTCCAACAGTTTGCGGGTACTGTCAAGCCTACACCTTCAGTTTCCGGGTACTGAAGAACCTAATCACTCGAATTACAGGCTTCAAGTAGGCGTAACTTTACCTAACCTTTCTGGGTTTGGGTTTTCCAACTATGAACGAGTTCTTACAATGAAGAACAAGGAGTATGATGAACTCGTTCAAACTAGGCTTAAGATATTTCTATTCTAATATATTCTGCCTATGACTGAATATGTGAACAACTAAGAACACAGCTGACTGGCTGGGTGTTCTTGAAAGATTTGGCTTTTAAGATCGTTGTTCATTTTTCTGTTTTCTCTTTTATTTCTTCAGTCGTCTCGCCAGACTCTCCAGTCCGCTTGTTCTCTTCAATGGTGATGAGATATATATAGTGGAGATTCAAACTAGCCGTTGGAAGAGAGCCGTTTGAATCTTACCTACTTTCATTGACTTCTGGCCTTTAACCTACGAAGTATGTCTGCATCTGCAGAAGCTATTTCTTCTCTGATTTGACCGCATCAGATAAGATCTTCTAACATCGGGATCTTGTCTTGGAGAAGGTCTTCGTCTTCGAGCTGCTAATCGTCTCTGCCGTGTCTTCAGCATCTTGGACTCTGCTGCGTCTTGACTCTGAGCTGTCTTAGACCTGTGCTGTATCATTAACCTGAACTGTGTCTTCAACCTGAGCTGTATCATTAACCTGAGCTGTCTTAGACCTGAACTGTGTCATTGACACTAAGATGGGTCCTTTACACTGAGATGGGTTTTTGACACTGAGCTGGGTTTCCGTCACTGAGCTGGGTCTTGATATTGCTGGGTCTTTTACTCTGCTTGGTCTTGCTCTGCTGAGTCTGCTATGCTGAATACTTCAGTTGTGTCAGCTTAGATGTGTCTTCTACCTGTAAACTAAGAAACTCTATAAGGCTCAAACAGGTGAGCTGAAAAACGCTTAGGCTTGTGCAATCATCTACTCGGTTGGGGTCAGCTGGGTTTTGGTATCAAATCAAAGCACTATTAATTTTTCCAACAGTTTCGTTTTTTTATTGAAGGAGGCTGCTGCTTGCTGTCAAAACTCGTCGGTACGAAATAGGTATATTCGTACCAGTAGTAACTCGTACCATATAAGAATTTCATAATTCGTACCAATAACCAAGCACAACGAAATGGTACGCTAGTAAGAATTTCATAATTCTTACCAAGTACCATGTAAGAATTTCATAATTCGTATCAATAACCAAGCACAAAGAAATGGTACGCTGGTAAGAATTATGAAATTCTTACCAAGTACCATGTAAGATTTTCATAATTTGTACCAATAACCAAGCACAAAGAAATGGTACGCTGGTAAGAATTATGAAATTTTTACCAAGTACCATTTAAGAATTTTATAATTCGTACCAATAACCAAACACAAAGAAATGATACGCTGGTAAGAATTATGAAATTCTTACCAAGTAAGAATTTTTGAATTGTCGTAATTCAATTCTCGTAATTCATGTTGATCTAGAGTTTTTTTGAATTTTTGTTGTATTTTTCTTATTTTTTTGTTGATTTAGGGCTTTTACGTGTTTGGTTCTCGTTGATTTATGAGGTTTTCATATTGTTTTGGTAATTTTTGGTGTATTTGGGTTAATTTCTGGATGATTTGGATGTCTTTTCGTTGATTTTCTGGATGATTTGGATGTCTTTTCGTTGATTTTCTGTTTCGTTTGTATTGATTGAAGGAGGCTGCTGCTTGCTGTCAAAACTCATCGGTACGAAATAGGTGTATTCGTACCTGTAGTAACTCGTACCATGTAAGAATTTTATAATTTGTACCAATAACCAAGCACAACGAAATGGTACGCTGGTAAGAATTATGAAATTCTTACCAAGTACCATGTAAGAATTTCATAAATCGTACCAATAACCAAGCACAAAGAAATGGTACGCTGGTAAGAATTATATTAGTACCATATTCTAATATTTGTTGCTTTAGTTTTGAAGGTACAATGGACATCATAGATGATTATGTGCAAGATTTTGGATGAATTTGGTCATGACGTCCTACAAGATCTCAAGAAATTAATGTTTTGGTTGGGAGCATCTATTTATTTCAACATAGATGAAATAACACTTATACCGTAGAGATTGAGTTGGTGAATGAACAATTCTTAGTGATTAGTGAATGAACAATTCTTATTTTGTAAATTATTTGCTACAATTTCTGGTTTATAAACCATTTGCTACAATATTAGTATTATTAGTACTTTTGTTCTAAATTGTATATGTTCTACAATTTGTCTAATGTAGATATGTAGTTACTTGGTACGACTGGTACGAATAAAATTTTTCCTTACTACCAATATATCGCGGTACAAAATATTTATTTTCGTACTAAGTTACCATGACATCACCTGGTAGTACGGTACGAAATGATCAATTCACACCCACTTATCACTCCGTATCAAGTTGTTCTTACTATGAAAATATACATTTTGTACCGAAGTTGTAACCTGGAAACTCAGTACGAAATTATCATATCGTACCGCGTCAAGTTAATAAATGATATATCAATACGAAATAATTAATTCATAGTCGCTTACAACCCTTGAAGCAACATCAGATGGGTACCACATCACAAAGTGGTACATCGGTACGAAATGTTGATATTCGTATCGGTACGAAAACACAAAAATTTTACCGCGATATAAAAAGTTCTAACTTTGGTAGCACGGTACGAAATTCAGACATTTCGTACCGCGATATAAAAGTTCTAACTTTGGTAGCACGGTACGAAATCCAAACATTTCGTACTGCAAAATAAAAGTTCTAACTTTGATAGCACGGTACGAAATCCAAACATTTCGTATCGCGATATAAAGTTCTAACTTTGGTAGCACGGTATGAATTTCAACCATTTTGTACCGTGATATCAAAGTTCTAATTTTGGTTGCACGGTACGAAATTCAAACATTTCGTACCGTGATATAAAAGTTAAAACTTTAGTAGCACTGTACGAAATTCACACATTTCGTACCGCGATACAAATTTGTAAAGTTGGAAAGCGGTACGAACTTAAACATTTCGTACGCCTTACCAAATCAACACTTCGTACCGCGAAATAAAAGTTCTAAATTTTGTAACACCGTACGAAATTCAAACATTTCGTACCGTGATATAAAAGTTCTAACTTTAGTAGCGCTGTACGAAATTCAAACATTTCGTACCATGATATAAAAGTTCTAACTTTGGTAGCACGGTACGAAATTCAAATATTTCGTACCACTCACTTGTATCTCGGTACGAAATATATATTACTATCAGGTGATGATATGGTTAGTTAGTACGAAAATATTGAGGTACGAATGTGGGGGTGGTACGAATTTGATGTATTGAGTTAGAAGATGATAGAGGAGAGAGAATGTAAAGTTAGGTGGAAAAAATAAAAAGTAGGTAGAAGATGATAGAAGAGAGAGAGTGTAAAGTTAGGTAGAAAAAAGTCAAAAATAAGGGTAAAAGGGTCCAAAAAGATACATGTTTGCTATAATTTGTAAAAATTAAATTTGTGGCCAACTTTTGTGTTTTACTATATATTTTGACTATTCTAATTTTTGCCTCTTATATATATGTGTGTTATAATAAACACAAGAAAATATTTAATAGATTGAAAATAAAACTTATCTTCTGTGTTAGTATGAAATTGTTCACAAAAAAAGAAAAACAGTAAAACTATAAAACTCGTGGAGTGATTAAATTGGGATAGTAATAGAACAAAATCAGAATAAACACACAGAAGAAGAGAGAGAGGATTTCGCCAGAAGAGGTTAGTTGTTTATTTTACGATGATGAGCTTCTAAATTTGATTTGGAATAAAGCTTATGATTTGAGATAATGGAGACTGAAGAAGCTCCGCGAATTCTCCTTCAAACCAGACGGGAAATTTTGGACTGCTCAAAAGAAACAATGAAGATGAAGAATAATTGATTTAAACAATTATTAAAATAAACTGACTATATTCCACCAAAGGTTGGAACTTTAGCCAAGAACACTAGGAATAAGAAGGAACTAATGTGACACTCAAAGAGAGGAGCAAAATATCTCAAAAAAAAAAAAAAAAAAACAGAGAGAGAGAGGAGCAAAAAATGATCTCACATATAATAAATGTCCAAAGAAGAAAAACTTACTACAGTAGCTATTTTTCACAGCCTTGTTAGAAGCTCAACCTAATCGATTGTTTTGTGTTGGATCGAGAGGAGAGGTTGTGGACTCGAGTGGTGGTTGCTGGGCTTAAAACTAAACTAGCTGAACAAATTCAGAAAACCATAGTTATTTGGTTTTAGAAATTTAAATTTGTTACTGTTGGTGCAGTGATGAATCCATTATTTTTGAAAATTTCGCTTTTCAAAAGATATTGTCGAGTTAGATATGATCCTTGATTCCAGTACTAGATTGTTTTTCAGGTTTTCAATTTATTTTTTTTTCATTTTTATTTGTAGTTATGATTTTGCTGATTGTGTTTAAATTTGTAAGTTTTAATCAGTTTTTAGTCTTTGAGTATTTAGGATTAATGTTCATTAGAATTATAACTTATTTCCTTGATTTGAATTGAAATTATGGATTTTGGATTGAAGTTAGATATTGAACTTTTGAATTGATGTTGGAGTTTTACTAATGAAATAATGGGTTTTATGGAGGGTTTTTGTTTTTATGTTAGGGACTAAAATCATTCCCAGCAGAATTTTTTTTATTGTTCGGCATTCCCTAATTTTGCCTTCAAGATGAAGGATGTGTTGGAATTGAAAAACAAGAGTGGACCTTGTAGCCCCTACTTGGACAATTGAGCATCTCAGCATTCAGAGAAGTGCTCGCGTGTTTTATACTTAACTTAGAACTCAGTTGTATACTGATATTAATTTCTTAGGAATTTTGTGATTTGGTGTACTGATATTCAGTTTAAAAGCGGCCAACGCGTGGCTTGTTGAAGTTTAAGTGATATTTTTTTTAAATATTTATGCAGTATGGAGGTGGAAAGGTATAATTCAAATGCGATATTCATGTTACCTGGAAAGAAACAAATGAAAAAGCAGGTATGTGATGATGTCAAAGGGGTATGGTATCTATCAAATGCAAAACTAAGCAAATCACATAAGAGAAAAGTTGAGGTGCACAAATCTTTTCAAATTTGGTTAATTAAATTTACTTGTGGGGCATTGGTATTGACATTTGTTTTACTGACATGTAGGAGGAGAAGGAGAAGGCCTTTTACCCTTTTATGTCAAACCATTGATACATTAGAGTAGGATCTGAATTTCTTTTTCTTTTCTGATCAGTTGAAGGTTGAATATTTTGTTTTACATCATCTATGGAACTAATTGATTTATTTGGGTGATCAGGGTTTATTCACTTATGTGGTCTTGAAGAATTTTGAGCCAGGTTGGTGTGATGAGAATTTAATTGCTTATGTGGTTTGGTATGGCTTCATTAGCTATCTTGCTTTTTGTTTCTTTATGAGGCTGGATACGGTTCAAAGCATCCAGATCGATGTGGACTAATTGGTGTGATACAACCACGTCGGGTAGCTGTACGAGCTCGGTCTTCATCTTGGAAATTGGAGGTCGGGTTTCAAGTTAGGAATGATAAAATGATCGGAGACAGACAGATGGAATGATATGCTTTTTCACTCTAATTTTCTTTTTCTTGTTGACTGGTTTTATGTGGAATGATATGCTTTTCCAAAAAGTTGGTAATAAGTCTCATTTATGGCAGCTTGGACGCCTCCGTCATAATTTAGCTGTCAGTTAAGGATGATTTGAAGCGGGAGGCTGTCTTTGCTCGATGGTCGAGTTCTGCCATGCATATTGGCAGTGAAGGCAGGCACCATTTTTAGGGCGGAACAAGTTCAAGAGAGGAGTAATCGACAGTCGTGCAAAGTTAAGGCAGGCCAATTAAGAGAATTGTTTGCAGAGATACGAGATTGGTATCAGCAACATTTTGCTGATGAATCTGAAGAGCTTTGGGGGGAGATGCAACATGAAATTCTCTCTCACTAACAAGTAACACCCCCTTGATGTGATGGAATCGTTTTTCCAGGTGTAAATTTAGACCTCCATCTTTACATTTATAATTAGTCACAAAAAATACGACTATAAAGTGAAGTGTCATCAGTTTCTTTTTAATGTTAAACAAGTCATGAATTTTACAACTTGTTGATTTCAGTTTCTTTTTAATGCTAAAGAAGTACAAAATAAACCTAGTGTTGACAAAAGAACAAATTTGGCCAAAATCCACAGAACTTGCAAATGTTTTAGGTGCTATATCATTCGAAAAGAAAACGGCGAAAAATAATTTGGATGGCCACACTTGGGTGCGGCAGTTGGCTGCATGTGCGGCCGCTCACCCAAGTGTTTTACTTTTTTCTTTAGTTTTAATTTAATTAATATTTAAATATTTTTTTTAATTTTAAATGGAATTAATGAATGCTTATTAAATTAACATAATTGGTATTAAAAATAAAATTAATTAATGAAAATTGCAACGGCCACGCATGCGTAAGTGAGATCGCTCCAACATTGACACTTGTTGAGAAATTAATCAACATCATATATAATTTTGTTATACATTATGGACGTACAGGGGTTATTCTTTGATGTGGTAAAATAGTTTCATCAAAGATTTTCTTATTTAAAGAAAAATTTGCAATTAATTAAATTTGATTGGAAATGATAATTAATTTGTTTGACATATGGTGCCAAATGTGATGGGGTTGGTTCCATTAGACCATATTTATATGAGATCAGATACACCACCCAACCAATTACTTTTTTCAATATTTTAATTAATTTTTCTCTCTTCCACATCCTTAATATTTTTTCAATCCAACCACATCTCTTTTTGGTGGTTTATTAATAACCACCCCGACCACCCAACCACAACATCATATGTTTTTATTTTGTATTACTTTTTTAATAATAATATAATTACTTGCACAACAAAAAAAACTCTCTTTTACCAATGGATTTTTCCGTCGGTAAAACAAAGGAATCCGTTAGTAAACAGATTACCGACGGATTTATGTCGTCCTTAAATACGTCGACGGTAAAGATTTACCGACGGATTTATTTCTGTCGGTACATTTAACGACGGATTACCGACGGAAATTCCGTCGGTGACAATTTCCGTCGGTGACGTTCTGTTTTTTGTATTCCGTTGGCTGGGAAATAGCGACGAAATACCGACGGATTAATATCCGTCGGTAATTTTCGAAGAATCGAAACACACATTACTGACGGATTTTCCGTCGGTAATTACCGACGGATTTAGGTCCATCAGTAATGGTGTTGGGAAAATTCTAAAGTTTGATTTGATTCCAAAACCCAAATGCTCTCCAACCTAGTAGATGAATGTACAAACCTAAGTTAAGTTTTCTAGCTCACTTGTTTGAGCCTTAAATTTTCTAAGTTCACAGGTTTGGAAGTTGAAGACAGAAGAAGACCCAGCTGAGTAATCAGCTGGACCCAAAGTCAGCTGAAAGGTCTCTTAGCTGAACAGAATTCAGAGACTGAGCTGAGTCAGACTGACTCAAGAAAAAGAAGAATGGATCAAGCCAAGGAGATCCAACGGAGCAGAATAAATTGAGCTGACTCAAAAACTAAGAAAGTCAGCTGAGCAGACAAAGGGAAACTAACTCTGAAGACGTCACTTCAAGTCAGTTTACCCATCAAGCTCTAAATTCAAAGTCAAGCTCAAAAGACAGAAATCCCGGTGTCAGAGGAAGTCAATATAACTCGACCAATGAGGGATCGACATCTCAGCATCCTAGAAAGGCGAACCTAGGATCTGACACAGTGATGAAGACAGGTGAAGATACGCTCAACGGCAGATCGACAGATCAGAGAGTAGGTAAGATTCAAACGGCTCTTCCAACGGCTAGTTTGAATCTCTACCTATAAATACCAGTCTTCAACCTCAGAATCAGAGACGAAAAACTCCCTACAAGCTTTCAACTTCTCCGAATCTCTCAAGTATCAAAAAGCTCTCCAGCAGTTATCTAACTCTTTAAAAGAATACTTAAATTCTTAAGTGTTCACTTTCAGAAACTGCTTTAGTTTTTCGTCTGATCAATAGGCAGAAATCTTAGTAAATCCAAAGCCTAGATCTGAACGAGTTCATCTTCCAAAGTTCTTCATTGTAAGAACTCGTTCAAAGTTAGAAACCCAAACCCTCCTTTACCCAGAAAAGGTTAGGTCAAGGTTACGCATTCTCGAAGCGCGAAATTCGAGTGTATGGTTATTCAGTACCCGAAAACTGAAAAGGTATAGGCTTCGCAAAGGTGCCGTAATCGTTAGAACACATCTCAAGGTAGAGCTGCGAAGTTGCTTGGTACTCGTAAACCAAGTGGTCATCCTTAGTGGATTTACCAGCTAAAACCTGGTCGTGGACGTAGGAGCTCTCTCTCCGAACCACGTTAAAATTCCGTGTTCTTTATTGCTTTATTCGCCTTTTGCATTATATATTTATTTAAAGAACTAACCGCATTTGCACGGACAAGTTTTCAAAGCTTCAACTCTGTTTGTGTGACCCGGCCGCATTATTTTCAATCTCGTTTAACCGAAAACCGAAACTAAGTTTCAGCTTGAAAGCGGAAGTTGTCCTGCCGACACAAATCGAGGCAATGATGATTGAAGAAGAGCCAACTAATGCAACAGTTGAGCCAACCGATGCTGCCCCACAGAGTCCAATTGCGATGACACTCGCTCACTGGTCGAGATCGAGGCAGTAAAACCCAGCCAAGCCGAATCCGGGACCCAGACGGATCCTGTTGTGCTTTCTGATGCAATGAAGGACGAAATCACCAAACAAGTTAAGGAAATCCTTTATCAGGATAGACTCAAATCAAATGTTGACACCCTTCTGCGCATCACAGCTATAGAATGACAAGTCCAATGTAATGGACAGTCCATTGATGACGTGCACAGATTTGCCCAGAATCTGCAGGAAAGCACCAGTAGAGATCTCAAACAGTCTCTCGTTTCTCAACGAATTGATCATTCAAATCATCTAGAGAAGAGAGTCCCTGAGATCATATCAAACCTCCAAGCTCCGCTGGAAAGCAGCGTCAACGACTTATCCAGCCAGCTGGACGCTCTCCAACAGCAGACTCTCTCCCACAGAACTGACATCCACCAGCTGTTCAATCTTTACAAAGAGCTGGACAATCAGTTCAAAGCTGGAAGCAACAGCACAGCACAGCTCAACCTCGTCACAGCAGACAACTCAGCAAAGATTGCTGATATTGACAAAGCCTTGGCCCAGCTGAATGAGACAGTAGTCAACCTCTCCTCCACTCTTATTGATAATGCCAAAAAGGGGGAAGGTAATGACAAGAGAAAAACTTCAAAGACGGGCAAAGGAAAAGCTGTAGCTGAAGTCCAAGTGATGCAGTCAGAGATTGACGAAGTTGTTGCTGAGCTGGATGCAGAGGAACCAGCTGGACGAAAAGGGAAATGGAGCAAAATGATAATCCCTCTTGCCAAAGCTAGTGGAGCCACGCCAGAACAGTTCAATGATACTCATTGGCTCTGCAACTTTGTAACTCAGCAAAAGCAAGAGATGAAAAGCCTCCAAGAACAGCAGAAGAAGAAAGAAAGTTTGCTCAATGCCGAAGAAAAGAAGCAGCAGAAGAAAAGAGCAAACATAAGAGCTGCAAAGAAAAAGTCTCAGATGCCGATGAACTGGAGGAGAGTAGATGAATGGATCCCAGAAGAGCTAAACGACGACTGGGAACATACAAAGTTTGAGTTCATTGAAGAATTCTATTATCTGGGAGCTTACCCAAATACGCCCCCAGATGTTGCTTTCATGATGCATCTCAATGAGCTTTTTCATCAAGACAGGATGACGGCAAAAGCATTCTTCAACGCTGCAAATACCGCGAAGATCCAGCTCACTGCTCTCCAGCTGTATCATATCCAGCCTCTGCTGATACCTGGAACTCATCTTCCTGACAAATAAAAAATTATCGCTGAAGTAAACAGATGGGCGATCAGGAGGAAAATTTCCAAGGCAAACAACGAAGAAGAATACAGGAAGCTGGAGCAGATGATATTTAACCGATACAGGTTAGAAACAGATGAGCAGCTGGAAGAAGATAGAATGAAGAATCAGCAGCAGCAGCAGAAATGAAGACCCAGTTAACTGGGATTAAATTGTTTTTGTCTATTTTTTAGTTTGTTAATCCTGTATCTCTTGTAATCATCTTTCTGGATTAATAAAACTGAAATATTTTGCTCTCAAGCTCACCCTGATGACAATAACTCTTTGTCCAGGCACTGAACTCTGAATTTAATTTTCTGCTGAACTCTTTTAAACCCACTTTCTCATTTAGGGGGAAGCAGGTTGTTATTCTCAGTTAGGTTTTGGCATCATCAAAAAGGGGGAAATTGTTGGGAAAATTCTAAAGTTTTGATTTGATTCCAAAACCCAAATGCTCTCCAACCTAGTAGATGAATGTACAAACCTAAGTTAAGTTTTCCAGCTCACTTGTTTGAGCCTTAGATTTTCTAAGTTCACAGGTTTGGAAGCTGAAGACAGAAGAAGACCCAGCTGAGTAATCAGCTGGACCCAAAGTCAGCTGAAAGGTCTCTTAGCTTAACAGAATTCAGAGACTGAGCTGAGTCAGACTGACTCAAGAAAAAGAAGAATGGATCCAGCCAAGGAGATCCAACGGAGCAGAATAAATTGAGCTGACTCAAAAACTAAGAAAGTCAGCTGAGCAGACAAAGGGGAACTAACTCTGAAGACGTCACTTCAAGTCAGTTTACCCATCAAGCTCTAAATTCAAAGTCAAGCTCAAAAGACAGAAATCCCGGTGTCAGAGGAAGTCAATATACCTCGACCAATGAGGGATCGACATCTCAGCATCCTAGAAAGGCGAACCTAGGATCTGACACAGTGATGAAGACAGGTGAAGATACGCTCAACGGCAGATCGACAGATCAGAGAGTAGGTAAGATTCAAACGGCTCCTCCAACGGCTAGTTTGAATCTCTACCTATAAATACCAGTCTTCAACCTCAGAATCAGAGACGAAAAACTCCCTACAAGCTTTCAACTTCTCCGAATCTCTCAAGTATCAAAAAGCTCTCCAGCAGTTATCTAACTCTTTAAAAGAATACTTAAATTCTTAAGTGTTCACTTTCAGAAACTGCTTTAGTTTTTCGTCTGATCAATAGGCAGAAATCTTAGTAAATCCAAAGCCTAGATCTGAACGAGTTCATCTTCCAAAGTTCTTCATTGTAAGAACTCGTTCAAAGTTAGAAACCCAAACCCTCCTTTACCCAGAAAAGGTTAGGTCAAGGTTACGCATTCTCGAAGCGCGAAATTCGAGTGTATGGTTATTCAGTACCCGAAAACTGAAAAGGTATAGGCTTCTGCAGTGCCCGTAAACTGTTAGAACACATCTCAAGGTAGAGCTGCGAAGTTGCTTGGTACTCGTAAACCAAGTGGTCATCCTTAGTGGATTTACCAGCTAAAACCTGGTCGTGGACGTAGGAGCTCTCTCTCCGAACCACGTTAAAATTCCGTGTTCTTTATTGCTTTATTCAGTCTTTGCATTATATATTTATTTAAAGAACTAACTGCATTTGCACAGCACAAGTTTTCAAAGCTTCAACTCTCTGGCTGTGTGACCCAGCCAGCTGCATTATTTTCAATCCTGCTTAACTGAAAACTGAAACTAAGTTTCAGTTGAAACTGTCAAGGAAGCTGTCCCTGCCGACACAGCTGAGGCAATGATGATTGAAGAAGAGCCAACTAATGCAACAGTTGAGCCAACCGATGCTGCCCCACAGAGTCCAATTGCGATGACACTCGCTCACTGGTCGAGATCGAGGCAGTAAAACCCAGCCAAGCCGAATCCGGGACCCAGACGGATCCTGTTGTACTTTCTGATGCAATGAAGGACGAAATCACCAAACAAGTTGAGGAAATCCTTTATCAGGATAGACTCAAATCAAATGTTGACACCCTTCTGCGCATCACAGCTATAGAATGGCAAGTCCAATGTAATGGACAGTCCATTGATGACGTGCACAGATTTGCCCAGAATCTGCAGGAAAGAACCAGTAGAGATCTCAAACAGTCTCTCGTTTCTCAACGAATTGATCATTCAAATCATCTAGAGAAGAGAGTCCCTGAGATCATATCAAACCTCCAAGCTCCGCTGGAAAGCAGCGTCAACGACTTATCCAGCCAGCTGGACGCTCTCCAACAGCAGACTCTCTCCCACAGAACTGACATCCACTAGCTGTTCAATCTTTACAAAGAGCTGGACAATCAGTTCAAAGCTGGAAGCAACAGCACAGCACAGCTCAACCTCGTCACAGCAGACAACTCAGCAAAGATTGGTGATATTGACAAAGCCTTGGCCCAGCTGAATGAGACAGTAGTCAACCTCTCCTCCACTTTTATTGATAATGCCAAAAAGGGCGAAGGTAATGACAAGAGAAAAACTTCAAAGATGGGCAAAGGAAAAGCTGTAGCTGAAGTCCAAGTGATGCAGTCAGAGATTGACGAAGTTGTTGCTGAGCTAGATGCAGAGGAACCAGCTGGACGAAAAGGGAAATGGAGCAAAATGATAATCCCTCTTGCCAAAGCTAGTGGAGCCACGCCAGAACAGTTCAATGATACTCATTGGCTCTGCAACTTTGTAACTCAGCAAAAGCAAGAGATGAAAAGCCTCCAAGAACAATGAAGAAGAAAGAAAGTTTGCTCAATGCCGAAGAAAAGAAGCAGCAGAAGAAAAGAGCAAACATAAGAGCTGCAAAGAAAAAGTCTCAGATGCCGATGAACTGGAGGAGAGTAGATGAATGGATCCCAGAAGAGCTAAACGACGACTGGGAACATACAAAGTTTGAGTTCATTGAAGATTTCTATTATCTGGGAGCTTACCCAAATACGCCCCCAGATGTTGCTTTCATGATGCATCTCAATGAGCTTTTTCATCAAGACAGGATGACGGCAAAAGCATTCTTCAACGCTGCAAATACCGCGAAGATCCACATCGCTCCCTCACTGTATCATATCCAGCCTCCGCTGATACCTGGAACTCATCTTCCTGACAAATAAAAAATTATCGCTGAAGTAAACAGATGGGCGATCAGGAGGAAAATTTCCAAGGCAAACAACGAAGAAGAATACAGGAAGCTGGAGCAGATGATATTTAACCGATACAGGTTAAGAACAGATGAGCAGCTGGAAGAAGATAGAATGAAGAATCAGCAGCAGCAGCAGAAATGAAGACCCAGTTAACTGGGATTAAATTGTTTTTGTCTATTTTTTAGTTTGTTAATCCTGTATCTCTTGTAATCATCTTTCTGGATTAATAAAACTGAAATATTTTGCTCTCAAGCTCACCCTGATGACAATAACTCTTTGTCCAGGCACTGAACTCTGAATTTAATTTTCTGCTGAACTCTTTTAAACCCACTTTCTCATTTAGGGGGAAGCAGGTTGTTATTCTCAGTTAGGTTTTGGCATCATCAAAAAGGGGGAAATTGTTGGGAAAATTCTAAAGTTTTGATTTGATTCCAAAACCCAACTGCTCTCCAACCTAGTAGATGAATGTACAAACCTAAGTTAAGTTTTCCAGCTCACTTGTTTGAGCCTTAGATTTTCTAAGTTCACAGGTTTGGAAGCTGAAGACAGAAGAAGACCCAGCTGAGTAATCAGCTGGACCCAAAGTCAGCTGAAAGGTCTCTTAGCTGAACAGAATTCAGAGACTGAGCTGTGTCAGACTGACTCAAGAAAAGAAGAATGGATCCAGCCAAGGAGATCCAACGGAGCAGAATAAATTGAGCTGACTCAAAGACTAAGAAAGTCAGCTGAGCAGACAAAGGGGAACTAACTCTGAAGACGTCACTTCAAGTCAGTTTACCCATCCAGCTCTAAATTCAAAGTCAAGCTCAAAAGACAGAAATCCCGGTGTCAGAGGAAGTCAATATACCTCGACCAATGAGGGATCGACATCTCAGCATCCTAGAAAGGCGAACCTAGGATCTGACACAGTGATGAAGACAGGTGAAGATACGCTCAACGGCAGATCGACAGATCAGAGAGTAGGTAAGATTCAAACGGCTCCTCCAACGGCTAGTTTGAATCTCTACCTATAAATACCAGTCTTCAACCTCAGAATCAGAGACGAAAAACTCCCTACAAGCTTTCAACTTCTCCGAATCTCTTAAGTATCAAAAAGCTCTCCAGCAGTTATCTAACTCTTTAAAAGAATACTTAAATTCTTAAGTGTTCACTTTCAGAAACTGCTTTAGTTTTTCGTCTGATCAATAGGCAGAAATCTTAGTAAAGCCAAAGCCTAGATCTGAACGAGTTCATCTTCCAAAGTTCTTCATTGTAAGAACTCGTTCAAAGTTGGAAACCCAAACCCTCATTTACCCAGAAAAGGTTAGGTCAAGGTTACGCCTTCTCGAAGCACGAAATTCGAGTGTAAGGTTATTCAGTACCCGAAAACTGAAAAGGTATAGGCTTCTGCAGTGCCCGTAAACTGTTAGAACACAGCTCAAGGTAGAGCTGCGAAGTTGCTTGGTACTCGTAAACCAAGTGGTCATCCTTAGTGGATTTACCAGCTAAAACCTGGTCATGGACGTAGGAGCTCTCTCTCCGAACCACGTTAAAATTCCGTGTTCTTTATTGCTTTATTCAGTCTTTGCATTATATATTTATTTGAAGAACTAACTGCATTTGCACAGCACAAGTTTTCAAAGCTTCAACTCTCTGGCTGTGTGACCCAGCCAGCTGCATTATTTTCAATCCTGCTTAACTGAAAACTGAAACTAAGTTTTTCTGAGTTTTTGTAAAAGGAACGAGCTAAGTTTTTCTTTCCACCACTTTCCGCACAGCCAGCTAAGTTATCAGTCCAGCTGACCATCTTCTTTAGAAGTCAGTTGAACTCATAACTGAGCTCTCACTCAACTCCGTTTTAATTTGATAAAAGTTTTCAAAAATCCCTCTTCGGTGTATTTACCCCCCCTCTACACCGAAGACCTCGTTCCGGGACCATCAATTGGTATCAGAGCGGTGGTTCATACGACCGCAGTTTCTGAATCAAGAGATCTGTCTTGAAACTCTGTGTCAGTGGTCAACTGAACAGATCCGTTTTTCAGAAAAAACTCATACTAGTGCATATTGTACATCTCTTCATGGATTCCTATCTTAACAGGAATCTTCCCACCTTCTCAGTTGATGACTATGCAATCTGGAAATTCAGATTGAAAAGCTTCCTGTGTGCGCATCACGACATGATGTAGGACATCATTTCAGACGGACCCATCCTTATTTATAAACAAGGAAATGAACTCGTACCTGCTCATGATGGAGGACAACCAGAATACCGGCCAATTCTCAAGCCAAAGAAGGAATACTCTTCAGAAGAACGAAAGCAAGCTGGACTGGACAGCTTCGCAAGGAACACCATCTCATCAACGGTCTCGAACGCCTACCTGAGTAAAATCATCAAGTGCGAGACAGCCAAAGAGATGTGGGAAACACTTGCCAAGCTATGTGAAGGGTCAGAAGAGATCAAAGAAAACAAATTCACAATAGCTTGCCAAAAATTCGACAACTTCAAGCAGCTAGCCAACGAATCCATCGAAGCGATGGAGCTAAGGTTCTCAAACATAGTCGTCGAGATAGAGACAATCAGAACTGGGAAATATACCCAGCGGGAAAAGAATTTAAAGGTTCTTTCAGCTCTTTCAGCTGAATGGAACACTTACAAGGTAGTTCACCAAAGTCGAAGTGACTTGGGTGATCTATCTACAGAAAGGTTGTTCTCACTCTTAAAAGCCAATGAATACAAGAAGATCACCCAAGAAGAATCTTCAAGCAGACAGAATGACGGAGAACTCACTCCAGCTCCAAAAGAAATAGCTTTCAGAGCCAACTCTGAAAAGTCAGCTCATGTCAAGTCAGCTGAGTCCTCCAAGAAGAAGAAGGACAAAAAGGATATGAGCAAAGAGGAGCTACTCGAAGAAATTGCCATGTTGGTGAAAAATTATAACAGACTCAACACCAGCAAAGGCAAGTACAAGAAATTCGCCAAGACGTACAGAGACAAGTACACAGCAGCTGATGAAAAATCAGCTGACACCTCAAAACGGACAGAGGAAGGCTGCTTCAATTGCAAGGAGCCGGGACACTACAAGCAGGACTGTCCCAAACTGTCAAAGAAAGAAAAAGATCTTCTGAAAGCTAAGGCAGCTGACAGAAGAAGAGCATATATAGCTGATGAAGAGTCCGAGTGCAATAAAATAGATGATGATATGCCTTTCTCAGACTCAGAGGAAGATGCACTCATGGCCCGTGATGATCAAGACTGGGATGCTTGCTTCATGGAACAGACAGAAGGACTCGACGATGATGAGGTAACTTCTAAAATTCAGAATGTATCTAACCCATCACCATCACACGAACACTCTACGCAGGTCTCTAAATCAGAAGGACAACCTGATTGGAATCTGGTGGAGAAAGTCATGAATGACTTCAAGGATTTACAAGAAATTCTTGATGTCGTAATGTGTGAAAATGCTGAGCTGAAGGTAGAACTGAAAAAGAAAGAAGCATCAGAAACAACTGATGCTACACAGCTCAAAGAGGAAATAGTGTCGCTCAAAGAAAAGATAGTCAAACAGGATCAGCTGATGAAGGAGTTCTACTATGAGAAAAAGCAGCTGATGGAAAATTTGGAAAAATCCACAGCTGAGTCAAACAAAAAGTCAGCTGAGATCTTGGAATTAAAAAGGTCTTAAGACACACTATCCACAAAGCTGGTAGCACTCATCAAAGCTACATCAACGATGGATGAAATAATTAGCGTACAACGACCAGCAGCATTAAAGACGGGATTGGGTTATGATGGGTCTAAGGATCTAACAAATGTTGCAACTTCAAGTGGAACCAAGGTAACTTTTGTGAAAGCAAAAGAGAACCCAACTCCAGCCGCACAAAAGACTGAGAAACAGAAGACACAGCAAGGTCCTAGAAGACAAGCTGTAAGGCAACCCCAGGCTCAAATCAGACCACATTGGGTTCAGCAACAACGAAGGAATGACGCTGGACAACATCGACACCAGCATCATCAGCAACAAGTGGCAAGATATCAACCGAGATATTAGAAAAGATATCCAGCTGGATATCAGTTATATGATTACCAGCTGGATTATCAAATCCAGCCGAGATTCCAAGTTAGACAGCAGAGACAGAAGCAAAGAAATGACTCAGCTGTACACTCAGCTGGAAACCAAAGAAGAACTGAACTATCAAGAAATCAAGCTGGGAGAAGACAGAGATCAAGACCCAGCCAACAGAGTCAAACAAAGAACACAAAGAACGTGTTCATAGACACAGCTGGGAGAATTATCAGATCTAATGATCCAATCAGAGTCATCAAACAAATATGGATCGTAAAGGGATCTCTAACTAACCCATAAGGACCCAATCATAACTGGGGACCTAAATTTTGATTTCTGTGACAGACTGCAAGAGAAAGATGCATCATAGAGGAATCGATGAGAACACTGTGGTACTTGGACAGCGGATGCTCAAAACACATGACTCATCTAAAGCATCTACTCCAAGAATACGAAGAGCGTCCAGGTCCTCAAGTAACGTTTGGTGACAACTCCAAAGGTTTAACCAAAGGTTACGGTACATTTGAAACCTACAATGTTAAAATATCTAACGTTTCATATGTACAAGGATTAAAACATAACTTGCTTTCCATTAGTCAATTCTGCGATAATGGTTTTTCTGTTAAGTTTGATGCACAGGGATGTACAGTGAAAAACAGGGAAACCAAGCAGGTATTACTGAGAGGGAAAATAGAAGCAAACATATACTTTGCTGACTGGAACAGTAGCCCTCCAGACACATGTCTTGTATCAAAAAGCAGCAATGAAGTCAGCTGGCTGTGGCACAGACGGCTGAATCATCTCAACTTCAAGACAATCAACAAGCTGGCTAGAAATCAGCTCGCTCATGGAATTCCAGACCAAGTTTATGACAAGAGTCATATTTGCAGTGCTTGTCAACAAGGAAAACAGACAAGGATTTCATTTTCTCTCAAGCCGACGCCCTCAACTGATTGAGTTCTTCAACTCCTTCACATGGATCTTTTTGGTCCAGTAACACCAGCAAGTTTCAACGGCAGGAAATACACTCTGGTCGTAGTGGATGACTTCTCCAGATTCACTTGGGTTTCATTCCTGTACCAGAAAAGTGAAACAAGATCCAAGCTGCCGGCCCTGCTGGAAAGGTTGACGACTCAAAAGGAGTGCAAAATTATCTCAATCAGATCAGACCGAGGAACTGAGTTTCTGAATGAAACCATATGTGATTATTGTGAGAAGAATGGAGTACAACATCAAACCTCAGCTGCACGCACACCTCAGCAGAATGGTGTAGCTGAGAGGAGGAACAGAATACTCAAGGAAGCAGCTACCTCAATGTTAGCAAGCTCAGCCATTCCAAAGAAATTCTGGGCTGAAGCTATAAACACAGCTTGCTTCACTCAGAATAGATCGCTACTCACATCCAGACAAGGAAAGACTCCGTACGAGCTATGGAATAACAGGAAACCCTTCATCGGATATTTCAAGGTTTTCGGCTCAAAATGTCATATCCTAAATAATGGGAAAACCCAGCTGAAGTCGTTCGACGCCAAAACTGACCGATGAGTATTCCTTGGTTACTCAGCTGTAAGTAAAGCTTACAGAGTCTTCAACAGGAGAACACAAACAGTCGAAGTGACCCCACATGTCATCTTTGATGAAACATCCTTCGAATTCAGAGAGTCGATCAAACAAAGAAACACAGCTGGAACATCAAGCACCGATCCAGCTCAAACAAGATCTCAAGTAATTCGAATCCGGAATCTAGCTGAACCATTGATTTGGGATGATGAACCAGGAGAACCTCAAATCAATTCAGCAGAGGCAAATCAACCAGCTGAGAATCCAGAGGGATCCCCAGTATCAGATCAAGGGGGAATGCCGTCAGTTGGAAATCAAGACCCAGCTGACTCTCCAGCTGGATTCACTCAGTCTACTACTCAAGATCAATCTAATTCTAATCCAAATTAGAATGAGTCTCAGGATATGACTCCAGAATATCTCCAAGCAAGACGTGACTTAGCAACTTCAAGCATCAATGAGCTAGAAGAAGAAATTAGAAGAAGACGAAGATGGATCGAAGATCATCCAGCTTCAGCAATAATTGGAGAACCATCAGACAGAGTTAGAACAAGAAATTCAATTGCTCAAAACCCGCCATCAAATCCTCAAGAAGCAGATAATGAAGCTCAAGTCTCAGTAGAACTAGATCTGACCATCTACAACGAAGACACAGCTCTCATGGCATGTTATGTAGCTCAAGTTCCAGAGCCTCAAATAATTATCGAAGCCTTAAAGAGTGTGCCTTGGACAAATGCTATGCAAGAAGAACTGAATGAATTTTTCAGAAATTGCGTCTGGGAACTGGTCGATAGACCAGAAGGAGTCAAAATAATAGGACTGAAATGGATATTCAAAAACAAGCTGGATACTCTTGGAGTAATAATCAGAAATAAGGCTCGCTTAGTCGCCAAGGGATATACACAGCAAGAAGGAATAGACTTTGAAGAGTCATTTGCTCCAGTAGCAAGATTGGAAGCCATCAGATTATTCCTTGCATACGCAGCACATCACAAATTCAAAGTATACCAAATGGACGTGAAGTGTGCATTCTTGAATGAGGAAATCAGAGAAGATGTCTATGTAGAGCAACCCCCAGGATTTGAAGTAGAAGGAAACAAAGTTTACAAGCTAAAGAAGACGCTTTATGGTCTGAAGCAAGCACCTCGAGCTTGGTATGACACTCTGTCAGGATTTCTAGTGTCCAAAGGATTCAAGAAAGGTTCAGTCGACAGAACACTCTTCACCATCAAGCTAGGTGAAGATATACTAGTTGTCCAAATATATGTGGACGACATCATCTTCGGCTCAAGATCAACTTTCTTATGTGAAAGATTTGGAGAGATGATGTCAAAACAATTCCAAATGTCGATGATGGGAGAAATGAGTTTCTTCCTAGGACTTCAAGTCAAGCAATCAACAGAAGGGATATTCATAAATCAATCCAAGTACGTAAAAGACTTAATCACCAAATATGGAATTCAATCCAGCAAAACGGTGAAGATCCCTATGAATACCAACTGGAAGATTGAACCTGGAACCGAAGGAAATCCAGTGGATCCCAGCAAATACAGAGGGATAATTGGTTTCCTGCTGTATCTCACAGCTAGCCGCCCAGATATATCATTTGCAGTTGGAGTATGTGCCAGATTTCAAGTTGATCCTAAGGAGGCACATATGCAAGCAGTTAAGAATATTCTCAAATATCTAAAGGGTACTCAGAGTGTTGGGCTGTGGTATCCAGCTGAAGATAATTTGCAGCTGACTGGATACTCAGACTCAGACTTTGCTGGAGATCGATTAGACAGAAAATCAACTTCAGGAACATGTCAGTTCCTAGGAAGCAAGTTGATATCATGGTTTTCAAAGAAGCAGACGTGTGTCGCTACCTCTACAACTGAAGTGGAGTATATGGCAGCTGGAAGCTGCTGCTCTCAAATTCTCTGGCTGAAGCATCAGCTGGATGACTATGAAGTGAAAACTGGTCAAGTTCCAATCTTCTGTGAAAGCTCAAGTGCTATTGCAATATCTGAAAATCCAGTTCTTCACACAAGGTGTAAGCACGTTGACGTTCGACATCACTTCATCCGAGATCACGTGGAAAAGAAAGACGTCATTGTTGAGAAAATTCACACAGATATTCAACGAGCTGATATATTAACAAAGCCGCTGATGGAAGCAAGATTCAAAATGTTGTGTGGATTGCTTGGATTGCTTAATCCTGATGAAGAAACTTCATCCAGCTGAGGGAGAATAAGACTCAGCTGGAAACCCTTGGGATATCAAGTTGGAAGAATCCAGACCCAGTCGTTTCGTGAACTCAGTTCAAGAAGGGAAACCAGCTGAGGGGGAATCAAGCTCAGCTGGATAATTAAATTGAAGGAGTAACTCAAGATAAAGAAACACATCCGAGGTATCAGCTGACTACAAAGTTCAGCTGACAGGATTGCAGTCTTTCATTTATTTCCCTGAGGAATATGCTATGTAAGGATAAAATTATTTGAATTTAATTCAAATCCACAGATATTCCTTAGATGGATTCGTCAATAAGCCATCCATCCAATCGAATCCCATCGCATTTAATGAAAAGCATGCAGGGTACTGTAGCTCGGGAAAGTCGAGGCAGAAGTCAGAACATTTTGACTACCTCACGCGCGCGTGACCTACAATCTACATACGCACGTCACTTAACGTGTTGCGCAAATCTCTCCCAGCCGCAGATCTTGAATTCAAATCTAAAGATCTCAACCGTTCATCAAGATAGACGGTTGATATATATATATATATATATATATATATCAAAGATATGCAAATCGTCGCCATATTTACTTATTATCTCTGAAATTTTTTTCTGCAAAACAAGTTCTTGCTTATCTCTCTGCAAAACTCTTTTCTCTTGTATTCTTCTAACTCCTCAATACAGATATATACAATGGCACCAAAGAAGATAACCCCAGGAGCGAACCAATCGGAGAACCTCATGTCAAAGTTGCACTTTGAGAGTTGCTTAACTCTCAAGAACTACAAGAACTCGGAGTTCCAGGAGGTGCTGGATCTCATCGAGAAGGCAGGCCTACTGCAATGGGCAACTGCGCGTCCGAAGAACATCTTCCGCCTGAAAGTGGCAGAGTTCTTCATGGAGATGACCAACAGAGATGAACGTCTCCACTCCAACATTACTCTCCAACTCAAGGAAAAGACAGGGCATACAACTCCCTGGGACGTCGACATCAACATCAACCGGATGTTGAGCAAGCTGTTCGGATTAAAAACTCTTGGGGACCGCTCCCCAGACAACTACACCAGAGAAGAGATCCAGGCCGAACTGGACCAGATGCTGTTCAAACCGGAACCCTACAGGGCGAGCATGTCCAAACTGCTGCTCAAGCCCAAATTCAGACTGCTTCTGGATGTCACCCAGAAGTGCATCCTTGGTATCGCTGGATCTCAAGGAGAGATTAGCATACCCAAATTGAAGCCAATGATAGCCATCCTCAGGAATGATCATGTGGATTGGTTCTCCTACTTCATGGGAAAGTTGGAGAAGGAGTCGAAGAAAATTCATTTTGAAGATGACAGCTTTACCTAGTACAGCTGTAGGGAGACAATCTATTTATGCACCAAGGTGGCGTGCATAATAGAACACTACACAACTGGACGACAAATCAAGTGGAAAGACACAGAAGAATTCCCTGTGTCCAAAGTTCTTTTTGAAAAGCAGAGTCAGCTCTCTGACTTGATGAAGAAAACGACCCACGAAGGGAAGAAGAAGATGCGGGAGGCAAAACGACGGCGCCTCTCCCTCTCAAGCAGGGAAAATGAAGCAGCCAGAGGAAACTCAGCCAGCTGGATCTCCACCTGCCAAAAAGAAGCTCAAATTCAAGGCGGCAAGCCGACCATTGCGGAGACAATGAGAGCAGAGAAGCCAGCTGGAACTGAATGGAGATCAGTCGCTGAGGAGACAGCTCAAGATTCCACCTCCAGCACAGATCAAGGAAGGGAGTTCGTGATTGCTTCACGAGAAGCTGAAGAACCACAGATAGTGGTCCCCCCACCCTGATCCGGAGGATGCTATTCTTCTTCGCCAAATCCTTCAAGCATCCTCACAACCCGCTCTAGTTGATCTCACATCAGCTGGAATTCCTCCTCAACAACACTCTCTTCTCCTTCCTCCTCAACAACACTCTCTTCTCCTTCCTCCTCATCCTCAGGTACCTCACCAAGAATACTCGCCTACTTCTTCAGTACCTGAAACCACCCATCTTTCAACACCCAGCTCACCTAAAGAGCCCCATCCAGCTGACGCTCCTTTGCAGCTGGATGATGAATACCAAGCTGAACCATCAAGCCCTACTTCTTCTTCTGAGGAAATCAAAATCCTCAGTCCCAGAGCCGTTGCACGTGCTGCCACAGTCATGAGGTTCGAGGACCTCAGACTTCAAGGAATAAAGAGCGCACTGCAACATTATCCTTCTCTTGCCTCGCTCCCTGCTACTTTAGTCGCTGTCAGCGACTTCAAATTTTATCTGGCTACCAAGATGTCCACTTGGTACGCAAATGAAGAAATGGTGGAGTTCTACACTTTTGAAAAGCTTAAAGCCGAAGAGGCAGCTCTGCAGGAGATATTTGGTTTTGGATGTCTTCAGGATGCTTTTGAGCATCAAGACGAGCTGATCCAAATCCTCATCCAGAAGGTTGAACAGGATAAAGTACCACCTTCTGAGGAAGTCATCTCACGAGCCAACTCCTACCTATACAATCTCAGCTGGATTGTTCCAGTTGAAACTGCCAAGGAAGCTGTCCCTGCCGACACAGCTGAGGCAATGATGATTGAAGAAGAGCCAACTAATGCAACAGTTGAGCCAACCGATGCTGCCCCACAGAGTCCAATTGCCGATGACACTCGCTCACTGGTCGAGATCGAGGCAGTAAAACCCAGCCAAGCCGAATCCGGGACACAGACGGATCCTGTTGTGCTTTCTGATGCAATGAAGGACGAAATCACCAAACAAGTTGAGGAAATCCTTTATCAGGATAGACTCAAATCAAATGTTGACACCCTTCTGCGCATAACAGTTATAGAATGGCAAGTCCAATGTAATAGATAGTCCATTGATGATGTGCACAGATTTGCCCAGAATCTGCAGGAAAGCACCAGTAGAGAAATAGCGACGAAATACCGACGGATTAATATCCGTCGGTAATTTTCGAAGAATCGAAACACACATTACTGACGGATTTTCCGTCGGTAATTACCGACGGATTTAGGTCCATCAGTAATGGTGTTGGGAAAATTCTAAAGTTTTGATTTGATTCCAAAACCCAAATGCTCTCCAACCTAGTAGATGAATGTACAAACCTAAGTTAAGTTTTCCAGCTCACTTATATGAGCCTTAGATTTTCTAAGTTCACAGGTTTGGAAACTGAAGACAGAAGAAGACCCAGCTGAGTAATCAGCTGGACCCAAAGTCAGCTGAAAGGTCTCTTAGCTGAACAGAATTCAGAGACTGAGCTGAGTCAGACTGACTCAAGAAAAAGAAGAATGGATCCAACCAAGGAGATCCAACGGAGCAGAATAAATTGAGCTGACTCAAAAACTAAGAAAGTCAGCTGAGCAAACAAAGGGGAACTAACTCTGAAGACGTCACTTCAAGTCATTTTACCCATCAAGCTCAAAAGACAGAAATCCCGGTGTCAGAGGGAGTCAATATACCTCGACCAATGAGGGATCGACATCTCAGCATCCTAGAAAGGCGAACCTAGGATCTGACACAGTGATGAACACAGGTGAAGATACGCTCAACGGCAGATCGACAGATCAGAGAGTAGGTAAGATTCAAACGGCTCCTCCAACGGCTAGTTTGAATCTCTACCTATAAATACCAGTCTTCAACCTCAGAATCAGAGACGAAAAACTCCCTACAAGCTTTCAACTTCTCCGAATCTCTTAAGTATCAAAAAGCTCTCCAGCAGTTATCTAACTCTTTAAAAGAATACTTAAATTCTTAAGTGTTCACTTTCAGAAACTGCTTTAGTTTTTCGTCTGATCAATAGGCAGAAATCTTAGTAAAGCCAAAGCCTAGATCTGAACGAGTTCATCTTCCAAAGTTCTTCATTGTAAGAACTCGTTCAAAGTTGGAAACCCAAACCCTCATTTACCCAGAAAAGGTTAGGTCAAGGTTACGCCTTCTCGAAGCACGAAATTCGAGTGTAAGGTTATTCAGTACCCGAAAACTGAAAAGGTATAGGCTTCTGCAGTGCCCGTAAACTGTTAGAACACAGCTCAAGGTAGAGCTGCGAAGTTGCTTGGTACTCGTAAACCAAGTGGTCATCCTTAGTGGATTTACCAGCTAAAACCTGGTCATGGACGTAGGAGCTCTCTCTCCGAACCACGTTAAAATTCCGTGTTCTTTATTGCTTTATTCAGTCTTTGCATTATATATTTATTTGAAGAACTAACTGCATTTGCACAGCACAAGTTTTCAAAGCTTCAACTCTCTGGCTGTGTGACCCAGCCAGCTGCATTATTTTCAATCCTGCTTAACTGAAAACTGAAACTAAGTTTTTCTGAGTTTTTGTAAAAGGAACGAGCTAAGTTTTTCTTTCCACCACTTTCCGCACAGCCAGCTAAGTTATCAGTCCGGCTGACCATCTTCTTTAGAAGTCAATTGAACTCATAACTGAGCTCTCACTCAACTCCGTTTTAATTTGATAAAAGTTTTCAAAAATCCATCTTCGGTGTATTCACCCCCCTCTACACCGAAGACCTCGTTCCGGGACCATCAAATGGTTTTAACAATATTTTTTTAAAAATTGTACTATATATATATATATATATTTATTTTTGCAATATTTTTGTCGAATTAAAATTTCCAACAAAAAACCAAACATCAGGCAAAATAATTAATTTGCATTAAAAACGATTTGTCATATATCAAATAATATCATGTTCGACAGATATAAATGTAAAATGTAAAGTAGTTTAAATATTCTAAAATAATAAAAATACTAAATAATTAAAAAAATATCCAACAAACAAGTTAATCATACATCAGGACCACGGGGTGGAGGTGAACGAAAAAACTGCCCTGACGCCAGCATCTGCTGGAACTCGGCAAACTGCTGCTCCAGACATGCACGTGCCTCGCGTTCCGCCTGCTACTCCTGCTCGATGCGGGCACGTGCCTCTCGCTCCTCCTGTAGCTGCTCATCTAAGCTACCGATTCGTGTCTGAAACATCTCTTGTGTCAGAGCAGCCGTTGAACCGGAGCTACCACTGGATGCAGTCTGTCTGAGCTGGCTGCTGCCGAAGTTTCCAGTGCCGTAGCGCCTCTGCTTCGTGGGCTGTATGATCTCCAAATAGATCTCGTTCAAATCGGATCGTCCCTCCGCAGCAGCCCGATGATGAACCTCGGCCTAATTCATAAATATAAATGTGTTAGAAAATATATTATCATCAATTATAACAATTAGAAAAACTTAATTAAATACTTACATCAATTTTTTCATCCCTCGGCGTCAGATAAGTTCCATCGGCGTTCATGTGCAGTCGGCAGAAACTCGCATAATTCAATGCATCCGGTGCGACCCCCTGCTCTGCTGCCTATTCATGCATTATTACAAAATATCATATATAAGTTTTAATTATAAATTAAAAAATATAATATATACATATATATATATATATATATTGGTTAACAAGTTAATTAAAAATTACGTACCAACGACTGAACGAGGAGACGAGTGGATCTTGATCCTCCCCTATGCTTGCTAATCCCTGTGCCGGGTCCATCGGGCTCAGCCAACCGATTTGCACGAGCTTTTTCTGATCTAGCAATCACATCTGGATTCGCCCAATACTTTTGCAAACCCGCCCAAAACTCATCAGTCAAGTAAGGGGGTTTTGTGTCAGGGTTTTTGATCCACAGTTTCTTCATATCGTTCACCCACCACTGTATCTGACACGTGCCTTGGCCCCCCACATTTTATACACATCTGCTTCCCACTCAGCTGGCCAACTAAAATATTTCTGTTGAACAAAATATTATTTAATAAGTTAATCACATTTTATTGATAATAGTATTAACAAACTCCTGAAATTTTATTACCTTAAATTCTTCAAAGAATATAGCCTTGATGCTATCAGGAGTCAATTTCCAACTAAACCTTCCTGGATTTTGAATACTCTTAAAAATCACTGTAGCAGTATGAGAGATCCCAGGTACCTCTAGTAGATAACTTTTCATTTGTAAAAATAACAAAAAAATTAGACAATTAACACACACACATATATATATATATATATAATATCATATATTATAATAAAAATTTCAATATTTATTATATATATTAAAATTTTCAATATTTATTATATATGATATATATATATATATAATAAATATTGAAATTTTTAATATGAATTACGATAAATAAATACATACCCCTTGTTGTCTCTCTGAAAAACCACCCTCCCCGTACTGTCTCTCTGGAAAACAACAGGTGGCCAACTGGAGCTGGCAGGTGTTGTCTCCGGAGGGGTATCTGGTACCTACTGTGAAGAGGGCGGAGTAGCACCTAAACGTGTAGCTGAGGACTCCGACTCGGGCTGACTGCCCGAGCTAGAAGGAGCACGAAAACCTCTACGTAGATCCATGATATCTGTTTCACAAAGAACATTGAGATGTACATATATATTATATTGCTTAATAACGACATATAAATTACTTAGCTATATTATATTACATTGATTGTAAATCATCTGAAGGCCAACTTCAAATTCAACCAACGTAAGGAAGCCTTGATTAACACTCATTCTTGCAAAAAAAAATTGACAAAATATAACAACATTGAGTACAACACAATCAAAATATTAGACTAAGTACATTCACATGATATAACATAGACAATTGAGGTTTCAAATAAACCTATCACTAGTTATCATAACCATCATCTTCATCACTACTTTCCTCATCCGACGACATTATATCATCATCGCTATCTTCTACACCCTCATTCTCGTCAATTTCTATGGTTCCACCTCCTGGATGATCAATCTGTGTCGGATAATCATCTATAATAGTGTGTGTACCCGTTATAATGACGTGATCTTCTTGAAATGGTTGATCTAATATTGATGTAGATGTTTCAATAGAGACTTCTACATTAGATCGAGCCTTGACTTTGCATGTTGCCCACCAATTCTTTTTTGCTTGATTCATACTAGGATAAGGACAATAAAACACTTGAATGGCTTGATTAGCTAAAACAAACGGGTCGTACTTCTTATATCTACGACTGTGGTTAATTGAAACCAACTTGAAGTCTGAATGAACCTCTGTTCCCGAATTAGATAAGTCAAACCACTCACATCTGAACAATGTTGTCCTCTTCAACGGATAATTTTGATACTCCAATACACACACCTCCAGCAGACGCCCATAAAAATCTTGCACATCTCTATCATAGACCGAGCCTTTAGTACAAACGCCACTATTCACAATCGCTTTATCCAAATCATGGTCTATCGTGTGGAACCTATATCCATTGACTACATATCCTGAATATGTATCAACTCCATTAATAGGTCCATCTGCAAGATCCTTAATATATTGGTTCAAACCGTGGCAGGAATGACGTTTAACCTGTGATAGATATGTCATGTTTTGTCAAATATTTTTCCATACAACAAAACAAGATCCTTAATTTATTGAATATTAAGATAAATTTAATCTTACATAGTATTTGAACCAGTTAGCAAACTCGTTATCGAACTTAGTATCTAACTCGGATTCGGAGATTAAGGGATTCATTGCTCGCATTTCATCCTCAAATACTCTTTAAAAAAGGATAAATGTGTATGTTAATATGTAAGATGTATATATTCATATAGATTGAATATTAAGTGTAGTACTAACCTCAAATATGTGTCGGTAACCTCCGCACAATTGGATAAAATATACATATGCGCAGCATTGTATTTTTCCGTATCCATATATCTTCTAGTACTTTTTCCAATTGGACGTCCAGATACCTTGAAAATTGAGAGCATATTAGGATGATCATTTTCTTCAACTATCCCATCATCATTGCAATGCATATTTCTCAATCTCGTGGTCACATGATCCTCAAAATAGTAAGAGGAAAATGTGGATATTTCTTCCATTGCATATGCATTGCTGATGGATCCCTCAACCTTGGCTTTATTTTTTATATGGTTTTTCAACTTCCTCAAATACCTCTCAAATGGATACATCCACCGATACTGAACTGGACCGGCAAGGCGTGCTTCCTCTGCCAAATGAACCGGTAGGTGCTCCATGGAGTCAAAGAAACTCGGTGGGAAGATACGTTCCAGCTTACATAGAGTTACTGCTATTTTATCATTGAGGATGCCCATATCCTCTATTTTAAGACTCCGGGAGGTCAACTCCTTGAAGAAGCAACTTAATTCTGTAATTGGTTGTCAAACGTGTTGAGGAAGAGGTTCACGAAAGACAATAGGCATTAACATCTGCATGAACACGTGACAATCATGACTTTTCATGCTATTCATCTTTAGCTGGACCAAATCAACGCATCTTCTAATATTGGACACATATCCATCGGGAAATTTAAGACCTTTTATCCATTGAAGTAAGACTTTTTTCTCCTCTCGGTCAAGTGTGTAACATGCTTTTTGATACTTGTGTGTTACATCACAACGTTTCAATTGTGGTCTATTGCAAAAGATATTCAATTCTTCTTTAGACTTTTCTGTATCTTTTGTCTTCCCTTTCACATTGAGTACAGTATTGAAGACGTTATCAAACACATTCTTTTCAATGTGCATGACATCGAGATTATGTCGAATCAAAAGGTCTTTCCAATAAGGAAGATCCCAAAATATGTTTTTTTTCTTACATCCAATGTGAGGATCTCTCGAAACTTGCTTGTTTGTGTCATCAAAGTCTTCGGTTACCTTCACGAGACCCATTCCCTCTATAAGATCCAATATGTATGTTCCTGATTTCTGTTCAGGTGGATCCATTTGACATGCCTTATTCCTCCTAAATGCAGTTTTGTTTCTCCAAAATACGTGAGTGTGAGGTAAGAATTTTCGGTGACAGTCAAACCATGATTGTTTTCCACTCTTCGTTAGAGTGAACGCTTCAGTATCTTCCATGCAATGTGGACAAGCCAATCTTCCAGCTGTACCCCACCCAGATAACATAGCATAGGCCGGAAAATCACTAATGGTCCACATCAGAGCTGCTCGCATTTGAAAATTGTGTTTCAATGACACGTCATACGTGGCACACCTATTTCCCACAAGAATCTCAACTCTTCTATTAACGGCTGCAAAAAACATCCAACTTCATCTTCGGATTGGATGGCCCATGCACCAATATAGTGAGGAACATGAATTGTTCCTTCATGCACAACCAAAGCGGCAAGTTATAAGGTGTGACAATCACCGGCCAAGAAGAATGTTGCCGTCCTGATTGCGCAAAGGACGCGAAACCATCTGTTGAAAGGCCCAATCTTACATTTCGGATCTCTTGTGCGAAATCAGGATAAACATCATTCAAGTGCTTCCATGCTGGAGAGTCTGCAGGATGACGCATAATTCCATCATCTGTAGAAGTAGCATGCCAACGCATATGTTCTGCTGTTGCTTTAGATGCATACGGCCTCTGCAATCGCTGTGTAAGGGGAAAGTAGTGCATCTGCATTGCAGGTACACGTTTCTTTCTACGGCTTCTAGATGCACGATAGCTATCCTTGAATCGGAATGTGCCGCAAAACTTACAGTTCTCCAATGCATGGTCGTCTCCCCAATAAAGCATGCAATTCTTAATGCAACAATCAATCTTCTATACTGGTAAACCCATGCCCCATAGTTGTCTCTTCGTACTATATAAGTTTTCAGGAGACAAGTTTTCTTTTGGAAGAGACGACTTAAATAATGTAGCGAGCTGATTAAAACACCTCTCAGAAATATGATTTTCTTCCTTGATGCTCAAAAATTGCATCATAAATGATAACTGTGAATGACTGTCACAACCGGTATACAATGGATTTTCGGCTGCATTCAACATGTCAAAAATCTGTTGAGCTCCAGGATTCGGCGGCTCTTCTGCTCTTCAAAATTATTAGAAGGACACGCATGATCCATCACCATCCTATGATAGTTATTTGATGATTGTTCATCAACATCCATTGTAATAACTTCTGTCGGTCTATACTGCTCTACTTCCCCGTGATAAACCCAGATTTTGTAATTCAAGATTAACCCACGCCTAGAAACGTGATCCCTAACTTCATCAATTCTCCGAAATGCCAAATGCTTACACTTCTTACATGGACACCTGATTTTATCTCCATCCATGTACTCTTTCTGATTACTTGCATACTCAATAAAACTGTCAAGTCCCTTCTCAAATGCAGGACGATCATGATAACGATGATACATCCACTGACGATTTTCACTCATTGTTGTAAATTCTTACAAAAATATAATAAATGCATTAATTACTTTAATCAAACAAAATTTCGGCAGCATAACCCTACAATCCTAACTACCAAGTGCTCGACTCTACCAGCAGCTATAGTAACTATAATGGTTCTAAACGTCTATATCTACCCCCAATGTGAATGTCCTTAATTAAGATGTAATTAATTTCTATCCCAAAGGGAGTAGATCCTTAAGAAATTAATTACATCTTTCACCAACAAAGTTCTAAGTTCATCCCCAACTTATAAATCATAAATAACGCGATCTTCAACATAATATATTCACATAAATAAATAATATCACATTGTTGGGAGACGATCCTTAAGATGTAATTAATTTCTATCCCAATGGGAGTAGATTCTTAAGAAATTAATTACATCTATCCCAAATTTATACTTACACAATTGCTAAAAACTTTAATATATACATCTTAAAACAATCTCATGCTATTAACATCATAGATCAAAGTTACACTTATACAATTACTGTAAAGTTTTATTATAAATAAATCATTTTATACAACTACACTATATATACAATTAAATCATCATCATAAAACAAACTCATGTTATTTACAATAAATTAATTTACACTTATCAATTATACTGCATGTTATACTTATACTTCATCATAAATAAATTTCATGCTATTTATTCTTATACTTCAACATCAAACAAACTCATGCTAATTTTTACATCATAAAATAAACTCATGCTATTCAAATCATATTTCATTGGTAAATAATCGAACAAATACACAATTCATGAACTACAATAATTTAACTAGATTAAAATTCTAATTATTTATGAAAACTAACTTGAAAACAACGAGATAGGAAAATTAACTTGGAGAGGACTATTGCAGAAGCCGGCAACGATGGCTGCAATTATGATAGGAGTGGTAACTGCAAATTTGGGCCGAAAGAGAGAAACAGAGAAAAAGACAGTGAGAGAGACAAAGACAATAATTAAGATAGAAATGGAGAGAGAGAGGGTGCATACCGTGATGGGATAACCCGGAAGGCGGCGGCGAGGCAGGGGCGGGACGGGGCGAGAGAGGCGGCGAGGCGGAGACAGACAAGGCGGGGAAGTGGCGCGGCGGCGAGGCAGGGGCGGAGAGTGAGAGAGAGGCGGACGGGGCGGGACGGCGGCGAGGCAGGGCAGGGCAGGGGCAGAGAGTGAGAGAGAGGCGGACGGGACGGGACGGCGAGGCTGTAGGAGGCGGGCGGCGGAGGAGAGTGAGAGAGAGAGAGGCGGACGGGTGAATGAGGGAGAAATTAGGTCTGCTGGGTATATCGCAGATTTACCGACGGATTCAATCCGTCGGTAATTATATATAATTAATTTTTTTTTTTCGGATTACGATTACCGATGGATATATCTGTCGTTAATTACTGATGGAAGTTCATCCGTCGGTAATTAACGACAGATAAATCCGTCGGTAACTATATATAATTCATTTATTATTTTTTTTCCGGGTTATGTTTAACGACGGATTTATCCGTCGTTAATTACCGACGGCAAACGTTCCGTCGGTAATTAACGACGGATATATCCGTCGGAAGTTTGTTTTTTTATTTTTAATTAGATAAATTAAATATTACCGACGAATAATTTCGTCGGTAATATTACCGACGGCTAATCCGTCGGTAATCCGTAGTTAAGTTCTTAATAGCCGACCCGTCTTTTTTCCGTAGGTAATTACCGATGGAATTATATCCGTCGGTAAAAACAGTTAGTAAACATGCATTTTTTTGTAGTGTTGTAATAAAGGTAATTAAAAGGGTTAATTGTAAATCAAAGCACAACCTTTGATCTCATTTGCAATAATAACACCACTTTTGATCGTTGTGTCTTGATTTGCAAATATTGTGAAAAAGACACAAAAATGAGAGTGATAAAGATTGAAATGAGCTATGATATTCGTCGGAATTTAAAAATTTCTTAAAATTGGGATTATATCCTTGGGAAGGATTGAAATTTTGGGATGAATTGAAATTTTGGAAATTATAGGGAAAATTATTTTCTATCATCCTTTGTAAAAGAAAATAGAGAGAGTGAATGAAATGAAAGTTATATGTAGAGAAAAGAAGAGATTTTTCTTGTGTGCCAAATTATAGTAAATTTGATCTCTATTTATAATGTATAAAAAAATTACAAATTTTGATATATTTATTTTTTAATATAATATTAAAAAATATAATGATGTTATTTTAATATAAAAAACAATCTCATGGACCAATGAGATGGAAACAAGTGTCTCCACCCCATTGGAAGCAATATTGAGGGGGGAGAGAGAGAGACCAACCCGTTCCCATTTTGTGTGACCGAATAAATTATGGAGATGAGGAGTGATTTTTGAATATTTTTTTTATGAAATAGCCATGTGGCGGCCAACCAGGCTGCAGATAAACATGGTCTTAAAGTCGGTTTGTTTTTGGCCCTATAAAGTGCTCATCAACAATATGTGAACATTTTGAGTTTATCACTACGTTTGTGAATCAAATTAGGCCAGTTGGCCTTCCAAAATGCAATCTCTTTAAAATTCACTATTACAGCGGTCCACTTAGGTCAATTTTTCTCACTTTTTCTTCATCAACTATGGGTATTTAATTATTATGTTTATCTAATGTGAATTTCGCTATTCTAATCGAATTAAAAAAAAAAAAACATAAGATAGAGGTTGCATGGCTAAAAAGGCCTTGTCGATACTCAAATAGGATACAAGAAGTCTTGTTTCTTTGAGAACTTTACAATATCTTTTAGGTTTCTGGACCGAAAGTCTGGTGTGAAATGTAAAGAATTTTGACAGATAATTTATATTGTAAAATACAAAATATTTAGACCTAGCTAGCCACAAACCGCCATGCATGTAAATCCGTAAATGTGAATGGAGAGAGATATCTTGCATGACTTGCGATTTTTAGTTGTAATTTAGAGAATTGGAATTGTACCACTAACAACACAATTTCTTGTTACCAAAATGTAGCGTCCACAAATACTCTTAATTTTCTTACGTTGTGCTTTGAAATTCTACTGTGAAAAGAGAAAAAATAGTCTATAGCTAAAAAATTTAAAAATTGATGGTGGGGGCTTAAGTCCCCTTCCAGTCATTTACTGGCTCTGCCAGTGTTTGGGGTGAGGCACAATAATGTCGCAACCTTGTCAATGATCAATATAAAATGATGCCGTTTTAATCATATTAATTAAAAACAAATGAAATTTCGACGCTGAAATTAATTGAATTATTCAAAGATTGGAATAATATTAATTTGTGGCGGACCTCAAATATTAAAATGAGAGGAAATTCATTCTAGCCAGTATCAAGATAGTGTGTACCTCCTACGACCACTTTTGATGGTGTGTATAAGCAGTACCCACTGACCCACCAAAATATTATTATATCCATTTTTGTGTATAAAATATTGTATAAAATAAGGGGAAATATTGATATAAACTAGTCAACCTTATAATCATACAATATGCGTCAAATTTTTGATTTTTTACCCTTCTACTGAATTTCTTCATTACATACTCTGATTTATCAATTCACTTTTCAATTTGGAGATAAATCATACAATACTATCAGGCCCATCACACTTCCGTAAAAATAAATTCTACGTATACCAATTTCATACCTTTTTGACCGGAATGTTGCCGGGTATTTCCGCCGGAAGTTTTAGGGACCTCGTCCAACCACACGATCACAACCGATGGTATCCAGACGCAGACGCAGACTCTTTCAGCAGCACACAGCACAGCCCTCGTTCGTTTCCTACCCGGGGCGTAGGGTTTTCGGTCGGTACACAAAGAAAATAATATACTGGAAGGGATGAACAAAAGCCCAAACTTTTATTTAGGAATTATATAATATTTATTACAACATAAGTATATCTCATTTAGGGAGGAGATAGACTTGTTTAGCTACCTATGATAACGGAATTGAAATACATAAACTATACTATACTAAACAAGGAACTATATCAATTTTATTTTGGAGAGAGCAGAGATGGTGTAGAGGATTTCTAATGGATTTTCGATTCCCTTCTGCTCTCCAGCCTCTTGGTTTATATAGAGATCTCAATTCTCAACCTCTTTCTTTCCAAATTGCCTCGGATACCTTTGTTCCGTGGCCAGCCTGTATCTGACTCAGCGTAGGACCACTACTGTCGTCCATTATTGAATAAGGATGCCAAACTTTCGGTGCTACTTTATGAATCATACTGCATTATCTTTGGTTGATAATATTCCTCCTGTGCCTTTACCCATTTGGACTTTTATGGGTAATTTCTGTTCATCCACCCACTTCTGTCTTTTTAGTGGGTGCTCCAGCTCAAAGTCACATGACTCCACTAACATTTGTCGGGCATCTACTTTTTTCCCGGGGCCCTGGGCGTCCTTGCTTTTGGCAGCGCCTTGTGCTCGAGATGCTCGTTGGACCGAGCCTTCTCTTTTCCCCTTCTGAGCATGAACCCCTTCCCGAACTCTGGTTCTTTTTGGTTCTGACAATCCGAACAAACGCGCTCAGAACAGTTTCCAAAATGAGCCATGTTGCAGTATTTGCGATGAGTTTCTTTGCTCGTCACAATCTTGTTTTCCCAGAGCAAGGTCCTCTTTCTTTCGAAAGCTTCCTCTGTGAATCTTGTCGATTTTCCTGTCATAGTGTTTAACAGGAATGATCCGTTCACTGAATTTTGAAAGAATTTGAACGGGAACTTGACTTTGTCCATCTCAGTGAGACAGACCCATAATCTCCATGCTCTTCTGGTAGAGATGAGGTCTTCCGGTAATGTAGAGACAAGAGCAGTCTCTCTTTCTGCAGGCGCTTTGATCTTTTCGAGGGCGCGTGCATCTGGTCTTCGAAGACTAATATAGTGGAAGGCTTCATGGTTTCCTTTCCCTGCTGGTTCTGGGGCTGCACTGATAAAATACAGCTCCAAATTAAAACGTTCCCTCGGCTAAGCTGTGGATTGTTAGCCCAGGTATCATACACTGCTTCTTGACTCCACTTGGGTAGATTCTTGATTTCGGCGAATGATGGAGATGTGGTATAAACTGAAGCGAGTGCTCCGAATTCATACCATCTTTTGACTTCGTGTGGATCTGAATTTGGCATCATCCATACCCGAGGATATTTCCCCGAAACATCAACCCTTATTTTTCTGGGTTGATTCCAGTCCTTGTATTGAGCTTCTCCCAGCTAGCTTGATATATCTGCCAAGAAGAAGAAGAAACCTCAATCTTATCAGTATTAATCTTAGAAGTGCCAGTCATTGGCCTAAGATTAATCTCTCCTCTTTTTCCCGGAGGTCTTTGGGTTGACATGATGGTTCAGAGTGTGACCCCTGAATATCATCTTTTTCTTGGGGCAATGGTTCCGAAGATACCACCACCTTAGAACTCGGGCAAGAGGTATTTGAATCCTCTGCTACAGGTTTAGAGCCCTGTACTCGAAACTCTTCTTTTACCAAAGGATCTTTGGCCACCCGAAGGATTGGTGTTTGGCATGCAGCCTAGAGTTGCCCCTGAGACCATATGCAAGCTCGTATTCTCTCGGTGACTTTCGTCTTGTCGAGAGTCTGCAATCTTCCTGCTTGTTCAGCATTCAGAATGCACTCGTCCCACTCTCCCGTTAACATCTCCAGATTCTCTCTGAGATGCCTATGGGCCAGTAGAATGGAGTTCACATCAGTTTGCTCCATCTCTTGTTAGGAAATCTGCAAGAACATATTCGTGAGATTTCAAAACGACAATATCATAAATATAATATTGGCATTCAGCTTGCCATCTAATTAATCTAGCCTTTTCAGGCTTAGATTCAATCTTGTTTCTTAAGAAAGCCTTAACCTGTGTGTTATCGACTTTCAAAGTAAATTTCTTTGCTAATAAAAATAAAGGCCATTTTTTAAAAGCCTTTCGGACTGCAAAGAATTCTTTTTCGTTGATGTGCCATCGCACGGCCTCATCATATGAGAATAAACCACTACAGTATCTGCAGGGTTCTTCTCCATTAGGAGTGATCTTGGTAAGACTGCTGCCCACCAATAATCACTTGCGTCTGTGTACAGGACCAAGTCGTCTTCGTCCTGTGGTATCGAGAGTTTTGGGAGATTTCTGCAAACCTCTTTTAACTCCTTCATACCCTGTCGATGTTCTTCTGTCCAGATGAATGGAACATCCTTTTTCAGTAATGTACTGAAAACTTTTCTATGTTTTGCGAGATCATTAATGAATGGTCCCGCAAAATTAACAACTCCCAAGAAACTCTGAAGCTGTTTCTTTTCCTTTAGATTTTCAGGAAAATTCTGGACCTTCTGAACAATATGGTCCTGCAGAATAATTCCTGCTTCATCAATCTTGATACCCAGAAATTCCATTTTCCGAGTTGCAACGACTGCCTTCTTTTCAGACAGTACTAAACCTTCTTTATAACAAACATCTGCAAAGATCTCAAGATGTTTGATATGTTCTTCCATATTTTTTGATGCTATTAAAATATCATAAATATAGACGAACATAAAAGAAAAATAATCTTTAAACAGATTATCCATCTTTCTCTGAAATATTTTAGGCGCATTAGCTAACCCCATTGGCATTACTTTCCAAACATAATGCCCTTGTGGAGTAGAGAAGGCTGTAAACTTCTTACTCCTTTCTTCCATGCGAATCTGGTATAAACCTGACTTGCAATCAAACTTAGAGAATACCTTAGCATTTATAATGCAATTAATAAGGTGTTCCCTACTAGGGATAAAATATCCATCGAACTCCAGAATATCATTAATTCCTTTATAATTAATAACTAGTCTGGGTTTACCTCGTTTGATCTCACCATAATTCCTTACCAGAAATTCGGGACTGCTGTAAAGCGAGTTCCCTGGTTCGATCAATTCTAAATCAAGGTGTTCCTTGATTATCTCCTTCATATCCTGTTGATCTTTGAGGTTCATCAGGATTGGTCTGTATCTAACAAACTCATACTCCTTTTCTGGCTTTACCTTCAAGGTAGCTTTGAGCTTGTTTCTGTCCCACCATGCCAAAGGATTCTCATTGTAATTCCTTTTAATCTTTTTTTTGACATCTTCTAGGGACACCTACATCTCTTCTTTAATATCTTGATGAGATATTAAAGATGCTTTGAGGATCTGGACCTCTTCATCATTGAGATCCTCATCCCTAATACAGCTTAGCACTGCTTCGCTGAATCTCCTTTGATCCTTCAATTTTGGGTGTCGAAGTTTTCCTTCATCACCACGTTTGCTGCGAAAACTCAATGGTATCTGGCGATTAAAAGCCCCTTTGAGCCTCTGGACAATTATTTTGTGATCGCAAATGGTTGTAAACACCAATTGCCTCTTTTCATTATCCTGCATGTATCTTTTGAACATCTGTAGGAAATTGTTTCCCAACAGAATATCTGCACCTGTATCATGGAAATAAATTGGTGGAGTTTTAACCTTATACCAAGGTGTACCTCTGGCTCCGCCAATCAGAATTTCCGTTTCTTTTACTCCTTTAGCCAAGAGCAAAATTTTCTTTTGAGAAATCTCTTCCTGCAATTTGGGGTAGATCATCTTCTATCTCTGCTGGGAAGACTCCTCGTTTTGCAGTACAAATTCCTACACCTGAATCAATATAAGCAGCAAAATATTCTGCCTTATATTTTTCATATAACATCCCTATAGAGATGTATATGGAGAATGGACTTGTCATTCGATTAATAGTTTTCTTCTATTAATCGTGATTTCCATTCCATCTTCTTTATTTGCCCAAGGTTTGTGATCCTCAAGAAAATCCAAACCCAATAGCAGAACTGCTTCTCTTCCGGCTATGCCCTTGATCTCCATCACTTGTCCCCCAATCTCCAGAGTCCCTTTGTAATGATTGATCTCCGACTGCTGTAGATAGTAAAGAACATTACAAGGGAAGTTGGTTTCCCACCTTGTAGTGTCAAAATTTACTATCACTTCTCTCCACCCTTCAGGACATTTCAGATTTACTGGAACCTTGTTACTCTGAGATATTTGAGGTTGATCTTCTCGGATGAGACTCCGACTCCTCCCATATGGCAATGACATGATTCTATCTCCTTGGAAAGATAATCTCCCTGAAGTTATCCTGAGACTTTGGTCGTGTCTCATGACTTCTCTATCTCGGATTTGAATATCCACATTCCTTAACCGAGCAATTTCCACTCTATCGGGACAAACCGCCGTTGTCACCTTGTTGAATATATCTGGTATCTCAATGAACTTCTTTCCCAGAAATAACTCAGTGTGATGTGAGTTGGAAAGAGTATATGATACCTGATAAGTAATGGAGTAAGGCCTATTTCCTTCCTCCAATAAATCCTTGCGTTTAAAGTCCTGATAAAGCGTCAGGGCTTTGCTGAAATGGGTATCATTAAGATTGTAAGCAATCTTTGTGTAGATGATTCCTACTACTTGTCCTGCACAAATATCTCCCGTAATTGTATACGGAATCTTTCAGATTTCTCACTCTTTTATCGCATATAGCGATATCGATCGGCGTGTGTACTCCGGTAAAGAGAGCCGATTTTAACATCAACTGGATTGCTCCAATATGTATCCAGTTCATCTTTTCAACGACTTCGGGCTTCATCTTTGATAGATCTTCCCTGATGTCACTAGCTGGAATCAACTGCATCTCCACTTGATTCCCTGTAAGCTCTATAGGAAGCGGCATTTCTCGTCTAGAAATTCCATAGACGATTTGTTGTTTCATGCTTCTTAGATTAAAGTTCCTTAGAACTTGATCTATGTTGTTTGCTGAAAAGCCTTGATACTTTTGTATATTCAGACTCTTCTTCATGATTTTGTCAATCAGACTTTGAGAGAGAGTTGTGTGACTGGAGAATCATGTCCTGTCCTCTTTCTCCTGATGAACAATCTCTGGATCAGTCTGACTCCGATCTAGTTCCATCAGACCACTCTGAAACTTCTTCGCTGAAGATTTCTTCTTGTTCATATATACTCTCATCTGAGGGTATATCCTCGAACTGATATACTTGTATCAGTTCTTGGTAGTAGATGGCATCTTTGATATCCGGAGTGGATTCAAATTTATTGATACCTCTTCTCTCGTTGTCCGAGCAATTTGTGGAAATATGCCCTTTCGCACCGCACTTCCAGCAGTTGCAATCCTTGAAACTTTCATTAACTCTAGTGTGAGTTCTCCTGAAAGTTTTCTTGGTGGGTGTTCTTTCTTGGGATTTATTATCTCCTCATAAAGGATACCTATTCCTTGATGGTCCACTTCTTTGGCCTGATTTGTAAGATCTGGCCTTCTGTCTTGACCATCTGGTTCTTGGTTTCCAAGAATTTCTTTTTGGATCTCCACCTTTATAATAGGGCTGAAACCTATTTTTCTTGCTTTTCTTCAGCTTCGGTGGTTCTCCTCCAATGATCGTTGGCAAATCATTGTCATCACAGTTTAGAGGAGCGAATTTGTTAATTCTCCTCAGTTTCTTCATGTTCCTCAGAGCTGTTGCTTGTTGACACCACTCTGAGAGCTTCCGATGTACATATGACATCCTTCTTGCAACGTTCTCAGGATCTCCTGGTTCATAATCCCGAATCAGCATCTCTTTCCATGGGCTTGGAAATTTCAGAAAGAAAATTTCCAGTGCAACTCTATCATCAACTTTAGATTGATGTTGATAAAGAGTAAAGAGTTGTAGAAACTTGTTAAGCGATTGTTGATCTAGGACTGCAAGTCTTAGATTATACAATGTCATCAAGTATTTCTTCCTCTTTTCTTGATCAAATCCTTCGAAATATCCTTCTCCCAGAAAATAGTTTTTAAAAAGTATTGCCATATTCTGGACATGTTCTGTGTAGTTGTCACTCTCAAAACATGAATTCTTGATGTCCACAGGAAAGAATTCTCATGCTATCTTGACAATTCCTGCAAGACTCATTTTGAGAATTCTTACGAATCCTTCCTTGTTTAAATCGAGAGTTGCTGCTGCAATTCTCAGGGCTGACATCCACTCATCAATAACGGATTCTCGATCTCTAAAATTTACTTCATCAAGGTCGAGCATTACTCCGTAGGGATGGATAGGATCCAGGGTTGCCTTTCCATAAGGTGTATCTTGCACCTTTGGATGCGGCCTTCTTGCCCTTGTCCTTCTTGCCGCCATGTATGCATCATTTGGGATATGTTGATCATACCTTGCTCTAGTCTGAAAATCATGGGCTACATTAATGGCTCCGGGTGCATTTTGAAAATCTTGTTGATTTCCAATAATGGCTCCTGGTGGAAGTTGATTCACCGGCTGTGGATTTTGGACCACATTCTGGTTCATTTTCAAATCAACCATCGTCATGTTAGCAAAAGATTCTGCTAACTCCTGGAGGTCGTCAAGCTTGATTCTTTCAAGATTATTCATCTTTTTCTTTCTCGAATCATTCTTTTCAAGGCCTCCATGTTGGGATCCTTTTTGGTTTCTCCCACTGGAAATGGATAAGTGGGTTCATTACCAAAATGATTTCTTCCTTGGCTGGAACGAGGTTGTTGCTCCAGTTTTTCGATTCGTGATTGGATCTTCTTCAGGATATTATATATTTCATCCTGCTTCATAGCAATCTTGTAAAGATCGCGTGGTACACCATACAGGCTATCGCCATAATGTTGTACTGTCTTCTATATTTCTCTCAGATTCTCCGATATTTTGGATGAGTCTGGAGTAATCTATTATATAAAAGAGTAGATGATACTCCTTTATCTTTCTTTGAATCCATCAGAGCGGTCCAGCATAGAGCTGATTCTAATTTACTCCCAAATGGATCCAATGGTCTCTTCTCATGGTATGTTATATCTCCCATTTAAGGAGGATACAACTATGGAGAAGATCTTCTTTTCTTTTGATTCCTTGGAGGCAGGAATCAATTAATTCTTTCTCCTGGTTTTGTTGGATTAGGATATCCAACTGCCTTCTCCAGTGTGTTAGCACACTCTGGTATCTTGTCCTTCTTTTCTCTAAGATTTGGAGACGTTCCTGGAAATGTCCACACCTTGGACATCCTTCTAGGTCCATCAGTCAGTATGGTTCTGATGGTTTTCTTTCATCACGTACTCCGTCCTTAGATGGAGATACTTCAACTCCTCGGGGAAGTTTTCTCTTCTTCTCATCTCTAGGTGGCAAGAGATAATAGATTCACAATCCACTCTTAGTGCTGCAGAGTGGAATTCTCTTTTCCAGATTGCCAATGCAGTCTGGGTTCTTGTTTTCTGTACCTCCAAATCATGGAGATAATTCCTGTAACCTTCGCATCTCGGACAATTGTCCGGATCCATGTTTTTTCTTGATGTCTCCTCCGTTAGAATAATACTTAAAGCAATAAATAAAATATAATTCCTTAATAAACCTTAGGCTCTAATACCAATTTGAAAGCGTAGGATCGATTAGCAAAATATGTAATAAAGAAATACGTAGCTATCATTTTAGATAGTTAAAATAGGAGGGTAAATACATGATTTTATATGATTTTGATTAACTAGTCAATTTTTCCCCATTTCCACACAAATAAGACACATTTTAAGAAAGTGTCACAATAGATATAATTAGGAAAGTCAAAAGTCAAAGTGGTTATGTGTTATACATGCACTCAAAACTGGTTATGGGGGGTATACACTATCATCATACTGGATATACATAAATAATACTCTATTAAAATCCTCTACCCCGCTCCAAATCTCTCTCTCTCTCTATATATATATTAAAACATAATAGTAAAACAATCAATTTTGACTCTTAATTCAATTTGGAATCAATTTTGACTATCCTATATTTTTTGGAAGTTATATCTATTAACAAATTAGCATATGTTCCGATATTACGTCTCAGATTTTCTCTCCTTTTTTACACATTCTCCCGCATTATCAGTAGAAAGACAAAAACACTCCAAAAGGAGCAAAACTCAGTTTAACTATGTTTCTTTCTCACGATTATTCTTTTTATGTATTTCTCTCTTAGTTGCCGCATGTTTTGTCGAGAATAAGAGAGAAATCGGTTGATAAATAAGGGCGGCGACGCTGTGGAGATATGTCGACAACAAGAAATAAAAAAGTGACGAAAGGTATCTCTTATTAATCCATTTATCTCTCATTCATGTATAAACCTACAAATTGCAATTCTTACAATGGCCGGCAAAAATTTCTATCTCTAATGACAAAGGTATAATTTTCCCAAATTAATTCCTCTTTTCATTTGATCGAAAAACTGAAACTATATGTTAGTTCGGTTTTGAAATTTCACACAATATGGATCATGGATGTACAAAATATAAATAAACATGGCAGTGTCTAAGAAGAACTGATTTTTAGATTTTTGATCTTGTGTTTTCCTGCACTTTACATTTTTTTAATTGTTCAATTCACTACAAAAAATACCGCGTTTACCGACGGACATTTCCGTCGGTAAACCTATGAATTTCCGCCGGTAAATCAGTTACCGATGGAATTACCGACGGATAGTGTCTGTTGCCAAATGGCTTGTAGGTAAACGAATACCGACGGATTTTATCCCTCAGTAAATTTTACCGAGGGAGTACCGAGGGATAATTCCGTCACCATTTTGTTATCGACGGAATTCGTCGGGAGCACTTTTACCGAGGGATTTACCGAGGAATATTCCGTCGGTAAATACCTACAGAATCATTTCCGTCGGTAAATTTCAGTTTTTGGATTTCGTCAACCGAACAAAGTTACCGAGGGCAATTTCCGTCGGTAATTACCGAGGGAAAATCCCTCGGTATTGACAGGGTCTACCAACGGAACATCCGTCGGTATTCCCTCGGTATTCTTTTGTAATTTTTTTTTAAAATTAATTATGTATTAGTTGTATCCATTTTCGACCCATTTACTTGCTCAATCATCCCAAACAAGCATATCATAACAACTAATATAATAACGAGTCATATATAATAATAAAGTATGTTCTTTGACAACATTAATGTAGGTAGATAGTAGTTGTTTACAAAATAAATAAATCATACAAAGTTTACAAAATAAGCAAATATTTCAAAGTTGTTTTTAATATTCCAAATAAAAAGTTGGATCTCTTTAATGTGCATCTCTTTTCTCAAGCCCCGATAAGAAGTTGGATCTTCAACAGCTGGGGGAATATAGTATAGTTGAAAACCAAGATTTCAACTTAGCACGAAGCTTGTTCGACTTGAGGCGTCTGCATGAAAAGGTACTGCAACAGAATAGTATCAAGATATATATAAAATGAAGTTAAAATATGAATTAGATTTGGACTAGAGCAGTCTATGTGTTAAGGTATGCTATGGTAATTGCCACAAGGTGGTCGTTGGTATACAGGAAAAGAATCAGGCAGGAACGTAATAAACTTGTCATAAACTAGGTAGCATAAATTGCATTATAAATCAATCATAACTTCTATATGCATGTGTACTAGAATATAGAGAAGCTGAACCTGCAATAGAACCAAGAGCTTCAGCTGCTTCATGTCTAACCATGGGATGTTCATTTACGTCTCTAAGAACTTGGGAAAGTGCATCTGAAGCTTTCTTGTTCATATAATTCATCACCTCGCATCACACAGATATAAATTATTTATAATTCGTTTATTCTAATAAATTGAAACTACACATTCTATATTCACTTAATTCGATATATGATAATATTCAAAGATGTCCAGAAACCAAGTCAAGTTCAAAATCAATAAGTAATGCACCACTAAAAGAAAAAGATTCAACTTTTGAAATGATTTTTACTATTTTATTTACAACTCACAGATATAGTCTGTATGAACAGGGTCATATACTTATAAACCACACAAAGACTTCAACAACCCTTGGGTATGCGACCATATACGCGCGCAGAAGACGAAGTATACACAATCCTCTGTGATTTCTACTTATACACACTTAAAAAATCACCCAATTAAAAACAAATTTCGTCATAGCCAATCTTTAAAAAAATTAAAGGCACACATATATAATTACAGAGGCCGGCACCCACTCACAGAATTAACAGACATTATGAAGAAGAATGCAGCATAAATCTATATAATCTCATAAATACAAATATCAACCCAAAATACAATAAATGTCAATTCCAAAGCTTAATTAAACAACCAGCAACGACAACATCACGTGTCACCAGTGAAGAACGCAAAATGAAACAAATAAACCAAAATCCCCAAACTACGTAAGCAGAACGACCGCATGGCAGTCGACAGAGGAAGAAATAGAACACAAACATTTATCTCCAACGCGATACTTTAGGGAAAAAAAGAATTACCTTAACTGATTGGAGTGAGAAGCAAGCCGGCAGGGTTGCAGCGGCGCGATAGGGAGGCTGACGGCGAGAAAGAGAGAGAGCTGGGAGGAAGCAAGTCAGAGAGAAATGAAGAGATAAAGAGAGAGATGAGAGAGGGATAGAAAGAGAGAGCCTTACTTGAAGGGATGTGCGGCGGCAGGAGACCACAGGGATGGCCGGCGGGGGAATCAAGCTAGAGCGGCGGCGGCGCGGCAGACAGAGAATAAGAATGAGAGAGAGAAAGAAAGAGAGTACGGGAGAAGGAGAGAGAGAGGTGAGAGAGCAACTTACCGGAGCCAAACGGAGGCGAAACGGACCGCGACGGCAGAGTCTTCCCGGTGGATTGGGGATTTTCAGAATTAGGATGGAAGAGGATGAATGAGAAATACCACGCAACACGGTAACTTAAATATTTTTTAAAAATTTCGAAAATAAACTTACCGAGGGATATCTCGGTAAAAATACCGAGGGACAAAATCCGTTGGTAAACTAATTCATTGTATGTTAATTAATTTAAAAACATTTACCGAGGGATATTTCCCTCGGTAATAATACCGACGGAATTTCCGTCGATAAATTCCTCGGTAAATTAATTCATTATTTTTAAATTAATTTAAAAGCATTTACTGATGGATATTTCCCTCGGTAATAATACCGACGGAATTTCCGTCGGTAAACCCCTCGGTAAATTAATTTATTGTTTTTAAATTAATTTAAAAGCATTTACCGATGGATATTTCCCTCGGTAATAATACCGACGGAATTTCCGTCGGTAAACCCCTCGGTAATTAATTTATTATTTTTAAATTAATTTAAAAGCATTTATCGAGGGATATTTCCCTCGGTACCAATATTGACAGAAATTTCATCGGTAAATCCCTCGGTAGATCTGGTAAATAATTTTCAGCCGACCCGTATTTTTTCCGTCGGGAATTACAGAGGGATAAAGTGGCCGTCGGTAATTCCCTCGATAAATGCAATGTTTTTTGTAGTGATTGGAAAGGTAAATTCCACTCTACACCTGCAGCCACCACCTGACACACATGTACATATAGGTCCGAAATTAACTCAAAATACTCGTTATATATATGATTGAGTTGGATAACATCCATCACTTGAGAAAATTTTCTGCCGCCTATCACCTGCTATGCTTCTTCTTTCACCTAATGAGAAATCATTAATTATTGACAAAAAAAGGGCAAGGAGTTTTGGAAAAGCTCAGGTTACAGAACCGTTGTCTATAGAAATCTGAAATCGTGTGGCCGACGAATTTTGATGAACATGAAAACCATATATCCATGTATTGCTCGAGTGCCATGCTTGTACAAAGTCGTTTATGTATCTATCAGGTCTGTCCTATATATATCAACGTACTGTTCAGTTTTTCTAGCTTTTTTCATTTTCGATGAAAGATTGTTGTAAATTTTTTACTTCTAATGAATATGTTATATGTAGTTGTAGTTGATATTTTATCCACTACAAGAAACGCGCTCATAGATAACGGATATTATCCGTTATCTATGCACCAAAAAGAGCGATATATATAGTGGTGTTATGTATAGTATTCTCATACATAACGGATAAATACCGTTATCTATGTAGTTATACATAACGGTTAAAACTCAATACGTAACGTTTATATCTTCGTCATATATACATCTTATTTATAACGGTTATTTGCCGTTATAAAATGTATTTCAACCGTGTAGTATTGTTACTATATATAACGTTATTTTGTATTTTAGATAACGAACTTTTTGCCGTTATCTATGTTATTATACATAACAATTATATACCGTTATGTATTCTGCTGCAAATTCCAATATATTTTTTATTTTTTTTAATTTGCCATTTTATATTTTCAAAAAAGAATAAATTATTATATAATAAAATGATACAAATATCACCATTCAAAACATATATTATATATTATCCTAGCATTGTACATACATTGTCATAATGCCACATGTCTTAAAAAAAAAAGGAGAGTGAAATGTATATTACATAAGCCATAAGCCACCATTTGCACTAATGTTGATGGTCAATCAACTCTTCAAGGCTGAGATTCGATGGCTTGAACTGCAACTTGCCATCAACTGGATAAAAAATAAATAAAAAATAGAACAAATCAACACATCAATGGCCAAAACACATATCAAGACAAAGTACAATAATGAGACAATTTGTAAAACCATCTCCTATTCAAAAGAACTGGACTTAATCTAGGTACAATCTACAGAAGTTTTGCATTTAAATTTTTAGGTGTGTACCTTATTGTATGAACCTTTCATTCAGTATACTGATAGAATCATCTTCCATAAGAAAATGATTAAAAACAGCAAAAATAGCTAGAACCACCTTCTTATGAGTACGTCTAAAAGAATAGACTCCATGTCTGAAAAATTAAAGGCTATTCTCGATGAGTAACCTACTCACTTAGTAATCCATTGAGCTCACTTTATCCCACATGATTCTGCTACGTACGGTTACCATGAACTAAAAATCAAGCAATAACACTAATCATCAACACACCAATCAACAATTCTTCAAATCTCAACAGCACAACAACACTAATTATCAACGTAATCTCAACAACACCAATAATCACAAATACTGCGTGGAACGATACACTTAACACGCTACAACGCACGCACTACGCCTCAACTACAAGTGACAAAGCTCGACCTCCAGCTATAACAGATTAAAAACACTAAGCTAGCTTTCGCTGAAAGTGAAAAATGCAATAATTGTTTCACATGAAAGACGATTAAATATAACCATATATGCACAGTATATTAGATTCCTCTTATTAATGGCCCATAGATTGTCCCAGTCCATAAGATTCAGATTCTTCGATGCACCCTAATCAATTAAGCAAAGCTGAAACAATCATTCTCCAGAGCACAAACAAACAAAGCTTGACCCTTCATACAAGCATTATAAAGAATACAAATTATAAAATAACAAGGAAATATTGAACCATACTTCATAAACATAGGCCTCACCTTCACTAATCAATTTCTCAGCCATTTCCATGATCTTGGAAAAGTAGTTTGATGTCCCTAGAGTCTCAATATCTTTGAGAAGATTATTGACAAACTTTCCCATCTCATACCAACTCCTGTTTAAAAATAAAAGAAGGTATAAAAAGTAGAACACACAAATAAGGCAAACGGGTAACGAAACTCCAACCACAGCATAGTGAGCACATCTCTTCAATCAAAGAGGAAATGATAAATTGAAAAAACAGAAAATCAAAAATTCAAATGAGACATTAAAAGTTCGCAACCAGTTAACAATGAAGGGATTTAATTTGGTCAGACAATCATCAATTCTATTAATCTTTCAACGGAAGTGTACCAATCCAATTCGAGCAAGTAACTCAACAAACACACACATACACACAGAGTGAAGGAATCAATAGCAATAGCAGCAACACACATATGATAGTATATGTGAAATTGATCCGGCGTATTATGAGTGAACTTATGAGTGATATCAAATATTTCTCCACCTTCGTATACTTCCCTTCTAGGAGGCGCAGCCACGCAATCACGCGATCCATCACCGGAACCATTAGGATACGCGAAACCGACGTCGGTTTTAGGTCCAAACCTAAAAAAATGGACATCTTTGGGCAGTAGATTTCGAGCAAGAATCTAACCCAAATCAAACCTTACTCTAACCCAAATTCGAGCAATAATTTGACCCAAATTTGAACCCTAATCTGACCCAAATTCAACACCTAATTCTAGCCAAATCGAGCCCTGCATCTGTTTAAAAATCAAATTTAATTCGATTTAGGGACTTAGGGTTACCAATTTGAGCCCTAATCGATGGTGGATGCGGGTCGGTAGGAGTGGTTGGAGTCAGACGGAGCGGCGGCCAACGGCCAACGTGTTGGCGAGCGGAAAGATTAGGGCGGAGGACTGTGGAGGTGGGGATGTGAGATGTGCGAGTGCGATGGGAAGCGGAAAGCGGGATCGCGTAGGCGAGCGACGGCTGGAGGCGGTGGCGTGATGAGGTCGGTAGGCGAGCGACGGACGACCGGGGCGGCGGCGCGATGGCGGCGGCTGCGAGTGGTGAGTGATGAAGTGGTGTGACGGTGAGGAAATGAGAGAGAACGAGTGACACAGAGAGAGAACGAAAGTCTGTTGAGAGGCTGTAGAATTAGGTTAGGATTAGGGGAGGAATTTTTTAATTATTTTTATTAAAAAAAATTCCTCATATATAACGAAAATCTTAACGATCGGAAAAATCGTTATGTATGTCACTAATACATAACACTCAAACATAACGGAATAAATATTACCGTTATAATTGTAAATAGATAACACTACATACATAACGGATATTTAAAAACGTGTGATCTTTTCAAAAAATGCGCTCATACGTAACGGTTTTTAGAAAACTCCGTTATCTATGCAGTGTTATGTATAAGAACTTTTCTTGTAGTGATCGTAGGATGAGGTGTAATATTTTGTGAGGAAAACTTGGGTTTATATCAAGTTTGTTCATATATACATTCTTCGGTGATGAAATACAATAGTTTTTTCTTTTAGCAAGAATATTATTATTCACACTGTTTGTTTTCAAGTTGGCTTGCAAAATTGAACCGTAATTAATGGAGAACAACAGTCATGATCGACTTAACTGTCATGATAATTTGAATAAGTATCCATAGGAAATATTCTTATGCACCACCCCAAATTATGTAATTTTGGTAGTTGATTTGTCCCTTTTCTTTTTAATTTGTGAAATCATGGTTGCCATCATTTCCTGCCTTTCTACTAGATGAAGACAAGTGATAGTATATTAATTCATTGAGCATCATGTCTATGTTTCAAGAAATATTTGACCCAGGAAAAGATACCCAAGAAATACATATAAATTTTAGGGATTCCATCGCACATATAATTTTACCTTATCCCTAAAAAGAAATTGAAAGTTTTGTAAATATTATTTTATCTTATAATTTAAATAATAAAAAAATATATAATTTATTTCAATTATTTCATAAATCTATTGATTTTCTTACAACTATCATAACATATAGTATATCTCTTAAAATTTTAATGAATAAAGTATTTTTCGCATAACAAAATAGCTTAGAGTGTACTCCCGTACATCGCACGGGCCACGATCATACTAGTAGAAAAATTAAAATGAAAAGTATAAAAAAAAAAGAAGTGAAGCGCCAATTCTTTTTTGGTTAATTTGGAGATAAAAAGAAGGAAAAATGAGGGATTTTATGATTTGATTTGGGCGAACACGTAGCAACACACGTAAAGCACACGAACCAAAATTCTTGATTAACAAAAGCACAAGACGGCACACATTCCCTTTAAATAGCAAATAAAGTAATCCCACCATTTCTTAAGTCAAATGCTACTTAAAAAGTACTCGATCTACATATAATAGTATAATACAATAGGGATGAGTTTCTCTACAAAGGCCCCTGAGGGCTCGTTTGGTAAGTATGTTAGGATAAGACAAGATAGATAAGGTCAAGATAAATATAGTGAATAAGGGATGATTGTTAGTGTATATTTGTGTTTGGTAGATAAGTTATGAAGATTAAATAAGATAGGTTAGATGTTTGGTACCCTAGTTACAAATCTATATTAACTTATGCTTTCCAATTTTACCCCTAGTATAATTTAAATAATACTAAAATACCCTATCATCTATCATCAAGTCGGACAAATCCAGTGAAAAGGCAAAATGAACTTTTGATATTTCCAACAATAAAGAATTGAAAAAAAGAAAAGAAAAAAGGAGACCCAAGAAGCTCAAAGAACTCCAGATCGCTTAAGCTCGCTCGCAAATGTTTTGTTCAAGCTAATGAGTTCTGCAAAAAAAAATTATATCTCATCTCTCTCTCAACAAACCATCCACACCGCCACCGCCAACCCCGCCACCGCCAACCTCCACCGACTAGACAACTACAAACATGGGCTAATTTTACTCCATCCAACTTGAACAAATTCTCACCAACTTTAAGAGCAAGCTGATGTTGAGATGGGGCAACTCGACCTTTCAGACGGAATCATCTCTCCAAATTCTTCGCAGAAGCAGGCACAATCAAGGCTGATATGGAAGAAATCACAAGCCTCTTCATTTTCAACAGCTCAATGAAGACACAAATCCACACAAAGTTCGAAATTCTTCGAGGGCTGAGGTATGAGATCAACTCCGATATGGTCATGCTCCTCAGAAAAGCCAAGATAATCAAATTGCGGTTGGAATCGTGTCGCTATCTGCGATTGTGGCGGGTTTGGTTTTGGGGACAGAAAAGAGAAAGAGATGGATGAGAGGTTGAGAGAGTCTTGAGACAGAGAGAAGAAAAGATGAGCAAAGCCCCTTTTTTGCTCCCTCTATTGATAGATCAAGGGCCCTCCCATGCCCTAGCTAGCAGCCTAAGACCGGGCATGAAGTTTGCTTTCCATACATCCCTGGATAGCCCAACCAATAGCTTTAAAGCCGGGTGCAAGAATATGCATCAACAATAGCCGCCTTCTTGTCAACCCTGCCTGCTGGATAGGAGGGTAACTTTGTCATTTCAATCCCAATCTAGTTGCACTGTTCAAGGAAGGTTAGGTATCAGAGGTAGGGGCGAGTTGTGTTTCCTGAAGAGTAACAGTGAAATAGAAACGGGCCTTCTTTAATAAAGGGCTTGATAGATTAGGCATCATGGATACCAAACAATAGTTTTAGACCAGATATGTATCATATCTAGACCTAACAAGGGCTACCAAACATGCTCTTAGTATAAAATGGGAAATATTTTAGATCCTTAATTACTTAAAAATAGATGGCCCAGATTTAAAATTAAATCCACATGATTTATTTTGTGCGTTGACTTTGTAGGTAATGAGGGTAAAATTGAAGAAAATAATATTGCTCTCCTCTACACCATAAAACTAGCAACAATTTTTGAGGATTAAAACCAAATTTTCCCCAACCATCTACCATTCTACTGATAAATTAGATCATTATTGAAATTTGCATTATATTTTAATATTTCTTCAAGCATTATATATACCAAATTAATATGTATACTGCATTATTGTTTTGAGTAATGTATTGTGAAATTCCATCTACTAGTGCGTAACCCGTCGAAATTCGACGGGGAATTACTTAATATTATAATTTATGAGTAGAAATCTAAGAAACAATTTAATATTTGGCTAAGTTTCGGTTATTCGGTATTATTGACTGCAACTAAGAACAACTATGAACATAAATGGTAAGGCTATGGACCGTTTAGAATGTATATGCTCGTATCCGTGTGAAATTCGATTCAGAAGTGATTTCACTACTCGTTCTCGTCTAAAATCCGTATAGTAATACCCGCTAATTATCCAAATTCATTTAAATTTATAAACATAAATAGTTACAATAGTTGATTATCTGTTTCAGTGAAAACTCGAATATTAAAAATAGATATTAATAATAAATAGTAATCCATAAATATCAAATGTTTAAAAATAAATAAATTTTCACGTAAGTTTGTCGATTTATTCTCAGACTCATTTAGAATTCATATACTCGTGCATGTCACAAGCTCGATTAAAAGTAATTTTACCACGTCTCGTCCAAAACTCGTATAGTAATATCCCACCAGTTATCCAAACCCGTTTAAATTTATAAAATCTCTAAATAATTAAATATAGGTTGTTACAATATTGGTTATCTGTCTCACTGAAACCCAATCATTATATAATAAATAATAATAATAATAATAATAATAATAATAATAATAATAATAATAATAATTAATAGTTTACTTAATGATGATTTTTTAGAACAACTAGATTGCACCCGTGCGTTACACGGTAGAATGCATTTTTAAAATATGTAACTTATAAATTATCAAATCACATAAATAATGAGTAAAATATATTAACTACTCTCATCCGTTCAAAATATTTAGGACACAATTTCATATTTCGAGTGTCCACCATATTTATGTCACTTTCCTTTTTGGGATAATATCTCACACATTCATTATTTTATACCTCACAACAATTCAATATAATGAATCTATTTCTCCACTCAAACACTACATATATACCTAACATTTATTAAAACTCTTGCCGCACCCTACGTGACCTATATTTCGTGGACGAAGAGAGTATAAAATTTCAGACAACAAAAGAGAATAATAATAATACATTAATTTTTCAGTATAGAAATTAATAAAGGACATTTTTAAGTACAAATATAACATATTTCCTCCGTCCACGAAATAGTCCACAAAATGTATATCATGTCCATTTTTGGACGTAATCCACTCACTTTTTTATATTTTATACCTCACAACAATTCAAAAGTAATGGGTCCCTTTTCTCCACAGTAATCTACAAACATTATAAAAACTCGTGCCACTAAAGTTGTGCTATATATTTCGTGGATGGATGGAGTATTACATTTCGAACATTATGAAAATTTTCTTTTTATACAATAGTTTTTGAAGAGTGTTCCTCATTACCACACACCAATATATTCAAACCTTTTCAATTTGCAACTTTTGAAATATCCATATAAGATTGTCGAAAAACTGTCTGCCACAAATAAAATGCATTAATCATCTAATATGTTAATTATAGAATAACACAATAAAATATGAAATTCATACATTACATCAATATTTTTTTTAAAAGAAACATTCAATCCAAATAACATTAATAAATATGACATATTAAAATTTGTATTATGATATACTTCTCTATACATAAATTTAAATACACTATTAAATAATTACATATAAACATCTAAATAATATTTATAAATTATAAATAATCCAAATATAAAACACAAAATATTTAATTACATTAATAATTTAAGAATGTTTTTTTTTAAAAAATAGCATAACACTTATCTTCTAAGCATCTCTAAACAACCATTTTTTTTTATATATTTGAAAATATAATTTCGATTAACCATTACAAAATGCTATTAGAATTAAAGATGAACAATCATTATAAAAAATTCAACAAATTTTGGAATTTTTAATAATTCTTCATTTTTTATAACTTTCAAACATCTCGAAATATATATTTTTAATTTTCAATATTTTTTTTACTAATATATTTTTTAAATATTTATGAATCTAAATAATGAAAATAATAAAATTATTTTGGCAACCATGCATTGTGCTAATTTCTTTTTTCAAAATTAAATATCTTAGTCAAAATAGTGTTGTGTTAAATTAGAGTATTTAGTATATAAATAATAAATAGAAAAAGTAGAAAATTGAATTACATAATCCCAAATAAGCCAAAATTCATAATCATTCAATTTTATTAAATAATTTGTTTTTTTTAAACATCAAACATGATAACCAAGAAAGGAGATGTATAGAATTAACCAACATATATTATTCATCATTCATGAAATAACTTAAAGTTCAAGACCTATTATCCACTAAATTGGTTTTGGAGGAAAAATGGCAAACTTGTTAATATAGTTACAACTCTCTTATTTAATATTAGTATAGATTAAGAAGATAGTAAACTCACATGAGGTAAATTTAGTTTTTGGTCGATTTGGGTTGGCCCGTTCATTTCGATTAAATTAATCCCTACCTATCAGGCTCGATTATAAATGATAATGAGTCGGGTATTCACTGAAAACCGGTGATAAATTTAAAATCATGATTTCAAACTCTTCTTTTATTTTCAGTATTTATTGTTAATATATGTATAATTACTTATAATTTTTAAGAATCGGTATATCAAGTTAATTAACTACTTATTTTTTTGACAAATCGGTATATCAAGTTAATTCAAGCACCGTTATTAAATCAAAATATGTAGTTCATGTATTAAAAAGACAATTTGTATGCAAATTAATTGAGTTCATATAAAGTTCTTATTTCGAAATTAATAAAGTTTTGCAGTAAAAGGAAAGAAAGATAAACTCTCATTAATTGTGAAAAGAATCTTTATTTTGAAAGCTAATCTCGCAAACTCAATGAATATATTGAAAAAAAAATATTATATAAACAACTGAATTGCTCATATAAATTGAAATATTAATGAACATAATTTTTTTTTTTTGGTACACTAATAAAAGTTTTTGATGGTCCCTGAGCTGAGTACTTGGTGTAGAGGGGGGGGGTGAATACACCAAGTAGATTTTTCTAAACTTTTGTCAAGTTAAAACGGAGTTGAGTGAGAGCTCAGTTATTGATCCAGCTGGGGAGGGTCAGCTGGGTAAACAACTCAGCTGGCGGTGCGGAAAGTGGTGGTTTGAAAACTTAGCTCAGTTACTTAGAAAAACTCAGTTTGGAAATATTAACTTATAGTTTTCAGCTTAGTCAGGTTATGCAACTTTTCGAGAGACACAGCTGTCTTTGGAGATCAGCTGTGTGTGCAGTTTTGAGCAAGTATGCAATGATATGAAGGCGTTAGTACACAGCTGAATATAAAGCAAACGTAAAGATAGAGAGATAGAAACACGCGAGTTTTTACGTGGTTCGGAGTAACACCTCCTACGTCCACGACCAGGTTCACTGGTAATCCACTACCACTTGGTTTCCAAGTACCAAGCAACTTCACAACTCTAACCCGAGCTGTGTTCCAACAGTTTGCGGGCACTGTCAAGCCTATACACCTTCAGTTTGCGGGTACTGAAGAACCTATCCACTCGAATTACGCGCTTCGAGCAAGCGTACCTTTACCTAACCTTTCTGGGTTTGGGTTTGGGTATGGGGTTCCAACTGTGAACGAGTTCTTATAATTAAGAACTTCAGAGAGAGATGAACTCGTTCGAAATCTAGGCTTTAGATATACAATTAGTTTGGCCTAGGGAACAGACGAAAAACTAAGCAGTTTCTTAACTAGAAACACTTTAAGATAAAGTGTTCTTTGATCTATGTAGAACTGCTTGGGAGCTTTTGAAAGAATAAAGAATTCAGAAGATGAAAGCTTGTAGAGAGTTTTTCGTGTCTGATCCTGAGGTTGAAGACGGGTTTATATAGGTAGAGATTCAAGACTAGCCGTTGGAGGAGCCGTTTGAATCTTACCTACTCTTCTTAAATACAAGATCTGCCGTTGGGCGTATCTGCACCTGTCTTCATTTGTGTCACATCCTAGGTTCTGAAGTCTAGGATGCTGATCCTGCGATCCTCATTGGTCGAGGTAGGTTGACTTCCTCTGATTCCGGGATCTTCTGCCTTTGGAGCTGGCTTTTGAATTCAGAGCTGGACTGTCTCGACGTGGAGTCTTCAGAGATAGTTCCTTTGTTCTGTACAGCTGGACCAGCTGTGTTTTGAACTCAGCTCGAATTATCTTCAGCTTGATCAGGCTCTGCTGGATCACTCAGCTGAAGGTTGACGCCTGCTGTCATTTGCTAGCTGACTCCAGCTGTGAACACAGCTGGGTCGACTGCTGTCTTCCGCTAGCTGACTCCTGCTGTAGACACAGCTGGGTCGTCTGCTGTCTTCCGCTTCCTTAACCTGTAAACCTAGAACATCTAAGGCTCAAACAGGCGAGCTGGAAAACACTATTTAGGTTGGCGTGATCATCTATTTGGTTGGAGAATCAGTTGGGTTTTGGTATCAAATCGAAACCTTATAATTTTCCCAACAATTTCCCCCTTTTTGATGATGCCAAAACCTAACTGAGACAACTTATGATGCAAAGAAACTTGTGTTTTATTAATGTAAGAAAATACATTATAACACAGGAAAAAGAAAGAAGGAAAAAAAAAATTCAGTCTTCAGTCCTTCAGTCGGCTGGGTCCTCTCTTCTGCATCCGTTGCTTCTTTCTTTTGACTCGTTTCTTCAGCTGATTCTGATCCAGCTGGTTCCTCTAGCTGATCAGCTGGTTCCTCTAGCTCAACAGTTTGCCTCTATTGATTTGTCTCTCTTCTCCCTTTCTTCCCCCTTTTTGGCATGATCAAAACAGGGTGGGAGATGTCCACCATCGGCTGTTGCGATGTTTTAGTTTGGCGAAACTGTGGTTTTCAGCTCTGAGCGGCGAGGTTTAGAGTCTTAGTGGCTCAGCTGTTGTATTGGCTGGCCCTTCTTCAGTTGCATTAGCCTCAGCTGTGATTGCAGACACAGCGTCCTTGGCCTGATTCAGCTGGGGCAGTCCAGCTGAGTGCTTGGAGGGATGAGTTGGCACGGGAGATATCATCTTCTGAGTCGGGCACAATCTTCATTCCTTGCAACTTTTGCTTCTTCAGACTTCTTAGATTGAATGAGAAAGTCTGATACAGCACTTGAGGGAGTTGTCTTCAGCTCATATCATCATCATCCAGCTGCAGGTGATAGTTGGCTGGGTGAAGTTTCTCATTTGAGCTTGGTGCAGGGACTTGAGCATCTTTCATCGGAAGATCTTGAAGGCGTGTCCTGTGGAGCTGAAGAAGCGAGGAGAAGGCGGTTGAAGTATTCCATCCTGTCTTGGGGTTTAAGCTTGGTTGATCACCGGAATACTCCGTTGCGGTGTTGGGGATGATTATGTTCAAGCCGGGGCGTGAACTTCTCTTCCACCGAAAGAAACGACCGCTTGTGGACCTTCTGCTCCTCGGAGAGTGATTACGAATTCTCTCATAATGTCAGCTGGCTTCTCTGCTGACTGACTGAGCACCTTTGACTTGAGTCTTCGGTTTGAAGACGGTGCTTCAGTATATTTTGTCTCCTCAAGTAGTTTCCGATTCCCAGCTGGGACGGAGTTAGATGCATGCTGCTTTGTTTCGCATCTTTTCTCGTGCCTCTGTGGCGTAGCAAGAGCTTTGACAAGATCGCTCCTTAATACTCCGGTTTCATCAACATCCGGTCCGGTCTCGTTGACGTTGATTTTTGCATCCCGGGGAGTTGTGTGTCCCGTTCTCTCTTTTATGTTGAGAGAAACGATGGGGTTGAGGAGGTCTTTTCCTTTGTCATTCCCGAAAGTTTTACGCACCTTCCGGTGGATGACGTTCTTGAGCTTTGCGGTCTCTCATTGGCCGGCTCGGTTACGTCGATGGGCTTCACCTTCTTCTGGACCTCCGTCTTCTTTGAGGTTTCTGAGAGTTAAGCAACTCTTATCTTGAAGCTTTGACAGATTCTTCAGGTTTGATTGGCTTTGGGAGACATCTTTCTGGATTCCATGTTCTTTTTCTGCATCTTTTGTTAGTAGAAACAAGTAATACCAATTGATGGAAATAAGAAAGAATGCAAAACAAAACATTCTACGTTTGATGCGTATATCTTCTAGCATATTTAAAGAGATTTCTTGAAAGAATGGACGATCAAGATTTGTCTGTTGATAAGAAGATCTACGACTGGGAGTGATTCTCGCGTCATGTCAATTTAATGAGCGAGATAGAACGGTTGAGGCTTTGACTTTTGCCTCGAAACTCCCATTATTTAATTCTTTGCAGACTTTTAATTAATATTGATTAGAAATGACAAGATGTGAATTGACAGAAAACAGATTGAGTAGTTGTAATTAACGTTATTTCAAACCTCTCAGCTGATCATTGTAGTCAGCTGATACCTCGGTTGAGTGGGTGTCTTTGGGTCATCGTGGTTCCGGTGGTTCCCCTCGGTGAATAATCTTTTCCTTTCAAAGCATCTGGTTTAGATTCACTGGTCTGCTTCCGTTCACTGGTCTGCTTCGATTCATTGGTCTGCTTCCGGCCATTGGTCTGATCGGTCAATTGGGTTTGCTTCTGCACTGGTTCGTTCGTCATTGTCTGCTTCCGTTCATTGGTCTGTTTCCGTCAGGGTGAAGCATCGTCTGGGTTGAGAAGTCCAAGTAATCCGCACAGCATTCTGAATCTTGCTTCTATCAGCGGTTTTGTGAGAATATCGGCCATTTGTATGTCTGTGTGAATTTTCTCAACAATCACATCCTTCTTTTCTACGTGATCTCTGATGAAATGATGTCGTACGTCTACATGCTTGCATCTTGTGTGAAGTACTGGATTCTCTGATATGGCAATCGCACTTGAGCTATCACAGAAAATTGAAACCTGTCCAGTTTTTACTTCATAGTCATCCAGCTGATGTTTCAGCCAGAGAATTTGCGAGCGACGGCTTGCCATATATTACGCTTCGTCGTGGAAGTTGCGACGCACGTTTGTTTCTTTGAAAACCATGAGATCAACTTACTTCCTAAGAACCGACAAGTTCCCGAAGTTGATTTTACGTCCAATCGATCTCCGGCGAAGTCCGAATGCGAGTATCCGGTCATTTGTAGATTGTCTTCAGCTGGGTACCACAGCCCAACATTCTGAGTTCCTTTGAGGTATTTGAGAATGTTCTTGGCTGCTTGCATGTGTGCTTCCTTTGGATCAACTTGAAATCTGGCACACACACCGACTGCGAAAGAGATGTCTGGACGACTTGCTGTTAGATACAGCAGGGATCCTATTATCCCTCTGTATTTGCTGGAATCAACTGACTTCCCTTCGCCTGTGTTCAATCTTCCAGTTGGTGTTCATTGGAATCTTTACAGTTTTGCTTGATTGAACTCCATACTTGGCGATCAAGTCTTTTACGTATTTGGATTGATTTATGAAGATTCCTTCTGAAGATTGCTTGACTTGAAGTCCTAGGAAGAAACTCATTTCTCCCATCATGGACATTTGGAACTTCTCTGACATCATCTCTCCAAATCTTTGGCATAAGAAGCTTGATCTTGATCCAAAGATGATGTCGTCTACGTAGATTTGAACAACCAGGATATCTTCTCCTGATTTGATGGTGAAGAGAGTTCTGTCTACTGAGCCCTTTTTGAATCCTTTGGATAAGAGAAAATTTGACAGAGTGTCATAACAAGCTCGAGGTGCTTGCTTTAATCCATAAAGAGCCTTCTTTAGTTTGTAGACTTTATTTCCTTCTACTTCGAATCCTGGAGGTTGTTCAACGTAGACATCTTCTTTGATTTCTCCATTTAGGAATGCACACTTCACATCCATTTGATAGACTTTGAATTTGTGATGTGCTGCAAAGGCGAGAAATAGTCTGATTGCTTCCAATCGTGCTACTGGAGCAAAAGATTCTTCGAAGTCAATTCCTTCCTGCTGAGTGTAGCCCTTGGCAACGAGTCGAGCTTTGTTTCGATGACGACTCCCGTGGTATCCAACTTGTTCTTGAATATCCATTTGAGTCCTATGACTTTGACTTCTTGAGGTCCGTCGACTAATTCCCGTACACAATTTCGAGGAATTCGTTCGCCTCTTCTTGCATGGCATTTGTCCAAGGCACACTTTTCAAAGCTTCGAGAATTGATTGAGGTTCTGGCACTTGAGCTACGTAACACGCCATTAGAGCTGTGTCTTCATTATAGACCGTCAGTTCTAGCTCTACTGAGAGTTGAGCTGTGTCAGCTGCCTCTTGATGATCCGATGAAGCTTGAGCGACTGAGCTTCTGGTTTTGACTTGGTCAGAAGGTTCTCCAATGATTGCCGATGATGGATGATCTTCAATCCATCTTCTCCTCTTACGAATTTCTTCTTCCAGTTGATTGATGCTTGAAGTGGCTAAATTTCGTCTGTCTTGGAGTTGTTCTGGAGTTAAATCTTGAGAGTTTGGCTCTCTTTGATTTGGATTTTGAGATGTCTGTAGAGGCTCAGCTGGAGATGGAGCTGGGGACTCAGCTGTGTTTGGATTTCCAGCTGATGATGTTCCCCCTTGATTTGGCGTTGACGCTTCTTCTTGATTTCCAAATTTGGTGGAGCTTCTTGGTTGATTTGACTTTCCTCCTCTGGCTCATTGTCCCAAATTAATGGTTCGGCCAGATTCCTGATTCTATTCTCTTGAGCCCTTGTTTGAATTAATCTTGAAGATTCTCCTTCGCTTCTTCGTTTGATAGAATCTCTATATTCGAAGGAGGATTCGTCAAAGGTAACATGTGGAGTTACTTCGACCGTTTGAGTTCTTCTGTTGAAGACTCTGTATGCTTTACTCACAAGCGAGTAACCAAGGAATACTCCTCGGGTCTGTCTTTTCGTCGAACGTCTTGAGCTGTGTCTTCCCATTATTGAGAATGTGACATTTGGATCCGAATACCTTGAAATATCCAATGTATGGTATTCTGTTGTTCCATAGCTCATACGGTGTCTTTCCTTGTCTTGATGTGAGTAGGGAACGATTCTGAGTGAAGCATGCTGTGTTGATTGCTTCAGCCTAACTTCTTTGGTATGGCGCAGCTAGCTAGCATTGAGGTAGCTGCTTCCTTGATAGTCCTGTTTCTTCGTTCTGCTACACCATTCTGCTGAGGTGTGCGAGCTGCAGATGTTTGGTGTTGAACTCCGTTCTTCTCACAGAAATCATAAATAGTTTCATTAAGAAACTCCGTTCCACGATCTGATCTTATTGCCATTATCTTGCACTCCTTCTGTGTTGATAATCTTTCCAGCAGATAGGCGGCTTAGTTCTCGTTTCGCTCTTCTCGGTACAAGAAAGATACCCAAGTGAATCTTGAGAAATCATCCACAACGACCGCAGTATATTTTCTCGCCATTGAAGCTTGAGTAATCGGACCAAAAAGATCCATGTGAAGAAGTTGAAGAACTCGATCGCCTGATCGAGCCGGCTTGAGAGAGAATGAAATTCTTGTTTGTTTTCCTTGTTGACACGCGCCGCACATATGACTTTTGTCATATACTTGATCTGGAATTCCATTAGCGAGCCGGTTCCTAGCCGCCTTGTTGATTGTCTTGAAGTTGAGATGATTCGCCCGTACGCGCGTACCACCGACTTCATTGCCGCTTTTGATACAAGACAAGTCTCCGGAGTCCGCCGTTCCGCCGCCGAAGTACATATTTCCTTCTCTTTTCCCTCTTAGAAGTATCTCGCTTGGTTTCCCGTGCTTCACCGTGCATCCCCGTGCATCAAACTTACCGTAAAAACCGTTGTCGCAGAATTGGCTAATGGAAAGCAAGTTATGTTGCAATCCTTGTACATAAGAAACATTTGGGATTATAACATTTCTAGTTTTAAATGTACCATAACCTTTGGTTAGGCCTTTGGAGTTGTCGCCAAATGTTACTTGTGGACCTGTACGCTCAATATACTCTTGGAGTAGATGCTTTAGGTGCGTCATGTGCTTGGAACATCCACTGTCCAAGTACCAAAGCGTTCTCATCGACTCCTCAGAGATGCGTCGATTCCTTGCAACCTAAACAAAAAGTTAAAATTCAGGTACCCGCTTAATTGGGTCCTTGTGGGTTAGACATAGATCCTTTGACGACCCAGATCTGCTTGATGACTCGAATTGGGTCATTAGATCTGATAATTCTTCCAGCTGAGTCGATATACACATTCATTGTGTTCTTCTTTTGTTGCTGGCGGGGTCTTGATCTTCGTGTCTTCTTGTTTTGTTGTCTGTATCTTGTTTGATTTCCAGCTGTGTGCCTAGCTGAGACGTTCCTTTGTCTCTGCTGTCTCTGATGCTGTGGCTGGAAATGATTATCCAGCTGATACTCGTAAGAGTGGTATCCAGCTGGGTATCTCTGATATCTTGGTTGATATCGATCAACGTGCTGGTGCTGTGGCTGGTATTTGTAAAATCCAGCTTGAGGTCTTTGTTGAGGTTGAGCACGTTGCTGTCTGAGCTGAGCTTGAGGTTGCCGCACAGCTGACCTTCTTGTTGTCTGCTGTGTTCTCGACGGAGTTTGAGATTGTTTCACAGCTGTTCGGTTTGACGTCTGTTGTGTCCTCAACGGAGCTTGAGAATTTTTCACAGCTGTTCTTCCCGACGCCTGCTGTGTCCTCGATTGTTGATGCTGAGCTGCTAAGGTTGAAGGTTCATTTGCTCGTACAAACATGACCTTTGTTCCACTTGTGGAGGCAATGTTTGAAGCATCTTTTGATTCGTTGTATCCCAGTCCCGCTCTGAGTGCTGCTGGACGCTGAGCACTAATGATCTCGTCCATTGTTGACGTGGCTTTGATGAGAGCTACTATCTTCTTCGATAGTACCTCTTCGGTGCTCTTCAGCTCAATGATCTCAGCTGACTTCCTTTCCGATTCAATTTGTGACCCTTTCCACATCTTCTATCACCGTGTCTTTTCGGTTGTTGACTTTCTTCATCAACGATCTTGTTTCACTAGTCCGTCTTTTAGTGAAACGACTTCCCGCTGGAGCCGAGTTGTATTCGTGTCTGATACTTTTGTCTTTTCCAGTTCTATCTTCAGCTCGGCATTCTCACACATAATGACGTCAAGGATCTCTTGAAGCTCCTTGGAGTCGTTCATTACTTTCTCTACCAAACTCCAATCAGTACTCAGCATTCGAGTCCCGTGTAGAGTGTTCGTGTGATGGTGAGGTGTTAGATAGATTTAGAGTTCGAGATGTTACCTCATCTTTATCGATGCCGTCTGTTTGTCCCATGAAGCAAGTATCCCAATCAGGTTCATGATTGGCCATCAGGGCTTCTTCCTCCGAGTCTGAAAATGGCATTTCATCCATTTTATTGCACTCCGATTCTTCATCAGCAATATAAGCTCTCCTGCGGTCAGCTGCCTTAGCTTTTAATTGGTCTTTATCTTTCTTGGACAACTTTGGACAATCTTGTCGGTAGTGTCCTGGTTCCTTGCAGTTGAAGCAACCTTCTTCAGTTCGTTTGTCACCGACTTCTCATCACTCGTCGCGTACTTATCTCTCGTAATTCCTGAAGAACTTCTTGTATTTGCCCTTGCTGGTGTTGAGTCTGTTATAACTTTTCACCATCATGGCAATTTCTTCGAGTAGCTCCTCTTTGCTCATATCCTTTTTGTCCTTCTTCATCTTGGAGGACTCAGCTGTCTTGGCATGAGCTGACTTTTCAGAGTTGGCTCTGAAAGCTATTTCTTTTCGAGCTGGGGTGAGTTCTCCGTCATTCTGTCTGCTTGAAGATTCTTCTTGAGTGATCTTCAAGTTGTACTCGTTGGCTTTCAGGAGTGAGAACAATCTTTCTGTAGATAGATCACCCAAGTCACTTCGACTTTGGTGAACTACCTTGTAAGTGTTCCATTCAACGAAATAGCCGAAAGAACCTTTAGATTCTTTTCCCGCCGGGTATACTTCCCGCTCGATTGTCTCTATCTCAATGACTATGTTTGAGAACCTTAGCTCCATCGCTTCGATGGACTCGTTGGCTACCGCTTGAAGTTGTCAAATTTTTGGCACGCTATTGTGAATTTGTTTTCTTTGATCTCTTCGATCCTTCACATAGCTTGGCGAGTGTTTCCCACATCTCTTCGTCGTCTCGCAATTGATGATTTTGCTCGTAAGCGTTTGAGATCGTTGAAGAGATGGTGTTCCTTGCGAAGCCGTCCGTACCATTGCTTTCGCTCTTCGGAAGAATATTCCTTCTTTGGCTTCGAGAGTTGGCCGGTATTCGGTTGTCCTTCTTGAGCAGGTACAAGTTCATTTCCGTGTTTATAAATGAGGATGGGTCCGTCTGAAATGACGTCCCACATCATATCGTGATGCGCACACAGGAAGCTTTTCAATCTGAATTTCCAGATTGCATAATCATCAACTGAGAAGTTGGGAAGGTTCCTGTTAAGATAGGAATCCATGAAGAGATGTACAGAATGCACTAGAGTGAGTTTTTCTGAAAACGGATCCGTTCGATTGACCATCGACGCAGTGTCAAGAGAGATCTCTTGATACAGAAACGGTGGTCTTTTGAACCACTGCTCTGATACCAATTGATGGTCCCTGAGCTGAGTACTTGGTGTAGAGGGGGGGGTGAATACACCAAGTAGATTTTTCTAAACTTTTGTCAAGTTAAAACGGAGTTGAGTGAGAGCTCAGTTATTGATCCAATGGGAGGGTCACCGGGTAAACAACTCACCGGGCGGTGCGGAAAGTGGTGGTTTGAAAACTTAGCTCGCTACTTAGAAAAACTCGGTTGGAAATATTAACTTATAGTTTTCAGCTTAGTCAGGTTATGCAACTTTTCAAGAGACACAGCTGTCTTTGGAGATCAGCTGTGTGTGCAGTTTTGAGCAAGTATGCAATGATATGAAGGCGTTAGTACACAGCTGAATATAAAGCAAACGTAAAGATAGAGAGATAGAAACACGCGAGTTTTTACGTGGTTCGGAGTAACACCTCCTACGTCCACGACCAGGTTCACTGGTAATCCACTACCACTTGGTTTCCAAGTACCAAGCAACTTCACAACTCTAACCCGAGCTGTGTTCCAACAAGCTTGCGGGCACCGTCAAGCCTATACACCTTCGCCTTGCGGGTACCGAAGAACCTATCCACTCGAATTACGCGCTTCGAGCAAGCGTACCTTTACCTAACCTTTCCGGGTTTGGGTTTGGGTATGGGGTTCCAATCGTGAACGAGTTCTTATAATTAAGAACTTCGCAGAGAGATGAACTCGTTCGAAATCTAGGCTTTTGATATACAATTAGTTTGGCCTAGGGAACGGACGAAAAACTAAGCGCTTAACTAGAAACACTTTAAGATAAAGTGTTCTTTGATCTATGTAGAATCGCTTGGGAGCTTTTGAAAGAATAAAGAATTCAAGATGAAAGCTTGTAGAGAGTTTTTCGTGTCTGATCCTGAGGTTGAAGACGGGTTTATATAGGTAGAGATTCAAGACTAGCCGTTGGAGGAGCCGTTTGAATCTTACCTACTCTTCTTAAATACAAGATCTGCCGTTGGGCGTATCCGCACTGTCTTCATTTGTGTCACATCCTAGGTTCGAAGTCTAGGATGCCGATCCGGCAGCCTCCTCATTGGTCGAGGTAGGTTGACTTCCTCTCGATTCCGGATCTTCTCGCCTTTGGAGATGGCTTTTGAATTCGTAGCCGGACCGTCTCGACGTGGAGTCTTCGTAGATAGTTCCTTTGTTCGCGTACCGGACCACCGTGTTTTGAACTCGCTCGAATTATCTTCGCCTTGATCGTGCTCGCCGGATCACTCACCGAAGGTTGACGCCGTCTTGTCATTTGCTAGCCGACTCCACCGTGAACACGGGTCGACCGTCGTCTTCCGCTAGCTGACTCCTGCTGTAGACACAGCTGGGTCGTCTGCTGTCTTCCGCTTCCTTAACCTGTAAACCTAGAACATCTAAGGCTCAAACAGGCGAGCTGGAAAACACTATTTAGGTTGGCGTGATCATCTATTTGGTTGGAGAATCAGTTGGGTTTTGGAATCAAATCGAAACCTTATAATTTTCCCAACAGTTTTGTTCATACATACATACATATTATGAACTTTTGAAATAAGATCCATTTTTGTGGGTAATATCTGAGGCCAAAAGGTCGAATTCGAGTCCATTGTAGTACGATTTTTACAATTTAATGTTACAATTACAAAAAAAAAACGAATATGAACACCGCGGCCCTTCCCCACAAGCTCATCACGGTTATCCTGTCTTTGAAGAGCAGCTGCGTATGCAGTTTTGATCAAATATGTAATGTTATGAAAGAGTTAGTACAAAATTGATGGTCCCTGAGCTAGGTATTTGGTGTAGAGGGGGGGGTGAATACACCAAATAGATTTTTCGAAACTTTTTCAAGTTAAATTCACAGAGTTGGTGAGCTCAGTTATCGATCCAGCTGGGGAGGGTCAACTGGGTAAATAACTCAGCTGGCGGTGCGGAAAGAGGTGGTTTGAAAACTTAGCTCGGTTACTTAGAAAAACTCAGTTTGAAAAGATTAACTTTATGTTTTCAGTTTAGTCAAGTTGTGCAACTTTCAGAGAGACACAGCTGTCTTAGGAGATGAGCTGCGTGTGCAGTTTTGAACAAATATGCAATGATATGAAAGAGTTAGTACAAAACTGAATATAAAGAGAAAGTAAGCAGCACGCGAGTTTTTACGTGGTTCGGAGTAACACCTCCTACGTTCACGACCAGGTTTACTGGTGATCCACTACCACTTGGTTTCCAAGTACCAAGCAACTTCACAACTCTAACCCGAGCTGTGTTCCAACAGTTTGCGGGCACTGTCAAGCCTAACCTTTCGCCACGGCACCGAAAAACCTTACACACTTGAATTTCCCGCTTCAAGCAAGCGTAACCTTGACCTAACCTTTCTAGGTAAGAGGGGTTTGGTTGGGGTTCCAACTCTGAACGAGTTCTTACAATTAAGAACTTTAGAGTATGATGAACTCGTTCGAAATCTAGGCTTAAGATGTACAAAGAGTTTGGCCTAGGGAACAGACGAAAAACTAAGCAGTTTCTGAACTAGAAACACTTTAAGATAAAGTGTTCTTTGATCTATGTAGAACTGCTTGAGAGCTTTTGAAAGATTGATGATTTCAGATAATGAAAGCTTGTAGAAGGTTTTTCGTATCTGATCCTGAGGTTGAAGACGGGTTTATATAGGTAGAGATTCAAGACTAGCCGTTGGATGAGCCGTTTGAATCTTACCTATTCTTCTTAAATTCAAGATCTGCCGTTGAGCGAATCTGCACCTGTCTTCATTTGTGTCACATCCTAGGTCCTGAAGTCTAGGATGTTGATTTGGCAATCCCTCATTGGTCGAGGTAGGTTGACTTCATCTGATTCCGGGATCTTCTGTCTTTAGAGCTGGCTTTTGAATTCAGAGCTGGACTGTCTTGAAGTGAAGTCTTCAGAGATAGTTCCCTTTGTTCTGTACAGCTGGACCGGCTGTGTTTTGAACTCAGCTCGAATTCTCTTCAGCTTGATCAGCTCGCCGGAGGACTCGGTGAAGGTTGACGCTCTTGTCTTTTGCTACCGACTCCAGTAAACACATAGGTCGATTCGTCTTCCGCTAGCTGACTCCTGCTGTAGACATAGCTGGGTCGACTGCTGTCTTCTGCTTCCTTAACCTGTAAACCTAGAAAATCTAAAACTCAAACAGGCGAGCTGGAAAACACTATTTAGGTTGACGCGGTCATCTATTCGGTTGGAGAATCAGTTGTGTTATGGTATCAAATCAAAACCTTATAATTTTCCCAACAATTTCCCCCTTTTTGATGATGCCAAAACCTAACTGAGACAACTTATGACGCAGAAAAACTTGTGTTTTATTAATGTAAGAATATACATTATAACACAGGAAAAAGAAAGAAGAAAAAAAAAACTTCAAATCTTCAGTCTTCAATCCCAGTTGGCTGGGTCTTCTTCTCGCATCCGTTGCTTCTTTCTTTTGACTCGTCTCTTCAACTTGATTCTCGATTCAAATTCGGTTCCTCTAGCTCAACAGTTTGCCTCTTCTTTGACTTGTCTCTCTTCTCCCTTACTTCCCCCTTTTTGGCATGATCAAACAGGGTGGGAGAGATACACCATCAGCTGTTGCGATGTTTTAGTTTGGCGAAACTGTGGTTTTTAGCTCTGAGCAACGAGGTTTGGAGTCTAAGTGGCTCAGCTGTTGTATTAGCTGGCTCTTCTTCAGTAGCATTAGCCTCAGCTGTGATTGCAGACACATCGTCCTTGGCCTGATTCAGCTGGGGCAGTCCAGCTGAGTACTTGGAGGGATGAGTTGGCACGGGAGATAGCATCTTCTGAGTCGGGCACAACTTCATTCCTTGCAAATTTTGCTTCTTCAGACTTCTTAGATTGAATGAGAAAGTCTGATTCAGCACTTGAGGGACTTGTGTTCAGCTCATATCATCATCATCCAGCTGCAGGTTATCATTGGCTGGGTGATGTTTCTCATTTAAGCTTGGTGTAGGGACTTGAGTATTTTTCATCGGAAGATCTTGAAGCTGGTGTCCCTGTGGAGCTGAAGGAAACTGAGGAGAAGGCGGTTGAAGTATTCCATCTGTCTTGGGATTTAAGCTTGGTTGTTCAGCTGGAATACTCCGTTGCGGTATTGGTGACGATGATGTTCACGCAGGCGCATGAACTTCTCCTCCACCGTAAGAAACGACCGCTTGTGGGCCTTCTGCTCCTCGGAGAGTAATTACGAATTCTCTCATAATGTCAGCTGGTTCCTCAGCTGACTGACTGAGCACCTTTGACTTGAGTCTTCTGGTTGAAGATGGTGCTTCAGCATGTTTTGTCTCCTCAAGTTGTCTCCGATTCCCAGCTGGGACGGAGATAGATGCATGCTGCTTTGTCTCCTGCATCTTTTTCTGTGCCTCCTGTGGTGGAGCAAGAGCTTTGTTATGACTGCTCTTGAATACTCCGACTTTATCAACATTTGGTCCAGATCTGTTGACGTTGAATTTTGCATCCCAGGGAGTTGTATGTCCCGTTCTCTCTTTTATGTTGAGAGAATCAGTGGGGCTGAGGAGGTCTTTTTCCTTTGACATTCTCAGGAAGTTTTCTGCACCTTCCTGGTGAATGACGTTCTTGAGCTTTGCAGTCTCTCACTACGCTGGCCTGGATCTGTCGAAGGGCTTCACCTTCTTCTGGACTTCCGTCTTCTTTGAGAGTTAAGCAACTCTTATCTTGAAGCTTTGACAGATTCTTCAAGTTTGATCGGCTTCGGGAGATATCTTTCTGGATTCTATATTCTTCTTCTGCATCTTTTGTTAGTAGAAACAAATAATACCAATTGATGGAAATAAGAAAGAATGCCGAAAAAAAAAACTTTTTAGGGGAGATGCAATGCTTTACGTATATCTTCTAGCATATTTAAAGAATTTTCTTGATGAATGGACGATCAAGATTTGTCTATTGATAAGAAGATCTACGATTAGGAGTGATTCTCGCGTCATGTCAATTTCTTGATTAGAAGATGTGAGTTAATGCGCGAGAGAGAACGGTTGAGGCGTTTTGACTTTTGCCTCGAAACTCCCATGATTCAATTCTTTGCAGACTCTTAATTAAGATTGATTAGATATGACAAGATATGAGATGACAGAAAAACAGGTTGAGTAGGTGTAATTAATATTGTTGCAAACCTCTCAGCTGATCATTGTAGTCAGCTGATACCTCGGTTGAGTGGGTGTGTTGGGTCATCGTGGTTCCAGCTGGTTCCCCCCTCAGCTGAATAATTCTTCACTTTCAGCATCTGGTTTAGCTGAATTCTTTCTCAGCTGATATCAGTGACGTTGATTCTGATTTGCAGTTGTCTGCTTCTATTCAGCTGGGTCTGCTTCCATTCAGCTGGGTTTGCTTCCATTCAGCTGGGTGAATTATCGTCTGGGTTGAGTAGTCCAAGTAATCCGTACAGCATTTTGAATCTTGCTTCTATCAGTGGCTTTGTGAGAATATCAGCCCGCTGTATCTCTGTGTGAATTTTCTCAAAAATCACTTCCTTCTTTTCTACGTGATCTCTGATGAAATGATGTCGTACGTCTACATGCTTGTATCTTGTGTGAAGTACTGGATTCTCTGAAATGGCAATCGCACTTGAGCTATTACAGAAAATTGAAACCTGTCCAGTTTTCACTTCATAGTCATCCAGCTGATGTTTCAGCCAGAGAATTTGTGAGCAGTAGCTTCCGGCGGCCATATATTCTGCTTCTGTCATGGAAGTTGCGACGCACGTTTGTTTCTTTAAAAACCATGAAATCAACTTACTTCCTAAGAACTGACAAGTTCCTGAAGTTGATTTTCTGTCCAACCGATCTCCAAAGAAAGTCCGAGTTCCGAGTATCCGCCAGTAGATCGTTTTCGGTACCACAGCCCAACATTCTGAGTTCCTTTGAGATATTTGAGAATGTTCTTGGCTGCTTGCATGTGTGCTTCCTTTGGATCAACTTGAAATCTGGCACACACTCCGACTCGAAAGAGATGTCTGGACGACTTACTGTTAGATACAGCAGGGATCCTATTATCCCTCTGTATTTGCTGGAATCAACTGACTTCCCTTCAGTTCCTCGTTCAATCTTCCAGTTGGTGTTCATTGGAATCTTTACAATTCTGCTGGTTTGAACTCCATACTTGGCGATCAAGTCTTTCACGTATTTGGATTGATTTATGAAAATCCCTTCTAATGATTGCTTGACTTGAAGTCCTAGGAAGAAACTCATTTCTCCCATCATGGACATTTGGAACTTCTCTGACATCATCTCTCCAAATCTTTGGCATAAGAGGCTTGATCTTGATCCAAAGATGATGTCGTCTACGTAGATTTGAACAACCAGGATATCTTCTCCTGACTTGATGGTAAAGAGAGTTCTGTCTACTGAGCCCTTCCTGAATCCTTTGGATACGAGAAAATTTGACAGAGTGTCATACCAAGCTCGAGGTGCTTGCTTTAATCCATAAAGAGCCTTCTTTAGCTTGTAGACTTTATTTCCTTCTACTTCGAATCCTGGAGGTTGTTCAACGTAGACATCTTCTTTGATTTCTCCATTTAAGAATGCACACTTCACATCCATTTGATAAACCTTGAATTTGTGATGTGCTGCATAGGCGAGAAAGAGTCTGATTGCTTCCAATCGTGCTACTGGAGCAAATGATTCTTCGAAGTCAATTCCTTCCTGCTGAGTGTAGCCCTTGACAACCAGTCGAGCTTTGCTTTTGATGACGACTCCCAGGGTATCTAATTTGTTCTTGAATATCCATTTGAGTCCTATGACTTTGACTTCTTGAGGTCTGTCGACCAATTTCCAGACACAATTTCTGAGGAATTCGTTCAGCTCTTCTTGCATGGCGTTTGTCCAAGGCACGCTCTTCAAAGCTTCGAGAATTGATTGAGGCTCTGGCACTTGAGCTACGTAACACGCCATTAGAGCTGTGTCTTCATCATAGTCCGTCAGTCCTAGCTCTACTGAGAGTTGAGCTGTGTCAGCTGCTTCTTGATGATCCGAAGAAGCTTGAGCAGCTGAGCTTCTGGTTTTGACTTGGTCATTTGGTTCTCCAATGATTGCTGATGATTGATGATCTTCAATCCATCTTCTCCTTTTACGAATTTCTTCTTCCAATTGATTGATGCTTGACATGGCTAAATTTCGTCTGACTTGTAGTTGCTCAGGAGTTAAATCTTGAGAAATTGGTTCTCTTTGATTTAGATTTTGAGACTTCTGTAAAGGCTCAGCTGGAGATGGAGCTGGGGATTCAGCTGTGTTTGGATTTCCAGCTGATGATGTTCCCCCTTGATTTGGCGTTGAAGATTCTTCTCGATTTCCAGCTGGTGGAGCTTCTTGGTTGATTTGAAGTTCCTTCTCTGGCTCATCGTCCCAAATTAATGGTTCAGCCAGATTCCTGATTCTATTTTCTTGAGCTCTTGTATGAATCAGTTTTGAAGATTCTCCTTCATTTCTTCGTTTGATAGACTCTCTATATTCGAAGGAGGATTCGTCAAAGGTAACATATGGAGTTACTTCGACTATTTGAGTTCTTCTGTTGAAGACTCTGTATGCTTTACTCACAGCGGAGTAACCAAGGAATACTCCTCGGTCGGTCTTCTCATCGAACGTTTTGAGCTGTGTCTTCCCATTGTTGAGGATGTGACATTTGGATCCGAATACCTTGAAATATCCAATGTATGGTATTCTGTTATTCCATAGCTCATACGGTGTCTTTCCTTGCCTTGATGTGAGTAGGGAGCGATTCTGAGTGAAGCAAGTTGTGTTGATTACTTCAGCCCAGAACTTCTTTGGAATGGCAGAGCTAGCTAGCATTGAGGTAGCAGCTTCCTTGAGAGTTCTGTTTCTTCTTTCTGCTACACCATTCTGCTGAGGTGTGCGTGCTGCAGATGTTTGGTGTTGAACTCCGTTCTTCTCGCAATAATCATAAATAGTTTCATTTAGAAACTCCGTTCCACGATCTGATCTTATTGACATTATCTTGCACTCCTTCTGTGTTGATAATCTTTTCAGCAGGATAGGCAGCTTAGTCCTGGTTTCGCTCTTCTGGTACAAGAATGATACCCATGTGAATCTTGAGAAATCATCCACAACGACCAGAGTATATTTTCTGCCATTGAAGCTTCTTTGGAGTAACTGGACCAAAAAGATCCATGTGAAGAAGTTGAAGTACTCGATCAGTTGACTGAACTGACTTGAGAGAGAATGAAATTCTTGTCTGCTTTCCTTGTTGACATGCGCTGCACATATGACTTTTGTCATATATTTGATCTGGAATTCCATTAGCGAGCTGGTTCCTAGCCAGTTTGTTGATTGTCTTGAAGTTGAGATGATTCAGCCGTCTGTGCCACAGCCAGCTGACTTCATTGCTGCTTTTCGATACAAGACAAGTCTCCAGAGAGCTGCTGTTCCAGTCAGCAAAGTACATATTTCCTTCTCTTTTCCCTCTTAGGAGTATCTGCTTGGTTTCCCTGTGCTTCACTATGCATCCCTGTGCATCAAACTTGACAGAAAAACCATTGTCGCAGAATTGGCTAATGGAAAGCAAGTTATGTTGCAATCCTTGTACATAAGAAATATTTGGGATTATAACATTTCTAGTTTTGAATGTACCATAACCTTTGGTTAGGCCTTTGGAGTTGTCACCAAATGTTACTTGTGGACATGTACGCTCGATATACTCCTGGAGTAGATGCTTTAGGTGCGTCATGTGCTTGGAACATCCACTGTCCAAGTACCATAGCGTTCTCATCGACTCCTCAGAGATGCGTCGATTCCTTGCAACCTAAACAAAAAATTAAAATTCAGGTACCCAGTTTTAATTGGGTCCTTGTGGGTTAGACAGAGATCCTTTGATGACCCAGATCTGCTTGATGACTCGAATTGAGTCATTTGATCTGATGATTCTCCCAGCTGAGTCGATATACACATTCTTTGTGTTCTTCGGTTGTTGCTGGCGGGGTCTTGATCTCCGTGTCTTCCCGTTTTGATGTCTTGATTTCTTTTGGTTTTCAGCTGTGTGCATAGCTAAGACGTTCCTTTGTCTCTGTTGTCTCATGTGATGCTGTGGCTGGAAATGATTATCCAGCTGGTACTCATGTGAGTGGTTTCCAGCTGGGTATCTCTGATATCCCAGTTGATATCGTTCAACGTGCTGTTTCTGTTGCTGGTATCTGTGAAATCCAGCCTGTTGTCTTCGTTGAGGTTGAGCACGTTGCTGTCTGAGTTGGGCTTGAGGTTGTCGCACAGCTGACCTTCTTGATGCCTGCTGTGTCTTCGACGGAGCTTGAGGATGTTTCACAGCTGGTCTTCCTGACGCCTGCTGTGTCCTCAACTGTTGATGCTGAGCTGCTGGGATTGGAGGTTCGTTTGCACGTACAAACATTACCTTTGTTCCACTTGTGGAGGCAATGTTTGAGGCATCTTTTGATTCATTGTATCCCAGTCCCGCTTTGAGTGCCGCTGGACGTTGAGCACTAATGATCTCGTCCATTGTTGACGTGGCTTTGATGAGAGCTACTATCTTTTTAGATAGTACTTCTTCGGTGCTTTTCAGCTCAATGATCTCAGCTGACTTCTTTTCCGATTCAGCTGTGACCTTTTCCACATCTTCTATCAGCTGTTTCTTCTCATAGTAGAATTCCTTCATCAGCTGATCTTGTTTCACTATTTTGTCTTTTAGTGAAACGACTTCCTGTTGGAGCTGAGTTGTATCAGCTGTGTCTGATACTTTTGTCTTTTCCAGTTCTGCCTTCAGCTCGGCATTTTCACACATAATGACGTCAAGGATCTCTTGAAGCTCCTTGGAATCGTTCATTACTTTCTCTACTAGACTCCAATCAGGTAGTCCAGATTCTGAGACCTGTGTAGAGTGTTCGTGTGATGGTGAGGTGTTAGATAGATTTTGAGTTCGAGATATTACCTCATCTTCATCGATGCCGTCTGTTTGTCCCATGAAGCATGTATCCCAATCAGGTTCATCATGGGCCATCAGGGCTTCTTCTTCCGAGTCTGAAAATGGCATGTCATCCATTTTGTTGCACTCTGATTCTTCATCGGCGATATAAGCTCTCCTTCGTCACCGCTTTAGCTTTCAGTTGGTCTTTGTCTTTCTTGGACAGCTTTGGACAATCTAGCCGGTAGTGTCCTGGTTCCTTGCAGTTGAAGCAACCTTCTTCTGTTCGTTTGTCAGCTGACTTCTCATCAGCTGCTGCGTACTTGTCTCTGTAAGTTCTTGCGAACTTCTTGTATTTGCCTTTGCTGGTGTTGAGTCTGTTGTAGTTTTTGACCATTTCTTCAAGTAGCTCTTCCTTGCTCATGTCCTTCTTATCCTTCTTCGATGACTCAGCTGACTGCATGTATGCGGATTTGTCAGAGTTGGCTCTGAACGCAATCTCCTTTGTTGCAGGTGTCAGCTCTCCATCATTCTGATTGTTTGAAGATTCTTTCATTGTAATCTTCAAGTTGTACTCGTTGGCTTTGAGCAGGGAGAATAATCTTTCAGTTGAAAGATCACCTAAGTCACTTCGACTCTGGTGTACCACCTTATAGGTGTTCCATTCAGCTGTGAGCGCTGAAAGAACTTTTAGATTTTTTTCTCGCTGGGTGTATTTCCCAGTTCTGATGGTTTCTATTTCCACCACAATGTTGGAGAATCTGAGTTCCATCCCTTCGATGGACTCGTTGACCAGCTGCTTGAAGTTATCAAACTTCTGGCATGCAATCGTGAATTTGTTCTCCTTTATCTCCTCCGACCCTTCGCATAGTTTTGCTAAGGTTTTCACATCTCATTTGCGGTTTCATAGTTGATGATTTTGCTGAGGTAGGCATTGGAGACCGTTGAAGATATGGTGTTCCTTGCGAAGCTGTCTAGTCCAGCCTGCTTCCTTTCTTCTGAGGTATGCTCACTCTTGGGCTTGGGAATGAGCTGATATCTTGGTTGTTCGCCATCTTGAGTTGGTACAAGCTCGTTCCCTGATTTGTAGATGATGATGGGTCCATCTGTGATGACGTCCCACATCATATCGTGATGTGCACAGAGAAAGCTCTTCAGTCTGAACTTCCATATTGCATAATCGTCTACCGAGAAGGTGAGAAGATTCCTGTTAAGATAAGAATCCATAGAAATATGCAGTATGTAATAATATGAGTTTTTCACAGAGAGGATCTGTTCAGATGACCACTGACAGATAGTCAAGAGAGATCTCTTGATACAGAAACGGCGGTCGTTTGAACCACTACTCTGATACCAATTGATGGTCCCTGAGCTAGGTATTTGGTGTAGAGGGAGGGTGAATACACCAAATAGATTTTTCAAAACTTTTTCAAGTTAAATTCACAGAGTTGGTGAGCTCAGTTATCGATCCAGCTGAGGAGGGTCAGCTGGGTAAATAACTCAGCTGGCGGTGCGGAAAGAGGTGGTTTGAAAACTTAGCTCGGTTACTTAGAAAAACTCAGTTTGAAAAGATTAACTTTATGTTTTCAGTTTAGTCAAGTTGTGCAACTTTCAGAGAGACACAGCTGTCTTTGGAGATCAGCTGCGTGTGCAGTTTTGAACAAATATGCAATGATATGAAAGAGTTAGTACAAAACTGAATATAAAGAGAAAGTAAGGAGCACGCGAGTTTTTACGTGGTTCGGAGTAACACCTCCTACGTCCACGACCAGGTTCACTGGTAATCCACTACCACTTGGTTTCCAAGTACCAATCAACTTCACAACTCTAACCCGAGTTGTGTTCCAACAGTTTGCGGGCACTGTCAAGCCTAACCTTTCAGTTTACGGGTACTGAAAAAACCTTACACACTTGAATTTCCCGCTTCAAGCAAGCGTAACCTTGACCTAACTTTTCTGGGTAAGAGGGGTTTGGTTTGGGGTTCCAACTGTGAACGAGTTCTTACAATTAAGAACTTTAGAGTATGATGAACTCGTTCAAAATCTAGGCTTAAGATGTACAAAGAGTTTGGCCTAGGGAACAGACGAAAAACTAAGCAATTTCTGAACTAGAAACACTTTAAGATAAAGTGTTCTTTGATCTATGTAGAACTGCTTGAGAGCTTTTGAAAGATTGATGATTTCAGATAATGAAAGCTTGTAGAAGATTTTCGTATCTGATCCTGAGATTGAAGACGGGTTTATATAGGTAGAGATTCAAGACTAGCCGTTGGAGGAGCCGTTTGAATCTTACCTACTCATCTTAAATTCAAGATCTGCCGTTGAGCGAATCTGCACCTGTCTTCATTTATGTCACATCCTAGGTCCTGAAGTCTAGGATGCTGATTTGGCAATCCCTCATTGGTCGAGGTAGGTTGACTTCCTCTGATTCCGGGATCTTCTGCCTTTAGAGCTGGCTTTTGAATTCAGAGCTGGACTGTCATGAAGTGAAGTCTTCAGAGATAGTTTCCTTTGTTCTGTACAGCTGGACCGGCTGTGTTTTGAACTCAGCTCAAATTCTCTTCAGCTTGATCAGGCTCTGCTGGAGGACTCAGCTGAAGGTTGACGCCTGCTGTCTTTTGCTAGCTGACTCCAGCTGTAAACACAAACTGGTCGATCCGTCGTCTTCAACTAGCCGACTCTGTAGACACACTGGTCGACCGTCGTCTTCCGCTTCCTTAACCTGTAAACCTAGAAAATCTAAAGCTCAAACAGGCGAGCTGGAAAACACTATTTAGGTTGACGCGATCATCTATTCGGTTGGAGAATCAGTTGGGTTATGGTATCAAATCAAAACCTTATAATTGTCCCAACAAAAACTGAATTTAAAGAGACAGAAAAGAGCACACGATTTTTACGTGGTTCGGAGTAACACCTCCTACGTCTACGACCAAGTTTATTGGTAATCCACTACCACTTGGTTTCCAAGTACCAAGCAACTTCACAACTCTAACCCGAGCTGTGTTCCAACAGTTTGCGGGCACTGTCAAGCCTAACCTTTCAGTTTACGGGTACTGAAAAAACCTTACACACTTGAATTTCCCGCTTCAAGCAAGCGTTACCTTGACCTAACCTTTCTGGGTAAAGAGGGGTTTGGTTTGGGGTTCCAACTGTGAACGAGTTCTTACAATTAAGAACTTTAGAGTATGATGAACTCGTTCGAAATCTAAGCTTTAAGATATACAAAGATTTTGGCCTAGGGATCAGACGAAAAACTAAGCAGTTTCTGAACTATAAACACTTTAAGATAAAGTGTTCTTTGATCTATGTAGAACTGCTTGAGAGCTTTTGAAAGATTGATGATTTCAGAGAATGAAAGCTTGTAGAGAGTTTTTCGTATATGATCCTAAGGTTGAAGACGGGTTTATATAGGTAGAGATTCAAGACTAGCCGTTGGAGGAGCCGTTTGAATCTTACCTACCCTTCTTAAATTCGAGATCTGCCGTTGGGCGAATCTGCACCTGTCTTCATTTGTGTCACATCCTAGGTCCTGAAGTCTAGGATGCTGATTCGGCAATCCCTCATTGGTCGAGGCATGTTGACTTCCTCTGACGCCTGGATCTTCTGCCTTTGGAGCTGGCTTTTGAATTCAGAGCTGGATTTGGCAAACTGACTTGAAGTGATGTCTTTAGAGTTAGTTCTCTTTGATCTGTACAGCTAGACCGGCTGTGTTTTGAACTCAGCTCGAATTCTCTTCAGCTTGATCATGCTCTACTGGAGGACTCAGCTGAAGGTTAACTCCCCGCCGTCTTCTCGCTAGCCGACTCCGCCGTAGACACGAGTAGGTCGGCCTTGTCTTCCGCTTCCTTAACCTGTAAACCTAGAAAATCTAAAGCTCAAACAGGCAAGCTGGAAAACACTATTTTAGGTTGACGCGATCATCTATTCGGTTGGAGAATCAGTTGGGTTTTGGTATCAAATCAAAACCTTATAATTTTCCCAACACTCGGCGATGTTATAGTATCATCCCTCATGGTCTCTGCAAGAAAATTTGAGTCGAGATTGAGCATCAGATTAGAGATACATATTAGTATCTCTAATTTAAAAGGTGAGGTATCGAAATTCTATTAATATGTAAAAATAAGTAGTTTATTGACGGAAAATCATATTACGTTGTAATTTACAAAAATTTTAAGAAAATAATTTATTAGTTTATTTTAAAGTGATATAATTAATTTGACAAATAATTGCAAATAAGTGTTACATGAAAGATAATATCTTGTAGAAGTAATTTAGTGATGGAGAATCGCTTAATAACTTATAAATATAATTTTAAAAAAACAATTCAATATTTTATTTTAAAGTGATATAATTTAAATTATTGCAAATAAGTGTTACATGAAGAATCATCTTGTTGTAAAATGAGTGTTACATGAAGGATCAACTCGTATAGAATTTATTGACAGTGAAGTATTATACTCCACTTGTCCGCGAAAAATTCCTAATATTATAATGGTACTCATGAAGAATTCCTAAATATTAGTACTATCGAAATGGGACGAATTAAATTATATACATTGTAAAATAGAGAGAACGGAATATTGTAAACCTTATATGCAACAAAACATCTATGCTTGCATTGCCAACTATAATCGTTGTAAATATGTGCTCCATTCTTGTATAATACTCACAACTCGTATAATTTAAATCACTCACAAGAGTATAATTAATCAGTCACTGTTCTCGTCTTCAATTAACAACTAACGAATTGAGTGATTCAAATCAATCTAATCTAATTAATTTAAAATATGAAATGGATGCATGTATATTGGAGATTTAAGATAAATATATATAAAAAATTCTAGTAATGCCACATAAGCAAGAGAATTGTTGTGGTGTGTATAAAATATTTTGCTATTATATATTGATGCATCGAAGAGTATTTCTTAAATGCACTATGTTGATATAAATAATTAATGCGTAATCCGACTCAACTATTTTTTTACGAATTCATATATTATATTAATGGTTATTTATTGTTATTATTATTAATAGTAATAATTTTTTGAAATAATTTATATTTTTTAAATAATGTATATTTTTTTTTTATATTGTGAATGGTGAATGATGCACAATTTATCATTTTATGGATCAAATGATCAAGAATAATACTGTAAGAAAAATGAAATGCGTTAAAAAAAATTGCGCTATATTCATGGAAGGAAATTATGCATTGATCTGATACATGAAATGTATCTATTCCTAATAGCAAAACATATTGAGAGCACAACATCCATTCTCATGCCTATGTGGCAATTCTTCTAATTTTCTTTTTTAATTATCTAAAATCTCAAATTTTATTTTAAATTTGGTATATCTCAATTATTAATTAATAATTCACAATTGTACAATTAATTAAAAAAACTGTTACAAAATTAAAAATAATGGCAATAAATTAATATATTTCCTTATTTTAAAGTATTTTTTACTATATATTTAACAAATTCACAAACAGAGTCACTCATGGACTTCAAAGCATCCCAAACATCAAATTTTTATAATTATAAAAAAAAGAGTTCTTTGATGGAGAAGAAAATTTTCGAATGTAGAGAATAAGATGAACTACTATGTTACAACCGAGATAGAGATGAAAAGGGAGAAGCAAGTCACCTCCACCGAGTATCAAAGAAAACATGGAGGATGAGTATCACAAGTAGCAGTGGAAACTGTGGAATCACTCAACCAACCATAGAGGAAATATTGGAAAAATTAATAGAGTTTTGAAGTGATACCAAAACCCAGCTGACCCCAACCGAGTAGATGTTTGCACAAGTCCAAGTGTTGTTCCAGCTCACCTGTTTGAGCTTATAGAGTTTCTAAGTTTACAGGTGGTCGCTGAAGACAGCAGAAGACCCAGCTGAGTACACAACAGGGTAAGCCAAGTCGAGTGATAAGTAACGTTATCCAGATTCAAGACGATCAAGTTCTTCCAAGACACAGCTGTAGGAGAGACCCAGCTCGTGTGGCAACTCAGCCCAACGTCAAGACCCAGCAGAGTTCAAGACTCAGCTCAGCGTCAAAGATCCAGCAGAGTTCAAGACAGCTCAGAGTCACCAGCACAACAGAGTCAAAGTCAACTTGAGATAAAGTCAGATCTGATCTGGACCATCAGGAACTCGACACCTCAGCACCTAGAAGTCAGACCTAGGATTGCTTTACGAGGAAATCAAAGAAGAAGACAAGTCAATCCTGTCAGAAGTTAGGTAGAGATTCAGAACGGCTCTTTCCAACGGCTAGTTCTAAGCTCTCCCTATAAATAGAAGTCTTTTTCATCATCAGAAAAAAAGAAGTGACAAGAGAGAATATACACAAGAGAGATCAACATACTTCATTGAAAGAAGTCTAACCAAAGATCAAGAGATCTCTCAGAAAAGCTTCAAGATCCAGCAGCCTTCATTCTTATGAGTTATTATTCATTCTCAGGCTGCTGAAGCTCTCTCCCTCTAGTATCTAGGCATATAATCCTTCCCATCTTAAGCCTAGTTTGAACGAGTTCATCATACTCATTGTTCTTAATTATAAGAACTCGTTCATAGTTGGAAACCCCAAACTCAAACCCAGAAAAAGGTTAGGTTAAGGTTATGATTCTGTAGTGCCCGTAAACTACTGGTTAGGTTCTTCAGTACCCGTAAACTGAATGTAGGCTTCAGCTGTGCCCGTAAACAGACTGGTTACGTTTCGATACAGTACGCGTAAACTTGTATCCAGCTTGAGGAACTAAGCTGCAACGCTTGCTGACTGCGCGAAAAGTCAGTGGTATCCTTAGTGGATTACCAGAGGTTTCTGGTCGTGGACGTAAGAATAGTTTCTCCGAACCACGTTAAGTTGCTTTGTTCTTTCCTGTTTATTTATGCATCCAGCTAACCCATCATAAGCATTATTTCAAGCTGCATAAACTGACTAACTGAAAAGAGAAACAAAGCTTTGCAATATATTTGAAGCAACAGACGGACTTTCCAAAATCCCACCACATTCCGCACACAGCCAGCTGTGTTGATCAAGCTGCCTTCCAGCTGGATCGAACACAGCCAGCTCACTCAAAAGAGTTTTAATTGGAAAAGTTTTTAACCTTGGTGTATTCACCCCCCCTCTACACCAAGGTATCCGTCTTGGGACCATCAATTGGTATCTGAGCAGTGGTTCAAAAGATCACTTTTTCTGTGTCAAGTCAGCCTCTTTGCTGATAGTGGTCACATGAACCGATCCTTCTAAGTTTCAAAATCTTTTTAAAATCATTATATTGCATACTGTCATGGAATCTTCCCTGTGTAGGAATCTTTCGACATTCTCTGTCGATGATTATCAGATCTGGAAGTTCCGACTCAAAAGCTTTCTGAGTGCGCATCACGACATGATGTGGGATGTTATCACTGACGGACCCATCATCATCATGAAATCAGAAAGACAAGCAGAAACCTTACCTGGAGCTGAACCAGTACTCCGGCAAGTTGTGAAGCCCAAAAGGGAGTACTCTCCAGAAGAAAGAAGACAAGCTAGTTTGGACAGCTACGCTCGCAACGTCATCTCCTCAATAGTGACGGACGCTTATCTCAGCAAGATCATCAACTGCGAGACAGCTAAGGGGATGTGGGACACTCTAGCCAAGCTGTGTGAAGGCTCAGAGGAAATTCAAGAGAACAAATTCTCAGTTGCATGCCAGAAATTAGACAATTTCAAGCAACTCCCCTATGAGTCCATTGATCAAATGGAGCTCAGATTCTCCAACCTCGTCATCGAGATCGAGACGATCCGAACTGGAAAATATACAGTTCAAGATAAGAACTTGAAAGTTCTTGCAGCTCTCTCCTCAGAATGGTGTACACACAAAGTGGTTCACCAAAGCAGAACTGATCTTGGCAGCATGGAGACGGAAAAATTGTTCTCCATCTTGAAGGCCAACGAATTTGATCTGGGGATCTCAAGCAGAGATTCATCTAGCCGAATGAATGAAGCAGAGCTGAGGATCAAGCCAAGAAAAGAAGCTCAATCAGCTCAGCTTGGAAGGACCAACAAGGAGCACAAGAATATGAGCAAAGAAGATTTAAACGAAGAAGTTGCCATGCTTGTACGGAGCATTAATCAGCTGGAACAAAGCAAGGAAAGGTACAAGAAAATCGTGAAGGTTCATCATGACAAGCAACTCTATCCAAAGAGAAACCCAGCTGAGTCATCCTTCCGGAGAAAGGATAAAAGGTTAGAATCAAGCGAAACGGATGATGATCAAATCTCCTTCTCCGACTCAGATAAGGATGATTACTCTGATTAAGATGTCTGAAACATCTTATTGAATCAACCGATGAAGAAAATGAAGAAACCCAGCTAGCTGACTGGGACCAGCTGTGAAATAAAGACAGCTGGATACAAAACTGAAGATTCAGCCAGTCATACAGCTGAGTACATTGGTCTCAAGAGAAGAATTCAGAAGCAACAGATGAATCAGCTGGATTTGGGACAGCTGACCTTATCAAATGAATGAGCCAATGATGAGAAAATTCGCTTAAAGGAAGTAGGATGCAGCTGAAGAAAAAGCCACCTACTATCAAATCAAGTTGGAATTCTACATAGCTGGAAAGATTCAGGATGCACTCACCAAGATAAAACTCAGCTGGAATCACCAGCTGAAGGGAAACCTGATCCAGTGGAGCAATCAAAATGATGTGTGGATTATTTGGACTGCTCAAACCGGACAAAGAAAAGCTCATCCAGCTGAGGGGGAACAAACTCAGCTGGATCCCAAAACTCAGTTCAAAAGGATTTCCCAGCCAAAAAGGGAATCAAGCTCAGCTGGACATCAGTCGAAGAGCTAAAGGGAACTCAGCTGACGAAAATTCAAGCATATCTCCAAATACTCAGCTGAGGAGAACTATCAATCAAGCAAAGGAGAAGACCGCTGTGATATCAGCTGGATATTGTGTCCAAGCTGACTGGTTTGCGTCTCATGAATTTATTGATCTGAGGAATATAATATTTAAGTTCAATCAATTTGAATTCTAATGTTAAGCGGACATATATTCCTTAGTTAAATTGTTTGATAAGTTTCCTTTCCCGTCGCATTAATTATAAAGTCTGCATAATACTGTAGCACGGCAGTATCGAGACAGAACGTCAAACATTTGAACTGCCTCACGCGCGTTTGTAACACACTCGCCGAAAGCACATCAGCAAAACGTGATGAGTGAATCTCTCCCAGTCGTTGATCAGAATATCAACTGATTCAATCTCAACCGTTGATCCTATATGGCAGTTGATATAAATAGAAAAGATACGCGGATTCTTTCTTCCTTCATCTCTATCTCTGCAAATTTCAAGATTCAAAATCTCTATCTATTTTCTGCAAAGTCTTCGCACGATCAAATTCAACAGATTGCAGAAATGGCACCCAAGAAATCAACCACAGGGATGAACCAGTTTGAAGCTCTAATGACAAAGCTATCATTTGAGAGTATTCTGTCCACCTCCAACCTCCATGTTTCAGAATTAAAATAGATGGTGGATCTAGTTGCAGACTCTGGTCTCTTGCTGTGGGCAACCTCCATGCCCAAGCTTTTGTTAAAGAGAGATGCCGTACTTTTCTACCTCAACATCATTGATGAAGACGGCTTCTACTCATCTTCATTTGACATGATTGTCAAGGGCGAAGATGGAAAGTTTGATACAGCAACCGTCAATATCAAACTCAACAAGATTCTACGAAAGGTGTTCAACCTACCTAGAGAAGGAGGATTCATCCCAGACGATTACAGCCGTAAAGAAGTGGATGAATTCCTCAGCAGAGAGATGCTTATCTCCCCAGAGCCGTACAGAGCGAGCATGTCAAAGCTCCTTCTCAAGCCAAAGTACAGGCTGCTGCTGGATATCACACAAAAATGCATCTTAGGGATAGCTGGATCTCAAGGAGAGATCAGCATTCCAAAGCTCAAGCCGATGATTGCCATGATCAAAGGCGCAAACGTCAACTGGTTTGACTTCTTACTCAACCGTCGGGTCAAGGAGTCAGAGAAGATCAAGTTCAACTCCACCAGGATGACGTATTCAGCCTCAGAGCCACTGTATCTTTGTTCCAAAATTTCTTTCTTGATAGAGCAAGCTATGAAAGGGCACACAGTAAAGTGGGCTGATTCAGAACCGTTTCCAGAAACGAAGATTCTTTTCCAAAGAATAAGTCAAGTCAATGATCTTCTGAAGAAGCAGCCTGCTGTGAGTAAAAGCAAGAATTTGGAAAGAACGAGCGAAGTTCCAAATTGAGAAGAAACAAAGAAAGAGGAAGGCAGCTGACCCCAAACCAGCTGGAGGTCCAGCTGAGAAGAAAAAGAAGACAGTTGTCATTCCAAGTCAAGCAATGGTGATTCTCTCCCCACAGCCAGTATCGGCCTTCGATCAATACGGATCAAACATCCTGGCCGAGATGGGATTGAATGATGGATTGTCATCCAGCTCAGAGGACGAGCTGGATAATCCAAGGAGCTCACCCCAGCCCTCACCACCTCACAGCTCTCCACCGAAACAGCCTTCCCCTTCACCCAGCTCTCCATCCAAAGAGTCATCTCCTGTAAGAGAGCAGGCAGATATTCAACTGGTTGAAGCTTCTTCACAGCCAGCTGACACCCAAGCTGAACCCTCTTCCTCTAATCCCAGCTCACTCCCAAAACTGCCTTCACCCAAAATTCAGTCTCCCACGCAGTTGGCTGATGATGCTTCTTCACAGCCTACTGTAAACCCATTTGAACCTTTTCCTCAAAACACCACAGAATCAGAAGAGAGTGATTCTACTGCCTCTCCATCACTCAACTCCACTGGCTCAGCCTTTATGGAAGCTATGTACAAGGACTTACGCATTGCAGGGATCAAGAGTGTTCTAACTCAGTATCCGATTCTAGCGCACCTGCCCATCACCCTCGTCAAAGTTGGAGAACTCAAGTTTTATCTGGCTACCAAGATGACAACTTGGCACCAGAATGAGCAGCTGATAGAGACTTTCTCTTATGAGAAATTGAAGACGGATGAAGCACGCCTCCAGCACACATTTGGCTTTGGAAGCCTGGAGGATGCATACTTACACCAGAATGATCTCATCAGAGGAATTATAGAAGTGTCTCAGTAACACCCCAAGCCGCACCCAGCTGAAATCTGGAAATCCGCAAACAAGCTCCTTACAGCAGCAGGATGAGAGACATATTCTGGAGCTGTCAAATCCAAAGAAGTCGCAGCTGAACTTGCCAAGGAAGTTGTCCCTGCCGACACAGCTGAGGCAATGATGATTGAAGAAGAGCCAACTAATGCAACAGTTGAGCCTACCGAAGCTGCCCCACAGAGTCCAATTGCCGATGACACTCGCTCACTGGTCAAGATCGAGGCAGTAAAACCCAGCCAAGCCGAATCCGGGACCCAGACTGATCCTAATGTGCTTTCTGATGCAATGAAGGACGAAATCGCCAAACAAGTTGAGGAAATCCTTTATCAGGATAGACTCAAATCAAACATTGACACCCTTCTGCGCATCACAACTATAGAGTCGCAAGTCCATTGCAATGGACAGTCCATTGCAATAGACAGTCCATTGATGACGTTCACAGATTTGCCCAGAATCTGCAGAAAAGCACCAGTAAAGATCTCAAACAGTCTCTCGTTTCTCAACGAATTGATCAGTCAAATCATCTAGATAAGAGAGTCCCTGAGATCATCTCAAACCTTCAAGCTCTACTGGTTGACAACATAGCAAATATCACAAGCCAGCTGGAAGCTCTAAAAAAGACAACTCTCTCCAACAGCGCTGACATCCGCCAACTCTTCAACTTGTACAAAGATCTGCATGCTCAGTTCAGAGCTGGAAGCAGCAGCAATGCCCAGCTGAACCTCGTCACAGCTGACAACTCGGTCAAGATCGCTGATGTTGAAGGTATTCTTTCCAAGCTCAGCGCAACAGTTGCCAACCTCTCTGCCTCCCTTGTTGATAATGCCAAAAAGGGGGAAGATCAGAATGAAACTGGAAAAACAAGTGAGAGGAAAGATGCAGCTAAGGGGGAACCTGTGCAGCAAATTCAGAGGGAAATCGACGATTTTGCCAAAGAGCTGGATGAAGAAGAGACAGAGCCATCTGCTCCAGCCAAAGCAGTCAAAGAGACATGGAGAGAGAAGATGGTTGCTCTTGCCAAAGCCTGTGGACACAAGCCTGAAGAATACAAAGACTATCACTGGCTGTGTAACTTCCACAACGAGCAAAGAAAAAAAATGCAAGAGCTGGATAAGATTATTAAGAAGAAAGCTGAATCGCTCAAGCCTGCTGAGAAAAAGCAGAAGAAAAGGCGAGCTACGTGCAAGCTAAGAAGAAACAAATCCAACCAAATTTCGACAAGAAGAACCCAGACGATTTCAATGAAAACTGGGAAAGTTGCAAATCAGAATTCATCAAAGAATTCTACTACTTGAATCAATTCAAAGGCATGGATCCAGAAACTGCTTTCCAGGATTACTTCCTCGAACTTCATGAGACAGATCCAATGATGGCAAGATCAATTGCCCTATATGCCAAGAGTAACAACATCCAGCTGAAGGCTCCAAAAGTCAAACAATTAAAGCCTCCATCTCTAGCTGGAACGAACCTTCCTGACAAGGCCCAAATTATCAAATAAATTAATCACTGGGCTGGAGAAAGAGGAATTTCAAAATCGAAGAATCAAGCTGAATGGAAGGAGCTGGAAGAGTTCATCTTCAACAGATATGGTCTCAAGACTGACCATCAGATTGATGAACAAAGGAAGCAGCAAAGCTGAAGACCCAGCCAACTGGGAATTTTCCTTTGAACTTTTTGTAATTAGAAAGCTGTAAAATTTCTTCGTATTAATGAAAAAGTTCGTTTTATCAAAATCAACCTGAAGACAATCTCTCTTTGTCCAGGCACTGAAAATGTTTACCTGCTGTGAATGTTTAATCCTTTGAAACCCCGTTTTCTGTTAAGGGGGAAGCAATTTTGTTTTTCCAACTTGGGGTTTTGGCTTCATCAAAAAGGGGGAAATTGTTGGGAAAATTAATAGAGTTTTGAAGTGATACCAAAACCCAGCTGACCCCAACTGAGTAGATGTTTGCACAAGCCCAAGTGTTGTTCCAGCTCACCTGTTTGAGCTTATAGAGTTTCTAAGTTTACAGGTGGTCGCTGAAGACAGCAGAAGACCCAGCTGAGTACACAGCAGGGTAAGCCAAGTCGAGTGATAAGTAACGTTATCCAGATTCAAGACGATCAAGTTCTTCCAAGACACAGCTGTAGGAGAGACCCAGCTCGTGTGGCAACTCAGCCCAACGTCAAGACCCAGCAGAGTTCAAGACTCAGCTCAGCGTCAAAGATCCAGCAGAGTTCAAGACAGCTCAGAGTCACCAGCACAACAGAGTCAAAGTCAACTTGAGATAAAGTCAGATCTGATCTGGACCATCAGGAACTCGACACCTCAGCACCTAGAAGTCAGACCTAGGATTGCTTTACGAGGAAATCAAGGAAGAAGACAAGTCAATCGTGTCAGAAGTTAGGTAGAGATTCAGAACGGCTCTTTCCAACGGCTAGTTCTAAGCTCTCCCTATAAATAGAAGTCTTCTTCATCATCAGAAAAAAAGAAGTGACGAGAGAGAATATACACAAGAGAGATCAACATACTTCATTGAAAGAAGTCTAACCAAATATCAAGAGATCTCTCAGAAAAGCTTCAAGATCCAGCAGCCTTCATTCTTATGAGTTATTATTCATTCTCAGGCTGCTGAAGCTCTCTCCCTCTAGTATCTAGGCATATAATCCTTCCCATCTTAAGCCTAGTTTGAACGAGTTCATCATACTCATTGTTCTTAATTATAAGAACTCGTTCATAGTTGGAAACCCCAAACTCAAACCCAGAAAAAGGTTAGGTTAAGGTTATGGTTCTGTAGTGCCCGTAAACTACAGGTTAGGTTCTTCAGTACCCGTAAACTGAATGTAGGCTTCAGCTGTGCCCGTAAACAGACTGGTTACGTTTCGATACAGTACGCGTAAACTTGTATCCAGCTTGAGGAACTAAGCTGCAACGCTTGCTGACTGCGCGAAAAGTCAGTGGTATCCTTAGTGGATTACCAGAGGTTTCTGGTCGTGGACGTAGGAGTAGTTTCTCCGAACCACGTTAAGTTGCTTTGTTCTTTCCTGTTTATTTATGCATCCAGCTAACCCATCATAAGCATTATTTCAAGCTGCATAAACTGACTAACTGAAAAGAGAAACAAAGCTTTGCAATATATTTGAAGTAACAGACGGATTTTCCAAAATCCCACCACATTCCGCACACAGCCAGCTGTGTTGATCAAGCTGCCTTCCAGCTGGATCGAACACAGCCAGCTCACTCAAAAGAGTTTTAATTGGAAAAGTTTTTAACCTTGGTGTATTCACACCCCCCCTCTACACCAAGGTATCCGTCTTGGGACCATCAAGAAAGATGGCAAATACAATGCAATGCGGTCGAATGAGAAGCTTTAAGTAGTGTGCTTTATGTAATTATGAATCATGTACATACATTAAACAAAGTAAATAACTTACATATTTACGTTGCCAAACCAATAAAATTTAATTTTATTTCTGACTCTCTTTATAAGTGGGAATCATGTGTTTATTGTAAATAACTATTCCAAGGCTGAAAATGGAAGGATTTGGATTGGTCGGAATCCAAGGAAAGTGGCAGTTAATGTGATTGAGATTCATGCACAAGGAATTTGGTATGATATACTTGATCTTTGTTCTGGTAAGAAACAAAACTTTGTAGCTGTTTATGCGTTTAATACTGTTGAGGAAAGAAAAGAGTTATGGAGATTTATAAATCATGTTGCTCAGAATTCAGTTTGCCCTCTATTGATTGGTGGAGATTTTAATAGTGTTCTAAACAAGGATGACAGGCTACATGGAAATCCAGTCTCTGATGCTGAAGTAAAGAATTTCTCAGAGTGTTTACAAGAGAATGAACTCACACCTTTGAGATTGGTTGGCAGTGCATTCACATGGTTTAACAACCAAAGTGGAGATAACAGAATCTACTCTCTGATTGATAGGTGTGTAGCCAACATTCAATGGTTCAATGAATTCAGTACTATTATGGTTGAAATTTTAGAAAGGGGAGTTTCAGATCATTGTCCTCAGCAAATAAACTTTGAACATGAAACCATCCTCAGGACAACACCTTTCAGATTTATGAATGTTTTAACAGAGCATCCAGATTTTAAGACCATACTCACTGAGCACTAGGGGGTGCAATGCCACACAAACCCCCTTTTGAATATCTGGTATAAATGCAAGAAGCTGAAACAACCATTGAAACAACTAAATACCAAGTATTTCCAGGGTACTGCAGATAAGGTAGCAACTTTGAGAGTTGCTGTTGAAGATATTCAACAAAAGATTTGTCAGGATAAGTTCAATGAGCAACTGATATCTGCAGAAAAAAGATGATGGAAGAGCTGGAAAAGTAGAGTAATATTGAAGAAAGAATTTGGCAACAAAAGGCTCGAGTAGATTGGATAAAACTTGGGGATTCTAATACAAGATTTTTCCATGCCTATGTCAAGGCTAGGCAAAATGAAATGCTATCAAAGTCTTAACTAAAGCTGATGGAACAATCTGCAACACCCAAAGTCTGATAAAGGAGGAAGTTCGAAACTTTTATTTGAATCTCATGGGAAGTGCTGCAACGACACTTCCAATGGTTGATAAAAATATAATTGCTAGAGGGCCTCTGGTTGATATTGCTAAACAACAGAAGCTGTGCAGAGAGGTGACGGATATGGAAGTGAAAGAAGCTTTGTTTGGAATGAATTCCCAGAAGGCTCCTGGAATTGATGGATTCAATGTTCATTTTTTCAAACAAGCATGGGAAATTATAGGAGCTGAGATAACTTTGGCTGTGAAAAACTTCTTTGGTATTGGGTTTTTGCCAAGAGCTGTGAACATGGCTTTGCTTACTCTCATACCTAAAACTCCTACTGCAAGTACTATAAAAGAGTATAGGCCTATTGCCTGCTGCAGCATATTATATAAAATCATTTCCAAAGTTCTTGCTAACAGACTACAAGAAGTTTTGGATGATGTCATTGGTGAAAGTCAATCTGCTTTCATAAAGGGGAGGATTATTTTTGATAATATTTTGCTGAGTCATGAGGTAATCAAAGGGTATAGTAGAAAACACATCTCTCCAAGATGCATGGTTAAAATTGATATTCAAAAGGCCTATGACTCTGTTGAATGGCCTTTTATTAAGCATCTATTACTGGAGCTTGGATTCCCCTTTCAATTTGTTAGTTGGATTCTTGCATGTGTAACTACTGTTTCTTATACAGTCAACGTAAATGGTGTTTTAACTGAACCCTTCATAGCAAAGCGTGGCCTTAGACAAGGAGATCCTATTTCTCCTTATCTGTTTGTTTTGAGTATGGAATATCTCAATAGATGTCTGCTGGAGCTTCATACATGCAAACAATTTAAATTCCATCCTAAATGCAAGAAACTTGGTTTGATCCATGTTTGCTTTGCAGATGATCTTTTGATGTTTTGTAGAGATTATATTGTGTCTCTAAGGAAGCTTATGGAAGCTTTTCAGAAATTCTCTGAGGTGTCAGGGCTGAAAGCTAATCAAAGCAAGAGCAATATATATTTTGGTGGGGTTCCTGAGGGTGTTCAGGAGGTGATGTTGCAAGAGTTTGGCATGTCCAGGGGTAAGCATCCTTTTAAGTACTTGGGAGTACCCTTATCATCCAAAAAGCTATCTATTATTCAATGTCAGCCCCTAATCAAGAAGATTTTGGCCAGAATTGATTGTTGGTCCTCTAAGCTCTTATCATATGCTGGGAGATTACAACTTATAAAATTTGTCTTGTTTAGTATTCAAACGTATTGGTGTCAGGTGTTTCTCTTACCACAAAAGGTTATTAAAGTGATCTAAGCTGCTTGTAAAACTTTTTTGTGGACTGGGAAAGCTGGAACCTCAAAAAGAGCACTTGTTGCTTGGGACCAAGTGTGTCTGCCCATGACTGCTGGAGGGTGGAATGTGATAAATCTTCAGATATGGAATCGTACTGCTATTTGTAAGCTGTTGTGGAATCTTGCCAATAAGAAAGATAAGGTGTGGGTGAGGTGGGTTCATGGCTGTTATATCAAGAACCAAAACATACTCACAATGACTCCACCTACACAAGCTTCTTGGATGATTAGGAAAATCATATAAGCTAGAGCATATCTGGATGCTACAACCACAGGTATGACATCCCTTTTGACTCATAAATTCTCTATCAGGAAGCTATATCTGGAAATGATGGGGAATGTGCCCAGGATTGGTTGGAAGAAACTCATTAGTAACAACTTAGCCCCCCCCCCCCAAGAATGTGCTTATAATCTGGTTAATCATGTTGGGGAAACTTGTTACTTGTGAAAATCTGATGAAAATTGAAATACATGTTGATCCTTTGTGCTGTTTGTGTGGAAAAACAGATGAGACAATCAACCATCTTTTTTTCAAGTGTGATTATGCTGCTGTTATTTGGAAGGAGGTGATTGGATGGTGTGGTTTCAAAAGGGATGCTCAAGAGTGGAATCTTGAAAAGAGTTTTCTGATATCCAAGTGTAAGTCAAAAACAGGAAAACAAAAATTATATAGAGCTGCGGTTTCAATCTTGGTGTATCATGTTTGGCAAGAGAGGAATTGCAGGAAGTTCAAAAATCAGAAACAAGATATGGAAGCAGTGAGTAGGAAATACATACTGCAAATTGCAGTAAGTTGTGCTAAAGATCCAAAACTAGCTAGATCACTTCCTAGTTAGCTCGATTTGAATTGGTTGTTTGCGTTGTTGTGATTGTAAGTTGTTGCTTTGCATGGCTCATTTGGTGAAATAAAACTTTTATTTACCAAAAAAAAAAAGATAGAACTTTGATTGGGCAAAAATTTGTGAATACGATCGAGAGATACAAATATGAGAATAGAACTAATTGCAAGTTTTACAAAACCAATTTGCTTACCTTAAATTTCTTAGAATTTGGGATGAAAGCTTTATTAATGAGGAAAAAACTTTTTAAATGCACAAACATCAAACAAACATAGCTGATTTATACAATGACCAGATTTGTGAAATCAGTTAGGTAGAGAATAACATGCAATTAATAATTAAGTACCGTATCATATAAAAGAAAATTTAAGGACTTGATTACAATTGCAATAAGCTATTTTGTTTGTTTGTTTTTTTTTTTTTTTGAAATTTCAAAAATAAATATTCCTATCCAATTCTAGGGATGGCAATGGGTCGGGTTTTTACGGGTACCCGACTCTATCAAACCCTAATGGGACGGGTTTGGGAATTATTAAATGGTTTTGGGACGGGTTTGGGTAGAAACATCCAAACCCGTGACGGGTTTGGGTCGGGTTTGGGAAATTACCTACGGGTACCCGCTACCCAAACCCATTTATATATATGTAAGATAACAAAATATTATATATATAATTTATAATATAATTATAGATAATAGTATAAATATTAATAATTTTAGAATATATATTATTAATTTTAACCCGCATACAAAGAATTAATGATTTTAGTAATTAAATATTTGTTTTAGATATAATTTATATTAATATAAATATTAATAATTTTAGGATTTTATATTATTCTTTTAACAAGCATATAATTTAATAGGGAAAAGTAGCATATACAACCCTAACGTGTCAACCTCGATCTCATTTACACCCTTAAGGGAAGGGTTGGGGCTGCCAGAACCCCAACGTTTAAAAAGTAGGGGCAAATGACCCCTCCCGTTTAACGGCATTATATGCTACTTGTCCCAATTTAATATAATGAAATTTTTATTTATACTTATGTCAAAATTATGTTTATAATATTTTGTTATTTCTACTATTTAATACTGATATTTATGTTCTAGTACATTCGGGTTTTTAACGGGTATTACCCAACAGGTTTGGGTCGGGTACGGGTTTTAAAATAATTTTTTAATCGGGTTTGGGACGGGTATGGGTTAAGGAAATTTTAATGGGTTTGGGTTTGGGAAATGCTTAATGGATGGGTACCCGACCCATTGCCATTCCTATCCAATTCTGAATAGATAGTTCTATTAATTTGTAACAATTTTTTCAAAAATTGCATTTATCCAATTAAGGCCGCAATTACATATGGGACAAAATCAAGCTCCAATTTTTAGTTAATTTTTTTGTTAACATATCTCTTATTCTCCTACCATGGAGTACTTTTATTGGTCAGAATCTAGCAAAATAACACACTTTCCTTTCTGCAATAAGATTAATAATACGCAAAATAATGCACTTTCCTAATTTGGTCAGAATATAGCAAAATAATGCACTTTTCTTTCTTTATATGAGTCCGTAAGAAACATGCATTTTTATCACACAAGTTAATACTCAAATTGTATTATTTTAATGCATAAACATATGCTAATTAAAAAAATTACATATTTTTTTTCAATTTTGATTTAAGAGTCGAGCGAGGGGAGCCGAAGGCCTCGAAGCGAGCTAAAGGACATTAATGTTGCCACAATTATTATATATAAATTAAAATCGGAGACGAAGGCAGAGACGAAAAAAAATTGTTTTGCTATGTTTATGCATTAAAGTACTGCATTTTGTGCGTTTCCGAAGTCATAAAAATGCATGGTTCCTACGGACTCATATAAGAATGAGTTCCTACCAGATTCACATCCTATATATATATATATATATATATATATATATATATATTCGATTAATATTATATAAATTCCTAATTTGGTGCCAATACTATCATAAGCTTCATATTATATAGTATAATTACTTACGTTAAAGTATGATTTAATTACTCTTAATTACATACATTTGAAGACTTTATGCATAGCCACATAATTTGTTCCCAATGCAAGTAAGCTTTGATGTAGTAATTTTTTCTTCATTTTCGAAAGTGTATACGATCGAATTCCTGATTTGGTGCACTACTATCAAAAGCTTCATATTCTATAGTATAAAAATTAATGACTTACGTTAAAGTGCCAGAATTATGGATGCAAAATGTTTCCACCCTTGCTAAATTTTCATATAGGACATATCCGATTGAACTATAATTAATATGCTTGGCTGATTTGAAGCCTAAAAATCATTCTATTAGCATGTATTAAGAAATTATAATTAAAATAATAATGGTCTCATAGTAATTGAGTCAATGTGAAACTAATATATATGGAATTTTTTAATTTTTACTTTTTAGTAGTCCATTTCATAATGTGGATATTTTACAAGATTTGGACGCCTTTAATAAATCTTTAAGTCTCTTTATATATTTCATGGACCTTCAGAAATAGGATTTTATATACCTTTTAAATTATTGATTATTATATCTAAAATGTATATATTGAGATATAATCATTATAATATATAATATATTAATAGTTACAAGATATAAATTCATTTTTAGAATTCTATATAATATACTCCCCCGTCCACGATAATTATTCTCCGAGACGGTAAACACGTGGATTAATAAAAGTTAGATGTAATAATATAATATATGCAGTAAAATTTAATCAATACAATTCAATTTTTTATTTTAAATGAATATAAAAGGACCCCAAGTACTTGAAGGTTTCGGAGTAATCAATGACCATACAACAAAACATCTTAATTCATAAATCATCCCATTATGTGGCTATTTTGAAGCCATAAAATCTTTATAATTTGCATGTATTAAGTATTTATAATTAATACAATTATAGAATAATAATTAATTACTCCCTCTGAACCCCTTTCTGGCTTTCTCCATATAAACTTAATATAAAAAAATCATTCCTTTCTCAATAATAATCAATATAAACGAATTATATAAACGAATTAATTGAAGTGATAATAGTTTGTATAAACATATTTGCTAAATTTGGTCATGATTAACAAAAAATATATTATATTTCTACATATCAAAAACATAAATATAATCAAAATAAAATTTGAAAGTTAAGATATAAAATTACAACATCAATAAAATTTATAAAAACAAACACAATTACATAACGTAAACATTAAAATATTCATTGAAAGGTAAGGAAAAGAACGAATAGTAAAATCACTTTCTAATCAAGTTTTGATCGAGTACAATATAAATTCTAACAGATTTCGCTGATTGTATAATTTTCAAATTTATACTTGGAATTTAATTTTTTATCTTTTGTTATATATATTATTTAGGGGTTATTGCTTGTAAATACACAATCTTTTTTCAAATTCTATAATTGCACATGATTTTTTTTGTGTCTCAGTATACATAACCTTTTATTTTTTTCTATTTTTACGGAGGTCATCGTTTTCTCCCGAATTAAATCACGCGTGGAGGCCGGAAATGCCACTCTGGACAGCCGAAACGGCTACACAAAATGATATCGTCCTATTTTAAAGGAAACGACATCGTTTAGACCAAAATTAAACTTATTTTCCCTCTTTTGCCTCTGCGCACAGTTCAATTCTCTCGCTCTCTCTCCCTTTCTTGCTAGCTTGGTGATGAAAAGCTCTAATGTTCTAATCAGATCGCAGAGGTAAAAGAGGGGAAATAAGTTTGATTTTGGTCTAAACGACGTCGTTCCCTTTAAAATAGTACGACATTGTTTCGTGTGTTGTTCATGTTGTCCATAGTGGCATTTCCACCCTCCACGTATTATCATAAATAAGAGTCAGGGTCAATCTCTTTCGCACGTAGGACTGTACCTACCAAAACATGTGTTTAGCCATGGTCAGTTGTACGTTGCTATCTTACAAGTCGCTAGCAAAAAAGATCTCAAACTTTTAATCTGTAACGATGATGGTAAGGTGCATGACACAACAACTAACGTGGTTTACAATGAAATTTTCGACAGATTGTAAGGTAATTATAAAATTAATTATTTAAAAAACTGATTATTATTATTTTCAGCATATATTTACTTTGATTTCTTTTCATTTCTTGCAGATAAAAAGAAGTTGGGATAAATTGAATAAACCCCCTCTTTTCACAATTTAATTATTTTTATTTATATGTAATGTAACACTTCTTTTAATTATTTGTCGTCATACTCATAAATTATTATATTAAGTGATCCCGTCGAATTTCGACGGGTTACACACTAGTTATATTATAAAATGAAAATGCATTGTTAAATCGGTCATGCAACATATATACGAAAGAATGGAAGAAAAAAAATGTTAATTTAATCATCATTAAATTAAATAGATCAGAATTATCAAATCAATTCAAATAATATATTTTAATAATCCAATTAAATGATTCCATACGTGATTTTAGGATAATAAAATCAAACCATTTCAAATCCCTTACTTCTAAGGGAAAAAAATCATCCATATTTTAAAGAGAAAATGTTAAAATAAATATTGACCATGATGGTCCCTGAGCTAGGTATTTGGTGTAGAGGGGGGGTGAATACACCAAATTGATTTCTGAAAACTTTTTCTAGTTTAAATAACAGAGTTTGTGAGCTCAGTTATTAATCCAGCTGAGGAGGGTTAGCTGGACAAATAACTCAGCTGGCGGTGCGGAATGTGGTGGTTTGAAAACTTAGCTCGGTTGGTTAGAAAAACTCAGCTTGAAAAGATTAACTTTATGTTTTCAGTTTAGTCAAGTTGTGCAACTTTCAGAAAGACACAGCTGTCTTTGGAGAGCAGTTGTGTATGCAGTTTTAGATCAAATATGCAATGAGATGATAAAGTTAGTACTAAAACTGTGTTTAAAGAGAAAGAAAAGAGCACGAGATTTTTACGTAGTTCGGAGTAACACCTCCTACGTCCACGACCATGTTCACTGTAATTCACTACCACTTGGTTTCCAAGTACCAAGCAACTTCACAACTCTAACCCGAGCTGTGTTCCAACAGTTTGCGGGCACTGTCAAGCCTAACCTTTCAGTTTACGGGTACTGAAAAAACCTTACAATCACTTGAATTTCCCGCTTCAAGCAAGCGTTACCTTGACCTAACCTTTCTGGGTAAAGAAGGGTTTGGTTTGGGGTTTCAACTGTGAACGAGTTCTTACAATTAAGAACTTTAGAGTATGATGAACTCGTTCGAAATCTAGGCTTAAGATATACAAAGATTTTGGCCTAGGGATCAGACGAAAAACTAAGCAATTTCTGAACTAGAAACACTTTAAGAAAAAGTGTTTTTTGAACTATGTAGAACTACTAGAGAGCTTTTGAAAGATTGAGGATTTCAGAGAATGAAAGCTTGTTGAGAGTTTTTCGTATTTGATCCTGAGGTTGAAGACGGGTTTATATAGGTAGAGATTCAAGACTAGCCGTTGGAGGAGCCGTTTGAATCTTACCTACTCCCCTTAAATTCGATATCGGTCGTTGGGCGAATCTGCACCTGTCTTCATTTGTGTCACATCCTAGGTCCTGAAGTCTAGGATGCTGATTCGGCAATCCCTCATTGGTCGAGGCATGTTGACTTCCTCTGACGCCGGGATCTTCTGCCTTTGGAGCTGGCTTCTGGATTCAGAGCTGGATTGGGCAAACTGACTTGAAGTGATGTCTTCAGAGTTAGTTCCTTTTGTTCTGTACAGCTGGACCAGCTGTGTTTTGAACTCAGCTCGAATTCTCTTCACCTTGATCATGCTCTGCTGAAAGACTCAGCTGAAGATTGACTCCTGCTGTAGACACAGCTGGATCGTCTGCTGTCTTCTGCTTCCTGCTGTAGGCACAGCTGGATCGTCTGCTTCCTGAACCTGTAAACCTAGAAAATCTAGAGCTCAAACAGGTGAGCTGGACAACACTACTTAGGATGAAGCGATCATCTATTCGGTTGGAGAATCAGTTGGGTTTTGGTAATAAATCAAAACTTTATAATTTTCCCAACAATTTTCCCCTTTTTGATGATGCCAAAACCTAACTGAGACAACTTATGACGCAGAAAAACTTGTGCTTTATTAATGTAAGAAAATACATCATAAAACAGGAAAAAGAAAGAAAGAAAAAAAATTTTCAATTCTTCAGTCTTCAATCCCAGTTGGCTGGGTCTTCTCTTCTGCATCCAGTCTTCTTTCTTTTGACTTGTTTCTTCTCCAGCTGGTTCCTCTAGCTCAGCAGTTTGCCTCTTCTTTGTCTCATTCTCTTCCCCCTTACTTCCTCCTTTTTGGCATGATCAATCAGGGTGGGAGAGATAGAACATTAGTTGTTGCGATGTTTTAGTTTGGCGAAACTGTGGTTGTCAGCTCTGAGCAACAAGGTCTGGAGTCTCGGTGGCTCAGCTGTTGCATTAGCTGGCTCTTCTTCAATAGCATAAGCCTCAGCTGTGATTGCAGACACAACGTCCTTGGCTTGTTACAGCTGTGGCGGTCCAGCTGAGTGCTTGGAGGTATGAGTTGGCACTAGAGATGACATCTTCTGAGTAGGGCACAACTTCATTCCCTTCAATTTTTGCTTCTTCAGACTTCATTAGTTTGAATGAGAAAGTCTGATTCAGCACTTGAGGGACTTGAGTATTCCCCTTCCACTTCGAAGTGGTGGGTAATGGGTTCAGCTCATATCATCATCCAGCTACAAGTGATCATCGGCTGGATGATGTTTTCCATTTGAGCATGGTGCAGGGGCTTGAGCTCTAACTTTCATCTGAAGATCTCAAAGCTGGTGTCCCTGTTGAGCTGAACTAGAAACACTTTAAGATAAAGTGTTCTTTGATGTTGGGAAAATTAATAGAGTTTTGAAGTGATACCAAAACCCAGCTGACCCCAACCGAGTAGATGTTTGCACAAGCCCAAGTGTTTTTCCAGCTCACCTGTTTGAGCTTATAGATTTTCTAAGTTTACAGGTGGTCGCTGAAGACAGCAGAAGACCCAGCTGAGTACACAGCAGGGTAGGCCAAGTCGAGTGATCAGCAACGTTATCCAGATTCAAGACGATCAAGTTCTTCCAGACACAGCTGTAGGAAAGACCCAGCTCGTGTGACAACTCAGCTCTACATCAAGACCCAGCAGAGTTCAAGACTCAGCTCAGCGTCAAAGATCCAGCAGAGTTCAAGACAGCTCAGAGTCACCAGCACAGCAGAGTCGAAGTCAACTTGAGATAAAGTCAGATCTGATCTGGACCATCAGGAACTCGACACCTCAGCACCTAGAAGTCAGATCTAGGATTGCTTTACGAGGAAATCAAGGAAGAAGACAAGTCAATCCTGTCAGAAGTTAGGTAGAGATTCAGAACGGCTCTTTCCAACGGCTAGTTCTAAGCTCTCCCTATAAATAGAAGTCTTCTTCATCATCAGACAATAAGAAGTGACGAGAGAATATACTCAAGAGAGATCAACATACTTCATCGAAAGAAGTCTAACCAAAGATCAAGAGATCTCTCAGAAAAGCTTCAAGATCCAGCAGTCGTCATTCTTATGAGTTATTATTCATTCTCAGGCTGCTGAAGCTCTCTCCCACTAGTATCTAGGCATATAATCCTTCCCATCTTAAGCCTAGTTTGAACGAGTTCATCATACTCAAAGTTCTTCATTGTAAGAACTCGTTCATAGTTGGAAACTCCAAACTCAAACCCAGAAAAAGGTTAGGTTAAGGTTATGGTTCTGTAGTACCCGTAAACTACAGGTTAGGTTCTTCAGTACCCGTAAACTGAATGTAAGCTTCAGCTGTGCCCGTAAACAGTCTGGTTATGTTTCGATACAGTACGCGTAAACTTGTATCCAGCTTGAGGAACTAAGCTGCAACGCTTGCTGACTGCGCGAAAAGTCAGTGGTATCCTTAGTGGATTACCAGAGGTTTCTGGTCGTGGACGTAGGAGTAGTTTCTCCGAACCACGTTAAGTTGCTTTGTTCTTTCATGTTTATTTATGCATACAGCTAACTTTTCATAAGCATTTTTTTAAGCTGCATAAACTGATTAACTGAAAAGAAAAAACTAAGTTTTGCAATATATTTGAAGCAACAAACGGACTTTCCAAAATCCCACCATATTCCGCACACAGCCAGCTGTGTCGATCAAGCTGCCTTCCAGCTGGATCGAACACAGCCAGCTCACTCAAAAGAGTTTTAATTGGAAAAGTTTTTAAACCTTGGTGTATTCACCCCCCCTCTACACCAAGGTATACGTCTTGGGACCATCAATTGGTATCAGAGCAGTGGTTCAAAAGATCACTTTTTCTGTGTCAAGTCAGCCTCTTTGCTGATAGTGGTCAACTGAACAGATCCTTCAAAGTTTCAAAATTTTTTTAAATCATTATATTGCATACTGTCATGGAATCTTCCTTGTGCAGGAATCTTCCGACATTCTCTGTCGATGATTATCAGATCTGGAAGTTCCGACTCAAAAGCTTTCTGAGTGCGCATCACGACATGATGTGGGATGTTATCACTGACGGACCCATCATCATCATGAAATCAGAAAGACAAGCAGAAACCTTACTGAGCCGAACCAAGATTCGGCAAGTTGTGAAGCCCAAAAGGGAGTACTCTCCAGAAGAAAGAAGACAAGCTGGTTTGGACAGCTACGCTCGCAACGTCATCTCCTCAACGGTGATGAACACTTATCTCAGCAAGATCATCAACTGCGAGACAGCTAAGGGGATGTGGGACACTCTAGCCAAGCTGTGTGAAGGCTCAGAGAAAATTCAAGAGAACAAATTCTCAGTTGCATGCCAGAAATTCGACAATTTCAAGCAACTCCCGTATGAGTCCATTGATCAAATGGAGCTCAGATTCTCCAACCTCGTCATCGAGATCGAGACAATCCGAACTGGGAAATATACGGTTCGAGACAAGAACTTGAAAGTTCTTTCAGCTCTCTCCTCAGAATGGTGTACACACAAAGTGGTTCACCAAAGCAGAACTGATCTTGGCAGCATGGAGACGAAAAAATTGTTCTCCATCTTGAAGGCCAACGAATTTGATCTGGGGATCACAAGCAGAGATTCATCCAGCAGAATGAATCAAGCAGAGCTGAGGATCAAGCCAAGAAAAGAAGCTCAATCAGCTCAACTTGAAAGGACCAACAAGGAGCACAGAAATATGAGCAAAGAAGAATTGAACGAAGAAGTTGTCATGCTTGTACGGAGCATTAATCAGCTGGAACAAAGCAAGAAAAGGTACAAGAATATCGTGAAGGTTCATCACGACAAGCAACTCTACCCAAAGAGAAACCCAGCTGAGTCATCCTCTCGGAGAGAGGATAAAAGGATCGAATCGAGTGAAATGGATGATGATCAAATCTCCTTCTCCGACTCAGATGAGGATGATTGCTCTGATTAAGATGTCTGAAACATCTTTTTGATTCAACCAACGAAGAAAATAAAGAAACCCATTAATGACCAGGACCAACAGAAATAAAGACAATTGGATACAAAACGAAGATTCAACAATCATTCAGTAGTACAATGGTCTCAAGAGAAGAATAGAGAAGCAGTACATGAACCAGCTGGATTTGGGACAGCTGTCTACTTGCTATACAAACTGAGACTTCATCAAAGAAATGAGCTGATGGTGAGAAAATCCGTTCAATCTAAGGAAGTAGGATGCAGCTGAAGAAAATGCCACCTACTATCAAATCAAGATGATCCATTATTGGGAAAATTCACACAGAAGCACAACCTGCTGAAATCCAAGTCAAGATGATGTATGAATTATTTGGACTGCTCAAACCGGATAAAGAAAAGCTCATCCAGCTGAGGGGGAACAAACTCAGCTGGATCCCAAAACTCAGAAGGATTTCCCAGCCAAAAAGGGAATCAAGCTCCGCTGAACATCAGTCGAAGAGCTAAAGGGAACTCAGCTGACTAAAATTCAAGCAAAATCTACAAATACTCAGCTGAGAAGAACTGTCAATCAAGCAAAGGAGAAGACCGCTGTGATATCAGCTGGATACTATGTCCAAGCTGACCGGTTTGCGTCTCATGCATTTATTGCTCTGAGGAATATAATATTTAGGTTCAATCAATTTGAATTCTTATGTTAAGAGGACATATATTCCTTAGTTGAATTGTTTGATAAGTTTCCTTTCCCATCGCATTAATTATAAAGTTTGCATAGTACTGTAGCACGGCAGGATCGAGGCAGAACGTCAAACGTTTGAAATGCCTCACGCTCGGTTGTAATCGTTTCGTGAACTCAGTTTTGGAAGGGAAACCAGCTGAGGGGGAATCAAGCTCAGCTGGATAGTTAAACTGAAGGAGTATCTCAACACAAAGAAACACAGCCGAGGTATCAGCTGACTACAAAGTTCAGCTGACAGGTTTGCAGTCTTTCATTTATTTCCCTGAGGAATATGCTATTTAAGGATAAAATTATTTTAATTTAAATTCAAAATTCACAGACATTCCTTAGAAGAATTCGTCAATAAGCCATCCATCAAATCAAATCCCATCGCATTTAATGAAAAGCATGCAGGGTACTGTAGCTCGGGAAAGTCGAGGCAGAAGTCAGAACGTTTTGACTACCTCACGCGCGCGTGACCTACAATCTACATATGCACGTCACTTAACGTGTTGCGCAAATCTCTCCCAGCCGCAGATCTTGAATTCAAATCTAAAGATCTCAACCGTTCATCAAGATAGACGGTTGATATATATATATCAAAGATATGCATATCGTCGCCATATTTACTTATTATCTCTGAAATTTTTCTGCAAATCAAGTTCTTGCTTATCTCTCTGCAAAACTCTTTTCTCTTGTATTCTTCTAACTCTTCAATACAGAAATATACAATGGCACCAAAAAAGATAACCCCAGGAGCAAACCAATCGGAGAACCTCATGTCAAAGCTGCACTTTGAGAGTTGCTTAACTCTCAAGAACTACAAGAACTCGGAGTTCCAGGAGGTGCTGGATCTCATCGAGAAGGCAGGCCTACTTCAATAGGCGACGGCGCGTCCGAAGAACATCTTCCGCCGGGAAGTAACAGAGTTCTTCATGGAGATGACGAACAGAGAAGAACGTCTCCGCTCCAACATCACCCTCCAACTCAAAGAAAAGACAGGGCATACAACTCCCTGGGACGTCGACATCAACATCAACCGGTTAATGAACAAGCTGTTCGGATTGAAAACTCTTGGAGACCGCTCCCCAGACAACTACTCCAGGGAAGAGATCCTGGCCGAACTGGACCAGATGCTGTTCAAGCCGAAACCCTACAGGGCGAGTATGTCCAAGCTACTGCTCAAGCCCAAATTCAGACTGCTTCTGGATGTTACCCAGAAGTGCATTCTAGGTATAGTTGGATCTCAATGAGAGATCAGTATACCCAAGCTGAAGCCCATGATAGCCATCCTCAGGAATGATCATGTGGATTGGTTCTCCTACTTTATGGGAAAGTTGGAGAAGGAGTCGAAGAAAATTCACTTTGAAGATGACAGCTTCACCAAGTTCAGCTGTAGGGAGACCATCTATTTATGCACCAAGGTGGCGTGCATAATAGAACACTACACAACTGGATGGCAAATCAAGTGAAAAGACACAGAAGAGTTCCCTGTGTCCAAACTTCTTTTTGAAAAGCAAAGTCAGCTCTCTGACTTGATGAAGAAAGCAGCCCCTGAAGGGAAGAAGAAGATGCAGGAGGCAAAACAGCAGACTGCCTCTCCCTCTCAAACTGGAAAAAAGAAACAGCCGGAGGAAACTCAGCCAGCTGGATCTCCACCTGCCAAAAAAAAGCTCAAATTTAAGGCGGCAAGCCAGTGAGGAAAACGACGGAAAGCCGGTAGGCCCGAATGGAGATCAGTCGCTGAGGAGACAGCTCAGGATTCCTCCTCCAGCACAGATCAAGGAAGGGAGTTCGTGATTGCTTCACGAGAAGCTGAGGAACCACAGATAGTGGTCTCCCACCCTGACCCGGAGGATGCTATTCCTCTTCGCCAAATCCTTCAAGCATCCTCACAACCCGCTCCAGTTGATCTCACATCATCTGGATCTCTTCCTCAACAACACTCTCTTCTCCTTCCTCCTCATCCTTAGGTACCTCTCCAAGAATCCTCGCCTACTTCTTCAGTACCTGAAACCACCCATCTTTCAGTACCCAGCTCACCTAAAGAGCCCCATCCAGCTGACGCTCCTTTGCAGCTGGATGATGAATACCAAACTGAACCATCAAGCCCTACTTCTTCTGAGGAAATCAAAATCCTCAGTCCCAGAGCCGTTGCACGTACTGCCACAGTCATGAGGGTCGAGGACCTCAGACTTCAAGGAATAAAGAGCGCACTGCAACATTATCCCTCTCTTGTCTCACTCCCTGCTGCTTTAGTTGCTGTCAACGACTTCAAATTTTATTTGGCTACCAAGATGGCCACTTGGTACACAAATGAAGAAATGGTGGAGTTCTACACTTTCGATAAGCTTAAAGCCGAAGAAGCAGCTCTGTAGGAGATATTCGGATTTGGAAGTCTTCAGGATGCCTTTGAGCATCAAGACGAGCTGATCCAAATTCTCATCCAGAAGGTCGAACAGGATGAAGTACCACCTTCTGAGGAAGTCATCTCTCGAGCCAACTCCTACCTACACAATCTCAGCTGGATCGTTCCAGTTGAAACTGCCAAGGAAGCTGTCCCTGCCGACACAGCTGAGGCAATGATGATTGAAGAAGAGCCAACTAATACAACAGTTGAGCCAACCGAAGCTGCCCCACAGAGTCCAGTTGCCGATGACTCTCGCTCATTGGTCGAGATCGAGGCAGTAAAACCCAGCCAAGCCGAATCCGGGACCCAGACGGATCCTACTGTGCTTTCTGATGCAATGAAGGACGAGATCGCCAAACAAGTCGAGGAAATCCTTTATCAGGATAGACTCAAATCAAATGTTGACACCCTTCTGCGCATCACAGCTATTGAATGGCAAGTCCAATGTAATGGACAGTCCATTGATGACGTGCACAGATTCGCCCAGAATCTGCAGGAAAGCACCAGCAGAGATCTCAAACAGTCTCTCGTTTCTCAACGTATTGATAATTCAAATCATCTAGAGAAGAGAGTCCCTGAGATCATCTCAAACCTCCAAGCTCACGGAAAGCAAGATCATCGACTTATCCAGCCAGCTGGACGCTCTCCAACAGCATACTCTCTCCCACAGAACTGACATCCACCAGCTGTTCAATCTTTACAAGGAGCTGGACAATCAGTTCAAAGCTGGAAGCAGCAGCACAGCACAGCCCAATCTCGTCACAGCAGACAACTTAGCAAAGATTGCTGATATTGACAAAGCCTTGGCCCAGCTGAATGAGACAGTAGTCAACCTCTCCTCCACTCTTTTTGATAATGCCAAAAAGGGGGAAGGTAATGACAAGAGAAAAACTTCAAAGACGGGCAAAGGAAAAGCTGTAGCTGAAGTCCAAGTGATGCAGTCAAAGATTGACGAAGTTGTTGCTGAGCTGGATGCAGAGGAACCAGCTGGACGGAAATGGAAATAGAGCAGAATGATCATCCCTCTTGCCAAAGCTAGCGGAGCCACGCCAGAACAGTTCAATGATATTCATTGGCTCTGCAACTTCGTAACTCAGCAAAAGCAAGAGATGAAAAGCCTCCAAGAACAGCAGAAGAAGAAAGAAAGTTTGCTCAATGCCGAAGAAAAGAAGCAGCAGAAGAAAAGAGCAAGCATAAGAGCTGCAAAGAAAAAGTCTCAGATGCCGATGAACTGGAGAAGAGTTGATGAATGGATCCCAGAAGAGCTAAACGACGACTGGGAACATACAAAATTTGAGTTCATCGAAGATTTCTATTATCTGGGAGCTTACCCAAATACGCCCCCAGATGTTGCTTTCATGATGCATCTCAATGAGCTTTTTCATCAAGACAGGATGACGGCAAAAGCATTCTTCAACGCTGCATATACCGCGAAGATCCAGCTCACTGCTCCCCAGCTGTATCATATCCAGCCTCCGTTGATACCTGGAACTCATCTTCCTGACAAATCAAAGATTATCGCTAAAGTAAACAGATGGGCGATCAGGAGGAAAATTTCCAAGGCAAACAACGAAGAAGAATACAGGAAGCTGGAGCAGATGATATTTAACCGGTATAGATTGAGAACAGATGAGCAGCTGGAAGAAGATCGACTGAAGAATCAGCAGAGATGAAGACCCAGCTTACTGGGATTTAATTTTGTTTGTTTTCAGTTTGTTGATCCTATAATTCTTGTAATCATCTTTGTGGATTAATAAAACTGAAATATTTTGCTCTCAAGCTCACCCTGATGACAATAACTCTTTGTCCAGGCACTGAACTCTGAATTTAATCTTCTGCTGAAATCTTTTAAACCCACTTTCTCATTTAGGGGAAAGCAGGTTGTTTTTCTCAGTTAGGTTTTGGCATCATCAAAAAGGGGGAAATTGTTGGGAAAATTAATAGAGTTTTGAAGTGATACCAAAACCCAGCTGACCCCAACCGAGTAGATGTTTGCACAAGCCCAAGTGTTTTTCCAGCTCACTTGTTTGAGCTTATAGAGTTTCTAAGTTTACAGGTGGTCGCTGAAGACAGCAGAAGACCCAGCTGAGTACACAGCAGGGTAGGCCAAGTCGAGTGATCAGCAACGTTATCCAGATTCAAGACGATCAAGTTCTTCCAGACACAGCTGTAGGAAAGACCCAGCTCGTGTGACAACTCAGCTCTACGTCAAGACCCAGCAGAGTTCAAGACTCAGCTCAGCGTCAAAGATCCAGCAGAGTTCAAGACAGCTCAGAGTCACCAGCACAGCAGAGTCGAAGTCAACTTGAGATAAAGTCAGATCTGATCTGGACCATCAGGAACTCGACACCTCAGCACCTAGAAGTCAGACCTAGGATTGCTTTACGAGGAAATCAAGGAAGAAGACAAGTCAATCCTGTCAGAAGTTAGGTAGAGATTCAGAACGGCTCTTTCCAACGGCTAGTTCTAAGCTCTCCCTATAAATAGAAGTCTTCTTCATCATCAGACAATAAGAAGTGACGAGAGAATATACTCAAGAGAGATCAACATATTTCATCGAAAGAATTCTAACCAAAGATCAAGAGATCTCTTAGAAAAGCTTCAAGATCCAGCAGCCGTCATTCTTATGAGTTATTATTCATTCTCAGGCTGCTGAAGCTCTCTCCCACTAGTATCTAGGTATATAATCCTTCCCATCTTAAGCCTAGTTTGAACGAGTTCATCATACTCAAAGTTCTTCATTTTAAGAACTCGTTCATAGTTGGAAACCCCAAACTCAAACCCAGAAAAAGGTTAGGTTAAGGTTATGGTTCTGTAATACCCGTAAACTACAGGTTAGGTTCTTCAGTACCCGTAAACTGAATGTAGGCTTCAGCTGTGCCCGTAAACAGTCTGGTTACGTTTCGATACAGTACGCGTAAACTTGTATTCAGCTTGAGGAACTAAGCTGCAACGCTTGCTGACTGCGCGAAAAGTCAGTGGTATCCTTAGTGGATTACCAGAGGTTTCTGGTCGTGGACGTAGGAGTAGTTTCTCTGAACCACGTTAAGTTGCTTTGTTCTTTCATGTTTATTTATGCATACAGCTAACTTTTCATAAGCATTTTTTTAAGCTGCATAAACTGATTAACTGAAAAGAGAAACTAAGCTTTGCAATATATTTGAAGCAACAGACGGACTTTCCAAAATCCCACCACATTCCGCACACAGCCAGCTGTGTCGATCAAGCTGCCTTCCAGCTGGATCGAACATAGCCAGCTCACTCAAAAGAGTTTTAATTGGAAAAGTTTTTAAACCTTGGTGTATTCACCCCCCCCCTCTACACCAAGGTATCCGTCTTGGGACCATCATTTGAACTATGTAGAACTGCTAGAGAGCTTTTGAAAGATTGAGGATTTCAGAGAATGAAAGCTTGTAGAGAGTTTTTCGTATTTGATCCTGAGGTTGAAGACGGGTTTATATAGGTAGAGATTCAAGACTAGCCGTTGGAGGAGCCGTTTGAATCTTACCTACTCTCTTTAAATTCGATATCTGCCGTTGGGCGAATCTGCACCTGTCTTCATTTGTGTCACATCCTAGGTCCTGAAGTCTAGGATGCTGATTTGGCAATCCCTCATTGGTCGAGGCATGTTGACTTCCTCTGACGCCGGGATCTTCTGCCTTTGGAGTTGGCTTCTGGATTCAGAGCTGGATTGGGCAAACTGACTTGAAGTGATGTCTTCAGAGTTAGTTCCTTTTGTTCTGCTGTTGGACCACCGTGTTTTGAACTCATTTCGAATTCTCTTCAGCTTGATCATGCTCTGCTGAAAAACTCAGCTGAAGATTGACTCCTGCTGTAGACACACTCGGATCGTCTCGTCTTCTCGTTTCCTTGTAGGCACAACGGATCGTCTCGTCTTCGCTTCCCGTCGTAGGCACAGCTGGATCGTCTGCTGTCTCTTCTGCTTCCTGAACCTGTAAACCTAGAAAATCTAGAGCTCAAACAGGTGAGCTGGACAACACTACTTAGGATGAAGCGATCATCTATTCGGTTGGAGAATCAGTTGGGTTTTGGTAATAAATCAAAACTTTATAATTTTCCCAACAGACCGAAGATGATAAAATTTGAATAATGCATCAGATTACTTCTTATTTCTTATAGGAAAAATATTTTGTATATGATCTCTTCCCTAATACAATATATATATATATATATATATGTGTGTGTGTGTGTGTGTGTAGTAATTTTCCTATAAAAAATGAATAATGTATTTTATGTATTATTACAATGCATCGTCATAATAATATATTTTTGGTTACCATAATGCATTGTTATGATAATGCATTTCATGTTCAAATATAATGCATCAGTCAGTGATAACCGTAGATATATATATATATATATATATATATATATATATATAGGAATGATCATACACAAATCACTTTTTCCGTAAGAAATGAGAAGCGATTTGAACCATTGATATTTGTAGATCTACAGTTATCACTGACTAATATATATATATATATATATATATATATATATATATAATATCCTCTTAGGCCATCTCCAGCGCTGCTGGAGAATGGCTACCATCTCTATTTTAGAGCAAATATTATCTCCAATCCTGCTCTATATTATTGCTCTATTTTAAAGTTTTGAACAGTGTTGCACTATATTTAGTGCAACATTGTTCATTGCTCTATCACTATTCTTTTTTTTAAAAAATATGTTAAATAACTAATATGTGATAAAAAGTGATTTTTATATTATGAAATAATTAAATATAAAATCACACTTTGCACCAACAATAAACTTATATATATAAATTTGCTTAAAAATACAATTTCATAAAAAAATACAAGACAAATTAAAAGAAATTAATTAATGTAATTACTTCAAAAATTATGAGAATAACTTATGTTTTTATGTAATAATGTGGGATGAGTACTCTTTTTTCTACTCATTTGAAGAGTTTTAATGAGGCCTATTCCTCAAATTCTAATTTGTATAAGAATTATTAGGTTTGTAATTTTATTTATTTATAAGATATTTACATTAATATAATTTTTTCATGTTATTATTCTTCATTAATTGACATAAATTATTCATTTTTTTGAAATTAAACAAAAAAAAAGAAAAAATTCTAGAATATTCTATTTTTGTGTAAAATATAGAGCAGACTGCTGGAGATGACTTGTTGTTTTTGCTGTATATTTATGTTATTTTTGTTGTAAAATGGTGCAAATTATTGGAAATGCCCTTACGCTTGTATAAGTTGCACTAAACTCCGATATATGTTATGACGGCGTTATTCCAAACGTATAAGGAAACAAGAAGTGCAAAATAATTATAGTGACGTACAAATTCTGTTGCATGTACCATGCAACTATATATTGGGTATCAGACGATGACTATTGCCAAATTTTGACCTTTGGAAAAATGTCAACTATTTGCATGTCACACCCAATTATATTATATTATTACCACTGGATCCTTGTTCCATAACATTATTTCAATTATTTTTCCAATTTATAAAACATCTTCTACTCCTTTTCTTTTGTAGTTCAAATTACCCCCCCCCCCCCCTACACATATATAAGTGACGAATGAAACAATTAGATAAATAATTACAACATGATACACATTGTTGATGACATATACAGTTATAGAGAATCGATATATCGCACACCATTTGTGAGTATACGCAGTGCACGTTTAACGTTTTCTTTATTTTTTTTCATTTCATTTTTATTTTTCATTTCCCCTTCTTTTTCCCTTTGCAATTTCCATTTATGAATATTTTTCCCCCATCTTTTCGGTCAAAGAAAAAGAATCATTTATTGTCCCAATATTTGATCGAGAATATTCTTCGTAATGGAATTGCAAAGGGGAAATTAAAAAAAGATATAAAAAATTAACAGCATTAAAAAGTTCTATATATACGCTACACACATCATTTGTCAGAAATACTTACGAATGGTGTGTGATATATCGATTCGTTATAATTATATACCAATAAAATGAGATGTCAAACTAAAATATATATAAATATTTGTACAAGAGGGGGATAGTCATGCTTCTTGCTTGATGCATGATTAAGTCAACTAGGCACTAGGAAGTGAACAAATCTAGCAAGCCGTTGTCACTCCTTTATTCCCCATATATAAGGGCTCGAATTCCCTTAACATTCTCTCATCCAATTCAAAATACAATCTACACATTCTCCTCCTTCCTAAAGTCTATATATATCAACCTAATTTGGCCAAAAAAAAAGAGCCGTCATTTAATTAGATTATACAAGAGTATAATATATGGAACCACAAAGATCACCACAAGCAACACCACCGCCGGCTGACGGTGGCAACAACGCTTTACGGGCGGCAATAGCGGTGGCGGCGGTGGCGGTGTTCGGCGCCTACCTCGTTTTGCTGGTGATGATGCCAACAAACGTGTATAAACAGACATGGTTGCCGGAGCTCCGAGCACACACCACCACCACTTACTTCGGAACTAATCAAGGTTTGAATTCTTCTCTCTAAAAACATGAAAAAAAGATATGGGTAATATATTTTGTTTCAAAAAAAAAAGAAGATATGGGTAATATACTTTATTTATATATTTATTTATTCATCTTTAATTTGTGTGAATATATTACCTCTATTTTACTTCAAAACATATATTCTTGTTATTATTATTTTTTATAAAAAGAAACATATACTCTTATTATGTACTGTATATGGTATGATTAATTTATTATGATCAAGATATACTTCAAGAAATAGTTTATATTTTTAAGCACGGTACGTACATATAATGGATATATTGAAAATCAAACGGTAATTAAGTTAATTTTCGTAGAAAAAATTACGCCTGCGACATAATGATAATTAAATGTCGTTGACATACTCGAGGTTTCATTTTTGACATAATTTCGTTATTTTCTACACTTTACTAATTTATTCTTTCGGTCATATATAGCATTTATTACCCTATTTAATAGTAACTCCTATGCTAATTTCATTCTAAAAAAAAAAAAACAACTGCTATGCTAATTTAATGTTTTTTTTTAGTAATATGTTAATTTAATGTTGTTTGCAGGTGCAACTTTTTTGGTCTTCACATCTCCAGTTCTATTAATTGCACTATTGGGATGTGTGTATCTCCATTTAGGAAAAAAATCCAACAATAACAATATTAAGAGGTGGGCATTATTTTTATATTTTCTGCTCTAGAATTTAGTGTTTTATACATACGTCAGACCACTACATATATCAAGAAATATAAATTAATTCAATAATTTTGATCGGTAGTATTAAATATATCATAAATTAAAAAAATATAATCTTTATAAATATATATATATATATATATATATATATACTTCACATATCCGTATGCGTTTAAGGATATGCAATTTTTTGCAAATGTAATGTCCCGTCATTTAAAATTTAACTTTACTTAATTTCCATATTAATTTATATAATAATAATTATTTTATATGATTGTGATGAACAGTGGAAATGGAGAGCATCGGCTGGAGGTATGGAAGAGGCCAATGATAATCAAAGGGCTAGGAATTGTCTCCCTAATAGAGCTAGCTTTTTTTCTCATGTTCATTGCTCTTCTTATTTGGAATTTGGCTACCTATTTACACAATGATTTTGCCAAAATTACCCCCAAATCTGCCGCCAAAGAAGGAGAAAAAGTGTAAGATACTATCACTTTTATTAAAGTTTGTATGTATATGTTAATTAAGTATTTCATATAGAGTATTCACTAATTAAATATATAATAATACATATACTTCCAAGTTCTAAATATATATTTATGTACAAGTAAGTCCATCGTTTGTATGTTCGGATAACATATATACAGAAAAATCAATTAATAGAATCAAATACCTTGTAAATATTGATTTATGAGATAAAACAATTAAATTAGATTCTTGTTTGAGATTTCACGGTGAGACTGATCATCACATTGGGCATCCCTTTTTGTATCACTTCACGTAGATTCATTCTCAATCAATAATTAAACGGTCATCATATAATTTAATTAATGATTATGGAGGTGTATGTATGTATGTATGAGAAATTAATATGTACGTGCGGTGGGTGCAGGTGGGAGGCGAAGCTGGACATGGCGGCGCTCCGCCTTGGATTGGTCGGAAACATAGCGCTGACTTTCCTGTTCTTCCCGGTGACACGTGGCTCGTCGGTGCTACAATTTTTGGGGCTAACGTCGGAGGCTAGCATTAAATATCACATATGGTTGGGTCACATTGTCATGGCCTTCTTCACTGCCCATGGCCTTGCTTACGTCATCTTTTGGGCTTCCACTCATCAATTATCTGCGGTATATATATATTTTTATTTTATTTCATTTTCCAATTATTGCTATATTTAATATTCAACTCCACGGTATTTTTTTAATCCTTATTTCTTGATTTTTTTTTTCCTTTCTAATTCATTGTATCCAAAATTTAATACTATATTGCCATAAATCCTTTTCGTTTTGTTTATACACTCGTTTATCGATCGGTCCTTCGACATTATCTGGAAAAAAACAATATAGCCTTATCTCAATAAGATATAAGCATTAAATTTTATATTTTTTTAAGTCATAGGAGATAAATACCATGAAATAGTGCGTTTTTGGTGTATATGTTTGCATGTAGTGTAGATGGGATTATGCGGTGAGAAATTTAAGTTTGGATAGTGCTCTCATCTTTTATATGATGGCACGTGACAATTTAATATATGCCAGTCTGCCTAAATTCCTAAATAGTTTTATTTTGTTTTATCCCTTTTCTTTTGAAGACACTCGAATTAAGCCATTATTACTTCAATACTACTCCGTACGTAGGGATAATATCTAATATATATATGTAGGAATTTTTGTGCGCGTGTGTTAATTATGTGATTTAATTTCATATGATCAAATTACTGTTATTATGATATTATTACGTGATATAATATTAGCTTAGTAATTAAACTCTAAAATGGACTGAGTACGATCACATTTACAATTATATATCTTCTTTGATGGCTGGTGATAATCATTTTTTCTTTAATTTGATTAAATTGTATCCAAACTTCTCATGATCAAAATAAAGTAATTTAACGTACGTGCCAAATAAAACCTGAACTACACAAAATAAATAATAAATTATATGTTGCAATTCAATAAAATAAAATGCCTATACCATTTAGTTTTTGCTAGCTAACAATATTTTATGATGTTGGTAAATTGTAGATGTTGAAATGGGATAATACAGGAATCTCTATCTTAGCCGGAGAGATATCTCTGGTAGCAGGATTATTCCTATGGGCTACAACTTTTCCCAAAATCAGAAGAAAAATGTTTGAGCTCTTCTTCTACACTCATCACCTCTACATCCTATTTGTCTTCTTCTTTGTGCTTCACGTTGGCATTAGCTACGCCTCCATCATGCTCCCTGGCTTCTTCCTCTTCGTCATAGACAGATACCTCCGATTCCTGCAGTCGAGACGACACGTTCGCCTCATGTCTGCTAGGGTTCTGCCATGTCGGACCGTCGAACTCAACTTCTCCAAGAGCAAAGGTACCGTACTTATAACATATAATTAAGGGATCGATCGTTCACTTGTGTGATTGGATTGGACTATTTAATATGGGGATAAACCTAAATTAGTGTGGTCCATCATATTTTTATTATTATATTTTTTATTAATAAATTCAGACTGGAGATTAATTGAGATTGATTAATCCTAATTGGGATTAATTCCTTCTATTTATTCACCCTAATTCCCTCAATCAACCATGCGGTTGGCCGTACCGGATTTTTTAGGCTGTTGGAGCTTCAAAATTAATACTAGTATTATTGGTATGTTTTTGTTTTGATGGCAGGTGTAAATTACACTCCAACCAGCATTATGTTCTTGAATGTACCGAGCATTTGTAAGATGCAATGGCATCCATTTACCATTAGCTCAAGTAGTAGTTTGGAGAGTGATAAAATAAGTGTGATCATCAAAGGGGAAGGAAAATGGTCCAACAAACTCAACGACATGCTTGCCTCACCTTCTTCACTCCAAAGTCTCGATGCTTCCATCGAAGGGCCTTACGGACCCGCCTCTACCGATTTCCTAAGGTACATAAAAAAACAGTTTAAACTTTTAGATGAGGTCGATCAAAAACAACACTAGCTAACATGCATATGGTACATACCATTCTTGCAGGCACGACCTCCTGGTGATGGTGAGCGGGGGCAGCGGCGTCACCCCGTTCATCTCCATCATACGCGATCTCATCCACACCCTAAAATGCACAACTCCGAAGATCCTCCTCATCACCGCGTTCAAGAACTCCACAGACCTAACCATGCTCGACCTCATCTTCCCCATCTCCGCCGCCCCCTCACTGCTATCCAACCTCAGCCTACAAATCGAGGCCTACGTAACCCGAGAGCAGCAGCCGCCGACGACTCAAGAGAACAAGTCCATCAGCACCATATGGTTCAAGCCGAGCCCACTCGACTCGCCCCTAACTCCAATCCTCGGCCAAAACAACAACTGGCTTTGGCTCGCCGCCATAATCTCGTCATCCTTCATCATCTACCTCGTCTTCATCGGCATTCTAACACGATACTATATCTACCCCATCGATCACAACACTAACAAGATATTCTCTTCTGCTAAAAGAGGCGTGCTCCACATACTATTCCTATGCACCGCCATTGTTGTTACAGCAACTGCAGCTTTTGTCTGGAACAAGGCACAGAATATTAAAGAAACGACGCAGATTCAAAGCATGGAAGGGGCAACTCCGACTTCGTCGCCGAATTCGTGGTATTACAATGCGGATAGAGAGATGGAGAGCTTTCCTCAAGAGTCGCTCGCGCAGTCTATAAACGTGCATTATGGGGAAAGGCCAGACCTCACGAGTAAGTTAATTAACCCAAGATTAATTATTTGATGTTACCATTGTTAGTTATGATGAGCACTAGCTAAAGATCCTTAAAATTGTTTGTTTGGTGTGATTAATGTAGGATACTTGTTCGAGCGCAAGGAATCGAGCGTTGGAGTGCTGGTATGTGGGCCCAAGAAATTGCGGCATCAAGTTGCGAAAATATGTTCTTCCGGTTTGGCGGCGAATCTGCATTTTGAGTCCATCAGTTTCAGTTGGTGATGATCTCTTGAAATGGAAGATGTGGAAAAAGAACTTGTAATGCAAAATTATGAATTTTTTTTTTTTTTTTGGTTTCTTTGTTCTGTTTGATCTTCTGGTTGGTTTAAAATCTTACTTTAAGACTGTAATGAATGGAGAGAAGATATATCTCCCTTCTTAATTTGCAAAAAATGAGATGTGATGAATAATAATAATAAAGTGCATAATTAGTATATATTGAAAAAAATTGGTTGGATTATTATCAAGTTAAATCATAAACTGTTATCATTTTCTCTAAGCTAGTGACGTACGGGGTAATGTGATTGTATATATAATAAAGCTAGGGATTCATATTAATTCGGATCTTCTATTATGTGACATACTCTATTGTTATCTTTGGATTAATGACACGACGATTTAAAAATAATTATATATATAGGGGTTGGTTCACATGTAAAATATTTTTCCCGTAAAAAATAATAATAAAAATGCATTTTATGTATTAAAATAATGTATTTTATGTATTATTACAATGCACAATTATAATAATGCATTCTTGATGTACTACAATGCATTGTTACAATAATGCATTCCATGTTCAATTATAATATACCGGTCAATGACAACCGTAGATCTACAAAGATCAATGGTCCAGATCGCTTCTTATTTCTTACGGGAAAAGGCTTTTACATATGATCTCTTCCCTATATATATATATATATATATATATATATATATACATATATATATCGTAATTAGGTGGAATATACCCTACTGTACCGTATTTAAATTTTTAGATTGTCATATATATCACTAATCCAACGGAAGCAATAAAGGATATCACACAAATTGATACTAGAAGATCTTGTGTGAGATTCAAAGTGTAGAATTATAAGGGTTTTCGTATGTATTAATGGAAAAAAAAAATCTTTTGAATGTTCATATTAGTGACAAATTACTCGATGTTACTACTGGGACACTGTTAGTTTAGCAATTCTTTGAATGGTAAAATTGTTGTGGCCAACAAAATGTAGATAAAATAAGGGTAAATTGCCTGTAAATTCCTGAATTTTTCACAAATTCTGATTTTGCTCCCCACAAAAAAATTCTGCGTGACAATCCCAAACTTTATATTTGTCTGATTTTGCATCCAAGGTCGGTTTTTCCCAAATTGTGTGCTGACTTGGCAGACGGAAATCCTACGTGTTCTACTCGGCCAACGAGTAAATAATTATCCAAACAATGAATTGCCAAAAAAATCCTGAACTTTTGTGAAATTCTGTTCTCTCCCAAAAAAAAATTTGTACAACAAATTCTCAAACTTTTTAATTTGTCTGATTTTGCATCCAAGGTCGGTTTCCCACAAATTATTTGAAGGATGACACACATGAACCGAAGTCCTATTTTGCATGCCATTTTTGCTTTTGGCTTAGTGATGTGAACAAAAACTATATGCTTGTATGCACCTTGCAACATAGTCCCTCCGTCCCAATAACAAGGTTTCATTTCTTTTGGGCACGGTTATTAACAAACAAGAGTAAAAAGATAAAAAGTGGTAGGTCCCAAGTTTTTTGAAGAGTTAATTATTTTTATTTTTGGAATGAGACCTTGCTATTGGAACAGACGAAAAAGGAAATAGGGACCTTGTTATTGGGACAGATGGAGTATTTTGTAATGAATGAAAGTGATGGAAGTTTGTTTTGATATTTTTTACAGTCTTTTGCATCTTGTACTCATCTTCTTTTGCAAATTTTTGCATTCTTTTGCAGCCTCTAATTTGTGTCATCAATTTGGGAAAAACCGACCTTGGATGCAAAATCAGACAAATTAAAAAGTTTGGCAATTTGTTGCACAAATTAATTTTTTTTGGAGAGTAAAAACATAATTTCACAAAAGTTCAGGAATTTATACGCAATTCGTTGTTTGGATAATTATTTACTCGTTGGCCGACTAGGACACGTAGGATTTCCGGCAGCCAAGTCAGCACACAATTGGGAAAAAACGACCTTGGATGCAAAACCAGACAAAATATAAAGTTTGGAAATTATCACGTAAAATTCTTGTGGGGAGCAAAACCAGAATTTGTGAAAAATTTATGAATTTACAGTCAATTTACCCATAAAATAATATGAGATATTTGGATATCAGATGATAGTATTAAAAACAGTGCTGCCGACATATTTTTCTTTTTTCTTTTTTCTTTTTTCTTTTTTCTTTTTTCTTTTTTCTTTTTTCTTTTTTCTTTTTTCTTTTTTCTTTTTTCTTTTTTCTTTTAGCAAATTTATATATATTAAACGTAAGCAACATTTATCAATCAAGAGGGTTTCGTGGTGTAGTTGGTTATCACGTCAGTCTAACACACTGAAGGTCTCCGGTTCGAGTCCGGGCGAAGCCACAATCTACGCTATTTGCTTTTTATCTTTGAGTTTTTCCTTTTTAATTTTATATCTAACCCGTTGCTAAAAGACAAGAGAAAAGAAAAGGATTGTGGGCTTAAAGGGAAGAAACTGTATCCAATATGGGCGAGCGTGACATTTTTCTCATATTTTTTAAGAGAGGTTCCAAATTCCAATTTTGGTGGCTAAGAAAGAGATGGTGCTAAATTGCCAATTATTAATTAATTGGAGTATTTAATTTGTGTGTAGAGAGAGAGAGAGGGAGCCTAATAAAACAAAATGTTAGCAGCCACTAAAGAATGGTTTACGTGCACATCTCCTATTTCTCTCGAATTTTCATTTCATTTTTGCCCTTTTCCCACTAACTTCCTCAAACTCAATTTCTTCTCTCTCTGCAGAAACCTCAATGATGATCAGCCGTTTATTGCCAGTGAAAAATTGGAAATTGAAAGCTATTTTTACATGTTGATGAGTCATTGTTTCTTAGTTATAACTTAAATAAAACCAGATGTTATTCTGAGGTAAATTGTATTTTGCTTGTTTTGTTTTGTTCTCAAGTTTGTAGTCGAGAAACTGAATTTACTGATCATAGGGTTTCTATGAATTATGAAAGTTTGATGTGGCTAATTTCTTCAAATTGACGGTTATGGTGTGTGTTCGCGCTAAATTATTGACTGCGAGATTGCGTAAAAATACGTTTTTAACTGTATATTTGAACAGTTTGGCCATGCGAAACATTCTTTTTCTGCAGTTTTTACTCTCGTCTCTGTTAAGTATTTCATGGTACGTCACTTGTGCAAAGCAGATTTTTTTTTTTGCTTTCTCCTGAATTTGGAGTAATTGGAGATGCAACCAAGACAAGTAAAAACATCACAATTGGAATTTATTCATTTTGTTGTAGCAATTTGGTTTGATCAGTGGTGATTATATTTTTTGTTTTGACATCTTGTGTGCATCTACTGTTGTTTTCATTTGTTTACGCTTTTATATAGAGGTTTGTGATATTTAACTCTTTCTTTGAGCTTTTCGGATTATTTTTTGGGTATCAGTGAGTTTATTGATTCTCGATCTTGTTAGCTGTCTATTCATCCTATGTTGTTCCTTCTACAACTATGCAGAATTGGGTATGCTTGCGACTGTCTTCCAATTCCAAAGTGCACAAAGGGGCTGGAAAATTATTAAAGTCGAAGTTGTTCAGTAAAAGACTTGGTGAAATGGGAGGTTGCTGTTCGTCTTCCAGAAAGCTGCAGCTCCGTGGAGCGCCAGTGTATTATTATGTTAGTGATCACATTTGTTATTCTTTAAGTTTTAGCATTTTATCCATGGTCAAGCTTAGTCATCAAGTAGTCTTGCTGCTTAAACATTTATAAGTTGGCTGATTGAAACATAACAAAATGTCTTGAACTTTAGAATCTGAATTATATCTGTTATCCAAATACATATTATCATATCTAAATATATGTAGTTTCAAAGTCTCCAGCTAACTCAGCATGTGGCTTTGGTAGACATTACATGTACTGCACTGTTGGATTAGCAGATACAACGATATTTGGATTAGCATATTATTTTACTTTAGAATGATATTGGATTAGCAGATACAATGCCTAAAAATTGTCTTTAAGCACAACTCTTTTGTCACATGAAAATTGGTTACAAGTCTTGGACGCTATCTAACCCGCAGAGATGTAAAATTTTAGCAGGAGAGTCCTTTGGTTGATATGGGTAAGTTTATAAAACTTAGTAATGGTAAAAGGAGGGAGACTAGCTCATTTTTAGGTAGTTAGGACGGAAGTAGTACGAGGCAGAGCTAAGACTGAGATATAGATGGACCATCAATATTTCAAGGAGAGTGGTTTATTCTTGTCGTTCTACATCTTATAAATAATGATATCTGACCCATACATATTTTGTCTTATAAAAATCATCTACTTCCTCTGTTCTGGTGGAGGCCATGCCAGAATGGGAAATGATTCCAAGAGTTCCAGGGATAAGTACCTGATGTTGAATTCTCCTTTCTTAACTTTCATCCAAGTTTGTGGGTACACTTTAAATGGTGTGAAAACAAGTATGTATTGCTAAAAGGTAAATAGTCTTATATTATTTGTCTTTACACTGATTAACAGTGTATATAAGGTACTTCATCTCAGTCTCCCCCCTTCAGTCTTGAGCATTTTGAAATCCTTGTACTAATCTAAGGAGTTTATCTTACCTTGCATTTGATAGGACTATCTTTAAGTTGTTGCCATTGTGTAATAAGCACTCTTTCCTTATAATCACCTAGTTTTAATGCTACTTCATTCTTCAGTACCCACCAGCTCCAGAAGAGAATGCATTCCTGACTTCTCGCAGTGGTGGACTGTTGCTCGATTTAAATCTAAACATGTCAGTTCCTGACACTTATCGACCCCCGCCTGCACCTATACCATATGATATGGTTCTGGGACATCCACAGTCTACAGATATTGGGTTGAGAGAAGTGACTTTAAGTGGCAATTTTTTAGGAAAACGTAGTTGCAAGGATCTCGAAGGAGCCAATTACACAACCCAATTGGGCATTCTTCCCCCCTCTCCTAAGAAGACAGGTGTTGAGCTTTTGAAGTCTAATCCACTTACAGTAGCAGTAACAGATGAAGAGGATGTTTGCCCCACTTGTCTCGAAGGTAATTGGCTGTTTGTCTATAGCGATTTTTGTTCCCTTCTTTCCGTATCTTGTTGTTACTAGAAACCAGTCTTTCTTATTGCCTCTAATATGTAATTTTCTTTTACAATATATCACACAGAGTATGATTCAGAGAATCCTAAAATAATGACCAAGTGTAACCATCACTTTCACCTTTCATGCATACTCGAGTGGATGGAAAGAAGCGACACATGCCCTATCTGTGATCAGGTTAGCTTGGTGGTTCATGAATACACTCAATAGCTCGATTTCTTTTCTCCCCCCCCCCCCCCCTCCCTCAATGTGATAGCTTGCTGATTCTGTACAAGAAAGCTTGATACTTGACTCTCCAAATTGCAGGAAATGATATACTAAAGCCCCATGGGCGTGGTAAGCTGTGATTAGCTTGGCTATTTTATGTATATAGCTCTTCATTGTAAATAGATATGGATCCATGCGATTCTTTATTTTCTCGTCCTTAGTGCTTTGGATCAACATTCATTTGTACAAGCTACAAGATCATTAAACTTTGTAAATAGTTCAAACATCTCGTCCCAGTTCAGCCCTATTGAGCAGATTGGTTGCCAAGAAGTTCTATGATGACAACGTTGAGAAAGAAGGCATCAAAGTCGTTCTTTCTTCAACCTAAGAATCAACATTCTTTGCTGTGGTCTGCTTTGCAATTGTGAGCTGCATACAGACGGACAATTCAAGTTTTCTCTGTATGTTATCTTTTTGAAGATTAAGGTGTGAACAAATGTACATAGCTTCTCCTTGTTTATCATTTTTGTCCCGTTTTATCATCATAGGTTGATTCTTAGGTTGAAGAAAGAACGATTTTATGCACTCATACATGTGATAGAATCTTTCTTGGCTTTGAAATTGTTGGTTTCTGAAATCTTTAGAAACATTTTTATTGGATACTCAAAAGTGGAAATCTGAAATACATGGATTAGTTGAATTTTTTAGCACCATTAGTAGTGTTTTGAAATGTCGTATTGAATTGTGTGTTTTTCTTCTTTTTTTCCCCTCTAGAATGATCGAAGGATTTATTTTACTTGGTTGGTGCTTTGAATTGGCTTTATATTATTGATTGATTGAAGAATTGAATAAAATTAAATCTTGGTAAGTGTCACCATTACATGAATATGAAGGCTTGTGTATCCCCAATCATCAACCTAACTCGGTGTGTGTATTATTTTTTGTACCAAAAAAAATATTGCATTTATTGGTTATAATCGTAATTATGGATATGGGGCATGATTTAAATGAGTTTGTCTGGATTATTATGGGATTCAAATTCTCTCTGATTTGTCAATCTTATTCTTATTCTGTTTCTAAATTCTGAAAATATTTGTCTAGAAGTCGATCCGTTGCATTTAGATCATTTTATATACTTCAAGTTACTAAAGTTCGCCAAAAAATAATTACTTTCAAAGGATATTAAAATGGCCGACAATTTGATAAAGTTTGGTAACAATCTTCAAAGGATATTAAAATGGACGACAAGTTGAAAAGGCTTGGTAACAATAGTAGACATTCAAATACTGATCTTAATTCTTAAACGATGAATTAATTATTATTTAGTGATTTTATTTTTAAAATCTCAATTGATTGCACTAGACAAGTTTGAGGCGACGATGTCGGAATTAATTTAGTCTTCACCGATAATGACTCTATTGCGTGTGGTAATTGACTTGAGCTATTGCCATTTTTAATCCTATATTCACCTCCATATTTTTTTCACAATTAAATTTATACAAGTGTACATATTTTTAATATTTTGAAATTGTAATATGTAAAATTCATGATGCATTTTAAAATTTTATTTATTTGTCTTCACAAGCCTTAGAATAGATTCATAAACTATACTCCCTCCGTCCCTAAAAACTGCATCACTAATTTCATTTCCGTCCATTCCTGAAAAGTGTAACACGTTCCATTTTGGGACATGATCTCACTCAACTCCTTCAAACATCTACCACATATTTTAAAAATGAGGGGTCTCATTTTCTACTCAACAAACATCTACCATACATTTCCTAAAGTGGTGGGTCTCTTTCTTCACTCAATTGGAGGCGGATGGAGTATTATTTTTTATTCCAAAAGTAAGTCTTAATGAAGCAGTTAATTATTCCATCAACATTTGTTAAAAATTGGTCTAACGAGCAAATTTTTGAACTATCTTAAATGACTTATTAAAACTTAACAATGTTATTTTTATAAGAGGTGGACTTGGGTAACCATGATCTTATCGTGCGGTCGGATTAGAATTGTCACTTTTCTTCAATAATTTTTTTATATGATAATTAACACTTAATATTTTAACTAATAAAATAGTAATAGTATAATTGTAAAGTTTCTTCATTATAATTATTATTTGTTTCGAACCGCATCGTGTGGTCAATCGCATCTAAGTCTTTGTGGTTTTATAACAAAAATACGTTTTATTTTATCCACACGAGTTCTCATCGTTTGTTATGATTTCGTTAAAAGAATATAATAACACTATTATAATCCATTACTTCGTATCATATTAATCAGTCTTAATTTATCTTGTTCCAGAATTCAAATATGTATTTTAATTTTTAAATATAATAACACGAGAAGAAACTAATTGTTATTTAGTAAAATAAATATTGTTGATCCATATACAAGTTCAATAATAAATTACCTTAATAAGATAATTTTGTTTTATTATATAAAAATTTGAATTCTATATCATTATAAACTAAAGAGAGTAAGAGATGAAGAAAAGAGAATATTTTAGAGAAAGTAAATTCATTAACTTTGAAAAAGGTACCCATTATAAATTCATTAATTTTGGAAAGAGGGAAAAAACTTATCAATATAATTTGATTTCAAAGAAAGGTTCTCAATTTTTCAATAATAGAATAAAAAAATGAAAAATATAAAAATAGCCGTCTGATAAATGTGATGCTCTATTTATAATGTTACAGAGCTAGAATTTTAGGATTAATTACTTGTTTAGCACTTATATATGATATATATCTATAAAGATATTAGAGTTTAATTAATTGATCAACAATTATATACGTTATATATAAAGATATATTGACAACAAAATTTAAGTTTTTATGATTTCCACACGGGAAATTAGATAAAAAATAAAATATTAAATTCATGACACGTTTTAATTCGTGTTGATAAAAACGCAAAGCTTCGGTAATACATGAATGAACAGAAGACTTTGGAAATTGGCATAATATTAAATTGTATATATCGACAATTAATTCATTCATGTTCTGAACCTTGCTTCTTATAGTTGAACAAGTAACTAAATTCTTCCTCTCTTTCTCTCTCATCCTTCAGCAGGGAACACAGCCAAATAGGAAAATTAAGGGGAGAGAGAGAAACAAACGCAGAATTACATCCAAATTTAAGAATTTCAACATGTCTTCCCCAACCAAGAGGCGCGAGATGGACTTGATGAAACTGTAAGTTCTTGATATCATGCCTATTTTTTTTTCCTTCTTATCTTTTTGGGATTGCATAAAATTTATTTCTTTTGCGGTGCTTAAAGAAATTTGGAACTTTAACTTCTTTTCTGTGCACAAAGATAAAGTGCTGGCTTTGTTAATTGTTACTGAAAAAATATGCTATCTTGAAATAGGATGATGAGTGATTACAAGGTGGAGATGATCAATGATGGGATGCAGGAGTTTTATGTGCATTTTCATGGCCCCAGTGACAGTAAATCTTCCTAATATTTTTATCAAAATTCAATCTATTTGTTTCTAGATTTAAATTGTTTGCCTTTTTTGTCTCAGTATTTGCTTTTTTTTGGGGGGTTTCTTTAAATCCATTTTAGCAAGAGTTTGCTGTTCTTAGGTCTAGCTTATTGTTTGCAGGAGTTTGGTTTTGCGTAGGAGTTGTTAAAGGAATAGAAAATTTGTCAAATTGATAATAATTGAAGTTTGTTACTTACTTCATTGAGATTAGATCTTCTTTATTTATTGTAAGGGTTGACTATATTTATCTCACTATCTAATTTCAGACTAACCATAGTGAGGTTGATATAGAATTTATTGACCCATATAGTTATGTTATTAACCTTTTTGGTTACATTCTTCTTTCCATTGTGTGTTTGGGTGAGATTCTTCAATTTTCTCTTGTTTAATGAATTATGTTATTTGCTTCTGTTAAATGTTGTCAATGGCATGTTCTTGTTAGGTCCTTACCACGGCGGTGTATGGAAAATAAGGGTTGGGCTTCCCGATGCTTACCCGTACAAGTCTCCTTCGATAGGATTTATGAACAAGATGTATCATCCCAATGTGGATGAAATGTGAGTATTCTATAAGTATATTGACATGGCAGATGATATAATATCTGGACCAAAATTGAAATATTTCTTTTGGGATAACAAAAATTCAGGTCAGGCTCAGTGTGTTTGGATGTTATCAACCAGACATGGAGCCCTATGTTCGGTAATGTGATCGTGCACTCTCTTATGTTGCGTTTCTGTTCTACCATTCTTCAGTAAGTAGTTACTTCATTTTACTTGCAGACTTGGTGAATGTATTTGAGGTGTTTCTACCTCAACTTTTGTTGTATCCTAATCCATCGGACCCATTGAATGGAGAGGCTGCAGCTTTGATGTTGCGTGATCGAGCTGCTTATGAACAAAGAGTTAAAGGTAATGAGAGGTTTTCTCTTCTGAAACTTATTAATTGCTTATAGGATCATGGTATCAATGTTAACTCTGCTCTTATACCTAAACAAAGGGCTAAGTGGCCTCTTAAACTAGAGAAGTCGCTCGTTGCGATCTTGGCTATAGAGTGCTATGCAAAGCATTAATAGGAAGTGATGTCTAGGAGTTATGTTTGGTACCAATGAGTTCTAGGTTGAAGTCCCTTTATACATCGGAGCCTTCCTGATTTTTCCATCTGCTGCCTTTAGTAGGAAAAGTAGTTCACCTAATAATATGTAACTTGCGCTTCCATTCATGTTGGCTATATCAGTGAAACTTAAGACTTAAGGTTCTCTCTTCCATGGTTTAGGAGGGAATGGCGATGCGAGAAATAATATGGTCTGAATAACCAGTATCGAAGCTATATACAAACTTGACTCAAGTGATGAAACCCCGGAAGCTATAGTCCCATTTTCACATTTGAGGACTTTGTTGTGCTTTTACAAGCACCGGTCATCTTGGCCTAGGACTTATATATTATGTTCCTACTCAAAATCACTTTTGGCTCATTCTGATTGATTCCAAGTAAATTATGTTGAACTTTTGCAGCTTTGAGAATAGGGATACATGGCCTTAAAAAATAAATTTTCATCTGATATCTGTAGATGGTGGTGCATTACCCAGTAAATCATACTACATCAGAAAACTTTTCGAATGTGATTTTGTTTAGGTATCTTGAGTTGAGGACCAAATTAAATTGTTCATAAGATAGATCCCCACCTCCGCTCGCCCCACGACAACCCTTCAAAATTGAAGGAAAAAACCATTAGAAACAAAGAAGGAGAAGAAATCCTCATCTTTAGAGTACATATTTGTTTTGAGCAACTTACATCATGTTTTCAACTGGTATGTCTTAAAACTCAACATATGTCAAGTCGGACATATATTGCTCAGGTAGGAATATTCAGTGACAACATTTCATCTATAAGAGTTGTACATGTCCTAACACATATCCATGGCTTGAATACACATCTTCTGGACTCGATTTGATTGTTATGTTCGACATAAACTTAGCATGCCTACCTTGTGATTATCCAGAATACTGTCAGAAATATGCCAAACCAGAAGATGTCGGAGCTGTCCCGGAAGAGAAATCGAGTGATGATGAGCTTAGTGAAGACGATTGTGACTCTAGCGACGACGACGACCAAGTTGCAGGGCCAGTGGATCCATAGCCTTCCCTCACTAGTTTCTGTACATTATGTCTGTAACAGCATCTCTACAAGAAGTACATATAGAACAATTAAGAATCTATTTTAAATGTAAAATAACATATTTATATCCTTTGTAAAATTTGTTGTTGACTTCTTGTAGATATATGCTACATTATTTGTAAGTTTATTCCTCATTACAATGTACCAAGCAAAATGCATGGTCTAATGAATGTGGTAGTTTCACTCTGGTTAAATTATTTGCTACAGTATACTTAAATTAGTACAAATTGATATCAATATTGGAGGTTGTGCATTGAAGTGTTATCAATATGAAATAAAAAGAAAATTCATTAAAACAAAAAATCCGACCTACCGGATTCGAACCAGTGACCTAAGGATTTCAGTAATCATACTACAGTCCTCCGCTCTACCAACTGAGCTAAGGTCGGAAATTACTTAAGTATCTCCAGTTTTTTATTTAGTTAAGAATAATGTGCTCAACGAATAAATTAATATGAGATCCATGGTCCTTGTAGCGGAAAATCTTTTTTTTTTTTTCTGATAATAACAGTTAAATTGAAATACGGCATCACTATAGACTTAAATCCGAGACCTTTGGTATTAACCACTCTATTGCTAGGTGTTGCACACTGTAGCGGAAAATCCTGTTGCTCTTGCTATTTTTCAATTATCTTTACAATTCAGCCCTAACCCCTAAAGTGATTTCAGCCAACAGTCTAGAAAATCCTTTTGTAATTGGACCTTTCTGCAATCATCCCCAATTCTCAAATATTTTTAAATACTTTCTTAATAATGATTGCCTTATTCGTCTTTCGAAAAATGTGGTCGGGGCCCACTTCAGAGTTCTCCTCTTTTATTTTAGGGACAATGACGATTGACAAAAGGAGCCCACCAGTTCCCCTGGTGATGGCCTAGTGGTGGAGTGGTTGCCTGTTGACCAATGGATCAGAGGTTCGAGTACTCTCGGTCACAAAAAAACTCTAGGTGGGGTGTGTGAGTTTAATATTTGTAATGATATTAAAAGAAAAAAAAAAAAAAGGAGCCCACCAAATATTTTATTTGACGTGGTGAATGGTGATACTGCACTGAGCAGATTTAATAATAATCATCGCACTAATCTATACCTATTATAAAAGAACGGATTCTTACAAAATTTGATTTGACTAATATATCCCTCTTATAGTATTTATTTTAAGTACAATAGTGTAAATCTATATTATTAATTGGAAAATTATGAAGCTAGCCCATAATTTAATGTTAAAGCTCGACCAAATAGATCAAGTGCAGCTTGAAGAATCCTAATTATATTAGGATTATATTTGAAGAAGGGAAGAAAATAAAAGGAATAAGAAAAAAAAATCATATATGTATAAAGGAAAAACAAAAGGCACCTCACATATCAATATCCTAATAATAATATATATGATCGACTATTATTGTATTTTTTATTCTAATATCTTAGAAATTGAAAAGAATAAGTCAAGCTTTGGTTTTAATATTTTGGTAGATTTAAATGATCCTTATATTTTAATTTTTAAGGTATTAAACTACAAAATAATAGAAAAATAAAAAATAAATAATGCTAGAGTGGACAGAACGTGAGTGGTGCTTACAAAATGTGCTTATGGAATGTGAGTAACATATCATTCCATATATATAATCCATGAAGTCATATATACTTTTTTTTTATATTTTTTTGGACCTTTCATTTTATCTTTAAATTATTAATCTTGATATATAGTTTATCACACGGTCATGGTATAAATGTACTCGGTATAGTAATTTTAGAATTTATATATACCTACTCTATAAATTACAAGTTGCATACACATGTACATGTAACTATCAACAAATAGATTGAGAAAGAAAATGTTGTGAAAAATTGCTTTGCAAATTATGAATCTATAGGTTAATTAATTCTCATGATTTTGTATATTTCTTTAGGAAAGTAATGTTTAGATGGACATTGCCTATTCTCTAAAAAAAAGTATTTTAATACTTTAGCATGTATTGAAGTTTTGCAATCTCATGTTGAATCGTTTTAATTTAAGATTTCTTCCATTAGTTTTAATTGGATTATGAATTAAAGAGGAAAAAAAATACTATGCGTGTGTTTGTATGGCAAAAAAGTATAAACTTGTACAAATTAAAACGGTGCTTGTGAAATTGAAGTTCAAAATATTTGGGTGACAATCCTCAAGAAAATAATTAAGAAGTGAATTCTAAAAAAAAATTTCCTTATAACATTACTATCCTTTCAAAGTATTTTTTTTAGTAACCGAAGCTTTATAGTATTAACTTTATCACGTTGAAATTGAAAATATATAATCTGAAATTTTGCTTCTTCTAAGATCACTTAATTAATAAAATTAAATATATTATAATAGATGATTTGTCTCCACTCTTTTATAATAGGTATAGATATAACTTTAAGAAATTATCATCAAACATATTTTTATTTGTAACAAACTAACATAGTAACATGTAAAATGAGAGGTTATACGTGCAACGCACGTAATGTTGTACGATAATCTTCCGCTAGTCTGTATACAAGAACGCAATATTTTTATTAGATGATATAGATACTAATTGAAAATTACCAAATTGCAGAGAAATTGAAATTCATAAACTTAAAAGACAAACATACAGAAACCGTGTATTCATTCAATAATAGACACTACAAACTCTTTCTTTGTAAATACACCCTGAAACCCAATCTTTTTTCTTTATTTTCTGTTTCCATCCCATTATAATATATATAGAATCCTTTCTTTCTCGATTATCTTTTGTTTGCCGGAAGTAAACTACTCCCTCCGTTCCGTTTATTCTGTCTACTTATTGTTTGGCACACAGATTAAGAATAACAGTAAAAAGATAGAAAGTGGTAGATCTCGTCAATTTTAAAGGGTAAAATCTTTCCTTATGGGAAAGTAGACAAATTGAGTAGAACGTCCATTTAAGGGAATGTAAACAAAATGAGCGGAAAAGAAGGAGTATCATTTTGTAATGCAACAAAACTTCATTTAAAAGTCGTATCTCGAAGACGATTACAGTAGAGTAGTAGACAGCTTGCGTTATGTATGAGACAATTTCGTCTCATAGAGAGAGAGTCTAACTCTCGCCTAGACTTCACCAATTATATCATCATTGTCATTCTGTGTTACTCTCTCCGTCTCCAAATAAGTGTCTCGAGCCGCCAGAATACGTATACCAAGGTAATAGACAAAATAACTCATTTTAACCCTAATTATTGCATAAAAAACCGAAAAAGTAAACATTTAACCTTGAGTCAAAGGATAAATATGACAATTTAACATAATTTTTGCAAAGAAATGTGTAATAGAACACTTATTTGGGGACAAAATTTTTGGTGGCTCGAAACACTTATTTGGAAACGAAGGGAGTAGTACATTTTGGAGACAAATCGAAGCTCGTGTATGGCTTGTATCAATGTAATGAAATAGAATATTACGACAGAAACAGAATATTCAAAGTTAAACCTCAACAGGAAAAATACTAGTATTTCACAAAATCAAGTACCGACGACTTAAGTAAAGAAGATATGAACTACACCTAGTAACTGAAACTGGAAAGAAAATTAATTCGATGATATGAGATTTTCCAAGACAGCTTAGCAACTTAAGCCTTAACAAGTCGAAGGAAAAACAAACCACTCTCTGGGTCTGGTTGGTTGTTGCTAATTATAGCATAAAATAAGGTAGTAAACATGAAAAAAATTCCACCAACCTGATTACCAACATGCTTAATTGTCTCGACCAGCTAGCCATCAACAGGACCTGTGGTCTAAACATGTGTGAACAAACCATCTCATTTGCTTGCGTATTAGATGTTCCATTTCTCTTGGTACGTACTGTGTAGCATATAGAAATCTGTTTCGAATAATTGTGGATAACCTAATCCAGGATTTTCTCTCCAGTAGAGAACAAGTTCCACACTACCGTGCCCACAAGGTACAACACGACTGCCACTTTGAACACATCGTTCCAAGAACCTGCGACAACACATGTTAAGTATCAGGGTCGTAGCAGCTGAGAGTAGTCAAAAGAGCCATAAAGGGAAGAAAATAATCAAAAGATAACTGATGCATTCAATTTGTTGTTACCATGTTGAAGGATGTATCCAGTTGCAGCAGTCCCAAAGACACCAGCGAGTACACCTGCAGTATTAGATAATCCAAGCAGCACTCCCTGCAACAGAACACCATGCCACTGTTTGAGCACTGGAGCGAGGGATGATTTACTGCTTATAAAATTATACACATCCTCCCATAATAAGATGAGGAGAACTCACAGAATAACGGGGCCCAATATCTTGGTGATTGGAGTATAGACCAGATTGTGAGAATGCATCCGATCCCTGAGAGAGAACAATGTGCAGGTTGTCGTTGCTTCATTTGTTTGTTAAGACAAAATGATCAAGAATGTGTTCTGAAAATAACACTAACCTGACTGCAGGCCATGCACAGCACTGCTAAAGCAGGTGTTTTTACATTACCAAGTTGGGTCAGAAAAAAAGCTGGGCCCAGGAACCCGATTGATTGCATTATCTGCAATTATGAAGATTCGAACAAGAGTCATTTGCTTGCACACATATCTGATCTCTAAAGCATACTTCTGCACTATATTTTTTTTTTTTGAAACCTTGTATGCATTGAAATTTGTCTACTTGCAATACATTATTGCATACAAGTCGATGAATTAAAACACGAAAGGCCTACTAGCTAAGGAAAGAAATGAAATACTTGCCTTGCGAACTGATGTAATTGAGAAGCCTCTGCTTATAAGGGTATCTGCAACCCAACCACCTATATTAGCAAACACGGCCATAGTGAGCCATGGAAGCACACAAAGCAATCCAGATTCCGTGAGGTTGAAATTCAAGACCTGTAAACAATAAACATGGGAATATTTAGTATAACTGCCTATTAAAATGCAAATATAATAAAGATCACATTAAACTGAAAATCCCTGGCAATAAAGTCTTACTAATGTTTGGAGACAAACTGAGTGAGTTTAACTTTTTATTACTTTCATAGCATTCAATAGCTAGGAATACCTGGTTATAGTAGGTAGGCATCCACGTCAACAGAATAAATGTTCCCCAATTATGACAGAAATGGGATATAATGAGAGCCCATACAGGAGCCTTCGACAATATTTTCTTCCACGGAATTTTAGAGACTGGTTCTTTAGAAACGTTGCCTCCCAAGATCAACTTCTTCTCCTCCAAACTTAGACTTGGATCTTCATCAGGTGAGCTGTGTGCCTAGAAAATGGTGAGAGTTGAGAAAGGTAGAACTTGACTTTGCCAGTTAATTATAGCACCAAACACATAAAAACAATAAAAGGCACCAAACATAAGGGGAAAGAGTATCAGAGTTTCTTCCTACAAAAGTACAGATATGTGTCCGCAAAATTGGCTAGAAACACAACTTCATTTTTCTAAGGATTGCAAACTCTAGACAACAAAAATAAGTTTGTTCAGAAGAATCTTGTAGAATAATATTAAGAATGGGAACAGTAGAAGGAGATTTAGTACATCCAAGATTGTGGGGTCAATTTTTTTTACGATTGCAAAATTGTATGGTTATTCATCAACCATTTTATCTTAGGCACATTTGTGTTGAAAGGAATTTTTTTTTTCCTGTCTTTTCTTTACCCTCTTTTTCTGGGAAAGGAAACAACCATCCTCGTTGCAGAAATCATTGCAACAAGAATTAAGGCCTTACTTTGCTCAACCAAAGTGCAAACCAGATCGTTCCAAGGGATCCAAAAGAATAGAAAACAGATGGCCACCCGAACTTGTGGATCAATGCGGGAGACACTGCCAAACCAGTAACTGAACCAAGATACATCCCGCTGTACACTAGTGCAAGGGATCTGCTTCTTTCGGAGACAGGAATCCATCTTGATAGCAAATTATTCATGGCAGGCATAGCGACACCCTGATAAACAAAATAAATATCTTTTAGACATGATAACATGCTCCACACATTTAAGTTCTCATAACTTTGCACAGTAATGATAAAATTAAAGCAAGCAGGCAATGATTTAGAAAAAAACTAGATAATATCTATCGCTGAAGCACGTCATACAATGGCCAGTTTCATCCTTATACATCCCATGTACAACTGAAACTAAATTGTATAACCAATGTGATTCCTGAACTTATTGGAAATCTGAAAATTGTACTAGTAGTACAATGAAGTACACTTTAAACAGCAAATCAATTTGACCATAGTGCTTAAAAGTTCTCTTAAATGTGTTCTACAGTGACATCACTGTGTCCAGGAGCATCGATATAAGTTAACTAAACTGCAGCTTGTCAGTAAAGAAAGAGCAGGAGCTAGAACCAAAAATATGACAAACCTAATATAAATAAATGAGTTGCAGTGCAAAAGTGATAATTGCAATTGAGTAGAGACTTCACGTTAGTATTAAACACAATCTCAATTTTTAAGGTGATGCTATAAATTGAAAATATGCAGCATAATATCTGAAAGTAAAATAATAGATATGATCAAGCTTCTAAATGCAAGGAAAACTTTGATATTTGGGTTTGTCCTAATAAATAAGATATTTTTTTCATTTTATTTCTAAGGACATGTACAAGTATGTAATCTCTATTAAGTCAATGCAGAACGAACAAGCAGCTAACCTCGCCAATTCCCATAAAAGCTCGCACCACAAGTAAGCAAGGGAGTCCAATTCTCGCAGCAATTGGTGTCAAAATTGTTGCAGCAGACCACCAAACAACTCCAAAACCAAGTACAAGCTTCCCACCCATTTTATCAGCCCATATGCCTCCAATGATCTAGTCAAGAAACATGTGAAGAAACTTAAATAGAGAAAAAGAATATAACTGCTGCAGAAAAGTCTCAAACGATGTCTGAAATCAGCTTGCATCCTATTTATGCTGAGGATGGATAAAATGCTTGGCAAACAAGACACGCTAAGCTGAGAAACAAAGGTTTCAATTTATTTTTATCAATATCTTTCTAAGAAACAAATAATGGTTGGAATATAAACAACATGATATGCTGAAGAATCACATATTCTTTATAGAAAAACCACTCCATAAAATATCTATACAGATATCTTAAGTTTGCAGGAATACACAGGAATGCAAGTAAACTTCTGACCATTAATACAACTACAACAGTAAATATAAAGTAATCAACATACTTGTTCAACTTTTGTTTACAAGTCATACCAAGGCGCATCCTATATGATGGAATAGATTTTGCTTTGTATATAGTGTTGCCAAAGATGTCAGCAAGGCACTAGCTCAGATAATGGTGTTAAAGTGGACAAGCCTTTCAAATAGGCCAAAGAAGTAATTCAAACATGAAAAAACCTGAGTGAGCAGATAACCCCAGAAGAAAGAAGACTGAATTAGGCCAACTGTAGCACTGTTCCAATTAAATTCCTTTGACATAGGGAGTATTGCTATGCTCATATTCACCTAAAACAAACAAACAAAAACGTCAGAAGAGTCAGTTAATTCTATCTTATTTGGCTAGTATTGAAAACTGCATGCCCAATCAATACCCTACAAATAATATCAATTTGGACGAGGAAAATGCACACTTAGTGGAGATGATCGTGCATACATTGAGAAAAACAGATAAGAAATAGTGATGGGCATTACACGGTCCATATTGCACAGCAGAAATGCAGAAAAACATAGGAGCACCATCACCCAGCGCTTAGGGAACTGCTTCCACCATAATTTTGCTGGCTCAGCTCCTTCAGGTAAAGCAGCTTCACTTTCCCCCTCGGATGATTCTATGGTCTCGAACTCAGTCCTTGTAATGTCATGCTCTTCAGATTTGAATTCTGCCCGTGTCCTCATCACTGTTGTATGCTTTGATGGAGGGTTCTGGCCATAGCTGAATCCAAGCTTATCCAACTTCCTTGTTTGAAACCAACCGGCATCAGAGTAAGCCGAAGAAAGACAGCATTCATATGCCCCCCTGCTTTTTACCCGTTTGTACATAGACGTAAGTGTATTGCTATTCTGATGGGACATTGCGAGAACAGGATCCAAGTTAAGATGAGATGCAGGGTTTGATCTTGGGACATCTCTGTTTGGTTGATCTCCAGCACGAATGGTTGACTGATCTACATAGCCAAATGAAAAGCTTGCCGTGGGATGATAGAGCTTGCTGCAGAACATTTTCTTATTCATATACTGCACTGCACAGACACTTAAGTGCCCACATCTTTGACGATCTGAGAGTGTTTCTCCACGATATACTCGTCCTGTTAAAAAGAAAAGACTATTACAATCTGAAAGGACCATCAAATGTAAAACATGTTACATACCAAATGGTTAAAACTGGTCCCTATGGTTTGAACCGAGTGGAGTCTTACGCCTCAACACAAAATAATAAACATGATTTACAACTTAGGCATTGCAATCCCTCAAATCAAAATACGAGCTCGAACTATTCAGATACGAAGCCTGAGCTTTTAGGAGTGCATTTCCCCTTTGCCCTATATAAATTCAGAGATACTGGTTTTTGAAATGGAAGCTATGCATTGCAGGATATGGAAGCTTTTGGAAAACCTCACATGCTAATTTTTCATTTTCTGTTCTTTTTTCTTTCTTTCTTCTTCTTCTTCTTCTTCTTCTTCTTCTTCTTCTTCTTCTTCTTCTTTTTTTTTTTTTTTCTGTTTTTCCAGTCAGACAAACTTTTGCAGATTTATCGATTTGTGCCAAACTTATACTCATTCTAGTCGCGGAAACATTATAGTAATACCTAGTTTCATTCAAATTCTTTAGTCCAATCCATTATCAGACAATTGAAATAGTACCGTATATATCAACTAATGCTATTCAATTTAATACACTAGCTTACACGATAAGCTAACATAATGCCAGTTAATCCTGTCACCATTTTCGATACTTCGGTTCAAAAAGAACAATACATAATCGTAAGCCTCTAGTAAGAAATCCTGATGATCAATTATACTAAACATCATGCAATAGTAAATCCGAAAAGGATAAACACTGAACTTCATTGAACCTTCAAATTATTCAACACGGTAATGGAAATTTAACAAATAGATTGTTACCAGAAGGTCCAGAACCGATGGAATAGCCGAAATTCCGGTGCGAAACGACGGTGCTGATTGCCATTGCCACCGGAAAATTCTCTTCGGCGCTAAGAGTCTTCAATTTATGCTGTCATGTTGCAGCTATAGATACAAAAATTGATATTTGTATATGTGGGTATATGATATCAAACTTCAGATTTTCTCTCACTAAAATGTGTCTCACTCTCCCTCCCACTCTAAAAGTGGATAACATATGGAGGCACTCTACTTCATACAGAAGAATTTCAGCTGATTTTTTTTATAATTATTTTTATTAGCGGGAAATTATAGAAGAGGGCCTGAGGGTGACACGTAGCATTTCATTTTAGTGATTAAACTAGACGCTGAAATTTACAATAAAGCCCTTTTGCTCGTTTTTTTTCTATAGATTGATGCAAACTGAACGTGACCCATTTTTGGAAATTCCAAATAAAGGAACGACTTTTTGAATTTGAGAAAACTTTGCAACCGTTAGTTCCGTTAGTCCGACCGACGTGGCTGACCATAAAAAAGCCACGTCATATTTAGGAAGGGCTTTCTTGTTAACAACTGGCCTTTTTCTGTTATTCAGAATTTTTTTTCTTTTTTCACAATTAGTATTCCTGCGACGCACGGTTAAAATTTTTATAAATCAACTTGAACTTCTACATTTGAAATTTAGTAAACAATAATATTAATTTTTACAGGTATATATATATACATACATATGTATATTGAACTCATCAATTGTTGTTTTCTACAAACACTTGAAAATAACAAAAAAATAAAAATAATTAACTTTAATTTTGTCATAATTTTTTAACAAAGGCTAGGGAATATATATAAAACTGATTAGATTGAAGTTGCCAAAATACAATCAACTTGATTTTAAATTCACGAATTTGCACTTCCGAAATTGATTGCAAATCGATTTGCAATTAATAACTGATTGAAAACTCACTTTTAATATAATACTAGATAATAGCAAAAAATACTATAGTTACATCCCAAAAAATCAAGACTTTTGAACAGATTTACAATTTCGACGTGAGTCTGACATCTTAAACAGGTGAAACAGAGTTATGTTATTATGAATAAATTTCAAGTTTGTGAAAAACTTTGGAACTTCAAAAAAGAAGATTTGATCATGATGACTTCTTAAACGCTTCAATAATAATTCGAAATTTTGATTTATAATAAAAATTCAATATCCTAAATTTTTCCGACAACCGAAAATTATTGGTGTGGTCATCTTTCTTAGCCACGTATATTTATATATATATATATATATATAACCCTTTTCCCGTAAGAAATGAGAAGCAATCTGGAGCGTCCATATCTACAAATCAACGGTTGATCTTTTTTCATATTTTTTATTAAATTATTACCCATTTTAAATGATGAAGGGTTATTTTTGTATTTTCGGCATGTTAATTGACGGTTAATTCCTTAATTCATGGGATTAATTCATTTTTTTAAAGATGCACATATTCTCTTTCCTTGTTTTTTTAAACCATTCTCTCTCTCCAATTAATTTATTTTTATAACCCATATACGAAATTCCTATTAATTTTTTTTCCTTTTAGATACTAATATTATATTCATTCATGTGATGTTCTTAATTGCTTCTAGGGAGCAATGCGTAATTCAGATGGTATTTTTTTAACTCAATGCATTCGAATTTGCGTTTAATAATGCATTGTCAACTTAAATATATTGCATTTAAAAAGAAATGATTTATAATATATTTTACTGTAAATTCCACCAAACCATTTAAATGATTTGTCCTAATTGAAGAAGGTAGTTTTTTTTTTTTTAGAATAATTGAAGAAGGTACTTTTCAAAATGTGTTTTAAGAAGAAACGATATACTGGTTTACTAAGATGTAATGCATTACGTCAATTACCATAATGCATAATTACCTTATTATTAATGCATTATAATTATCTAACTAAAAAAATGCATTATAATTATCTAACTAAAAAAATGCATTATAATAATTATTAAAAACATAATATTATTATACAGTATAAAGTGCAAAAATTATCTTCGAATAATTATTAAGTTGTGAAGCATTACAAAAATACATTTAATGCATTACGATAATTAAAAAAAATAACAATAGCATCATGCATGGCTGGGTTAGAAATGTAATGCATTACAAGAATAATTGTAATGTATTACACTGAATCCCACTTTCCGAAAATCCTTCTGTAATGCATACGGAAAATTATAGCGAACAAATTTTTAAATATAAATATGCAAATCTAAAAATAAGGATTTGTTTTAATTGTTTAACCTTTCAGTTTTATTGTTTTTTTAAAGGACTTTCAAAAATAACCTTTCAGTTTTATTATTAAGAATCATATTTCTCGAAATCCAAAATCCATGCCGGTTCACATTCATCCCATAATTAGGTTTTTCTAAATTACTCTTGTGCCCTTCGTCGAAAAAAATCATGGCAGTTATTTATTAATAATAGAAAATCAAAATTTAAATGAATTAATCTTGACCGCTAGATTTATATTAATCAATGGTGTAAACTTCTTCTTATTTTTGTATGAGAACTCATCCCTATGTATATACGAAGTATGGGATAAGGCTTGATATGATTAGCTGGGATATCTTAATACATATAAAGAATTAATATTGTGTTTGGTATGATGTATTAAATTCTCTGCAAAACATATTAATTATGGTAAAAGGGTGAAATTATAGTAATTTATTCTTATATTTAGTTGCATTATTATTTATACCACCTCATAGGTGGTATTAGATAATAACAACAATAGGTATAATTCAACGGGCCCGAATTTTATAAAGGGCCCTATACTTTGTACTAAACAAGTTATTAGGGTGTATAATATATATTATACACCCTAATCACCCATAGCAAACAAGCCCATATAGTATGATGCATATAAGACACATGTAATATTAATTAAGTTGACATATCAAAAGCTACTCACAAACACATACAAATGGGTAAAATTCAAAGGGTGGATGAGAAGAAAGAAAATAGAACAGAGAGTTTAAGAACTTTTATGATGCGTTTTTGTTTTTGATTGTTTTTTATTTTTTTTATTTTTCTAAATTTTAATAATTATTTTTTTAATAAATGAGGTGGAACCGCTTTTTATTGGATTAAATGAATGCCAAACTAGTTCTTGTATTTTATTTATTGCTGGGCTTGGGCCTTAATTGAAAATTTTCAAAGATCAAAATTCTTGTTTCCAAAATTCAAGACTCTTGGTTAATAACTAAAAGAGGTAATTTTTAAAAAAATTAAATACTAATAATTTTTTTAATTTTCTTTTGGGGTACAACCCTCTATTGCATCCGCCACTGCTTGCAAACCGAAAAAACAGGGGTATGTCAAATTTGCAAAAAATTATGAAGTTGGTATTTATTGACAACATTATCTAATTTGAAAACGACATCAATAAAGTTATTCGGCCACACACGTAAGAAAAGGAAAATTAACTGTAAAAGTGGAAATAATCACATTTCCCCTTAGGGTTTATGATTTCCCAATTAGGGTATATTTCCTTTTTCAAAATTTATATTACATTTTTTAGTTTGTTTGGCTGGCCACAATGTGTCCAAATAGCACAATCCTTTTAATATATATCGGTCTAAGCTTCCCATTTAATTGCAATTTGTATGACGTTTAGAATTTTTTAGACTTATTTACCCTTATTCAGTTCATCTTTTATTAATTACTTAAATATGATTATTCTTATTTCATCTCCTTTTCATTAAAAAAGCTTTTGTTATTAAGAATAAATTAGCATTAAATAAGGTTATGTTGGGGAGAATATTTTTTATTAAGGATTAATTTGCCTAAAATACATCACCTTTTTCGGATTTTGAAATTTAACATGATTTTTAAAAATTCTCTGTAAATATACAACCTTTACATTTGTTTGAATTTTGACACGACGAGAACCTACGGTGACAGACGTGGCAATTTTTATTTGACGTGTCATTTTTTAATTGACGTGGCATTTCATGTTTGACGTGGCTATATGAATAGGATGGAACAATATCGTTTTAACAATTTGAACATGAGCTCTAAATTAGGGTTCATTTCATTCACCATTGCATCGTATAATTTTTAGAATATTTGAGGTCATTTCATTCACCATCGTAACAATTTTAACGACGTCGTTTTTCTCATATCGGAAAGAAATTCCATGTGTACAATTCCGGCAGCCACGTCAGATGCAATTTTGGGGATTTTGAAATTCATGTCAAAATTCAAATGGATGTAAAGGTGGTGTGTTTACTGAGAATTTTTAAAAGTCGTGTTAAATTTCAAAATCCGAAAAAGGTAGTGTATTTTAGGCAAATTAACCCTTTTATTAATAAACGTGTTGGAGCTTAGGGTTTAGAGTTAAACCCTAAACCCTTATAAAAAGAATAGGAGGGTTTAGTAATTTGCAATTAATTAAACAATAAGAAATAGCGAGGTAATTAATAAATATTATTAACGACCACAGATCGATTATGTAAACAATATGAAGTAGTTTTACACGATCGACAGATATTGCTACACAAACAACAATTATACTAGGATAAGATTAAGATAAAAAAATATTGATACTAAATCCCCTAAGGATATCTAATATTCCCAACATATCCATTAAAGCAATTTATAGGCGATCTGAAAGTGATCATTTTTTGGTATACATGGACTCCACCTTGCCATCATTTCCACCAAGCAGCATGTACTTATCCTTCCTAGTCAGCTGAGTGCATTCAAACCCTAGAGAATCAGCCAATATCCTCTGCACATGATTGGCCACCTCGATCGACGACTTCCCGCCGGCCTTACACGTCATCTCCTCCGGCAGCCTCTCCAGAAACGTCAGCTCGTACGTCGGCCTCGGGTTCATGAAGAAGAAGTAGGCGTCCCAGAACTTCACCCCACGCACCGTCGTCCCGTGGAACATATTCTGCTTCAGGTTCATCGCGACGGGCACCACACGGTCGCTCAGCTCCGCGAACAAAGCGCTGAATCTCAGCAGATACGGCTCCCTGCACGTGGTCCCCTCGGGGCACACCACCAGGTCGCCCTTGTCAAGGATTGCCTTGATCATGGCCGCGTCGGCCTCACGGTTGCGCGTGAGGGCCACGGCTGGGATTGGGGACAGGAATCTCGAGAGTTTGCTGACGCTGTAGGTGACGCAAGAGACTTTACGGCCGAGTGCGATGGCGATGATGATAGGGTCGAGGGCGGTGCGGTGGTTGCACACGTAGAGGTTGCCGGGGGAGCCGGGGGACGGCGGAGGGGGAGGGTTGCCCTTGATCACGAGGTTGATTCCGAGCATTGGGTATGTGTAGCGTACAATGCGCTCCGGCAAAGGTAGATTGAAATATACACGAAGCAAGGAGAGGGCGAATCCGAATGGCAGCCAAATGTAGGTGATGAGCGCGTTGAGCGGCGTCGGGGGCTGGACTAGACGGCCGTCGTGGAAGATCAGTCGGCTTTTCAGGCGATCAAGCGGCAGCGGCTTAGCTGTTTTGCTAGGGTGCACCATGTACCCTTCCTGTGGGAGACACGTCACATTTTAATTCGTGTCACATCGATCTCATATTTCAATTTCAATGTGTATTAAATATATGATATGCATCGGTGAGGTGAAATTAACACAAGTCAGTACATAGAACGCGCCTCACATAACTCTTTGAGAGAAGTGATTGGAGGATAAAAGTGTTATCCATTAGTTGCAACTGTCCATGTGCCTCCAGTTCAGAAAATAGTGTGATATTAATTAATCACATTAAATTAGCCAGCTTCAAGTAATAAAGTCTGAAATAAAGTTGAACACATGCCTTGCTCTAAACAGTAGGCTACTTGGCATGTTTCTAAGGTTAAATGCTGTGGCCCCTTTGAAGTTTGAAGACTCAAAGTCTAACTACATAGTACTACATCCTCAACTACTACATTTATTACACGACTCCCTTGTAATTATATTTATTCCATATTTTATTTTCAATAATGTTTCATATATCTTTTTTTTATTTTTTTCCCAGCTCTAGTAAGAATTAATACATATTGCATGTATGAAATGAAAATATTATTATGCATATATGATATATGTATATATAATATGTACTATGTTATACGGATACGAAAGTCCATGATATATATGCAATTAATAAAGGAATCTATCTGCTTATATATGTATCATCACTGGCATATTGTGTGACAACTTATGATAAAATTTAATATATGCTCGTTGAAAACCAAAAAGTTGCAAGAAAAGAAAGTCATCATGAATTTGAGATATTGAAAATTAGACGCTGTAGAAAAGAGCTCAAGAAATCGTGTGTGGCCCAAATCAAGAAATATTAAAATCTAAAAACCATTCACACAAACCATGGATCGATCGAGTGACCCAATTTCTTCTACACACAATAGTACTATAAATAATCTTTTTCTCCTGATTTAATAAAACCAACAAAATAACCTAAAAAATACCAACCAAATTCCCATATAATATACTCCTCATAACAACCTTGCTCCCCTAATATAACAAAATTAACATTAGAATATTTTTAGCGTGGCAGACTATTTTGACCCCACCAAAAACTGTAGCGACATGAATATTTTTCTATGGATCAGGTCGTTCACCAACATTAGTTCAACTTATATTATTTTATGGCTAGTCAACTGTCACAAGACTATACATAGTACTGTAGTGTTTTACATAATCATGTTCATGTATACAAACCATTGTACTATTTCCAAAGTAAATGAGTTCAACTGATTATTATGATAAATTATATTCTGATTAAGCTGATCTAAAAAAAAATCATATTCTAAGCTATATATAAATTAAATTTATTATTAGCTAGATGTGTATTATGAACTTTCTTAAAATTATTTAACAGAATTATTATTGATTCTTTTGGTACTTACCTATCTAAGATCAAAGCCATAACTATTCATTTTTTAGAATCAAGCGAAAATGAATCCATGTTCAACAGCAACTAGGATAATCCATGTTCGCAATTAATGATTTTCAAGAGCAACAAAATTAGTCCAAATCAATAAAAATAAAAGAACAGAAGTTGATTTGATGATTATGAACATGTGTGTAGCTAAAAAATTAAGCGAAAAAGGATAACTAACCTTGCAAATGGACATGAAATCGTGGTCGGATTCCCGATCCCCGATTCCGATATCCGGATTCTCGTCTCCGAATTCGTTTTGCACTCCCAATCTCTTCCATTTCCCGACCAAAACCCCCGGTTTCTTCACGAATCCCGTGGCCTTCCTCGTCTTGGGATCCACCTCAATCTCCGTTCCGATCACCTTATCTCCGCCCAAATACTCCTTCACGAACGGCTCCACCATGATTCTCGGATTCGCCGTGATTATCACTTTCCTCTCACACTTCTCGAAGACAGCGTAGCTCTCAGGCCTCACGTCGCTCGCGTAGAACCTAGGCAACACGGCGCGTGAAGCCAGCTCGATATCGCGCACCTTCAGTCCGGCGAACGAGATGTAGATCAGTATCTGGATGGCGAGGGCTTCGGAGACGAAGACGTAGGCGACGGCGATGAGCGGGAACGCGAGGAGGAGGATTAGCCCTCGGAAGAGGCTGCCGGCCTCGATCGCCACCAGCATGAAGTAAGGGAAGGAGGAGCGGGAGATCAGGAGGGTTCCGTCGAGGTCCGCCGCGATCGAATTGCGGTTCGCGCCGGCGAGGTCGCATTTCTCGATCGATGGGAAGCGCGCCGGGGCTGCGGCGCCGGTTTTAGCCATTCTCTCTCTCTCTCTCTCTCTCTCTCTGTGATTGTGTTTAATTTGTGTGTGTGAGTGTGGGTGGAGAGGTTCTATGTATGCATGTATATTAATGAGGTGAGTGTGTGTAGGTGTGTTTTGCTGGGGAGGGAAGTTAGCGTTTTAAATGAGGCGGTGGTGGACTTGTGATATGACGGAAATGCCCTTCCTTCGGTTTCTTCTTTTTTTTTTCTTTTTTTTTCCGTCGTACTACAGTTTGTATAGAATTTTATATTACAAATTGTGATTAAAAATCGTAAAATACAGTAGCCTACGATTTTTTTTTTTCTTATGACCAAAGATAACCCTCTACGTTATTCGAAAATGACTTTTAAGTAAAATTCATTCATGTATGATAATTCATAAACAACACAAGATAAATACCTCGTATTTACAAAATTCTATGCGACGGTAGACGGGCTCAATCATGGTGTCATTTTATTCATGGACTTGTTAATAATGTTAAATTAGAATTTAGATTCTGATCCGATTTAAGAATTTTGACCCGTGAAATAATATCACATAATGGACGAGTTTTTCAAAATTGTTTTCCATATGCTTGAAGTATTCCTACAAGATAAGTTGGTGGACCAAAGTTTTCTTTCTTTACTTCATTGAGAAAAAGCTGCATTGTTTGGTGGCCAAAATTTAATGTGTTTGATAATGGATTTTCCTCCCTTTTACTTTTAATTAATACGAATTTCCATTCTACGGCCATAAAGATATTATTGTTTTTTTTTTTTGAAGAAATTAATATTGATCAAGTCGAAAATTGCGAGGTCTTCCAGCCCTCTTTTATTATTTTTATATTGTATTATAGATATAATGTTCGTTATTCATAAATATACTTTAGCTAGCTCACTTAATTAAATTCTTCTCATCTATAATCTTTGATTCATGCGGTCCTTACAATCATCATCTAGGGCATAACTTTACTAGATTTTTTCAATAAAATAATAAAATTTGGAATACCAAAGAAATGAAGGAGGGTCATACAAGAAATCCATTGTCTACAAGCAGAAGAAATCCAATTTTATTATATATAAAAGGTGTGTGCAAATAATATTTTATACGTCAAATTCATAATTAGGTTCTCTTTTTTCTTGCATAGCTTGAAGATCAGCTGAACTAATTTAGGACTCGAGCCTAATTTAATCAAACCCACCTTTTCATCCCATAAGTTATGAATGATGGTACTATCAGTATTTTCATAATCTAATTAATTATAAAGAAATTATGAATGATGGTACAATAAGATTCGTTGTCTTTTTCATAATCGAATTAATAATAATGAACAGATTTTTGGTTTTGCAAGGTGAAGTACTAAGAATTTTTCTTTGTTAAAATCATGTCATTGTTTGTTTTTGAAGAAAATAATTTAGATGTTAAAAATAAACAATAAGAAGTAAGAAAAACATTGTTTTATTTTTTCTTAGGGGAAAAAAAACATGCATGTATAGTTATGTGTCATATAACATGTAGAGGTGTTCACGGGCCGGTTCCAGTTCGGAATCGGCCCGAAACCGCCGGTTCCGGTTCGGGAAAGTTGGAACCGGAACCGGAACCGGCCCGCCACAGCCCACGGTTCCGGGTTGGAACCGGCCCGTATTGGACGGTTCCGGTTCCGAGTCGGAACCGCCGGTTTAGGGCCCGAACCGTCTAAATTTTATTTATTTATTTTTATTTTTGAAAATATAAATTATATTGTCATTCAAACTCATAAATTATTAATGTAATGTATAAAAATCGATATAGAACAAAATATATCTTCATTCATAATAATATATGATCAATTACAAATGAAAATATATAATTATTCAAAAACGGTTCCACGGTTCCAAACCAGAACCGCCGGTTCATGTTCGAACCTTATTATTATTATCATCATTTTTTGCTTTTTTCATTCAATTTACCATTGTAATTGTCATTTTTGTTTTCTATGTGATATAATTAATATGGATTAACACAAAATATAATTTAAAACTAAAAAAAATAAAAAATTGTCGGAACCGCCGTTTCACGGTTCCTAGCCTTTGAAACCGGAACCGGCCCGTCCCAAGCACGGTTCCGGGTCGGAACCGGCCCGTTGACCACGGTTCCGGGCCGAAAACCGTTGACCACGGTTCCGGTTCCGGGCCGGAACCGGCGGTTTCGGGTCGGTTGAACACCTCTAATAACATGAGATTTCAGCAAAAGCATCATATATTATAAATTAAAAGAAAAATAAAGATGAAATGTTAAATGAACTTGTAAATTAACATCCATTTATATATTGATTCTTGGAAACTTGTCATGGTCCTAATAATAATAATAATAATAATAATAATCAAATCTAGTTTGCTACCCAAATCAGTTCAAGTTTCAATATATCATTAATATTGTTAGTTTTGGAATTATAATATGATTTTATAACCGTTTCAATTACAATACCAATTTTCATGATTTTACCATCACTACCACCAAATAAATCATTAGCTAGGCCATTTTTTATATTTTAAATTACTAATATTCCACCATAGAGTAAATAGTATTCTTTTATAGTTTTACTAGGATCAATCCCCTAACTTTAATTTCTTTTAATTTGGGCCAAACTTGGCCTTTGATTCAAGGAAATTATTAATCAACCATTCAATTTATCGTGCAATTGGAAACATGGTTACACACAATAATAAAAGCTAAAAAGTTATTAATTCTATATATATCAACGTATATAATCCAATTTTTCAATTGCGTTATATTAATTTTAAAGTATTACATTAAGAATTCTGTAAAGAAGGAACCGAGTTTGATCTAAAACAAAAATTAGGAGTATACAATAAAGTCGATCTAAATAAATTATATATATCATTCTATCTAAAAGCTAAGAGTCAAATTATTACAAATAATGTATCATATCACCATTTTGCATTAGTTATGTCTAGGAATAAAAACGGATTGGTATCACCCATTAAGTATTTCTCAAACCTAAACCCATCAAAATTTTATCAATCCAAACCAGATCAAAAAATAATTTTAAAACCCGTACTTGTCCAAAATCCGTTGGGTAATACATGTTAATTACCAACTAAAAACTCAAATACTAAAAAGTAAACATCAATATTCAATAGTAGAAATAACAAAATATTATAAATATAATTAAAACACAAGTATCAATAAAAAATTTATTAAAATAATTCTCAAAGAAAATACTCCTTACTAACAAAATTTATGATGAATCAATCAACATCTTCCTCCATCGTAACATATTGAATCGTGAAATTTTGGAAGCAGATTTTCAGAAGTAGAGAATGTTTACGAAGAACTTAAAGAGGCACTAGGAATCTTGACGATTTCTTTGTATATGGATTAAAAAGAATAATATAAAATTCTAAAATTATTATTACTTTTACTAATATTTATAATTATAATACTATAAATTATATATATATATATACTTTTTTATTATCTTAAAGAGTACAGAATTTTTTTAGGCCACTAACTATGGGCGTTTTGTGAAAATAGGACAATCTTTTGCGGGCTTGTAATTTTAGAACAAAGTTTTAAAAATTAAGCATTCACAGGCCAAAAAAAGCCCGATCGGGCTAAATCGCACGTGTTTTGCACGTGACGGTACTTTTTTCGGCCCGTTGATGAGTTGGCTTCCACCTAAGCTAATGAGTCAAACAAAAATGAATAAAAAATAAAGAAAATGAAAAAAAAAATTGAAAAAGCTTTCCTCTCTCCTCTCTTTCTCTCTCCCCACCTGCATCTCCCCCTCTCTCACCCAACGCCAACTACCACCACCGCCTCCCCACCTCCGCCGGCGACCACCTCCTATTCCTCATTTTCCCTCTCTCTATGCTATCTTCCTCACCATCACCAACTCCCCACCTACCGTTTTGCCCGTCGGGATTGCGATTTTAATTCCCTCGCACGTAACCCTAATTTACAGCTTCTTTGTTTTGATTTTCCCAATTTTGACCTTCACCTTCGTATCTAGCTGTATCTCAAGAGGCAGATTCCTGCTCTTCACACTAGATTTCAGCGCCGTCGTGTAGGCGGCGCCGTCAATCGAAGCGTTCGAGCTCGAGATAGTGTGGATTTAAGCGTTGTCACGTTTCTCTTGGCGTACGTGAACGCTGGGAACGATCCGTCGCCGATGTCGACGCACCGGAGAGAATTCTGACAGAAGTTTGATCGTAGAATAACGTGATTTCGCTGTTGCGGTTTCGCTCGATGAGCGTGACGTGGAAGGCAGAGGTGACGGCGGTGTCGGTGAGGTTAAATCTGGAGAGCTGGAGCGAGGTGACGGAGAACAATGGCCGGTGCGGGCTGTAGATAACGTAAAATACACCGCCTGCGACGGCAGCGATGAGGAGGATTAGAAGAGTCATCCAGAACCAGAGGTGGTGGTTGTCGGAGGTGGCAGCAATGGTGGTGGTTGGCTGTGTGGTGGTGGTGGTGGTTGTCGGAGGTGGCGGCGATTTGGGGGTTAATTGTGTGAGCTGTTTTCGTTTTAATTTTATTATTATTTTTTTTTGGAGAAAAATGAGATGGAACATGATGTGGCACTTGGTTGGAAGCCAAATCAGCACCGGGCCGAGAAAAGTACGATCACGTGCAAAACACGCGCGATTTAGCCCGATCGGGCTTTTTTTGGCCTGCAGATGCTTAATTTTGGAAACTTTGTCCTAAAATTGCAAGCCCGCAAAAGATTGTCCTAAATTCGCAAAACGCCTATACTTACTGGCCTAAAAAAACTCTGTACTCTTATCTTACATATATAAATGGGTTTGGGTAGCAGGTACCTGTAGTTAATTGCCCAAAACCGTCATGTATTTTAATATTTCTACGTACCCAAACTCGTCCCAAGACCATTTAATAATTCTCAAATCCGTGTCATTAGAATTTAGTAGAGGCAGGTACCCGTAAAAATCCAACCCATTGTCATTCCTAACTATGTCCTAAACAGTAAACACACATCACTGCTAATTAACTCCACTGAATTTTTAATTACATAAATCTCATTATAATAAAGATAAACTGGTGAATAGTTAAATTATAGTCACATTATTGGTCTAAAACAGTAGTCCTTTTCTTTTTTTCTTCTTTCCTTTTCTAAATTCTTCAAAAACCATACAAGGTTGGCTGTCAACCTATGTAATTGAATATAAATGGACAGATTCATCTCCATAGCACTCCAGCAGCATCACTTAATGCATGTATGGATGCATATATACCTACGTATCTCCAATTTTTCAGCAGTAATTAAAATGATGTCCTTTTAATTAACGGTACATGTTGGTATTCTAATTGTAACATATTAAAACATTGTTGTAAATGTTGTTGCGACAATGAGCCCTAATTAATACATATTAACAAAAGGAAATTGTAGTTTCAAAATTAATAAAGTAAAGCATTAGGAAAACGAAAGTTAAAATAGGTTTGTATAATTGTATCATCCCTGCTAAATTTTCAACTTTTAGTATAAGGAAATTAATGAACCTAACTCGAACCTACTTTTAGTTACGTTTTTCTCTTTTATGTAATAAATTGAGGATATAAGACCACAAATTAAGAATGGAAAATCTCAAATTATATAAAAGAAGAATTAGAGTTATGACTAGTATATATATCTCATCATTCACCTACTTTGTGAGAGCATTAATTGTATCATATATAGTTATGAAAATCATTAATATAGTGCACCTACTTTGATCTAATTTCAGTGGGTAGTAGCTAGGGTGGCTTAGATAATATTCATATACAGAAAAGTTCGTTCAATTCCAGCTCACATACGTACAATTAAAATATTGAAAAATAAAATATGTTTGATTGGTATGCGTGTGTCTAATTGAATTTCATGTAGAGGAATATATTTTTCCAATGTTTCAACCGTAGTATTTTGGTACATAACAAGTAGACAATATTACAAAAATGTTTTTAGCTAGTCATATTTTATGATCTCGAAGAATCAATGTATCGTGGCGTGGCATTAGAAAAAGGAGATTTGATAGGTGGGACAAGATTATCTATCTCAATATCATCAATCCGTTCTTCATAGGTGATGCGTCAATTTTTCGAGACCGAAAAATGTGGCTAATTATAGCTATAACTTTGTGATTTGTTTGAAAAAGTGATTATTTTCATGAATTACTTCAATGTTTATTTTCAATTGGAAATTCTAGAAATTTCACCTTGTGAACCAATACATAGACGACGAGAAAACTAAAACAAAATAAAAAATAAAAAAAAGAATAGGGCTGTTAAAGTGATGTCCGGCCCGTCCCAAGCCATTGGGCCAAAGGGATAATTATATGGCTTCATTTGAGCCCACGAGACAAAGGGAGAACTTGAGTCAACCCGTAAAATCAATATTATTGGATCGATTTTGACACCTCTTACTCATAAGTCATAAGTCATGTCCTACGAGACATGTTGAGAATGAACAAAACAAATCTTAAGTCGAGGATGATCCACGCACTAATCTCTACACACGAAATTAACTCTTGTGTTGATTCTTGACAGTTACTTGATTCTACCTAAAAATCTTCTAAGATATTCCCTCCTAAATTTGATTATTGAATGGACAATACTCTATCAAATTCTAGCCCCTAAAATGGAGCAATTCTCTCTCTTCCTTTTACTTGAGATTTTTGAAAATCTCAATGGCCAAGCAGTAGGAGGAGGCTGTCCATTAAGGGTCATTAAGGGTTATTTATAGGTGTAATTAGGCTATCTTAGGGATTTCTATGAAGATTAAAAATGAGACTCCATATTTAATTTAATGCAAGTGTTTAAGTCCAAACACTTATAAATTAAATAAAATATTAATTCACTTAATTAAAGAATTAATATTGAATTACCCTTTCAATCCGATTTACGAATCAGACTCCTTCCCAATTATTCATTTCCTTTGTTTAAGATATTGCATGTCCATTAATTAATTTAAGCTATTGACAGCTTTATAATTAATTAATATCTTATTCCATAGAGTAGTACAACTCGATTATTATTATATCAGAAATTAATCCACTGGCAGAATTTAATATAATAATAATCCTTTCGAACTCTTCTAGGGGACATCATCAATTCGGAATACCGAGACACGATTTCTACCTATAATATTAATTATTATATAAATAATATTATTACCCAAAATATCGAGGATGTTGAGTTTCATTAACTCTCACTTATTGATAAATCAAAGTAGTAATAATAATATAAATATATAATTAAATATGTACGATTAGAATTAATAAATAATAATTAATGGAGATCTTTAATTATTCACTTAGGTTGAAAGATTGAAACTGGCGATATGCACCGGCCGGCGTGGAGAAAGATTGAAAGCCGCCACCGGGCGGTGTGGAGAAAGGTTGAACCTAAATAAAAGGCTACTTTGATGTATGCTTAACCAAAAATTATATTCAATTGACGGAGTGGTTGAGAATAATATATTATTCGAGCTACATTGTCAATTTAATTTCACAAAATTAATATTTTTTTATCAAATAAATAGTTTTGAAAATTTAAATTTAAGATCTAGAAGAATTCGTGATAAGATAAGATTAAATCATATAATTTGATCGAGATTTGATCAAATTGTATAATTTCACAAGAGATTAGATTCAATGACTAAGAGTTGAACCAAAAATTTAAGGTTAATATATTTAAACATATTAGAATTGGATAAATCTATTATATAAACGAAAACGGATTCGAGACCTCTCTCTCTTATGTGGCTCCCTTCTAATCCCTCGAATCCTATTTATCTAAATTTTCCAAACCATTTTTTAATTTTATTAATCCTATATTATTATATATTATAATTATAAATCTTCTATCTCACACCGCTATTTCAATGAAACTCCACCTATTGAAAACTCTATAAATACTTAAGAATCAATGTGTATTTTCTCATCCTTTGCACCATCAATTTGATTTGACCAATTAATTAGTTGGTCAAATAAATAGTTATATTATTTAGAACAAAACAAATCCAATTCTTCATCATTTCCACCGCTAAACTGCATCTCATCATGCACGCAAATATAGGATGAACAAAAAAACTAATTATATTAACACCTTCATATCGCGAGGAGGAGAAAGGTTAAAAATCGCCCGACGACAAGTAAGTTTGACGTTGCGGGATAGAATTGGGGGATGGATCGTTGGATTGCGGGGAATTTTGCATATACGGGAATCCGGAGGGTTGTTGATTACCAAACCAATTGTTGAATTGAGCATCTTTGTCACCCATTTTTTGATAGAAATGGTGAAATAAAATGGAAGAAGATAGAAATGGAAGAAGCTAGAGTTATAGGTAGAAAATTAGTGATTTGAAGTGTAATACGCACTACAAAAAAACTCTCTTTTACCGACGGATTTTTCCGTTGGTAAACAGCTTACCGACGGATTTATGTCGTCCTTAAATACGTCGACGGTAAAGATTTACCGACGGATTTATTTCCGTCGGTAAATTTAACGACGGATTACCGACGGAAATTCCGTCGGTGACGTTCTGTTTTTTGTATTCCGTTGGCTGGAAATAGCGACGAAATACCGACAGATTATCCGTCGGTAATTACCGACAGATATAAATCCGTCGGTAAGTTTCGAAGAATCGAATCACATATTACCGACGGACAATCCGTTGGTAATTACCGACGGATAAATATCCGTCGGTAAGTTTCAAAGAATCGAAACACACATTACCGACGGATTTGTCGTCAGTAATTACCGACGGATTTAGGTCCGTCGGTAATGTTTTTAACAATATTTTTTTAAAAATTATATTATATATATATATATTTTTGCAATATTTTTGTCGAATTAAAATTTCCAACAAAAAACCAAACATCAGGCAAAATAATTAATTTGCATTAAAAACGATTTGTCATATATCAAACAATATCATGTTCGACAGATATAAATGTAAAATGTAAAGTAGTTTAAATATTCTAAAATAATAAAAATACTAAATAATTAAAAAACATATCCAACAAACAAGTTAATCATACATCAGGACCAGGGGGTGGAAGTGGACGAAAAAACTGCCCTGACGCCAGTATCTGCTGGAACTCGGCAAACTGCTGCTCCAGACGTGCACGTGCCTCGCGTTCCGCCTGCTGCTTCTGCTCGATGTGGGCACGTGCCTCTCGCTCCTCCTGTAGCTGCTCCTCTAAGCTGCCGATTCGTGTCTGAAACATCTCTTGTGTCAGAGCAGCCGTAGAACCAGAGCTACCACTGGATGTAGTCTGTCTGAGCTGGCTGCTGCTGAAGTTTCCAGTGTCGTAGCGCCTCTGCTTCGTGGGCTGTGTGATCTCCAAATATATCTCGTTCAAATCGGATCGTCCATCCGCAGCAGCCCGGCGATGAACATCGGCCTAATTCATAAATATAAATGTGTTAGAAAATATATTATCATCAATTATAAAAATTAGAAAAACTTAATTAAATACTTACATCAATGTTTTCATCCCTCGGCGTCAGATAAGTTCCATCGGCGTTCACGTGCAGTCGGCAGAAACTCGCATAATTCAATGCATCCGGTTCGACCCCCTACTCTGCTGCCTATTCATGCATTATTACAAAATATCATATATAAGTTTTAATTATAAATTAAAAAATATAATATATACATACATATATATATATATTGGTTAACAAGTTAATTAAAAATTACGTACCAACGACTGAACGAGGAGACGAGTGGATCTTAATCCTCCCCTATGCTTGCTAAACCATGTGTCGGGTCCATCGGGCTCAGTCAACCGATTTGCACGAGCTTTTTCTGATCTAGCAATTGAAGGGTTGTATACTGAAAGCAAGCCTTTATACTTGTATACATTGATTCCTTATATTCACTATGATTTTCCTATCTGAATTATTATTGTTGCATAATTAAATTAATGTCAATTTATCTCAATATTATAGATTATATAGTGTGTTGTAGATCACAGAAGATCATAAAATCAGTTTCTTATGAGATATAAATTAATTTCACAGTCGAGACAACTTAGGACAAGTTGTTGGTTTAGACTGTAGCATAAATGATAAATAATTTATCTTGGCTATTTATTTATGCTAGTACGTTTACGTATCATAATAAGTTTACGTATTGAAAGGATCACAGTGAGATGAGTTCTTTAATCTGACTTAAGAACCAAGATCTTGGTGACTTAAATTAATCTTAGCTTTAATTGAGTTTATTGATATAAATAAGTAATTGATTATTACTTTGATTTATCAAGGGTGAGAGCTTGGTCTATAAGCTCAATATGCTCGATATTTTGGGTGATGACGATTCTTATTTGATATGCAATAAAACTGCAATTAAGGATTCTGTATCCTGCTAATAACAGGCTGATAATATCCCTTGAGGAACTTAATAAGTTTATCATACTATACCCTGCAGGTGGAATTAATTCCAGTATGATAATAAGTTTAAGTGGTAGCACTCAAGATGCTAATTATCATTAATTAACTTATTAATTAATTACAGAGATGTCAGAAGCTGTTAATTAATTAATGGATATTTGTAATCTTAAATACGGGGATTAATTAAGTCTAATACTAGCCCCGACTTATCAAATAAATAAGATGGTAATTCAGTATTAATTTTTTATAGTGGAATAAATTAATACTTGTGTTCTAATTTATTATTCTGGGCTGAATAAAAGAAATTAGACACTGGGAGGCCTAAATCTTATTTAAGCTAGTAGATCCCTGAATTGGCCCGACTGGCACAGCTCCTAGAAAGTGACGCCTATTTCTCTGAGGTCAAGCCCATCTGGGCTTTGACATGGGTTTGACTTATGGGCTCTAATATTTATTAGGTATTGTATAAATATTAGGAATAAGTCATTAGTTGTTTACGTGAAAATAGAGAGAACTAAAAAATCCCAGAGAGAAAAAAAGGAGGCGGCGTTTTCTTGAGGAGAGGATCTCGAAGTTCGATCCCATCCATCGACGAGTCCTGCTACGGGAACAATTCAGAAGATCCACTCTGGAGTCTCTGACCGTCAAAGTTTGCAGGTATATCACTAAACATCCTATGATTGCATTTATTTCATAGGAGCATGCATAGGTTGGATTTAAGAGTGTTCGTTAGATAACCGAAATAAATCCGTGGGCAAATCGAATCGGTTAGTCAAATAGTCGTTTCCTACAGTTGATATCAGAGCCCGGATCAGTTATTTTGGCTCTGTCGGATTAATGAATAATGAACAGTAAATCCTAGTTTTGAATTTCTGTTTGTTTGCATATTTGTTTTTCCGTCGTCTTATCATGGGAATTTTAATTATCTGTATTTTTCCGATTTGGCTTAAATCTGTTGTAATTTCGCGAGAAAATCTGTGAAATAGATTTAGTATTTCCGTATGTATTTCTTTTCTATTTCCGTTGCTTGTAATTGTTGTACAAGTGGAAGAAATTGGAGATGGAAATTGAAGGAGAGACTACTGTTACGGTTGTTGTCTTCTTGATTGAGTGAAATTTCGGCGGCGGCGCTGAATTGAAAGTGAACGGCAGATCTGATGCTGCGTGAAGCAGTGAAGGCGGGCGACGGTGACGGCAGTGTGTGGTGTGGCGTGTGGGCGCGCCGGAGAACGCACTAAATCTGCTGGTGCGCGCGGCGGTTGTTGACGACGGGTTCGTCATGGTGGCTGTTGCTACTTGTTTGAGCCGGCGACGGCGCCGCAACCGTGCTGCAGTGGTGGCAGCATGTTGTGGTGACCGTCGTTTTGCTGGGAACGAGAGCAAGAGAAGCGCGACGTGGTCGACTCGGGGTTCGACGTGGCATCTCTAGAACCGCCATGGCTGCGGCGACATTTTTCCGGTGAGAAACAGAATGGCGGCAGAGGGATGGTGGCGACGTCACGACGGACCTGCGCCGCGGTGGTGGTGGCGCGGTCGTCACTGGCGTTCGTCGTGGGATTCCAAGGTTGTCGCGGTGATTTCTGTTTTCGGGCTAGGCAGCGCCGGTTCCGGCTGAGACGGCGCCGGAAAAGCGGCAGCGCACATTAGGGTTGAAAACCCTAGGGCAGCAGGCAGGTCGCGGGCTGAAATAGAAGCGGGCCGCGGATATGGGCTTCGGACCGAAAGTTGGGTTCCAATTTTCTTTGGGCTGCTCCTTTGGGCTATTGACTTGGATATTAATAAGTTGACTGGCCCAGAATTTATTTAATGGTGGAAGCCCAAGTTAATTTCTTTTGGGCCAGATTTAAAAGTTTGAAGATCCAAGAGAAAGACCAAGACTATTTTGTAATAGTTAGGAGTTTATTTATTCTGTTTATTTTATTCGATGTAATAAAATAGGCAGGGACGAATAGGTTCCAAAGTACCCACAATAAGATGGCAAATTTTATTTTGTCGTAATAAGCATGTTTGCATGTCGTGGTTTTAATCATCGTTGAGGTATTCTAAAGCATGAAATATTTGATTAATTTGTAAATATTTGCGTTTAGAAAAATGCATGCTAGGTTTTATCGCTTTTCTAAACATGTTTTAGAATTCAAGCGAGCATGATTTATTATGTGAGTTCTAGAACAACATGTTTAGAAAATTACGTGTTTTCGTGATAAGCATGCAATAAAACCTTTTGAACCAAAGAGACTAAGCAAGTATAAAATCAATTTATTTAATTAAATTTGATTAGACCTCCACAATTGGTTTAAGACAAGTTAAATTGTGGGTTTGTGTAAACGTTCACACGATCGTGGCTTGCGCACTCTCTCAATTTATAGGATTGTCAGTTAAACTTCTAAAGGGATATTTTTATCTCGTGAATAGTGGGAGTTTTGCGTGTAAACGTCCACACTATCGTGGCTTACCCGTATTAATTCCTGCAGCATATTCTAGGAGATATTAAAATAAGATAACCAAGAAAATAATTTCTCAGGCGATATTATTCTAGTAATTATATCAACTCGCGGAGTATTTTCGGATTAGTTAAATTGTGGTCATTGCTTAGATATTAATTTGAATATAACTCCCCATCGGAGTCCCTTTTCAAGTTAATATGGTCTAGATAAAGTCCGTTTATTAATCTTATTTGTCATAAGGGAACTTGGCATGGAGTAAGATTAAAGACTGGGTGTCTGGTCAAGTGGTGCGCACGTAAACGTCCACACGATTGTGGCTTGCGTGTAAATCACTTGGGTTAATGGAGAATTCTGTTAATATTGTTTTATCAAAAGGTTACAATATTAAAGTTTTCGAATTTTATGCAATTATAAGTGACTTATATGCGTTTGCATGTTTAATTTTTCAGATATGACTGTTACTCCGTTATTGAATGTTTTTACTGCTAAGCCGCTTACCGGACCAAATTTTATGGAATGGAAGCGCAACCTGGGATATGTCCTAACTGCTGAAGAGTACAATTTTGTACTCACTGCTCCTGCCCCTGCGGCCCCAACTGCTCGGTCTACCGAGGAGCAGAGGGAAGCTCATAGGAGGTGGCATAAGGCCAGTAGCATGGCGAAAGCTTATATTATGACCACTATGACCTCCAGTTTGCAGCAGCAACATCAGTCTCTTGAGACTGCAGCTGCAATTATGAGAAACCTTCAAGAGCTCTTTGGATAATCTGATCGATCAGCCCAATTCGAGCTCATGAGGAAACTCATGGCCTCGAAAATGGCGGAAGGCGCGTCTGTGCGCGAGCATGTGCTCGGAATGATTAATCATTTCAATGAGCTAGATCAGCTCGGTGGAGGTATCATGGATGAAGCCAAGGTTGACATGATACTCCATACTCTTCCCAAGTCTTATGAAAACTTCCGTCTCAACGCAGTGATGAGCAAGAAAAAGTTCACTATGAACGAGTTGCTTAATGAACTGGTTGCAGCCGAGGGAGTTATGGGGAAGAGTCCACATGCACTTGCTACTGCGAATAGCTCTCGCTTTGCACCGAAAGGTGGGAAAAAGTGGAAGGGGCCAAATCGCAAGAAAGGCCAAGAAAATAGTGGGAGTAAGAAGATTGTTCCTACCGGAGGTGTTAAAAAGCCGAAGGTGAAAGGAAATGGAAAATGCTTCAAGTGCAGTAGGCCTGGACATTGGAAGACTGATTGTCCCTTGTTGAAGAAGGAAGGTACGTCCTTTGCTCTAGTAACGGAAACATGTTTAGTTTCGAGTTCTACTCATTCTTGGGTAGTAGATACCGGAGCAACTGATCATGTTTGTTACACCTTGCAGGGTTTTCTGCTGAAAATGGGGGGTGAGTAATGGCGAGTTGACCATCTCCATGGGAAATGCGGCAAGAGTGGATGTTGCTGCTATTGGAGATGTTCATTTATCTTTTCCGAATTCAGTTCTAGTATTGAAAGACGTTTTATATGTGCCAGATTTTCGCAAAAACTTGATTTCTATTTCGATGTTATCGAAGGATGGATATTCAGTAGTTTTTGATAGTCGTGCTACTTTTATAAGAGACGACAAGATTATTTGTTATGGCATATTGGTTAATTCTCTTTATACTGTTACTGCTTCGTATGATTCTTCTTCATCAGTTTATTCCTTAACTTCAAACCAAAAGAAGAGAAAGACTTCTTCTCTAGAGAACCAAACTCTTCTTTGGCACTTAAGATTGGGTACATCAATCTAAATAGGATCCAAAGACTGGTTTCCGATAGCATCTTGGAGTCATTCCAACTAGAACCAATCCCAGTCTGCGAATCCTGTATAAAAGGAAAGATGACGACTCGGCCTTTCAAGGCCAAGGGGCATAGAGCCAAAGAAGTGTTAGAATTGGTTCATTCTGACTTGTGTGGACCCATGTCTACTCAAGCTCGTGTAAGGTATGAGTATTTTGTCACTTTCATTGACGATTACTCGAGATACGGATACGTTTACTTGTTACGCTACAAGTCTGAATGTTTTGACAAGTTCAAGACATTTAAGGCGGAAGTAGAGAAACGACATGGTAAAAGTATCAAGTCATTGCGGTCTGATCGCGGTGGCGAATACCTCAGTAACGAGTTTAAAGAATTCTTGTCAGAATCTGGGATTTCATCTCAGTTGACTGCACCGGGAACACCCCAACAGAATGGTGTGTCAGAGAGAAGAAATTGAACACTTCTAGAAATGGTTCGTTCTATGATGAGTTTTGCATCTTTGCCAATTTCGTTTTGGGGGTATGCATTGGAAACATCTGCTTATTTACTCAATTTAGTTCCCTAAAAAACAGTTGCAAAGACCCCGTTCGAGATGTGGTCCGGGCGCAAGCCTAGTTAACAACATCCGAATTTGGGGCAGTCCAGCACATGTGTTAAACAAAGATGTTGATAAGTTGAGACCTAAAACTGAAGTAAAGTTGTTTGTAGGATATCCTAGGGAAACGAAATGTGGTTTTTTTTTTATTGTCCTAAGGATCAGAAAGTGGTTATTAGTACTAACGCACGATTCTTGGAAGAGGACTATGTAACTAATCATAGACCAAGAAGTGAAATAGTTCTGGAAGAACTTAGAGGAGAGGGGTTATCCCAACAGTTTCAAATGAAGGATCTGGGAGAGGCAGCGTATATTCTCGGAATTAAGGTTGGTGGTGACCGATCTAGGAAAATGTTGAGCTTGTCTTAAACAGCCTATATTGATACTGTATTAGCAAGGTTCAACATGCAGAATGCCAAGAAAGGTTTTCTACCTTTTAGACATGGTGTTCAACTATCTAAGGCTTTGTGTCATTCGACACCAAAAGAGATAGCAGAAATGAGATCGGTTCCCTATGCTTCAGCTGTGGGCAGTCTCATGTATGCCATGCAGTGTACCTGGCCCGATATTTGCTATGCTGTAGGCGTAGTGTCCAGATATCAGGCTAATCCAGGACAAGCTCATTGGATGGCGGTAAAGCATATACTCAAGTACCTTAAACGAACTAGAGAGTATAAGCTAGTTTACCAATCTGATGAACTGATTCCGGTGGGCTATGTGGATGCGGATTTCCAAGCGAATAAGGACAAACGAAAATCTACTACATGCTATGTGTTTACGTTCGGAGGTGGAGCCATAGTTTGGAGAAGTGTAAAGCAGAAATGCATTGCACTATCTACTATGGAAGCCGAGTATGTGGCGGCTAGTGAAGCTGCCAAAGAGGCTGTATGGCTCAGAAACTTCTTAACCGAGCTTAATGTGATTCCTAGTTTGCCAAAGGGTATCACAATTTATTGTGATAACCAGGGAGCAGTGGCAAACAGCAAGAAACCGAGGAGTCATCAAGCCAATAAACATATAGACAGTAGATATCACATCATCAGACAGCTGGTCAAGCATGGAGATGTGGATGTGCAGAAAATTGCAGGAGTAGATAATCTGGCTGATCCATTTACAAAGAGTCTACCAGCCAAGGTCTTTGACAAGCATGTTGAAGGAAAATGCAATCATAGGATGTTTAGTGATATACCTGCAAACTTGACGGTCAGAGACTCCAGAGTGGATCTTCTGAATTGTTCCCGTAGCAGGATTCGTCGATGGATGGGATCGAACTTCGAGATCCTCTCATCAAGAAAACCGCCGCCTCCTTTTTTTCTCTCTGGGATTTTTTAGTTCTCTCTATTTTTCACGTAAACAACTAATGACTTATTCCTAATATTTATAACTGGTATACAATACCTAATAAATATTAGAGCCCATAAGTCAAACCCATGTCAAAGCCCAGATGGGCTTGACCTTAGAGAAATAGGCGCCACTTTCTAGGAGCTGGGCCAGTCGGGCCAATTCAGGGATCTACTAGCTTAAATAAGATTTAGGCCTCCTAGTGTCTAATTTCTTTTATTCAGCCCAGAATAATAAATTAGAACACAAGTATTAATTTATTCCACTATAAAATTAATACTGAATTACCATCTTATTTATTTGATGAGTCGGGGCTAGTATTAGACTTAATTAATCCCCGTGTTTAAGATTACAAATATCCATTAATTAATTAACAGCTTCTGACATCTTTGTAATTAATTAATAAGTTAATTAATGATAATTAACATCTTGAGTACTACCACTTAAACTTATTATCATACTGGAATTAATTCCACCTGCAGGGTTTAGTATGATAAACTTATTAAGTTCCTCAATGGATATTATCAGCCTGTTATTAGTAGGACACGGAATCCTTAATTACAGTTTTATTGCATATCAAATAAGAATCGTCATCACCCAAAATATCGAGCATATTGAGCTTATAGACCAAGCTCTCACCCTTGATAAATCAAAGTAATAATCAATTACTTATTTATATCAATAAACTCAATTAAAGCTAAGATTAATTTAAGTCACCGAGATCTTGGTTCTTAAGTCAGATTAAAGAACTCATCTCACTGTGATCCTTTCAATACATAAACTTATTATGATACGTAAACGTACTAGCATAAATAAATAGCCAAGATAAACTATTTATCATTTATGCTACAGTCTAAATCAACAACTTGTTCTAAGTTGTCTCGACTGTGAAATTAATTTATATCTCATAAGAAACCGATTATATGATCTTCTGTGATCTACAACACACCATATAATCTACAATATTGAGATAAATGGATATTAATTTAATTATGCAACAATAATAATTCAGATAGAAAAATCATAGTGAATATAAGGAATCAATGTATACAAGCATAAAGGCTTGCTTTCAGTATACAGCCCTTCAATTCTCCTACTTATACTAAAGCAAACTTTTAGTATACAATGAGACTGATAAAACTGATAATACTGATAATATCCATCTAACCATTACAACAATCACATCTGGATTCGCCCAATACTCTTGCAAACCCGCCCAAAACTCATCAGTCAAGTAAGGGGTTTTGTGTCAGGGTTTTTGATCCACGGTTTCTTCATATCGTTCACCCACCCACTGTATCTGACACGTGTCTTGGCCTCCCACATTTTATACATATCTGCTTCCCACTCAGCTGGCCAACTAAAATATTTCTGTTGAACAAAATATTAATTAATAAGTTAATCACATTTTATTGATAATAGTAGTAACAAACTCCTGAAATTTTATTACCTTAAATTCTTCAAAGAATATAGCCTTGATGCTATCTGGAGTCAATTTCCAACTAAACCCTCCTGGATTTTGAATACTCTTAAAAATCACTGTAGCAGTATGAGAGATCTCAAGTACCTCTAGTAGATAACTTTCCATTTGTAAAAAAAAGCAAAAAAATTAGATAATTAACACATAAATATATATATATATAATATCATATATTATAATAAAATTTCAATATTTATTATATATGATATATATATAATAAATATTGAAATTTTTAATATGAATTACGATAAATAAATACATACCCATTGTCGTCTCTCTGAAAAACCACCATCCCCGTACTGTCTCTCTGGAAAATAACAGGTGGCCTACTGGAGCTGGCAGGTGCTGTCTCCGGAGGGGTATCTGGTACCTGCTGTGAAGAGGGCGGGGTAGCACCTAAACGTGTAGCTGAGGACTCCGTTGACTACATATCTTGAATATGTATCAACTCCATTAATAGGTCCATCTGCAAGATCCTTAATATATTGGTTCAAACCGTGGTAGGAAGGACGTTTAACCTGTGATAGATATGTCATGTTTTGTCAAATATTTTTCCATACAACAAAACAAGATCCTTAATTTATTGAATATTAAGATAAATTTAATCTTGCATAGTATTTGAACCAGTTAGCAAACTCGTTATCGAACTTAGTATCTAACTCGGATCCGGAGATTAAGGGATTCATTGCTCGCATTTCATCCTCAAATACTCTTCAAAAAAGGATAAATGTGTATGTTAATATGTAAGATGTATATATTCATATAGATTGAATATTAAGTGTAGTACTAACCTCACATATATGTCGATAACCTCCGCACAATTGGATAAAATATACATATGTGCAGCATTGTATTCTTTCGTATCCATATATCTTCTAGTACTTTTTCCAATTGGACGTCCAGATACCTTGAAAATTGAGAGCATATTAGGATCATCATTTTCTTCAACTATCCCATCATCGTTGCAATGCATATTTCTCAATCTCGTGGTCACATGATCCTCAAAATAGTAAGAGGAAAATGTGGATATTTCTTCCATTGCATATGCATTGCTGATGGATCCCTCAACCTTGGCTTTATTTTTTATATGGTTTTTCAACGTCCTCAAATACCTCTCAAATAGATACATCCACCGATACATCCTCATGGTTTTTCATGCTATTCATCTTTAGCTGGACCAAATCAACGCATCTGCTAATATTGGACACATATCCATCGGGAAATTTAAGACCTTTTATCCATTGAAGTAAGACTTTTTTCTCTTCTCGGTCAAGTGTGTAACATGTTTTTGGATACTTGTGTGTTACATCACAACGTTTCAATTGTGGTCTATTGCAGAAGATATTCAATTCTTCTCTAGACTTTTCTGTATCTTTTGTCTTCCCTTTCACATTGAGTACAGTATTGAAGACGTTATCAAACACATTCTTTTCAATGTGCATGACATCGAGATTATGTCGAATCAAAAGGTCTTTCCAATAAGGAAGATCCCAAAATATGCTTTTTTTCTTCCATCCAATGTGAGGATCTCTCGAGACTTGCTTGTTTGTGTCATCAAAGTCTTCGGTTACCTTCACGAGACCCATTCCCTCTATAAGATCCAATATGTATGTTCCTAATTTCTGTTCATGTGGATCGATTTGACATGCCTTATTCCTCCTAAATGCAGTTTTGTTTCTCCGAAATACGTGAGTGTGAGGTAAGAATTTTCCGTGGCAGTCAAACCATGATTGTTTTCTACTCTTCTGTAGAGTGAACGCTTCAGTATCTTCCATGCAATGTGGACAAGCCAATCTTCCAGCTGTACCCCACCCAGATAACATAGCATAGGCCGGAAAATCACTAATGGTCCACATCAGAGCTGCTCGCATTTAAAAATTGTGTTTCAATGACACGTTATATGTTGGCACACCTATTTCCCACAAGAATCTCAACTCTTCTATTAACGGCTGCAAAAAAACATCCAACTTCATCTTCGGATTGGATGGCCCAGGCACCAATATAGTGAGGAACATGAATTGTTCCTTCATGCACATCCAAGGCGGCAAGTTATAAGGTGTGACAATCACCGGCCAAGAAGAATATTGCCGTCCTGATTGCGCAAAGGGCGTGAAACCATCTGTTGAAAGGCCCAATCTTACATTTCGGATCTCTTGTGCGAAATCAGGATAAACATCATTCAAGTGCTTCCATGCTGGAGAGTCCGCAAGGATGGCGCATAATTCCATCATCTGTAGAAGTAGCATGCAAACGCATATGTTCTGTTATTGCTTTAGATGCATACAGCCTCTGCAATCGTTGTGTAAGGGGAAAGTAGTACATCTGCATTGTAGGTACACGTTTCTTTCTACGGCTTCCAGATGCACGATAGTTATCCTTGAATCGGGATGTGCCGCAAAACTTACAGTTCTCCAATGCATGGTCGTCTCCCCAATAAAGCATGCAATTCTTAATGCAACAATCAATCTTCTGTACTGGTAAACCCATGCCCCGTAGTTGTCTCTTCGTACTATATAAGTTTTCAGGAGACAAGTTTTCTTTTGGAAGAGCAGACTTAAATAATGTAGCGAGCTGATTAAAACACATCTCAGAAATATGATTTTCTTCCTTAATGCTCAAAAATTGCGTCATAAATGATAACTGTGAATGACTGTCACAACCGGTATACAATGGATTTTCGGTTGCATTCAACATGTCATAAATATGTTGAGCTCCAGGATTCGGCGGCTCTTCAATATTCGTCTGCTCTTCAAAATTATTAGAAGGATCCGCATGATCCATCACCATCCTATGATAGTTATTTGATGATTGTTCATCAACATCCATTGTAATAACTTCTGTCGGCCTATACTGCTCTACTTCCCCGTGATAAACCCAGATTTTGTAATTCAAGACAACCAAAGCCTAGAAACGTGATCCCTAACTTCATCAACCCCCCGAAATGCCAAATGCTTACACTTCTTACATGGACACCTGATTTTATCTCCATCCATGTACTCTTTCTGATTACTTGCATACTCAATAAAACTGTCAAGTCCCTTCTTAAATGCAGGACGATCATGATAACGATGATACATCCACTGACGATTTTCACTCATTCTTGTAAATTCTAACAAAAATATAATAAATGCATTAATTACTTTAATCAAACAAAATTTCGGCAGCATAAGCCTACTATCCTAACTACCAAGTGCTAGACTCTACCAGCAGCTATAGTAATCATAATGGTTCTAAACGTCTATATCTACCCCCAATGTGAATGTTCTTAATTAAGATGTAATTAATTTCTATCCCAAAGGGAGTAGATCCTTAAGAAATTAATTACATCTTTCACCAACAAAGTTCTAAGTTCATACACAACTTATAAATCATAAATAACGCGATCTTCAACATAATATATTCACATAAATAAATAATTTCACATTATTGGGAGACGATCCTTAAGATGTAATTAATTTCTATCCCAATGGGAGTAAATCCTTAAGAAATTAATTACATTTATCCCAAATTTATACTTACACAATTGCTACAAACTTTAATATATACATCTTAAAACAATCTCATGCTATTAACATCATAGATCAAAGTTACACTTATACAATTACTATAAAGTTTTATTATAAATAAATCATTTTATACAACTACACTATATATACAATTAAATCATCATCATAAAACAAACTCATGCTATTTACAATAAATTAATTTACACTTATCAATTATACTGCATGTTATACTTATACTTCATCATAAATAAATTTCATGCTATTTATACTTATACTTCAACATCAAACAAACTCATGCTAATTTTTACATCATAAAATAAACTCATGCTATTCAAATCATATTTCATTGGCAAATAATCGAACAAATACACAATTCATGAACTACAATAATTTAACTAGATTCAAATTCTAATTATTTATGAAAACTAACTTGGAAACAACGGGATAGGAAAACTAACTTGAAGGGTTGACTATTGCAGAAGCCGGCGACGATGGCTGCAATTATGACGGGAGTGGCAACTATAAATCTGGGCCGAAAGAGAGAAACAGAGAAAGAGACAGTGAGAGAGACAAAGACAGTAATTAAGATAGAAATGGAGAGAGAGAGTGCATACCGTGATGGGATAACCCGGAAGGCGGCGGCAGCAAGGAGGCGACAGCAAGGCGCCGGTGGCGGCGGCGAGGCATGGACGGGGCGGGGCGAGAGAGGAGGCGAGGCGGAGGCAGGGGCAGGGCGGGGAGGTGGCGCGGCGGCGAGGCAGGCGCGGCGATGAGGCAGGGGCGGGGCGAGAGAGAGACAGACAAGACAGAGGCGGGATGAGTCGGGGCGAGAGAGAGACAGACAAGGCGGAGGCGGAGCGAGGCAGGGGCGGAGAGTGAGAGAGAGGCGCGGCAGGCCGGCGGCAAGGCGGCGGGTACGACGCGGCGGAGAGTGAGAGAGAGAGAGAGAGAGCGGACGAGGCGGGGCGGGACGGCGGCGAGGCGGTGGGAGGCGAGCAGCGGAGGAGAGTGAGAGAGAGAGAGCGGATTATGAATGAGGGAGATATCCGTCGTTAATTAACGACGGTATATCGCTGATTTACCGACGGATTCAATCCGTCGGTAATTATATATAATTAATTTATTATTTTTTTCCGGATTATGATTATCGACGGATATATCCGTCGTTAATTAACGACAGACTTTAATCCATCGGTAATTAACGACAGATAAATCCGTCGGTATATATATATATTTAATTTATTATTATTTTTCCTGGGTTATGTTTAACAACTGATATATCCGTCGTTAAGTACCGACGGAAGTTAATCCGTCGGTAATTAACGACAGATAAATCCGTCGTTAATTATTATTTTTGATTAAATATTATTTTTCGCCTGTTTACAAATACCGACGGATATATCCGTCGTTAATTACCGATGGCAAACTTTCCGTCGGTAATTAACGATGGATATATCCGTCGGAAGTTTGTTTTTTTTATTTTTAATTAGATAAATTAAATATTACCGACGGATAACTCAGTCAGTAATATTACCGACGGCTAATCCGTCGGTAATCCATCGTTAAGTTCTTAATAGCCGACCCGCCTTTTTTCCGTCGGTAATTACCGACGGAATTATATCCGTCGGTAATAACAGTTGGTAAACATGCATTTTTTTGTAGTGATGATGCGGTATTTATAGGTAGAAAATGTGAAAAATAAGAACTAGCCATTTGTTTTCGACCGTTCTGCAAATTTTTTTTTATTTAATTTAAATAGAAAAAAAATAATCACAACCCAGGCGGTTGCTCGGTCGCAAACCCGACCTGGGTTGCGACCTACCTAGGCGCTGCTATGGGAGGGACCGGGGGGGAGGGGTCGAGGTCGGGAGGGCGGTCGCTAGTTGGGCGACCGGGCGATGCGACCGCCATAGTGAGTGCTCTAAGATGTTAGAATAAAATACAATATAATAAATAAAATAAAATAATATTAACATAGATAAAACGAGAGTGGTGCTAACGAAAGTTGCTCACATAAGATAACTATATACCATTCGTCTCATTTCATAATGTCATTTTCCTTATTTGGATGTCTCATTTCTTCATATTCATTTCCTAAAATGAAAACGCAACACATAATAAATATCTCACTATAATTCATAAATTATCATATATGCCACAAAAAAAACTACTCTCTTTCTTCTCTCTCCTATTTAATTTGACATAAATACCCCTAAAAATTACTTTATCTTTGAAACTTTATTATAAATAATTCATGTTCTTAACATCCGTATTCGGTCAAATAGACATTATGAAATGGAATGGAGGAAGTGTTAAAATGAATAATAGAATTTCATGAGTGTATTGTATGAACGTGTACAATAGAATTTCTCGTGTTACATATCACCTCTCTAAAACATAGTACTAATGTTGTTCAAATTTATTGAAGGGAAGGGAATACCGAATACCTGACCCGCCGTCACGCCGTGAGTCCGTGACCCGCGTGTCTCTGTGTGACCGTTCATATTTTAAAAACCTGATTTTTATTTTATTTTTTATATTTTATTATCGTATATATCTATACTCTCTCTCTCCTCTCTCTCTGTCTCTCTCTCTCGCATCATATTTATCCATTTTACGGCTTTCCCCGACAACCGCCATTTCCATATTCAAAGCTCCGTTCAGCGGGAACTGTTTTTTTTTCAGGTGCAAATACATTCTTTTTTTCCCCTCTCTGGAGCAAGACTAGAGTTTGTGTCGTGCTCCGTTTAATTATTTGTTGAAGCTTGATTAACAATTAAGGGCGCAAAAGTGGTTTTGTTTGTAATGTTTAGTTCATTTGCTGTTTAGGATTATGTAATTTTAAGTTGTTGCCGTTATTGCATTTTATTACTGCGTCGCTTTTTCTGGGAATTCCTTTGATTGATGAGTTGAATTGACGCGTTTTGAGCTGTGATTGAGGATAACCGGATTAGGGCTTTTCTTGATTTTAAGTTGGTTTTGGGTGTTTTTTCTATTTTTGCTGAATGATTAGTAGATCGAATTGATACTTTTGTAGTATGTGACTATTGTTGAACTGTGGTTAAACTAGGCATAAATTTTGTTGCTTGAGTAAGATATGCTTTAGTATGTAAGATTAGTCATCCGAAGAATCCGAAGAAATGTTGTGAGGAAGTGTGGTGGATTTTGTAATTTTTTATTTATTTTTTATTTTTTTTAAAGAGAGACATAATTTGGTGAATAGAAACACAATTTCCACAGAGCTTTGCCTGGTTTGGAGCATCAGGTTTTAGGCTTGTAAGTTTGAATACAAAATCCCAAGGTTTAGCAGTTCTGTTGGTTATAAGTCATGATTGTTGGGAAGAGAGAAGAATTAAGCATCCATTCAACAGATACACGAGTTCCTCCAGAGTTTTTTTATTTGAGAAAGAGGATTTTGATGCTTGTATGGGGTAAATGACAACCACCAAGCCTCTTGTCAAGTTTTTTTGATTTATGGTTATTGGGCATTCACCTGTTATCTTAGACAGGCTGTGAGTAGACTAAGAGTAGTTATTTCCGTTTTACCTTCACGGAAAGACTTTTGGTATTGATAGCCAAGAACGTGAGCTCAAGTTCGGCACATTTTCTGATTGTCCTGCAATTCCTTTTATAGTTTCATGATAGTGGCCAAAGGAGTGCTGGATTACTGTATTATTCCTTTTAGCTTATATTAGGACAGTCCCAGAAGTTCTATTATTCGTTGCAGGTAAATACTTGTGAAACTGCTTTCTCAGGCTTCCCTGGTTGTCTCAAACTCCTGTACAATGATAGAAGTTGATAGTGAAATTATAAAGCCTGAGGTATGATCTGCAATGCTGCTCCGAACTTCAATATCTTCTTGCTTGTCTTTTCTGCTTGTGATGCATGGTTTCCATTTTGTATAATTATAAAGAAGATACTTGCCTTTTTTACATGTCCATTCTTCTACTTAAAAATTTATTGGAATGTGCAAGTTATTTAGGATAGCAGCTTCATTAACATTAGATAGTGGAGTAATGAAAGAACTGCTCTGAGATAGGTGATGGTTGGACCTTTCTGCAACCAAGTGGATATTCTTCGTAAACATTGGGATTGTCGTCAGTCAATAATGCACATGTAGGTTCTTAACATGGGTTTTCTTTAAGATTCTTTCTAGACTCAAGATAAAACAAATACGAGCTGATTCTTAACGAGCTGATTCTTAAGGTAATACAGATGTCAATTCAAGCCAAATCGTACTTGGATTGTAGAAGACTAGAAGTGGTATAATGGCATGCTTGTATTCCCAAAACTTTGGCTATATTGACAAAAGTGATTTGACATCTCCGGTGATGTGATCAAATGTTCTCGAGTCTACAATCTATGAATTTATTTTTCTTTCGTCAACAGTAAGCACTCAGATACTTACCTTTTTGTGCTAAAGATCCACTTTTCAAATTGTAATAATGGTTGTTGGAGGTGTATAAGTGTATTTGAAGCAGAATAATGATCCTTCCTCTTTCGTAAGAAAACATCATAGATTCATAATAGATTCTGGTCACTGAAGGTTATTGTTTCCATCCATTTTATACTGTCGTAGAAAAATGACTCTCTCCTGATTCGCCATTGGAGTTTGTGAAGGTTCGCTTGGACTAAAATTTCAAGAAAATTAACTTCCCCAAACAATGATTCTAATAGAAAAGAAGAAAACACAGTCAGAATCCATGACTTTTAGCATTAACTTTCTGTTTCCGGAAAAAAACATGAATGTCTAAAATTATAGATAACATAATGAGCCTGTTGTACGTAAGTATATTCAATTTCAACAATTTGTACCCTTTATTGTATGACAATGTGTGTTTGTCTGTGAGGATGACTGAGCCTCATGCCGTGTAGGATTTTTCTTATAATTTTTTTTTCTATCAACAACTGAGATCTTTGCATCAGTTGGCCCTCGTTTATGAAATGAGGGTCAGTGTTTCCAATCTATTCTCAATTATTGTTTGTTTTCATATTGATTGGCTGCTGTCATTGTTAGATTCTGAAGGCTTATGTGTGGCTTCAAACTTCTGATGATTCGATACAGCAAGTCGAGCAAGAGGTTGCCATGTTTTGTCCATTCATATGTCACGAAATACATTCGGGCATGGGATCTTCTAAGAATTATCCTATCACCCTTCCTCCACGAGTCAATCCTCCTATGTTAGGCCTAATTCTTGACTACTGCCGGTTTCATCAAGTACCAGGGCGCTCTAACAAGGTTGTTAACGAATGCAGGACTTTGCATTCTCATGAGCTTGCTTTCTGCTTTCAACTTTTGTAACTGGCGAAGAAGTCTATTTGGCATTCAAATCTGAGGAGTTTGGTGATTGATACTTGATCTATCTTGCACTCTTATGCAGGAGAGAAAGTCCTTTGATGAGAAGTTTGTACGATTGGGTACCAAAAGGCTTTGTGAATTGACATCTGCTGCTGATAGCCTACAACTTAAGCCCCTTGTTGATCTCACTAGTCGTGCACTTGCACGGGTGATTGAAGGAAAGTCTCCAGAAGAGATACGAGAGATATTTCATCTGCCTGATGATCTCACGGAGGTCTTCTCTAGTTGCAAGAAGTTCTGCAATGCTTATGAAACCTGCTTTTGTTTGATTTCATTTTCTTAGAATTACTGCTTTTATGTTACTGAAACAGGAAGAAAAGTTGGAGCCTATCAAAAATACCATGGATGATCCGAGGATTCGGCTTTTAAATAGATTGTATGCTCGAAAGAGGAAAGAATTAAAAGAAAGGGAGAGATTAAAGGTGATCTTGGAAATTGTTTCCTGTACTGTTGTGTGGTTCCATAACAGGCAATAATGTTTGTGATAACTGCTTGAAAATGGTTATGCCCCACTGTAAAAGTTTGTGGTGTGTGCTATTTTTAGGACTCATTGGCTATATGTAAATATTGAGTGAACTGCTTGATAATGTTTACCACTAAATTATGTGGTATGACCTAGTTAAGACTCAGATTTCACCTTTCAATGGATTTTATAGAATATTGAAGTCGAAGAGGATCAAGCGGATGGCCGTTCTTTGGATGATCTCATGTCATTTATTAATGGAGGCAATGAAGGTATGTTTTTGTTTGTTATATTTCAATCTTCGTGACTTGTTTATTTCAATGAATGTTAAGATAGATGCTTAAAGTATAGAGGTGAAGAAAAGCTTTTTCCTTGATATTAACTGTGTTGATAATGAGTTCTCTGTGATATATTCTCTCATATTGAATCGGAAATAATAATGCCACAAGATATTGGGCCCAATGTACTTAACAATTGAGTTTGCTTTTATTTTATTCGTTCTTTGAACCTCTGTCTACTCTCCTCTGAGTCCTCTCCTTGTTTTATCATTTGAGGCGAAACATTTGATACACAGAAAGTTTGCAGATTCCAAGGCTAGTGCATCTTCTAAGCACAAAAAGAAGAATCGTAAAAGAAAAGATAATCACAAGATTGGTCCTTCAAACTGCATTGGTACTTCAAACAGTGCATCTTCTTCGAGAAATGGTGTCCAAAAACATAAGGCATGGATTACTTTTGTTTTCAGTAATATACTTGGCTTTAATGAAATATGAGAATGAAATACTGGTCTCATATGGCCCTCACCGCTTATAAATTGTCTGTGTTCTCATTCACCTGTCATAGAGAGCATGCATGAACGCCTTTGGTGTTTGGATTAACATCATTATATGCTGCAGGAAACATATGAGATTGATTCTGAGTGTAGCAATCCGTCATTTCATGACAGTCTTCTGCATGATCTTTGTCATGCCACGGAGTTGCTTGACATTGCTGATGACAGAATTGAACCTGCAGAAGACGAGTTTGATTGTTGTGATTTAGATGATGATATTGATCCTGCCTTGAAGGAAGAAATTGATAGGTGAGCTTGATGCTATTTGTCTAGCCTCATTCATAGAAATAGTTTTGTAGTGGGCTCCTTAAAAACCGAAAAGTAAATAGCCCAGTCTCTTAATTTGGAATCCGGTTGACTGCAATCACTGTAGTTGGTTCCGCCATGTTATGTCGTTCATTATTAGATACATACATGTATATGAACTATTTTGATATCATTTTGCCGGGTAACTTTCTCTTTGGTAGATCACCAGCTAAAAGGATTATAATGTTCTGTCACTGTACTTGTCTGATTGACAGGGAAGTGGAAGACTTTGCCAGACGATTAAACCCAGATTGGCCTGAAAGAATTCAAGATATTTTGTTTCTGAGTCAGAGAAGACCGTTACAGTTGGCTAATGGAAATTGTTCTTTGGGGGTGTTCACAAGTAAGTTCAATCTTCAATGTTGTGTAAATAGATTCTTGACATTTTCTTTGTCACATTTTATCATTCCTACTAACACATCTCTGAATCTAAGTTATCTAACAATATAGTATGACCCTTAATCTTCTACTTGTTATGATTGATTCATGATTTAACGTGCTGTCCAAGAGTACAACATTGATTGTAAACTCTTAATTCTAAGACCATTCTGTAGTTGTAGCCTGGTTTCATTAGATTTTGTTGCAATGTCTTGCGATTGGCTTTAGTGAAGGATGTATAACTATACCTGTAGTCCAATTTTGTGTTATATCTCTACAAGCACCGTAATGACATAATTGGTCCGATATTTTGCATAAAATAATTGCATTGACCCTGCACAGGTGTAGATCAGTGCCAGAAATGATACCGGATCATGCAAACTCATCAACTTCAAAATGTCTCTCCCCCAGAAGAATTTGGTCATTTTGTTCATGCTGTGTTGGTTATGATGTCAGACTCCAACCTGGGAAGTACACTGGTTTGGACTAACACTTGACGTCATTGATAACTTTTTTGAGATTTCTAGATATTCAATTTTGATGTTCTGAGCTGACCTCGTGCGTGATTACTGAACCAACGATAAGGGAAATAATATCATTATAGTTTCCAACACAAGCCAAGCCAATCTTGTAATATCTCTTTCTGTTTATTGCACTTTGGAGGTGCCTAGGAATGGTAGATCATGAAACATATTCACTAGAAGAATCGTTTTGTGGACTATCTTCTTTCTTTTGTTCTTCAATATACTAGTATTTATCTAGTGCATGGTAGAGCTGCTGGGGTTATTTACAGCCGAAAGAGTTGGGAAAAAGATGTAAATATCAGGAAGTTTCTGTAATCCTCTCTCTCTCTCTCAATGCAGAAATGCATGAATTGAATGGTGGTAATATATTTCGCTTTATTAGCTTCAAGATTTGATTGAACAGATCAGTCTTCATCAGTATTGTTAGCAGAAATACAGTTTGCACATGAGATCTTTTATTTAGGTCTCGTTTGGTACAAGTATGGGATAAGGCCTGATATGTTTGACTGAGATGTTTTATAAATATAAAGAATTAATATTCCGTTTGGTATGATGTATTAAATTCTCTGCAACACATAGTAATTATTGTAATTTATTGCTATAATTAGTTGCAATATTATTTATACCACCTCATAGGTAGTATACATAACAACAAAAATAAGTATTATTCATACGGGCCCGAATTTTATAAAGGGCCGTATATTTCATACCAAACAAGATATTAGGCCAAACAAGATATTAGGGTGTCATAGACATATTATACGCCCTAATCACCCCTACCAAACGAGCCCTTAATGTATTCGATGTCTCATTATTTTGTTCTTTTCTAATTTTTCGATGCAAAAAAACTTGTTTGAAATTTACAAACATAATATTATAACTTGTATGACCACTGCAATAGTTATTTTCGGTCTGTGGACATCTATTCAGGTCTCGTAAAAAGTTTTCATTTTATGTTCAAATACTTGTATAACTTGTAAATTCTAATTTAGATCTGTATTAAATAAAGTAGAATATGATGTTTGGAACATCATTAACTACGTATACGTGAGAAAGTGAGGAACATCAGTATTTTACACCTATCCGTACGGCACTACAGGTACACTAAAGCCTAAGATTGTCGTTGGTCCGTACATATAACGAACTGAAATCGTCAAAGAATCGTGTGAAGGAGGCGTCAATAATGTTGAGGTCGTCATTGTTCGTCCGGTTGAAGCTGCACGTGCGGGCAAGATCTGTGAGGCTCCCCTCTCGTCCATAAGTGCTTCAGATCACCTCTCTTGTTAGCCATCGTCAGCAGAGTGCCTGAATTATTGTCCATGCAAAGCTTGCTGATGAAATAGAATATGAGATTGAAATATGAAGAGATACAAGAGGTTCGACTTTAACCTAGAGTAAATGGAACGATGTAAAGTAAAGCTGGCTGGCCATGTCCATCCATCAGGTTCAGAGCCATATAGGTCACTAGAAGACCTGTCCCAGAAATTTAATATCAATAAACAGCTATTAGTGGCACACATGTTATTACAACACTATTTATATCGAGTTTTGATCATTGCTAGACTAGTTCCTCTTCTTGTGCCAGACCTTTAGACATAAAGCATTATCTGACAGATCTTGACCCGTCAAACTGTCCGTTTGTGCTCGGAAAATTCAAGGGCAACAGTGGCGGATACATTTGACTTCCATTAACATCGTAAGCTAAGAATTGAAGTATGCTTGTACATGTAAGAACGATCACGTACCTAACCCATAAGCCAGCATTGCCCACAAGAAGTATCCGGCTTTTAGGCTTTTCTTAGACAACCAATCATACCTGCAAGTACACAAGAATCCACGCCACACGATTAAAAGGTGAAAAGTTTTCGAATCATGCATAGACAGAACAAATCTCAATGAATATAGACTTCCAAATAGAACATTGGATAGGAGCATAAAAGGTGTCTGCAGTAGGAGGATGAAGGCGTCGTAGGAGGAGGTTTCTGAGAGAGATCTTTCTTGAAGGGAGAACCCGAATGTAGGTGAAGGAACAAAGTCATGTTGTAGAAGAGAAGATGGTTGTTGATACCTTAGAGAAAAAGTTACTAGTAGTCCTGGTATGATAATATCACCAAATCCGATGATACTATATCCGCCCCAAGGATCAAACATTCGAGGGATTTTGAGTAGCATGGGAATGCCGTCTTCTCCACTTCCATCACCACGAGCTACCTACATGAAAGAGCCAAGAACACAGTTATAAGGCAGCAGGGTTTCTACTGAGGCTGAGAAAACTTCATATGTTCAAGATTCAAACAACTGCTCACCACTATCATCACACTCTTATGGAACCACCGTTTGGACAAAAACACCCAAAAGATGTCGTACAAGAACGAACAACTCAGTAAAACTGTTCCAACCTGAGAAATCCAAGGAAGGACTGAAGATCAGGTCATTTAAATTAAAAAGATACATCTATCTAGATAGATTATTTTCATGCAACAGAATCATTTTTCAGCCCAAGCACATTTTTTGTTTGATACAAGTAATTTGAGAAGTATTTTGGTATTTTGATGCATAGTGTTTCATATTTTTATGATCAGGACTGATTTATTTCCCTTGACACAAAATCAAAGAAACGAAGATCCCATTACAAGCAACTACCAAAGCAATCCAATAGACCTTTTCGACTGCTCCATATATGTATGATAAGAGATAGAAAGCAGGTCGATTGATATGCTTATCCATAATGGCTTGATAAGAAAAACACATATTATCTAGTAAAACATGAGGTTCTATATATCATCTAGTATAACACAAGTCTCGATAACCACCTTGAGATTTGGAACTCGTACTATCTGGAGAACAGTTATGATCAGTGCAATTCCCTGTCACGGAGATAAAATTTAAGCTGAGCTTACAGTTTAGTAAATAGCAATCAGAGTCTACATAAAGAAACAACATCGAGAAACTTCCTTCTCCTGGTTAAAAAAATTACACCATAAAATGATAGATAGCATTCCACGAACAAAGTATAGTGATAGACAGAAAAATCGATCTTACAAGTATATCTTGGCCAATCCAAGCGAAGGAGGCACTTCGGTACACTGCCCATAAAACAGAAAATGCTATGCAAACTGGAGAAACAGCGAATGTCAGATATGATACAGATCCGAGAACAGGTACTTTAACAAACGACTCTGCAGCATGTTCAAACCATCTGAAACTATATTTCAGTAACGTAAGTCAATGCTATGAGAGCATAGGATGGCTGCAAATTTATTGAGCAAACAACAGTATGAATCCTCTGGGCTCCACAAGCAAAAGCACATCCAAACAAAAAGGTGTTTAGTGTCAATTGTGATTGCATAGTCCTAACTTGCAGTAGTTTTGCATCTAAATTGTTTTCAACGAAACATGCAATGTATAGATATTTGCAGTACATACCAGGACAAAAAGGCGACTAGACAAGTTTGCAATCCCTGTCGTACATAACGAAAAGAATCGGCGTTCAGTTCAGGTCAGACGTAGTAGTCCACATTTTCGTAAATTAAAAAAGGCGACTAGAAATTCCAAGAAATTTTTTCAGTGAATGAAGTACTAGAAATCAAAGGTGAGCCTATGCAACATACTATACTGACAAATCCCAAGAAATTTTTTCAGTGAACGAAGTACTAAGAAATTCACATAAACACACAAAAACAAAAGCCTATATTAGTCTGGTATTCTAAATAGTACAGGCATGCACAGTTTGAGTGCGTAAGCGATATCATACCTCAACACCACCTATGCAAAACACAACCACGAGAATTTCAATGAACCAATAAGACATCAACTTGTAGAGCATAACCAAGAAACATGAGGCAATCACGACAAAGAAAATTGCCGAGGTTGTGTTGATCTCGACCAGACCACTCGAATGGTCAGTATCGCTGGTCAGGTGTTCATCAAAACCATCCTGCTAGGTTAACATTAAACATCAGAAGTGCACATGGAATGGAACCCTATCTTTCTTCTAATGTTGAAGTCGGAAAATTATAGTGATTGTCGTACTGCACTACCTTTAAGAGCTTGTCCTGCTCTATAGCTGCTTCTCTAGCACTCCATGCAGACCAATAAGATGCACATAAGACAGTACCAACTGCCATCACCCATAAAAACACTTCAGCAACATCAACCAACGGGCGTTTGGGCGAGTAAATCTGGATGGAAACTGAAAATAACACCAAGCTCGTGAACAAGTTGCAAAATAGACAAACTGATATGAACCAAAATCTTTGTCAGGTACTCTGATGATCAAAATCTTTGGAAGTAGAAGCTTACCATGTGAACTGTTCCTCATGTTTTGTTTCAAGCTTGCACCGGCATCTTGTGGAAGCATGACAACAGGTATGCCAATGTCTACATCGGTCTCATTTTTCTCACAAACCATCTTGAAGAGTTCTGGACAATAGCACCATGACGAGGGAACCGTGAAGTATCAGCAGCGGTAACAGGAAAGCTATAACACTATCATGACCCTAACTCGAAAAAACTGTGGTATGCTGACAGAGAAGAGAGACCTGTCTGATTGTTTATGATCAGTAGAGCTGAAGCCCCAGCGGCTTCTGCAACATTTGCTTTCGTAACAAAACTGCAGTTTCCTCGGTGCACCAAGATAGCCTCGCCTGTCAGCTACGGAGTTGCAAAAAAGGGATTAGTAAGCCAATATATAAATGGAAGGTTTTGAAAGAATACCACAGGAAAAGAAAAAATGTTGCAGAAGTTGCAAATGTATCGGAGAAGAAGAAAAACCTTGTTCTTTGGTTTACTACAACAATCAGGAGGGTCTGCAAGAGAAACTATAATCTGGTTCGCGCGCTTCTCCTTTGATTCCAAGGTGGGACCGAATCGAGCACCAATACCCACAAATTGTGTGACTTCTTCACCATCTACCCAAATAGGTACTTTAACCTATTGAACAGTAATGAACTATAACTTCAGTTGATCATAAACTCAGAAACTAACACTTATATATTGTTATAATTTCACGTGACAAACGAGACTTTCTAAATAACGCATAAAGGAGTGAAGGAAAACTACAAATTCTATGGAGGAAGCCATATGTAACAAGAACTTGAGCCTCTGACATTGAGTTATTGACACAAGATGCCTCAATAGATTATATGGCCAGTATAAGTTGAAAAATGAGCTCCATATACTTATTTTACAGCTTGTCCAATCTTCTTGCAAATGATAAAATCTTTCTTAATTTTGTATTTATATAGATGACGTCTAAAAGGAGAAAATTATTTCAAGACTTTTTAACTTCTACAAGTTTAGTGAGAACTCTACTTTCCAAATATTCAAATTTTAACATCCTACTGTGAAAAAAAAAATAATAATCATTAAATATATTTACGCCTAGTATGAATTGGGCTTGGATTTCTTCTAATTTTCTTTCCTATAACTGTAATTCCTTTTTATTTGTTAATTCCAAAATCGACAGGAAGCATAGGATCTATGGCCCCATTAACACTAACAAATTCATAAGAAGGTTATCAGCTGAAGCAGAAACTATGTAAAACAAAATCATTCCCTGATAACATTTACCTTTCTTTATCCATAATGACAAACAGACCACAACGCAAGATTCAAACATCACAATTATAGGATAAAGGAAGATTGATATAAAATAATATATTTAAATGGTCAAGAAAATCTATAATGTATCATACTTTAATAATCTAAGATACAAAACAACAAACAAGTGTACATAATAAGCCTCCCTAGAAACAACCTTCAAGAATATTCCCATAAGCCAGGGGGGAAAGCATAATAAAAATTGTTGGCTCCAAAATAAAAAACAAAAAAATACCATCAACGACATAGAAAAATATTGACTACAACACCCAAAAGTCCCTTCTCTAAATTTTAAAAGAAAAAAAAAATCAAATACTTTAGTTAAAGAAATGCAAAAAGGTGTGACCTTTAAACTTCAAAGGAAAAATTAAGCGAGAGAGAGAGAGAGGGAGGAGATGGAGATAGTTTTACCAGCACAAAATTGTTGTCACAACCGGGCTTCTTGGGAGCAATATCATCTTGGTGAACTATGTCACCCGCAAACACCACGGAACTGCACAATAACAGAGCAACAGCAGGAAAATAACAGTAGAGAAGTCTGCCCCTGAACTCCATCAAAAATATCAGAGGTGAGAGATCAAATGGGTCAAATGGGGGGTCTTTGTTCTTTCTTGAATTCCTATTTTCTGGTGATATTATTGTTGAGATGTGGAGTAGTGGGAGACAAAAAGCATGAGAGTTGAAGTTGAGATATGTACAAAAGAGATGAGAGGAAAAAAGGAGAAAATTGGTAAGGGACTGTTTGGCTCTCTCTTGTTTATCGCTTTTTCTACTCTGTCACGACGATAGCGCCATGTTGTAACCGTTAAAACCGGTTTTTGACTTTATATATACAATTAGCTTTTAGTCATCGCGCAAATGGACGTGCATGACACGCGATTTATTTTTGAATTGAGATTCAGTTTTTTTGGATATGATTTTTCTCTCTTTTATTTGAATTTAACATATTAGAATTGTAACTTCAAATATCTAGATTGTTAATACTCCATTCGTCCACGATAAGTGTGATCTTTTTTCTTTTTCGTCCGTTGACAATAAGTGTTGTCTTTCGTTAAATGAAAATGACTTCACTCACAATAATCATAGGTCTCACTCCCCACTCACAATACATTTATCTAACCTACACTTCCACTCTTAAAGTCCGTGTCACTTCCTCCGAACCACACTTATCATAAACGAAGGAAGTACCATTTATGGTACCTCTTGTACCTTTGGGGCACGCACAAGAGACGGCAACGCAAAAAAAAGAAAAGGAATAAACATAGGAATATATATCATACGAAATAACATTTATACGTGTCGCAATACATGTTCACGTGGCAATATCTAGTAAAATGTGGATTTTCCTTCTGGACACTACTGGTGTCCAAGAAAATGGGGAAATAAATGATTTTTTTATTTTTTATTTTTAGTTTTATTACATCCAAATTGGTCTTATGGATTATACCCATTTTAGGGCTTCCAAGAGGATACAAGTTGCTAATAAATTCCTATTAGATCTACGCCAAACAAATCAAACATCAAATAAAATTATGTGCATAATTTAGGTCTGTCTGTTTGGATTAGTAATTTTTCAATTTGGCGGAGTAATATTGTTTGTAAGGATTCTATTTAATTAATATAAGTTTTTCCCTTTCAAAAAAAAAAAATCTCCCCTATTTGAACACGAAGCTTCTAGTAATTATTATATAGAACATACTAAAATATTTTGCATTACTTTTTAGATTGTGTACATGTTTGAGCTAAAGAAAACATGAGATGTTAGCATTATATATTATGTATAATGCATATTAAATTTAAGAAACACTAAATGAAGTTTTTATTTCAACAGAGTTCTTTAAGGTCAGAATAAAAGAAGTTTGTAGTATCAAATAAAAATGAGCATTTCATTTTTATTTTTATTTTTATTTTTTCGTGAGTGTGCTAGATCTTTGGCTCTAAAATGCGTAGGCACTTTCGGCCGTACGGATGAGAGATGACTCATCGAATCTCATGAGTTTTAAATAATTTGAACAAATTCAATTATAGGTAGCCGTACGCTTGCTGTCACATGGATTCATTTACACCCCTATATAAGGTGCATCTTGAATTTCATTGGTTGGTTTTTTTAATTGCTAATTAAATCTCAAATTTTCGATTTTGTTGTTAATTATACTCCATTTAAAAATGTTTCAATAATGTCTCAATCTTTTGATCTATAGTAAAATCATCTCCCATAACTATTTGCACTAATTTAGAGCAAGTGTTAGATGTCTATCCGAATTGAAACTTAAAAACGATTGATGATTTTTGAAGTCCATTATCTAAGCATTTTGCCTCCATGCTTCAAAGTTTGTCATCGGACATTCGGTATCAGAGCAATTTTGAAAAAAAAAATAGTTACATCAACTTCACGATTCAATTACTTCTTCACCTAATATCTAACGATAGAATTTATAACATGGGCAGAGAAACATGACAATGATTTCAAAAGTCCTCAATCAATTTTAAGTTTTGACATCGAATTGACAACTCCGACGATAGAATTGATATGCATTAAAAATATCACAATAAAATTGATGAGTTTAAATATTGGGATGTAACTAAAAAAAATAGCACTTCTATATGGTGGACCCCACTGTATGGTTGGTGTGGTCCACCATGTTAATATATATATTTTTTATTTTTAATTAATTAATACTTAATTAACTCTAATTAGGATTAACAAATCACAATGAGACTATGTTAATGGGACAAGCAAAAAAGGACAGATGAACCTTGCTATCGAGATGGATGGAGTACATTTTTTTAAAGAATGAGTTATTCTAGACACTTTGATATAGTAAAGATAAAATAGTAGTCATTAGGATAAAAATTAATTAATTTTTTGTGTAAATATACTATTATACTCTTAATGAATTTCAAATTTCGTCTAATTATGTGCATTTGTACTACTAAAACACAAATTCACTAGTAGAAATTTGTGGATTCATATTTTATGTTCATTTTAACTTATAAATCACAAATTCATGAGTAATAATTTGTGAGTTCGTGTTTCGGAAGACAGGTAGGGTTCTTTCGATTTTTTCTTTTTATTATTTATACATATTGTCGTTTGTATATTATCCTTTACTTCATCAACCTTGCGCACTCATGGATCCAAAAAGTTAATTTATCAACTTCTCGTGTTTCATTTTCTCTTTTTTATGATCAATCCAATCAGAAAAACGACACTACAATTAATATTAAGCAATAAAGATAAAATAGGCTGCAAAAAAATAAAAATTTTATATAAGAAAAAGGATTACCTTTTTATTGGGAAAAGGGTCCAACAAGCCCTTGATGTTTAACTTATGATACAAATAACTCCTTCATGTTTTTTGGTACAGACATACTCTTAATGTTAGTTATAATTAACATCCACTAGTAAGTAGCCTGTCGAAACTCGACGGGAATAACTTTATGTTTTAATTTATATGTATAAATTTTAAAAATAATTTTATATCTTATTTAAAAGTTGTGATATTGTTCGCGTTAATTATTAATCAAACTTTGCAAGTTAATTTTATTTCACGAATCTAAATTTATTATTCTCACATTTGATTCAATGTATATATTATCTAGAAATCACTAATCGAGGTTTTTAGAAAAATATGTATGAAAAATGAAAATGATTCCATGTAGACATCTTGATTAAATATATTTATTTAGTCTTCATAGGGATTTTCATTTACAAATTTTCTATAGATTATTATATATGAATTTAGAATGTACTCCCTCCGTCCCAATAGCAAGGTCTCAGTCCAAATAAGGAAATAATTAGTGTGTAATAAGGGAGAAATAGTTGTTGGTTAGGAGTACTACTTTAATTAAAATACTCCTTAATAAAGTGGAACAAACTTACTTTATACACTAAACCCCTTCTTCTTAATAACCGTGCCCAAAAGAAGTGAGACCGTGCTATTGAGACGGAGGGAGTATAAAATAAGGATTTATAATAATACATTCCGAAATTGTTATTATTTTAATATGTGTAATAGAATTAATTAATTAAATAGAGGAAAAGATAAATATGAGATGTGATTAATAGATAAACATGTGATATTTGAAAAATATGAAATTAATAAAATTTTAATTAATAAAAATAAAAATTAGAATATATATGAATTAAAATTAGACAAATTACCAAAATAAAGGAAAATATAGATTATTATATATGAATTATGAATGTATAAAATAAGGATTTGTAATAATACATTCCGAAATTGTAATTATTTTAGTATGTGTAATATATCAAATTAATTAAATAGAGGAAAAGATAAATATGAGATGTGATTAATAGATAAACATGTGATATATCAAGAATATGAAATTAATAAAAAAATTTAATTAATAAGAATATATATGAATTAAAATTAGACAAATTACCAGAATAAAGGAAAATCTGAACGGAGCACTGTGGATGGAGCCGCTTTATTTTCGTATTAGTAATAGATGTCCCTTATAACCATAATCAAATTAACGGTTAGATTTTCCGTTAATTTGAATATTGTGAAACTATTATAATTTGAATTTATATTTATAATTATTTTACTACTAATTTACCTATATAAAACCATAAACTAGCAAAATGATAATAAATCCAATGTCAATATATAAAGGGTTAAAAGCAAATATAGCCACTTCTCAAAAGTAAAGTGCAACTATAGCCTTTTTTTTTTTAAACGATCAAATATGGCCACTTTTTGGGATTTTATTGGTAAATTTATTGTTTTGTCCTTTTTGGTCGTGTATGCATGGTCGTATGTGCTGGTCGTGTTTGCAAATTTTCCGACAAATTTTTCGGTGACTTTTTTCGGCGGAAATTTTCTGGCAACTTTCCGACGAAAATTTTCCGTCGAAGCACACACGACCAATATAGTCGTGTATGCATGATCGTGTGTGTTGGTCGTGTGTGCAAATTTTCTGATGACATTTTTCTGGCGAAAATTTTCCGGCAACTTTCCGACGAAAATTTTCCGTCGAAGCACACACGACCAATATGGTCGTGTATGCATGGTCGTGTATGTATGGTCGTGTGTGCTGGTCGTGTATGCATGATCGTGTGTGCAAATTTTCCGGTGACTTTTTTTCGACAAAATTTTCCAGCAACTTTCAAACGAAAATTTTCCGTCGAAGCATACATGACCAATATGGTTGTGTATGCATGGTCGTGTGTGCTGGTCGTGTATGCATGGTCGTGTGTGCATGGTCATGTGTGCTAGTCGTATGCATGGTCGTGTGTGCTGATATGGTTGTGTATGCTGGTCGTGTATGCATTTTCTGTCGAAGCACACACGACCAATATGATCGTGTATGCATGGTCGTGTGTGCTAATATGGTCGTGTATGCATGGTCGTGTGTGTTAATATGGTCGTGTGTGCTGGTCGTGTGTCTATGCTCGTGTATGTATTTTTCGTCGAAGCACACACGACCAATATGGTCGTGTATGCTCGTTGGAGTGCTTTCAAAAATATTTTTGTCCTTAAACAATAGAAAAAATTGTGCATGAATACATATGTTCACAGGAAAATGATGAAAAAACATAAAAAATGCACCACACACGACTAGCATACACGACAAATAACATGTGAGGTCGTGTATGCTCGTTGGAGGCTTTTCAAAAATATTTTCCTCCTTAAAAAATAGAAAAGACTATGCATGAATACATATGATCACATGAAAATGATGAAAAAACATAAAAAAAAATGCACCACACACGACTAGCATATACGACAAATAACATATGAGGTCGTGTATGCTCATGTTAAACACTCAACCACGACAATCATACACTAACCATGCTTATATTTGAAGTCAATTTAGCAAAACTATAAAATATCTCAATAAATAAGTTTCCGTATTGTCAATTTAATGCAAAAAGTATCAAATCACATATTAAAATATTAGCATACACTATCATGCATACACCACCATGATCGTGTGTTATGATATGATTGCGTGTGCTAGTTGTGTGAGTTGGTCGTGTGTGCTTCGCTAGAAAATTATACGACCATGCACATACGCCCAACACACACGACCATATCAATATACACGATTATGCACTCACGATAAACACACACGTGTGCTTTCCCGAAAAATTTCCGCTGAAAAGTCGTCTGAAAATTACAAGATCATGCACACACGACCATGCATACACGACCAGCACACACAAGTATATCAACATACACGACCATGCACACACGACCATGCATACACGAGTCACGACCATATCAACACACACGACCATGCATACACGATCAGCACACACGACTATACCAACATACACGACCATGCACACACGACCAGCACACACGACCATGCATGCACGACCATATCAACATACACTACCATACACACACGACCAGCACACACGACTATGCATACACGACTATGCATACACGACCATTGAAGGGCAATATAGTAAGAGAGGTCATTATTGCTCATTTTAAAAAAAAATGGATAAAGTTAAACTTTACTTTTGAAAAGTGGCTATATTTGAGTAATTTCCATATATAAATATATATCAACATATGATATAGCTTGGATCCAGATTTAAGAACATCAATCCACTTGGAAAGTGATTTTTAACTTAAATCCCCTCAAAAAAGAAAATTGATTTTTAATTTAATTTTTAAGTTGGAACTAAACTAACCGAATTATATACATTTATAAACATATAATCTATATATATATATATATATATATATATATATATATATATTAAAACATAATAGTAAAACTATCTTTAAATCAATTTTGACTCTTTTAATCAACTTTGACCAATTTCTTAAGCAATTATTATTTTTTTTGCATCATTATCAAAAGTCGGTTATATTTGAGAAATATATGGGTCAGTTATTTGAGAAAAATAATGGACGTTAACTTTTAAAATCGATTATATAATAGTGGCAAGGAGTCAAGGACTCCTATTCACTAAGTTTTTAAGGTATTTAAATTGCAAAAATGTGAAATTGTTGTTTACATAAATTTATATTATCACAAATTATTGTAGAAAAATGAACATTCTTCTCTTTATTATTTTCGAAATTACTAAATTATTTATATTAATACTATATCTCTGTTGTGTGCATGATATCTTTCGATATTTGATTACAATATTGCCGATAAAGATTAAAAATAAATGACATCAAGTATTTGATAATTTTTTTTTACTAATGTAATAGTAGTACACGTACAAATTAACATTCGTGTATAGTTCTTAGATTTCTTTTTATTTTATTTTATTTATAATTTTTTATTGCTTTTTTAAAGTTTACTTTAAACTATTATGGCTTTTCATATAAACCTTAGGGAATTACTCAAATATAGCCACTTTTCAAAAGTAAAGTTCAACTTTAGCCTTTTTTTTAAAAATGAGCAATAATGGTCTCTCTTACTATATTGCACTTCAATGGTCGTGTATGCATAGCCGTATGTGCTGGTCATGTGTGTATGGTCGTGTATGTCGATATGGTCGTGTATGCATGGTCGTGTGTGTTGATCGTGTATGCATGGTCGTGTGTGTTGGTATAGTCGTGTGTGCTGATCGTGTATGCATGGTCGTGTGTGTTGATATGGTCGTGTATGCATGGTCGTGTGTGCATGGTCGTGTATCATGGTCGAATGTGCATGATCTTGTAATTTTCCGACGACTTTTCAGCGGAAATTTTTTGGGAAAGCACACGTGTGTGTTTATCGTGTGTGCATAATCGTGTATATTGATATGGTCGTGTGTGTTGGGCGTATGTGTATGGTCGTATAATTTTCTGGCAAAGCACACACGACCAACTCACACAACTAGCACACGCGATCATATCAGAACACACGATCATGGTGGTGTATGCATGATAGTGTATGCTAATATTTTAATATGTGATTTGATACTTTTTGCATTAAATTGACAATACAGAAACTTATTTATTGAGATATTTTATAGTTTTGCTAAATTGACTTCAAATATAAGCATGGTTAGTGTATGATTGTAGTGGTTGAGTGTTTAACATGAGCATACACGACCTCATATGTTATTTGTCGTATATGCTAGTCGTGTGTGGTGCATTTTTTTTATGTTTTTTCATCATTTTCATGTGATCATATGTATTCATGCATAGTCTTTTCTATTTTTTAAGGAGGAAAATATTTTTGAAAAGCCTCCAACGAGCATACACGACCTCACATGTTATTTGTCGTGTATGCTAGTTGTGTGTGGTGCATTTTTTATGTTTTTCATCATTTTTCCTGTTAACATATGTATTCATGCACAATTTTTTCTATTGTTTAAGGACAAAAATATTTTTGAAAGCACTCCAACGAGCATACACGACCATATTGGTCGTGTGTGCTTCGACGAAAAATACATACACGATCATAGACACACGACCAGCACACACGACCATATTAGCACACACGACCATGCATACACGGCCATATTAGCACACACGACCATGCATACACGATCATATTGGTCGTGTGTGCTTCGACAGAAAATGCATACACGACCAGCATACACAACTATATCAGCACACACGACCATGCATACGACTAGCACACATGATCATGCACACACGACCATGCATACACGACCATGCATACACAACCATATTGGTCGTGTGTGCTTCGACGGAAAATTTCGCCGAAAAAAAGTCACCGGAAAATTTGCACACACGATCATGCATACACGACCAGCACACACGACCATGCATACACGACCATATTGATCGTGTGTGCTTCGACGGAAAATTTTCATCGGAAAGTTGCCGGGAAATTTTCGACAGAAAAATGTCATCAGAAAATTTGCACACACGACCAACACACACGACCATGCATACACGACTATATTGGTCGTGTGTGCTTAGACGGAAAATTTTCGTCGGAAAGTTGCCAGAAAATTTTTGCCGAAAAAAGTCACCGAAAAATTTGTCGGAAAATTTGCATACACGACCATGCATACACGACCAGCACATACGACCATGCATACACGACCAAGAAGGACAAAACAATAAATTTACCAATAAAATCCCAAAAAGTAGCCATATTTGATCGTTTAAAAAAAAAAGGCTATAGTTGCACTTTACTTTTGAGAAGTGGCTATATTTGCTTTTCACCGTGAACCTTACATTGTAATATAATTTCAAAAAATCAATAATATTTAATAATCTTAAATATATATACATATGCATGATATTAGTCTAACGTAATAATTACCGCGCATCGGTATAGTAATTGATTTTTAAAGTATACCAATTCAATTATAATAAATATACTGTGATATTGTTCACAGGTAGGGGTGAACATTCGGTTATTCGGTTTGGTTTTGGTCTAAACCAAACCAAACCGAATAAATTAAATTTTTAAAAATCAAAACCAAGCCAAACCAAACTAATCGAATAACCGAACCGAATAAACCAAATTTTTAAAATTTAAAACCAAACCAAACAAACTAAACGGTCATGTATGTTCTAAATATTTCATCCAAAATCAACAAAAATATACTTAATACAATAAGACAATAATAATAATATTTTAATTTAAAAAATTAACATAACATATATATATATATACACACACATATTATAAGAAAAGCCAAATATGTTAAACGAGTAACAAAAAGATCGGTCAATTGCCTTGTTGCATGATGTTGATATCCGCGCTTTATTTCAAGTTCTATTGGGTCCAACAAGCTCTTGCGCTAAATTCTTTCAAATTATTTTTCATTATTGAGAAAAGTTATATATAAATATAATTAATCTATATATATTATATAAAAAATTAATATATATATATATATAAATTCGGTTTTCGGTTTGGTTTGGTTGCCAAAGTATCAAACCAAACCAAACAAATTAAATTTTTAAAAAATAAAACCGAACAAATCAAACAAATCGAACAAACCAAACCAAATTCTATTTTCGGTTTGATTTTCGGTTTTCGGTTATTTTTGTTCACCCCTATTCACAGGTAATTTATGTATATTTCCTAATGCTATTTCTTGAGTTTCAACGATATTTTTTAATATAAAAATATATTGAAAAATGGCAAAGAATTCGGATTTGCATCGACGCCACCAAGCTCACCCCACGATTTGATCCGTCTGAGCAAAACAGCGAAACGGCAAGATGATGGTCGATCTCAGCTCCTTCTCGGAGGAGAAATTCGACCCCAAGAAATGGATTAACGGCGCCGTTCAGCAGCGACACCCGCAAGATCCCATCGAGAAGCATCTCGTGGATCTGGAGATGAAGTTGCAGATGGCATCCGAGGAGATCGCCGCCTCTCTCGAGGAGCAGAGCTCCGGCGCGCTCCTCCGCGTCCCCCGCGCCTCTCGCGACGTCCTCCGCCTCCGCGACGACGCGCTTTCGCTCCGCTCATCCGTCGCCACCATACTGATCTCGCTCAAGAAGGTGCTCTCATTTCTGTCTTACATGTCGATCATCACAACAATGTCGCTGGAAATAATATTTATATTCGGTTTAGCTTGAAATTCAAAATTAGAGATGAATATATTCTGAAGCTGATCTGTAAGTTTTGCAAAATTTGGGGACTTGAATGAATTTGGATTTGAGTCTTAATTAATTGGAAAGCAACTAATGTTAGTTTCACACTGAAATTAGTGACAATCAGAGTAGCGGAGTAATTTGAAGGTGTCAGCTGAGTGTGAATTTGCAAATCAGAGCAGTTTGTTTGCTGACTTAGAATGCTGTGACATGAGTACTTAGTGTAATGACTACAATTGTTTGCTAATATGGTCGAAAGTAGTTACTTAGTGTGACTTGTTTGTGTCAATTTTATGTCGTGCTGCAGGCTGAGGGATCCTCTGCAGAGTCAATCGCTGCCCTTGCTAAAATTGATACAGTCAAGCGGAGGATGGAAGCTGCATATGAGACATTGCAGGTCTAATTACAATTCGAATTATGTATCTGGGACTCACCCAGCTGTTAGTCTTTTATTTATCGTTTCTTGTTGGTCAGTGGAAGTTATTTGTGTTGTTGAACAGGATGCTGCTGGATTGACACAACTAAGCTCAACTGTGGAGGATGTATTTGCCAGTGGCGATCTCCCACGCGCTGCAGAAACGTTGGCTAACATGAGACATTGTCTTACTGCTGTTGGGGAGGTATACTTTTCCTAAAACTTGGAAAAGTTTTTAAGTTTGTAGCTGAGAAATCTGTGGAAGAGCATCACCTCATGAATTTAAGATGATTAGGTGGCTGAATTTGCAAATATAAGGAAGCAGCTTGAAGTTTTGGAAGATAGACTGGACTCAATGGTTCAGCCTCGTCTCACAGATGCATTAAACAATAAAAAGGTAGCTTACATCGCTGTAGTTTACTTCTAAGGTGAATAGTTGTTCCGTTGTCTAGTCTCTTGGGTTTTGCTCTAGTGGTTGTCTTTTTCAGTTGACAGGGAAATTAATTTCCTTAATCTTTCTTTCATAGGCTAATGTTGCCCAAGAAATGCGAGGAATACTCATTAGAATTGGGAGATTTAAGTCTTTAGAGAGTTACTTCACGAAAGTCCACATCAGACCCATAAAGAAACTATGGGAAGATTTTGAGATAAGGCAACAATCTAGTAAACTTGCAAATGAGAAGAATGAAATGGAACAGTTCTCACGCAGTGTGGATTCACAATCAAATTCACCAACAATACCGTTCGCGCGATGGTTGCCAAGTTTCTACGACGAGTTGCTACTTTATCTCGAGCAAGAATGGAAGTGGTAATACTAGTTTAAGTTCTCATATTGGTTCTTATTGCAAGAGTTAAGCCTGTGCTGCTGTTGTTTTGTTTAAGGGACCTAGCTGTGCTAATATATGTTTTTCTTTTACAATTGGTACTTAAATGTGGATTGCAATGAGAAAATCATGAAAATATCCTTATTAATTTGAACCTTCTGTTTTGTGGCCATTCGTTCCTTATGTTTAATCTATATATTCTGGTCAACATAATATTAAATTGATTTTAATATGAATACAGGAATATGTTAAAATGGAAGAGACTAATATGCAAAAGAACATGAAGCAGTTTAGAGATAACCAACAGAATGAGCTTTATGTGACCTACTTCTACGCATCTATAATTGCATCCAATTTTGAAAAAAGAAGCTAAATAATGCATTCAAGTGTAATGTAATCCTACACACATGGCGTAAGCACCTCCATGAGCACCTAGTGTATTAGATGCCACCTGAATCATCATTTCATAGTGAAATAATAGGTGCTCACGGAGGTGAGCACGCACGCTGGGTGTGTAGGGATAACATTCCAATGCATATAATATTTCGCATTTTTTTTGTGAATGACTTTGTTGTCAATTCCTACCATTTACTTTCAAGGTGTTGGGAGCATGTATCTTCTGTGTGTCCCACTCTTCAGAATTTATCATCTAGCAGAGTAATAGTGTGTTTGATTGAAGTAGTACATTTTGCTCTTCCTCTTATATTAGTAGTAAAGTGCCGTGAGGCATGTTTTCTAGATTAATACTGCTTAGTCTTAGATTTATAAAGATATATACAGAACTTAATTTGACTCCGCTTTATTGTCACTAAACAGTTTTTATGAATTCTCATTTCTCTACAGGTGTATTCTTGCTTTCCCTGAAGATTACAAAACTCTTGTTCCTAAATTATTGATTGATACAATGTTATCCATCTGTACAAGTTTTATATCCCGTGTTAATCTAGCTACCGGAAACGTTGTCCCTGAGACTAAAGCGCTGGCAAAAGGTTATTCTTCAATTCTTTTTGTCTTGTATTCAGTTTCTGTTTAGAGCTCTAGATTCTAACAATAACAGTTTTCTGAGGCCACATATGTTGTTTTTGCATCTAATTGTTAATTGTGAATAAATTAACCACAACTCCTTGATGCGGTAAAGTACCCTAGTGGTTTATTCTGATATCCAGGCTGAGGAAGCACCTGGCTCCCGCTGACAACTAATTATGTAGTTCTCTAATTGTGAATATAATCATTTTTTATTGTTATGAATTTGGATATTAAGCTGTAGCTGACTAAGTGACAAATCAATACAACCTACAAACTAAGGAAATGGATGTTGATGCTATGAGGCATTAACCTTTTGATTCCTAAGTGAAAGATGATTGGCTAATTAGTTGTAATTCATGGAGTTCTATTATAAAAAATTTGTTTGTAAACCTGCACAAATTTAAGAAAATGGTAAATTTATAAAAGTTGAAAAAAGAATTACTCTTTTCTTTCCACTTTGATTTAACTCTTTTTAATTTTCCTTTCACCTCATCAAAGTAAATAAAGCCTTAGTTTATTATAATTAAAAAAATTAAATAGGTAGGATCATAAGCTGATATTGATGAAGAAATTGCGCATTTTAATTGGCGTAGAGACTAATTTGGTATGTTTCCTTATCTAAGTAGATGGTTAAGACTCTATTGATATGCGGGAATTTTATGAAATTGTGTCTGCTGTAAGAGTGTTGTTTACTTTGCTGGAAGAATATAACTTGGCTTCCTTATTAATTTGGTATTCTGAATCCAGTGAATTCTCTAGTTAACTGCATTTAAAAGTTTCTTTGGGGTCAAGGGATCTGATAAGTTGATAGTAGTCTTTTCATCCTTCATGTATATCTTGGCTATTGATTCGAGTTTAGTATTATAGTTTATAGTTTAATCTCATATTGATTTCTTCTTGCCCCTCTCTTTCAGGTGTATTGGACATCTTATCTGGAGATTCACCAAAAGGTGTCAAAATTCATACAAAACATTTAGAGGCGCTGATAGAACTACACAACTTAACTGGGAGTTTTGCCAGAAATATTCAACATTTGTTTTCGGATTCAGATCAGCACGTGTTGTTGGATACACTGAAGGCAGTCTACTTGCCGTATGAAACCTTCAAACAAAGGTAGGCTCGTTTTGTTTTTATTGCAATTATTCTTCTCACGATGCTCACTGACTAGTATTAAAACTGTTTTTCCACTACCTCTGTTCCCGGTTTGACTGGGTAGATATTTTGAGTCTTAAGATGAAGTTCAAAATTGATTTGTTCATTCTAAATAACTTTCTATGTAATTCTTCATGTAGATATGGGCAAATGGAGCGTGGTGTGCTGTCTGGGGGGATTGCTGGTCTTGATCTTAGGGGAGTCAGTACTCGCATTATTGGTGTCCAGGGCGTTGAACTCAGTGAAACAGTTAGAAGAATGGAAGAGACCATTCCATCCGTCATTCTTCTTCTTGAAGCTGCCACGGAAAGATGTATTAACTTTACTGGTGGTTCTGAGTTAGACGAACTAATCCTTGCCCTCGATGATGTAACACTGCAATACGTTACCATCCTTCAGGGAAATCTGAAAGCATTAAGAGCAGTGTGTGGGGTGGATGTAGCAGTGGATAATGTTGTAGGAAGAAAGGAAACTGGATCAGACAGGAAAGACGCAGCTTCGCATGCACGTAAAGCTGATTTTACGTCCAATGAGGAGGAATGGTCTTTTGTTCAGGGTGCTTTACAGATTCTCACAGTTGCAGATTGCCTGACAAGCCGAATTTCAGTGTTTGAAGCTTCGTTGAAGTCCACACTTACTCGACTGAGCACTAATCTGTCCTTCTCCGTGTTTGGTTCAAATCTTGGCCAGAAGCAATCACATTTGGATGACAATGATGGAACTGGGGGATTTTCAACAGCAGGAAAAGCTTCCTTGGATGTTGCAGCTCTCCGTCTTCTTGATGTCCCTGAAAAGGCTCGGAAACTATTAAGCCTCTTAGAGCAGGTACTCGTCATCATCCCCTTGGAAAACATATTTTTGATGCCATCCTATATTGTTCAACAGAAACTGATCATAAATCATTTGATCCAAGTATAAAGAAAATTCTAAAAACCTACCAATCTAAAGAAAGCAATTATATAAATCACATGAAACATAGAATAAGTGCTTCTTGCAGTCAAAATCCGGGACTGTTAACCCTTAACGAGTTTCCCTTGGTTCTTGCAGTCAAAAGATCCCCGATTCCATGCCCTTCCACAGTCTTCTCAAAGAGTAGCAGCTTTTTCAGAGGCAGTGAACGAGCTAGTTTATGACGTACTCATACTAAAAGTGAGACAGCACTTCAATGATTTATCTCATCTTCCGATATGGTCTTCTGTCGAAGAGTCAAGTGCTTTCCCCGTTCCAAGCTTTAGCGCCTACCCTCAGTCGTACGTGAACAATGTTGGTGAATACCTTCTTACTCTACCCCAACAACTGGAGCCCCTTGCTGAGGGTATTTCCAACAGCGACGCTAATGCTGAGGAGGCACAATTCTTTGCAACTGAATGGATGTTCAAGGTAACTCTGCTTGCTCATGACTTTTAACTTTGTACTCTGTACTTAATGTTAAACACGATTCTTAAATCAATAAAACGTGCATGTCTGTGAAATTTGAAGTGTAATGTTTTTGGATGTGTAGGTTGCTGAGGGAGCTACGGCTCTTTATATAGAGCAGTTGCGTGGGATCCAGAAGATAACAGATCGCGGAGCTCAGCAGCTGTCGGTGGATATTGAATACTTGAGCAATGTGCTCTCAGCTCTATCAATGCCCACACCTCCAGTTCTTGCCACATTTCATACCTGTTTTTCAACACCAACAAATGAGCTCAAGGATCTTGTCAAATCAGATGCAGGAAATCAGCTGGATCTTCCCACAGCTAACCTTGTGTGCAAGATGCGCGGTGTGAGACTCGATTAGGGCCCCATCGTCATTTCTGATGATCAGCGATTTTCGTATGGTGATCAACTCCACCTGATGGAGTCATCCTCAGTCAAACCACTGCGGCTCGTATTTTTCTCAAGGCTGAAAGCTGCTCCCTCCCAGTAGATTTTTTCGCACAGTATGATACTGTAGTGTACTGATAAAGGAAATATGAGATTGTAAAATGATAGTAATATTGAAAGAACTTTGTGGGAAAGTGTTTTTAGAGAACTTTGTTAGAAAGAAATTGATATGATGGAGAAAGGCAAAAATTAGGATTCAGAGAATTATGCTTTGCCTCTGGCGCCTTGCATTCCTGAAGCTATTTTATTTTTTCGAGTAAATAAAATATACGGTGAACTGTGAGATTAAACTCTTTATTGTCCTCCACTAAAAAAAAAAAAAAACCCACTTTATTGTCCTAATATGATAATTGTTTAAGTTATGGTAACAAGGCAATTTAAGTTCATAACTTTGTTCAGACCATAACATGATCTCATTCCATCAAGTTGGAGTTGAAAATTAAACAAATTTATATTTTCGCTCCCAATCAACTCTCTCTCTCTCTCTCTCTCTCTCTCTCTCCCTCTCTCTCTGTAAACATAAATTGGGTTATCAAATAGGCCCAATCCAGAATATAAAAGTTCATGGTCAAGGCCCATAAACTCTATAGGCCTACCCAGATAGGGCCATGGGGGCTCTGCGTTTCATGTCCAACAAACCCACGTCGTCGGCTGCCCTGTTAAGCACCGGACCTTGATCATTCACCGCTACGCACTGCGGCGACGCCTCCTACCATTGGAAGCCTCTAATTCTGGAGATTCCAGGCAAGGTTTTTGTTAATGGAAAAACAATTAAAATTTTATAGTTTTCGGAGATTCATATATTCTATGTGTGAATCAATGTTTGTGTGGTGGTATTTCTGACGAAGAATATCTTGCGTTTTCTGGATGAAAACATGCTACCGCTTTAGCTGTTGTAGAAAATCGGAAAATTTGTGAATGTAGGAAAGCAAGGATTAGAAGATGTATTTCTGGTCAAATTCTCTTTATTTGGTGCTTAGATGTGCATATTCATTCAACTATTTTGAGTTCATGGGCGCTGAATTTCATAATATGCCTTAAAAAATTTGTCTGTTTGGTTTAAATAGATAAAAATGGTGGCATTTGTGATAAAATCTTGTTCTGTGTTACGTTAGTCATTCTTTATTTTCTGATGCAGGATTGGGCCGGCTGAAAGACAATGTTCATTTCTAAGTTTTGTCGACTGGGAGCTCGCGCGATGAGGAGCCCTGCAGTAAGAGGTCTACTCTTTTGCTCTTTCTATTAATGCTAATTTAGACTTGCAAACATTATGTAATTATGGCAGACCACGCGAGGAGCTATGTTTTGCAGTAAAGAAATGGTTGGCTATGTTGCGTGTGTGTGTTTCTTTTAAAATTATTTTTCAGATTCTATGGCCCTGATTTAGTATTGTGTCTACTAAGTGGTGACTGATACATTTCCTTTTTAAACTTTGTACTTAAGATAATCCGAGATGCATAATTTGCATGATCGAACATCATTGTTTTGATCACATCCACTTTAGTTAGGGAAAAGCTCTGTAAGATAAAACAGCTTGCTTTAAGGTCATTGGGTAATATTGTGTCGGAAGGATGTAGAGGTCTACTCATGAATATATGAGTTTCATCGTGGACTGGATGTTTAAGTATTTTCATTTTATATGGTCTACTGAGACCTAGTAGTTATTTGCTTTTATTGTTTGTCTCCTGACTCTCCCGTCATTGTGAACCCTCCAAAACCGCATGTGCATGGCTTTTATGAAGCAGTTATTATACTCCGTGTCTATTCTTCTCCTGCAATATTAGTCCAACTCAATAATTTTTAACTTCATGTCATTAGTTATTATAACAACTCCTAGTACCTGCAGCAACTCTACTCAAAGACTTGTATGTGTAAAGGAATTCCCGGAACTCTGGTCTAGTATGATATATAATATTTTCTCTTACAATTTTTCGGATGTTGATCAAATATGAAGTGGTTCATACACAATTTTTCTGATAGAAGTTAGAATTTCGTCTCATATTTACTAGCAAATCTAAATAAAGCTTTTATTTCACTAAACTTTAGTCCTGTATTTCTGTTCACTCATTGCTCGTCTTCCTAGCAGCTCAAACTTTTTCATCAGCGGTATCATACTCCATGGCTCATAATCTGTATTTAAGAACACAGGTTAGTTATCTATTCATGAAACGTATAACTGTACTCCATTTGCATATATTCAAATGTCAAAAAGTTGGAATTACCTGTGTGGTAACTTCTGTTTCGCCAATAGATGTGATACTTTATGTAGGTTAGGTTGTTAATATCAATAAAGGAAAAATTTGGTAGTTCCAAATGAAGCTATAGACTTATTCACACTGCTGCCCAGAAAATTTGAAGCCTATGGATATGCCACCTTTAATTATAATTTATAATAGAGAAACTCTAAGGTGCATGAGGCCTTTTGCCTTTTCTGAAGGGCTCCTTCTACACATTCATTGTTAATCTAGATGCTATGCCTTAATGGTTTGCCTGACCTACGGAGTTGATGTTTCTCTCTTCTTGTGTTGTGATGCTTCAACATGCGACTTTTGACATTTTTGCTTCGCTTTTCTCATCATTTTTATGTTTCTTCATTACTTTTTCAACAAAGAAAATGGATGACACTTTCAATATCTGATCTGCTTATGTGATCAGCGTTAATCTGTTTGTCTTCTTCTGTATTCAGAGGCACGTATCATTGTGCACTTTTGCAGCTAAACTGGATTCAGAGGAAGGGGATGAAGAACCAAAAAGGTAATTCTTGTGCATTCTCTAAAACTTTTTGATTTTATTTTCTTGAGAGTTGAGATAGGAAAGTTGTGTCCCAGACTCCCAGCGAGTGAATCATTGTAATGTAGCGCTGAAGAGTTATCAACATTTTATTAGAGTGAGAAAGAAGCAATAATCTGATCAGGGTGAAAATTCTGCACTGCAGGAAATTTTTTTTTACCACGCACGCTCTAACAATACATTTAGATTTGTCATTTACTATAACATTGCTTGAAATATGGACTGCAGAATAAATGTAACATTTGTGGACAAAGACGGAGAGGAGAAGCATATCAATGTCCCTGAGGGATTTTCGATGCTAGAAGCTGCTCATGACCATGATATAGATCTCGAAGGTGAATATATATGATCTATTGCTTCTGTTCTGCATCTCATGTTGTGAGCTAGCACTAGTTGGCAGGTTGAACCTTTGCGGCTCTGCTAACATCCGCAAATTAAATGAGTAGTTATGATTATTAGCCTAATTGTATATCATGAATTGATGGCAGGAGCATGCGAAGGTACAATGGCTTGTTCCACATGCCATGTTATCGTGATGGTAAGCTACCACCTAAAATGCGCACTTATCGCACAACACACTGATACAGCCGAAATTTAGAAGATCATCGACTTGTGCAATTAACTTTTGATGCATTTGGCAGGATGTAGACCAATATAATAAATTACCAGATCCAACCGATGAGGAACTTGACATGTTGGATCTTGCATTCGGCCTCACAAAAACGTAGGTTATTTGCTTGATACTGAATAGTATATTCTTTTCTGGAAACTATTAACCTATGACAATTTTTCGCAGGTCTCGCTTAGGCTGTCAAATAATTGCAAAACGCGAACTTGATGGACTCCGTCTAGCACTACCTTCTGGTACGTAGAATTCTATGATCTGATCAGTACAATTAAAACCGCCCATTGTCATTGAATCATCTGTAGTATAGTTTTATACGGAAGATGAAAGAAGCCTGAGAGTATTTTTGTCTTTTCATTCAATTTAAATTATTAGGGTTCATACTTTTTTGTAGTGTTTTCTTTTCCTTTATGCACAGTATTGTAATGTTTTGGATATTACGAAACCTAGATTGCCCAATTCTTCAAGTTTTTAGTAGGTACGAATTCTTACTGTCACTAAGTTTTGTTCTAGTTTGGGCCATTTATTTCGTACAGATCTCGTCATTCAAGTAATTGAAACACGATTCATAAAATGATTTATATTACTGGGATCAGATATAGTGTTAAATGGATGGTCTTGTATAATATTATATCTGTTGTGGAAATATGATTATTTTGTTTTAGAAATATGAATATATGAAGTTGTTACGATAAAGTTTGAAACTGTATCCTCTCAAAAAATAAATAAATTAAATGTATATATTTAAAATAGTTCGCAGAAAAAAAATTACCATTTTTTAAAATAAAGCAATAGCATCTTAATCTTTTGTGGAGATATTAGTTTATGTCCCGACCTTATAGCATTTTTAAGGGTCAATTGTATTAAAAATCACAATGTTTGATTAAAGTTGTAAATTAAACAGTAACTTTAAATCTATGCAACTAACACGCAACCTTTTCATTTTATTTGTTTTATTACATTCTTAAATTTCTCTAATTAACTGAGGTTAACATGTCGGTCTGAATTTTCCTACGTCGTGAACATGATTCCTTGCAGGTAAAAACAAACATTTTGGAACCGATTTTTATGAAAAAATAAAATAAAAAAATAAGACATTGAATTGATGCAAATATAACATGACTTTTGGAAATAGTTGTTAAAAATACTCCCTCCCATTTTTAATATAAGTCTTTTTAGACTTTTATAACTTTTGCAAAATATATGTCTTTCTAGCTTTTATTAACCTCCTAAATCCACAATTGCCCTTAATTAATTCACCTCAAATTCACATTTTTCACTATTCATTAATTTCAATTCATCATTTATGAAGGATAAATTTGACAAAATAAACTTTTCTTAATTTGTGTGCACAACTCTAAAAAGACTTGTATTAAAAATGGGAGGGAGTATTTCTCAACATCCCCAAATTTCAATTTTGGTCGTTTTCAATAACATCACCCAATTTTATGGTTATGATTACAATTGAGTTTGGTTATTTTGTTTCAAGATCCTCCAATTATAAGGAAAAAATTGACATAATTTAGTTTTGGCTTTGTTGAATGCAATGTCTCAACTTTCACACGTCTCCGCCTTTGTTGAATGAGAAGGAAGGTTTGCTTTGGGTAACTTCATTCATGTATTCTTTTAGGTAAATCCCCTCACATATGCACGGCAAGGTAAACCTTACTTAAAAAAATCATGTATGACAGGCTCGTTATAAGACGACGACAGAATTCACTTTGTCGTCTTTAAGAACCAAATATAATCAAATGAAAACATGATAATACTAAGTTCAACGACCTAATTGAATAAAACAAAACCTCAAAAACTCTTTACAAAAAGATATAAAAGTTTAAGACCTGTTATTATATTATTCCATTTGTTAAAAAAATCCATACATAAGCATGCATCTTCATTGACACCTACTCTAACCTAAGGAGCCTTCCAACATTGAGTACGAAGGAGCCTAAGGGTTAATATTTCACATAGCAACACTCAATTACAACAACAAAGAGGCATAGGGTTAAAGCCAGATGGGATCATTTTCTATTCTTGGAAGTACCTCATACGTGCAGCCTGCTAGAGGTCGTCGATCCAGTCACCGTATATCTTGCTAATTTTGTCGGGGCCCTTCCATTTCTGTGTAAGCCTCTGTCCGCCATTCTGAACCACATTCGACAATCTTTGTGCTGGAACTCCGAGGTGATAGCCATCAGAATGAGGAGTGGAAGCAAGAGATGCAACAATGGTATCGACTGAAGTTTTAGTAGGTAGTGTTCCTTGCTTGCCATCAGGAGTAGAAGAATCGTTACCTTCTGAGTCCAATCCACCAAAATTATGCAGTTCTGTAATAGAGATTTTGAAATTATAGATTAATTGGCTATTATATAAGAAAATTAAAACAACCAATAATAATAAAGAAGACTTCTGTTCATTAAAAGTTATGCACAGAAGAAAAAGTAAACTGCTAAACTTTTTGCTGGAAGGTTGAATCTATAGACAGATTCTATTAGCTTTACAAGGTAACGTCACAAGTTAGGATTGACACGGACAATGTCAAACTATAGATCTTATGTATCCTACAAAACATCTAAAAAGAATTTTCATCGGGTTCTACAGCCCAGGGCCAAACGTATATGTAGATGAGTTATTATATACAAATCAGCAGATATCAATAATTGATTCATCATTTCTTTGCAGCTTAATTTACCTTTTTCACCACTGTCAAAGCACAGAAGAAAAAACATCGAGAACTGAAGGTTTAGTAATGGCGGTTCAAGTTGTTCACAAAATGACTATATATATAAGCAGCATATTGACCCCTATAGCCAGCAGAAACCTATTTTCTAAGGAAAACATGGTTTTTAAATGAACTAGATGCTACGTTATATTTCTTAAACATTTTGTTACGGCGTGTTTCGACTGCCGTACTTTTTTAACGGTATACTAAAATCCTCAACATTTGCTAGAATACAAGATAATGATTAAGAAAATTATCTTGCACAGTAATTAAAAAGCAACCTCAGATAGAATATCTAAAATATCATTGACTTGGGATACAAATGGATGCAAAAATCTCATGCTCGACATGACAGTAAATTAAAACCTCAACATAGAACTCGAGCGTAATAAGAATTTATACCTGCAGAACCATGGGCGAAATGGCACTTGCTACCAAAGGGGCAATACCCTGTAAGCTCCCACTTATTACAAATCCTTGTTTTCCAATTTGATGGCTTCAAGATTGTTGATCCATTCGTGCTAGTCCCGTTCCCATATCCACTACCACTGCCAGGGCCTAAGCTTATTGCAACACTTTCTCGGGCTCTTGACTGCTCATCGTGAAGGAAAGTGCAATTCTCACCATAAGGGCAGCCTTCCTCAGTAAAAAACTTCTTGCAATGCCGACCTTTATATGACCTTTGTGTCTCGTCAGTGACTCCCACAATCGGTATCTGGAATTCCTCCCTCGGCTCAGATGACACTGCTCGGTCTTCCTCATGTGCAGCCACAATCTCTTGCCAGTTAGGGGGTGGTTTCCTAAGTTCTTCGATGCTATGTGCAAAATTACAGTTGGTGACATACGGACAAGTGCCAGCTCGAAACTTGCAGCACAGTTTCGTCTTGTAAAACATCTTCCCAATTGCCTTCGACCTGTTAGAGGACATCATCAAATCCCCTGATTGGGAACTTTTGGATTTTTTACTTGGAGGCTCACTTCCTGACCTCCCCTCATAATTCGAATTCGAATTAGTATCAGCAGAAGCTTCACCATTCCACATTCCATAGTCATCCTCGGTAGCCCAAATTGCCTGATCACTCGAACCCGAACCCCAATTCTCACTACCACCATTACCGGAGCTCCCAGTAAGAATTTGCACTACATTCCCATTAGAAAATCCATTTTCTCGCCAATAATCCATTGCCAAGAACAATCTGTAGTCAAATATATTCCCACACCAAGAAAACAAAAAAAATCCTACAAAGGCAAATGCCCTAGCAGTTTCTAGTAAAATTCTAGCATTCTTGTTGTCTTTACACAAACGAAGGACAAAAAGGAGAAATCTTTTTGCCAAAGTGTACAGAAATACTATAAATTAGCTAAGAATTACAACAAGTGCATAAGTTACTACGAAATCACACAATCACCAGCTTTTCCTCAACGGTGAATTTTCATTTCACTAGAACCCTACAAATTAGCAAGTAGAATCTGAAAATCAGCCTATTATAAGAACATCAAACTAGTCAAATTCAACTTGACAAGTTGAGTTCTTATGTAGGAATGTAAAAAAATAATCTTTATTGCAAAGAATGAAAAAGTAAGCATGCATAACCAGAGCTTTGCTGCAGAAATTGAAAAAGGGAAGTTCTTACCTAAATTGGAAGTGGGTTCCAGATCTCCAAGAATACACTTGCAATATTTCACATAGGACAACACTAGAGTAATTTTAAGGTTAATAAATTACTGTAGAGCTGCGTTTTTCCTGATGAGATTGGCTCCTGCTTAAATTAGCAGAAATTAACTGAAGCAGATGAGTTTGGAGGGAGAGAGAGAGAGCGAAATTATGATGAAATTGCTACGCGTTCGAGTGTTAATTTCAAAATAGTTTTTTTAAGTAAACATTGAGATTAAGATCTGTTTGGTTTCACGGACAGGAGGAAGACGGTACTGAGTTACTGACTGTGCCTCGAGCCAAACGCTGCCTATCCACTTTGGCCTTACCGTAGTGTAAGTTTTTTTACAAGACAGCTCACGGTGAAACCAGTTAAAAATCTCAATTTAAATTATGATTTTATTAGATATAAATTTGAATTTAAATTCTGTAATTAGTCTTACAAAATTTTTTGTGTTTAATTAATAGGTGCACGCACTCACCAACATCCAGATCCATACATATGCAACTCCAAAAGCGTATCTATCAAAAAATGGTGCAAGGCCAAAAAAAAAAAATATTGTGTAGTAAAACGGAATAAAAAAAAACTTAATCAGCGCGCAAAGTTTATTTGATGAAAATGGGGGGTTTTGCATAATTTTATAAGAGTTAATTGCCGGTTTGACACGATATTTTAACATCCTTTTAGTAAATATCAATTGTTGCAATTAAATTATAATTTTTTATTTTAAAAAATAATTTTAACACTCCTACATTTTTTGTGACGTGCAATGTGTGTCGGTAATTTTGTAATTGGATAAATAAAGTGAAAAATTGAATGTCCTCTAATTTTATTTTTTTTACATTTATAATTTAATAAATATATGGTTATAATTAGGATAGTACACACCCAACTAAGTTTGGCTCGATAGCCGTAGCCAGTGCTTCAAAATAATGCATATTATTTGTTAGCAAGATTTTCAACTCGATAGTTAATCTTGACCAGAAGTATAAATGTTGGAGTATAGAGCCTGAAATGAAGTGAATCATTTCACAATTTCGGCGATCCAACTTACTGCTGAGTCGGCGGGGGTGCCCCACTTGCCCAAATTTTTGGGCTGTCGTATAAATGTTTTTTGGGCTCTACGCGATTTTCTAGTTCTATTAGAATTAAGGCTCAATTGTTTGTTATATATAGTTGTTTTCTCATTGTAAATTGTATCCGAAATATATAGTGAAATCTCTAGCTTGGCATCGCCCCCAGACGTAAATACACATCGTATCGAACTGGGTAACAAATCTTGTGTCTTTTTTCACTTTCGTGATTGTGTGTGCATGTTTATCTCCTAACAATAAATTCATTCAATTATGAATCATGTTTAGCATTAACAAAATTTGGCTCAACTTAATAATTCAAACAACTCGAGTAATCCTTTGAAAATGATTAAATACTTTAAAAAATTACGAATTGTGTCGAAAGTGTGTCTTCAAATTAACCGAGATTCTATCTCGGCTTTGGTTTCGATCCGTTTCAATTTCAATCGAATTCAACTTGTTTCTTAGTTTGGGTCTAATGAATAAATCGTTTTTTTTTTAAATTGAAGTAACAAAAAATTTTGGTCCGATCTACCAATTAAATATAAACTAGAGCAAACATAATCAAGCAAGACAAACATAACATTTTTGGGTTTGACAATGCATAATAATTTAAAATATATTAGCATTATTTTCAGTCGATTAGATCAAAATCGAATTCATGCATTCAAAATTCGAACCAACTGAAAAGTCAATTGACTTTGTATTAATCAATAAGACCCATCAAAACTTATGAATTGAGTGCAATTTTTGGTGTTTGTTATGCTCACCCCTATATTTAGGATCTAACTGGAGAGGGTGGTGTGCTCGGTGATGATTTTCATGAGTTCTTACATGTCATTCAACGCAGTTTTGAGTTTTTGCTCACAAGCACGATACAATTGCTCATTACGTATTTTCACGTGAAGTAATTGGAAGGACATCAAACTTTTGTTGTGGTTATGACCATTACATGCAGACTCTCGAGGTTCTAATATCATTAAAAGAAATCATAGAAGAGATTTACATAATTGCAAGCCTTATTAAGAAAATTTTATATGATCGGGCTTGTTTGCTAGGAGTGATTAGGGTGTATAATATATATTATACACCCTAATATTTCGTTTGGTACAAAGTATGGGGCCCTTTATAAAATTCGGGCCCGTATGAGTTATACTTATTGTTGTTATTATGTTATACTATCTATGAGGTGATATAAATAATACTGCAACTAAATATAAGAATAAATTACTATAATTTCACCCTCTTACCATAATTAATATGGTTTGCAGAGAATTTAATACACCATACCAAACACAATATTAATTTTTTATACGTATTAAAACATCCCACCTAATCATATCAAGCCTTATCTCATACTTGATTAGGTGGGATGTTTTAATACGTAATAAAGAATTAATATTGTGTTTGGTATGGTGTATTAAATTCTCTGCAAATCATATTAATTATGGTAAGAGGGTGAAATTATAGTAATTTATTATTATATTTAGTTGTAGTATTATTTATACCATCTCATAGATGGTATAACATAATAACAACAATAAGTATAACTCATACGGGCCCGAATTTTATAAAGGGCCCCATACTTTGTACCAAACGAGATATTAGGGTGTATAATATATATTATACACCCTAATCACACCTAGCAAACAAGCCTTAGAGTATTAATACTATGCAATTCAATAAAGGGTAGTGCTATTTGGACACACTGTGACTAGCCACACAACCTAAAAAAGGTAATATAGGTTTTGAAAAAGAAAATATACCCTAATTGAGGAATCATAAACCCTAAGGGAAAATGTGATTATTTTCATTTTTACAGTTAACTTTCCTTTTTCTTACGCCTATGGCCGGCTACAGTGTGGCCGAATAACTTTATTGTTCAATAAATTATCATTTTATATCATGCCCTTCATAGAAATATCAACTTATAAGTTATGAAAAAAATTGTGTACGTGTTATTAATCCGAATCAAAATACATTAAATAACGTCTGCAATAATTAACCATTGCATATATATACATATTTTATTATACTTGAGCGCATTTATCTTTGCCTAAATACCTGAAAATATACCCACACACTTATTGCATGAAAATACGGTTATGATAACGTACAATGAGTATCACAATTCACAGTCACAAACCCCTCGCCTACAAATATCTCCAAACATCACACAAGCAATAATTCAAATTTCTAAATTGTAGTAACAATTTATTTATTGTTACCTCAAAAGGGCAAAAAACAATTTATTAATTCAGTACCAAAATACGAAATGTCCATGCCGAAAGGGCCCCACACCTTGTCACCGTGCAATACGTGTGAACCGCACGTCCGAAGATAAGTCCCTAACGCGTGCCAACTCCTCCTACACGCTTCCCTCGTGCGAAACCCTTCCCTCTTTCCTCCGCCGCACCGCCGCCGTAAGCCTGCCGAGATTTTTATGCCGTCCCGTGAATTCCGGTGGTCCGGCAGCTGTCTTCGTCTCCGGTCTGTTAACTCACCGGAACTTGGAGTGGATAATTTTCCGACGACGTTTGTCTGGATCCGCTTGGGAGCGGTCTGAGATCTTTCCGCAGAGCGTGGAACGACGTCTGAAGTGAGTTTTGGGTTTGCTGAACTGTTTTATGAGCTAAATTGTGTTCAACTCTGTTGTATTCACAAGTTTTTGGAATTTTTTTTATATTTGTTATGGATTGATTAGTAGAATTGCTCATTTATTTTTAGCTAATTTTCGTTTTTTAGAAAATTAGCTGAAGAATATTGAGACTTATCATAGTGATATACATGTTTCTCTCTGGATTTCTTGCTACTTAAACTTGAAGAGTAATGCTGCAGCACATTTATTGAAGCAAATACGTCACTAGTTGAATTTGTTGTGGAACAACAGAAATGAAGATGTTAAATATGTCAAAATGCCAGTAGACCTATGTATGATCGTCTGAAATTTTTTAGCATTTATAAGGATTTCTGTTCTACATGTCCGGACGTTTAGGCATTTATTTGAATCTGTTGGTTATATCCATTCTTTATGATTCCATTGACTTTGTTTCTTATGTTTCTACTGTATAAATTGAGCCGATCAGCAGGATATCCTGAGTGCGAATGCAAACACCTGCGTTCCATGGGAAATATGGCACAAGTAAACTATATTTAAGGTGTGAAGGTGGAGGTTTTTTCGTCACCATGACTAGTTACTGCAAAACCTGTGCTTCCTTGAGGAGAAGATAATCAAGAGATTCAAGGAAACTGAAAAAGCTGATGGCAGCAGAGATGCATAGATTTGGCACAAGTGAAGAAGATGATGATGAAATGGGGATGGATGTGAAGGAGGAAGATGATGATGACGACGAAGATGAAGAGGCGAACATGGTAACCCCTACTGTGGTGGGTGTGGATGTCGGTGTTTTGTCAACAGGTGGTAGTAATAGGTATTTGCATCATCAGCAATATCAAGATCCGCCAACTCCACAGGGAGGAGGACCGCGAAGGTGTAGGCCTCAGGAAGAGAAAGAGAGAACCAAGCTGCGGGAGCGACAACGTAGAGCCATCACTGCAAAGATATTGGCTGGGCTTCGTAGGCACGGAAACTACAATCTTAGAGTCAGAGCTGACATTAATGATGTCATTGCTGCTTTGGCTAGGGAAGCAGGTTGGGTTGTTCTTCCAGATGGAACCACCTTTCCTTCAAGAGGGCAGGTACCAATCATTCTTGCTGTGCGTAATTTTTTATTTATGAATTCTGCTTTTATACTTGGAAAGATTATAACATTCTTGCTTGATTGATTCACAGGGTTAGTACTGGTATGCCTTTTACTTATTCAATTTTCTGTATGTGACTTTATATATATATATATATATATAATTATTCTCTATGTCACAAGTATCCTTCAATTTGGGCAATGCATCCTTGTTTAGACATTATAACATTGGCACAGGGGTGATGTAAGTGTTGGATCACTTGATTGATTGGGTAGAGTTTTTGAGATGCAACTCAAGAACTCTGAGATTTGTTATTAAAATGAAACAACTGCTAAAGGTTTAACTCATCCAACATATTTTGATTATCTTTCACCCAATTTATACTAATGTGAAATCAAGTTTCTTTGATATCTACCGTGATATGTTTGGCTATGCATGCTGTAATATGTGCAACTGGGGCGACCTTTAAGCTGAAATATACCTACATCCGACACCCCTAGTAAAAGTGGAGTCTGTGTATTCTAGTTGTATGAATATCAGTGCTTGTGAATCTGATTTTGCACTGATTTCATTTTAATATCAGCAGGCCACTCGACCTACGGGTGGGGCACAAAACACAGCTGTGACATCATCTTCTTCACAAATGCCAGCACAACATACTTCTCCTACTTCCTTGAGAGGCATCTCTCCAGCCTATAGAAGCACTGTTGATTATAACTCAGGTAACTTGAAGGGTGTTTTTGTGCCCACTTCATCTCCTTATGAAGTATCCTCCAGCACCAGAAGTCAAACATCAGCTATGATTGGGGATGGAGGAGAGCTTCCGAATGATCCTCTTCTTGGAGGTTCAATTGATTCAGTTGACAATAGACAGGCACGAATTCTGGCTTCTCTAGATTGAATTCTTTCACTAGCATCTTCTTAGGTGCATTAAACGTTGCCTCACTTGGGGCATCACATGACAATTTGTTCTGAAATTCGATTGTATTTTTAGTTTGCGTGATATGCAGCTTATTGATTTTCATTTTGGTTGCCTTTCTATTTACCTAGGTTGTCGACATGCCGATGAAATTACATGAGCGGGATTTTTCTGGTACCCCTTATGTTCCAGTATATGTTATGTTGCCAGTGAGTAAGCTAATTTTTCTGACAAATCACCTTTCTTTTTACATACAAGTCTAGTTTTATCTAACCCTATTCCTATAGAGTCAATATATCTTTGTTATCTCCTTTACTCTGTAATTTTGCTTGATATTGACTGCTTTGGTAAAATGGCATGTATTCTTGGAATGTTTAAGGCTTGTTTCTTTGGTCAATAAAGTGATATTCAGAGCACCAATTCATTTTGGCTGTGGTTGGTTGTCATTTTGATGAACTTTTTGAAGAAAGACAATTATTAATGCCCTAAACATTTTGGTGCCAGTTGGGTGTCATTAACATGAAATGCGAGCTTCTCGATCCAGATGGTCTAGTGAAACAATTGAAAATCCTGAAATCAATTCATGTTGATGGTATTGTGGTCGACTGCTGGTGGGGTATCGTTGAAGCGCATGCACCTCAGGAGTACAACTGGAATGGCTACAGGAGGTTATTTCAAATTGTAAAGGAGCTGAAAATGAAACTGCAGGTACTTTGCATGTCCTTGACTAAGAATTCGGTTATAACATCTCTTTCAAATTCCTACTTGCACATGCTTCTCTCTAGTGGTAGTTTCACTCATTACAATATGCAAAAAAAGTCTTAATGTTAAAAATCATGAACTGTTCAAAGATGCTAACAGTTTCTTAGATTATGTTTCATGTAGAGGAATGGGTTTATTGAATCTGAAATCTCGTGGATGAATATTACATTTCTTGGACCAAGTAAGTTTGAGAAAATATATCCGAATAACCTATTTCTGAATAATTATTTATTTAACGAAAAAGAGGAATTTTCAGCTTATCACATTTAGTTAACAGTCTAAGGTACTCTAAATAAGTGCACTGCTCGTCTTTAAGTACATAAGAATGCTACTTTGACCTGTTTGTTGTTTCTCAAGTTTATTTCTTTGAACTTCTCAGTTATTGGTTAAGATTTAATATGAATACAGGTTGTTATGTCCTTCCATGAATGTGGAGGTAATGTTGGGGATGACGTGTGTATTCCTCTGCCTCACTGGGTGGCTGAAATTGGTCGAAACAATCCAGACATATTTTTCACGGATAGAGCTGGAAGGCGGGACCCAGAATGCTTGTCTTGGGGAGTTGATAAGGAACGAGTTTTAAGAGGTCGAACTGCTATAGAGGTGATGACTTAATATGAAGTAGTGGTGTTTATCTCGCTTTTGCCATTACTTTTTAACCATCAGAATGTAGCTTGAACATATCAGTTCTCCTGTCCATGCTTTATTTCGCATTTGTTAACTAGTAGAACTAGTGTAGAAGAGAACTGAAGCTGCTGCACAAAGCTTTTTACTTTTTCTTTTTGCTGGTGATTTTCTCTTTGATCTGATTTGGAGACCGGTTTTTGGAAGCGGTGCTTTCTTAAAGTTATACTCCCTCCGTCCCCCAGAAGTATGGTTAATTTGTCATTTTGGGACGTCCCCCATAAGTATGGTTTGCCATTTTAGGATATGACCCCACTAACTTTCTAATATTTTAAACCTCACAACAAATCAAATAGGTAGGTCCCTTACTCCACTCAAAATACATCTACCCATACTTTCTTAAATCCCGTGCCGCCCTCCCACAACATACTTTTAGGGGATGGAGGGAGTACCTTATATTCACCCACCAGCTACAAACTTGATTTGTTAATAGGAAAAAAATTGTCCCTAAAATTACTTTGAAACCATCCATGCTTGTTACATCACAAAAATCATTAAGATGGTTGTGATGTTATTTACTAATAATTAACTAGTTCGCACAGTTCCATTGATCTTATAATTTGCTTAACTGTTGTAGGTCTACTTTGATTGCATGAGAAGCTTTCGGGTTGAATTTGATGAGCTTTTTGAGGATGGTGTCATATCTATGATTGTAGTTGGACTGGGTCCATGTGGAGAGCTGAGATACCCTTGTAACCCTGTGAAGCATGGTTGGAGATACCCTGGCATTGGTGAATTTCAGGTAATCGGCATCTTATAAATTTATTCCTAATACTGCATTTAGGATGAGCTGTGCACCATTTTTCCCCAGCATGACAGGATATTTGTTTTGTTGTGAGGGGCAGGGGAGGGGGGTGGCGTTGTGTGGGTGTTCTGAAAATGTGTATTGGTAGATGATTGAAGGAGTAAAATTAAGTAAGATATCGAGCGGAAGTGCTACGATAATTCTTGTGCTCATCACAGCTTCCGAAGGTGTTTTAGATGCACTCTAATTTCAGATTTTCGCTATAAACGTTATCTATAATGTATCACACATATAATCTATCTTGTTTTATTCTCAGTGCCATGATCAAAACATGTTGAAAAGCCTGCGGAAGGCTGCTGAAATTAGAGGGCACTCTTTCTGGGCTCGAGCACCGGAAAATACTGGTTCTTACAATTCACGGCCCCACGAGACGGGATTTTTCTGCGACGGTGGTGACTATGATGGTTATTATGGCAGGTTTTTCCTAAGTTGGTATTCTCAGGTTTTACTTGACCATGGTGATAAAGTGCTTTCTCTTGCCAAGTTAGCTTTTGAAGGAACACAAATTGCTGCTAAGGTGAGCTCCTTCCGGATGACTATTGACTCGTGATTTGCTGACCTTGCAAACAGGACTTAATAGAGTGTACTTAAAGAAATATGGATCAATCTGATCATATCTGTTTCCAACTTTTCCCACCTTTGCTATAAACTGGTTATTATTTCCTTATGTACCAATAAATACTTCATATGCAGGTATGGATTAATCTGACCATGTTTGCCAGTATCAATTGATTGATGAGGAAATTTGGTTCTTTTGTTCAAGCATGATTCTCTATCTAAAACTCTGTTATTATTTGATTTTTGAACAGCTGTCCAGCATGCACTGGTGGTACAAGACAGCTAGTCATGCTGCTGAATTAACTGCTGGATTTTATAATTCCAGCAATCGCGATGGCTATGCTGCTATCATGGCAATGTTGAAGAGGCATGGTGCTATTCTATGCTTTACATGTTCTGAAATGAGCATGATGGATCAGAATACCAACTTCTCCGAGTCCTTGGCTGATCCTGAGGGATTACTTTGGCAAGTAAGCGTTGGCAACTTGGTTTTTAATATTTTTCATTTACATGCTACTGTCAATTTCTTCAGCAAAAAGATATCTATACTCAGAAAAGGCTTCTTGCTTTGTTAACAATTGTAGCATTTCATTTTAGAAATACACACCACTGTCCAAATCCTGTATTAACTACTGATCACAATTTAGGTTCTGAATGCTGCCTGGGATGCCAGTATATCAGTTGCCGGTGAAAATTCATTTTCATGCAATGGCAGAGAAAGGTATAGTTATTTATCGGAAAAGGCAAAGCCCGCCAGTGATCCCGATAGGAGGCATTTTTCTTCTTTTATCTATTCGAGGCTTAGCCCACTTCTCATGGAAAGACCAAACCTCATTGAATTTGAACGGTTTGTCAAGAAAATGCATGGTGAGTTACTGTTATATCTCTGCATAATTCCTTCCATGTTATTGGTCGAATGAGATTCAAACATCTATAAGAAGTCTCATAGTCTCTCACGTTTACGTTATGCATCATCTAAGATAATTTAAAGGTTGAAACATGGTATAATAGTGATATCAACCATATTAGTTTACATCTTGAAACATTAGTTGGCATGTCATATTTCTTCTTTGTATTGTATTAACATTTACATTCGAGCATTCTAATAGAACTTTTGTCTTAAATGCGCACAAACAGATGAAATCTGCTGTCTTAATCAATTATAGATCTTTGCAAATATAATGGTGTGACCATATAATCTCTCATCACTGAATTGCAGGGGAAGCTGTTATCGAGTATCAGACGTAGTTTCGAGTTTGAGAGTAAGAACACTGACTTAGCTTTTCTAATATAGTACCTGCGTACACATCTGTAGAGGAACGAAGTAAATGATTCTTAGAGGACTGATGCTATCCAGATTGTGCTAAGTTAAAACTATAGAAATCAGTCCATGGAATTTATTTCAATGTAATCTTGTATGTATTGAAGAAAACTGTGCAAATTAACTCGTACAGAATGTGGAATATATTTATGCTCACATTAGTTTGTTTTGTTCAACTCTAGCCATCTTACTATTGTTATATGTCCTTGTCAATTTTTATTGTATTTTTTTATTTTAGTGTAACGAGTTTAAGTTACTGGTACACTAGTGATTAAATTCACTGTGCAGTATTGATCCTCTTTCATGTATCATTTTTCAATTTTTTTTTTATATATATGTGACTTGTAGCAGTGAAATAAGATATACAATTAGAGCATAATAAGGCTTAAATTTGTTTTGGCTTGATATGTGTACCAATGTTATAGGTTTTGACACTAACGATAATACGATTTATGCGTACTCACTAACGGTTGATCAATGGAATCAATTGTCCTTTTATATTAATTTTAAAGCACTACTTTAACAAAATTATGGAACAAAATAATTTGGTTAATTGCCTCAAAATACATGAACTTTGAGGTATTCTTGATTTTGTACATTGATTTAAAAAATTGTCCCAATATATCCAAACTTTAGTTTTGTTTGGATTTTCTCACAATTCCCAAATTAAAATTAAGGTGAATTTTATAATCAAAACCACGTTGTTTATAAGAATGTCGATGTTATAAGAATAATTTAATTGATTCTCCTTCCTACATAACACTGCCACGTCAATGTTGGACATGTTAACTCATGCTCATGGTGTGCAGGGAGCGACGTTAACTCATGCGCATGGTGGGCAGGGAGCGACATACTCATGTAACGACAAGATTTAATATCGCATCATGAATTTTAAAATAAATATAGACACCCTTCAGTGTATTGCAAATGTTCTTGTAAATATATTGCTTGAGAGTATGAGATAAAACTCGATATGTTAGACCATGATATCTTTTATCTATCAATATTACGTTTGGTTAGAAGAATTCAAGATATATTTGACTGTGTTTTATCTATCAATATTATGTTTGGTTTGAAAAATTTAATTATCTAATATGGTAGGAAGGTAAAATTATAGTAATTTAGTCTAATAATAAATGAAGAGGTCCAAATAATTTGGTACCAAAACTTAAAGAGGATAAGTTTTTTAACCCTAAACTTAAAACTACAAGTTTTCTATACCAAAATTGATTAAAAGACTAAAATACCCTTTACTATTTTAAATTTTGTCTCTCTCTCTCTACATCTATCGGTCCCCCCACTACCCTACCACAAACCCACATTCTCTCTCTTATCTCTCTCTCTCGACCGAAACCACGAAGAAAACCCACGAAGAAGAAGCACGAAGCACGCTCTCGACGGAAGACTTGCGGGTACGATGAGTTCGTCCGAGACACAATCTGACCACGATGGAGAGGCGTCGTCGTCGGCGGCGCATCACGAAGAGGAAGAGTTCCTAAACGAGCCGCCGGTTAGTGCGTCCTAATTTTCGAAATAAATTGAATTTTTTTGGCAAATTTCGATGTTTAATTCTTGGGTATTCATGCTAAAGTTAAGTTGCGAAGAAATGTACATGTTCTATGCGTTTAAATGTTGATTTTTGGCGTGAATTTGGGTTGAATTTATATGGGCACGATGGGGTTGGGGGCGATGGTGTTGGGGTCGATGGGGTGGGCACGATGGGGGCACGATGGGGGTTGGGGGCGATGGGGGTTGGGGGCGATGGGGCTGGACACGATGGGACTGGCCACGTGGCTGGGGGCGATGACAGTCCATCGTGACTTTGCAATCGTGCCCAGACAGGCCGTTTTTTTTTGTGTTTTGTCTTGTTTTTTTGAATTTGCTCGTGAATTTATTGCTTATGATTGCCCGTTTTGTTATTGCAGGAGGGTTGTGTGTGGAAAAGGCCCACGTTACGGGCTGTGACACGTGGAATCAATTTGTATATGCGTTGTGACGTGTTTAAAGAGATACTTTCCACGCTGCGTCACATTGGCGGGCCTAGACACGGAGAGCGTGCGATAGAGCACTTTACCTCCGGGGTCGTGGGCAGACTGATTAGAGTTAGGCGGATGGGCAGTGCTACTGGTGCCCTTCACCACCTTATAGCCCGACAGCTGCAGGGCGACCACATACCCCCACATGAGTTGTGGTTTCAGCTCGGGGGTCGGACCGTCCGTTTTACACCCCGTGATTATGCCCTAATCATGGGACTTCACTTTGGAAACATGGAGTTTGACACTACTGAGACTCACCTGATCCGTCCTGATAGTTTATTTCACCGGCATTTTCGTGCCAAAGAAACAAAGGTGAGCGAGCTGCGCAACAAGTTCAAGGAACGCAAGTTAGAAGATAAAATGGAAGATTATTTGAAGGCGGCGAACTTGTTGGTTTACTACTACTTTCTCTTGTACCGGGACAAGATGTCGGTCGAGAACTGGGCATGGGCACTGGTAGAGGACTTTGAGCAGTGGGACAGGTTTCCCTGGGGTGCTTACACGTACCAGGTGTTGACTCACTACATCGACACCGTGGCTCTTACTCCCAGACAGGAAGAGATTGACTACCACTTCTACGGTCCAGTCTGGGTCCTGCAGCTTTAGATGTATGAGGCATTTTCTCGTTTGGGACGCTACTGCGGAACGAGAGATGAAGTGATCAGGCTGCCCCGATGCTTGATGTGGGAGACGGGCACTGTGAAGGCGGACTTCACTACCTTTTTTGACCAACCGGTACGTAAATCACTTTATTTTTTATGAATTTTTTGAAATTTCAAAATTTTATCGATATATAAATGTTATTTTATACGTATTTCATTACAACTCGAAATGAATGATGTCCCGTTGGTCCCGATGGAGGAAGAGGAGCCGAGTACTACTTCCTTAGCTTTGAGAACGGGGATCCGTTTGATGTGGTGTACCCGAAGTCGGTCCGAATTGCTGGTCGGAGTAGGGCAGAGGTTGTGTTTGCGGGGCCCATCAAGAACAAGGGCAAGATCAAAGTTACAACAATGGAGAAGATGAAGGCGACCTTTGGAAAGACGTCGAAGCGTCGCCGAGAGAGTAGTCCTCTTACCCGTTCTCGGACAGCAGAGCGAGTGTACCAGGAGAGGCCGGAGGACAGAGTGTGTTGTTTGCACGGACAGCCTTGTCCGGACCACAGAGTCAGCACTGACGACATCGTCGATCGCCGCTTGAAGGCGATCTTGCACGACGAGTCAAGTACATGTTTCCTTGCTCGAGTAGCTGATAGGGTCCTCACTAATATCGTGGACTACTTCGGTCCTAGACGGAGCAGGAGTTATCAGCAGCACTCTCTCGGTAGCCACAGGTCGCAGCGTGACCAGTCCCGCCACTCCGCTGCCGCAGCCCCTAGTCACCACTCTGCGACTAGCCACAGGTCGCAGCTTGACCAACCCCGCCACTCCGCTGCTGCAGGCCCTAGTCACCACTCTGCGGCTAGCCACGGGTCTCAGCGTGACCAGCCCCGCCACTTCATTGCTGCAGGCCCTAGTCACCCATCGTGCCCATCGATTGGGAGACCCCATCGTGCCCATCGCCCCTATCGTGCCCATCGCCTCCATCGCCTCCATCCTGCCCATCGCCCCCATCGTGCCCATCGCCCCCATCATGCCCATCGCCCACATCGCCCCCATTGTGCCCATCGCCCCCATCGCCCCCATCGTGCTCACGATGAAGAGTCCCCATCGTGCCCAGAAGAACATGCATCGATGAGTATTTTTAATACCTTAATGTTATTCCATAGTATTTTTTATACCCTATAAATAGTTTTTTATACCTTACATACATAATTATGATCAATCTGAATGTTTTTTGCAACATCGATGATATACAACCTATAATTTGAGAATTTGAAGTAAATATTCATTGAGATCCTTTCCATTCTTAAGAGATGATATGATTCATAATCATATTAAAGACTACATTTAAATTATTTCAAATGTTCGTTTTTACTTATGAAATTCTTAAATAAGCAATTACAAATCAATATATTAGCACCATAACATGTGAACACCAAATTCTCTGCGCGTCTCTTCCATCATCTCTCTCGGCTTCAAATACACACCCTCGCAAACCAACCTACGAGCAAAGTACACGGCTGCAACTTTAGCAGTCACCGTCCGCTCGGCAGTACGAATCACGTTCAAGTGGCAGCTGTGATCCAAAGTCAACTTTGTAATGTACCAAATCGAGTCGCCCTCATCTTTTGGCCCCTGAGCACACAACCTAAACGTGCAATTATTCCTACCGTGCTTGCAGAGAAAGACTATACGATTTCTGGCGGAACGATCAATGACATACTCTAGCATGTGCTCCAGGCGATACATTCCCACAGTCATCTTCAATTCATACTTGGACAGAAACGTAGCCCCCACTACAAGTTCACTGGTGAACGGTCCGGGATGCTCAACCCATCCAAGTGGCAGCGCGCTGTCACACTCGATTAGTGGAATGCTCCAATTGCCTAGGCTGCTGCATAGTTCATCATCATCACGACCAGTCTGATGCTCAGATGTGAAATTCTGGCTGTCTAATCCAAGCAAGAAACTCAGTAGTCACAGATTCAATTATATTCTTACGGCGTTCATCTTCTTCGTCGTCGGAGATATGAGCACCCTCTGCTTCTGGTGGCATTCTATCATCATCATCCTCAAATATATCCCATCGTCCACTGCCTTCCACGTCCACCTCAGGGGTAAAAACACTGTCTCTTTCAAAGACATAAACCATCAGATCCGACCTTTTCTCTTGCACTAGCAATCGAAGTAAATCCGTATCACTATTTAATAAAGCTCTACATCTGTTCCCATCCCTCAACACAGTCAAATAGGATAGCACATACTCGGAATCTCTTCGACCACACAAAGCATCTCTAATCAGATTCATGAGATGATCTCGATCATCATTCGTATCGTCCATGTGCACAACAACAGTACTCCCGCCTAAGTAAGCCATTCCCTCACACTGACCTCCAAAACGTACAATAACACGCCGCCGCCCCATCTAAAAATTAAAGAAAGAAGAGAGATTAGGGTTACAATACGAAAAACAGAAATTTACATCACAAACTGCCAGGGCACGAAGGCACCATCGTGGGATTGATAGAAAGGCTCGATGGTGATCGAGCTGGCCATCGTGTCCATCGTGCCCATCGTGGGCACGATCGTGCCTTCCACATCGTGCCATCGTGGGGAGAAACCCTTCGCCCCCAACAGAAAAAAAAAATCATAGTTTCCAACCCCTTACAAATCACACAATGCGAGTTATTTCAACTATTTTTTCTCCTAAACATATTACTAAACTTCAAGTTATATTCGAATTTAAACAAATATGACTTGACATCTACATATTCCATGCAAATCGAAGACAATTTTGGGACACGATGGTTAAGGCACGATCATGTTTACTTGGTCATGATCGTGCCGTGCCATCGTGAGTTAAATAACACGCACTAGTATATGCTTTTCGGATGGAGATTTCGGGTGCATACCTTCTTTATGAAGCCAGAAACACGATGTTGGCCTTCCTTGATATCTTTTTCTTCTTTGGTTTCACGTTTCAAGAGATTGGAGTAGCTTTTTTCTCTTTTTTCTATTCTTCTTTCTTTTTAGGGTTTTGTGATTTTTGGTGTTTTCAATTGTGGTGTTGTGATTAATTCGAACCCAACTAGGAGTTCTAAACCTTGTCAACAACCTCTCTTATGCAAACTTTAATGAACTACCTTCATTAAATTTCTAGTTTCATCCGAAAATCTTCAGAGAATCGGATTTGGTAGGGTTCAATAAATGAAACGCGAAAGAATCTGCATTAAATATTACTTTCCATCGTGTCCAATAGCACCATCGTGTCCGTCCATCGTGTCCACCCATCGTGCCCAGCCATCGTGTCCAGTCGCCCCATCGTGTCCAGAAGAAATCTGGCCGACGACGGGAGAGAATTGAGAGAGATTGAGGCTGTTTTTTCAGATTTTTTATTGACTTTTTTAATTTAATTCATAGGTGTATTATTTTTTTAGTTTTTGTTAAAAGGGGGGTACTTTAGTCTTTTAAATGATTTTGGTATAGAAAACTTATAGTTTTATGAATGTGGCTAAAAAACTTATGCTTATTAAGTTTTGGTATTTTTTTGTCAAATTTCACATAAATGAATATAGGGTATAATTAGTTGCTCATATGTACCCCTACCTTCTAGGTGATATACATAACAACAAAAATCAATACAATGCATAAACGAGCAATGTAGTATTATAAAGGGTCGTGTATTTTGTACCAAATAAGATATTATGGTGTTATAGATATATTATACACTAATCATCCATTAATTTGTGCCGATTTTCTTAGTAAATTATTAATATGTGCTAAAATTTAAAAACAAATCAACACGTATATTTTTTTTGAAAGGTATTTAATATAATTATTAAATGAAGAATTATATATAAATAAGTTGAAAATTATTTTTCTGTAAAATGTTATGTATATTTATGAAATGTGTAATTTATTTTACTGGAAAAATTATTTCGGGTTAAATACTTTAATATAAATATTTTATTTTATTTTGAAGAGAATATAATATTTATTTTTTCAAACTTACAAATTTAAGTTGGATAATTGAAATACGTTATGCATATTTCTATTTAATAGGGATTTTTATTCTCCGATATTTATTTTATTGTAAATTATTAAAGGTTATTTCACCCTTTAATGAAATAGTGCAAGCACAAGATATTTGCCTCAGTGTATTTTTAAAATTTTTACATCCCTTCTTCACACACAGAAAAGATCAAAATAGAAAAGGAAACCTACTTCAGAAAATTCAGACTGCTACAGAAAATCTCGGCTACAATAATCTGCCGCCGGCCTCCGTTAACCGCCGCTGCCTTCCTCCGTCTCAGTCACCTCAGCCACATAACCCTAATTTTTATCTCAAGGTGAGGGAATGCTGCTACTCATGATTTATTTGCGAAACCTATTTTTGCTTCCGATGATTTATTTGCTTATTTTTTCTTGACGAGTTTCTGCTGTTAATTTTTCTGAATTACCTTTTCCTATTATCAGTTTTTACTTCGAACTAGAAGTTCAATCAATAAATGCATACTTATATGCGTGCGTGTGAGGCGAATTCTCACCTTTCCAAGTGTTAACGACAGGGGTTTCATAACTAATGGCGACTGCTAATGGAGGTGATACCGACATACTGATGCTGGAGGCGCCGCCGCAGTCGGCTCCGGCACCGGCGGCTGAAATAATTGATGCTTTGCCCTACATTGATGACGACTATGGCAACCCTAAAATTAAAGAAGAAGTTGATCGATTGGTGGAAGAGGAGATGCGCCGCAGCTCCAAGAAACCTTCCGATTTCCTCAAAGACCTCCCCCCTCTCCCCACATTCAATTTTCAGGTGCATATTTTGGCCCTAATTTAGTGTTTTATTGAGATTTTGATTGACGGAGATAAATATTATTTCGATCTTTCGTGTTTTAATTTTGCATTGATATCCGAATTAGATTGTTTATAAAGGAAATCATGGAATTAGCTGTTTTAAGATTGAACACCCTCATCTTTAATTTAAGTATGGTATTAGTTGGAAAGTCGTTTTGTTCAAAATTATCTGATTATTGAGCATCCTAATAATGTTGATATTGGGAAATATATGATTAGAAATTGGATAAGCTTTGCTCTTCAGAAGAGACTTTTTGTGTATTTTACTCGAATTCCGAGTGAAGTGGTTCTGCTATTAAATCCACTCTCTCCTCTTCAAATTAGATGCTAGTCACACGCCTCTTATTCCTCCATTTATTGTCTATGCCCAACATAAACATTTTATAGTAGACTTTTGGCTATAAAGCATAATCTCCTTCTAAGTATCTTCCTTCATTTTTCTGAAGATTATCATGATTGTAATGTCTCCTTAAATTTTTTATCCTCTATGGACTACTTCTCTCGTTTTGTGTGTGTGTGAGAGAGAGAGATGTTGGGATGCTTCAATGCCTCTTATTGACATCTTTGTTTCAGGATCATCCTATGCTGGCTAGGGAATATGAGAGAGTTAGAGCTGGGAAACCTCCGGTGCAAATGGATACATCCAGATATGGACTTGATGTGCCACCAGTTAACAAGCGAAACGATGAGACTGCATGGAGGCAAGCGGTTCAGAAAGCCCAGCGCTTGTTGCAGCATCAAGTGATCAGGTAATGGTTTGTGATTGCAATGAAACTAATATCTCTTAGTATGGCTTGTTATTGCTGTTACCAGCATCCCCCCCCCCCCCCCCCCCCCCCCCCGCGTTCTCTTCTTTCTTTTTTCAGTTTTTTGGGTGGGGGTTTGTGGAGGTGGTGATATGTGCACAGCACCATCATCTTTCATTTTAAAAATATATCCCTTGTCATCTAACCCTGATTTATTTCCTTTTTCTATAGGCTTGAAAATCTGGACTTGATGCTGAAGCATGGTCCTGATGTTTGGAAGTTGTATAATCGACAGTTGGAAGCATTTCTGTCAAGGTGCATATTTCTCTTGCTTAATGTCAATGAGGAAATTCTTTAAAATGCCTGTTTGTCAATAATTTGTCAGTTATGCTCACCCCATTCTTCTTTTCTGTTTCTTTCTCACCTTTTTAATTAAAAAATGAAGGGTTATTTATAGTTTGTGGCCCGAACTTTCATCGCTTTTCCGTTTGTGGCATGTACTTTAAATTTTTCCAAAAAAACCTTGTACTTTATGATTTTATCTAAATAAGGCCCGCCTTTATTTCCGGTGTTGGAATGATGAATAATCTGACCGACTATCTAATGTGAATATTAAAATGCCAAGTGTACCGAAATAATGTCGTATCAGTTTGAGCATAATTAAAAATTGACAAGGTCGTACAACGTATAGCTTGTACGATGGAATCCTAAATATCTTTCTATTCTCTCCCTAAACTCTTTTCTTCCCCAAAAGTCGACGTATAGTTTAGGGAGAGAATAGAAAGACATTTAGGGTTCAGTCGTAAAAGCTATATGTCATATGACTTTGTCAATATTTAATTATGTCCAAACCGAAATGACGCCGTTTCGGTAGACTTGTCATTTTAATATCCACATCAGATAGACGGTCAACTGATTCATTATTCCAACGCCGGAAAATAAAGGCGGACATTTTTTAGATAAAATCGTAAAGTACAAGGTTTTTTTGGAAAATTTTAAAGTGCAGGCCACAAACAGAAAACTAATGAAAGTTGGGGGCCACAAACTATAAATAACCCAAAAATAAATGTAATACCAGTTATAAACATGTTTACATCCAATGTAAAAGCTTTAGCTATTTAAAACCAGAGCTGACTGCCTGGCTGATTTTCTTACTGGTTCAGATGGCTTTCCATTCTTTATTCATAGCCTATCATTTGAGAACCTTATGGTCCTTTTCCTGAGTTGGGAGTTGTTTATCTACCAATTTGGAATACTAGTTCTATGATGTTTAATAAATTCTACGAAGTTGCTAACGTGCGTGCAAATCCATCACATATGAATGTCATCTATGTATGTAACTTTACACGACTGCATGATTCATTTTTGCACGTCTTTTTCGATTCCCACATGTTTAAGCTTGTAATCATTTTAATTGCTTCAGCAATTCTACTTTTGCGACACTAATTTTTTGCTTCCTTTAGAATGCAATCTCAAGTGCTGGAGCTCAATGGAAGTATTGAATCTGTTAATCGCGAGAGGAAGTATCATCAGGTACTTGAGAAGAGCTTGCATTTCCTTTTTCTATGCCTTTCCAATTGCAAAGATAAAATCACCAGGATTAGGTTAGTCTGATGTCATCATGTTCTGTAACTATTCAGCAAAACACCGCCTATGAGCTCACTGCTTTATCTGCACAATGGAGGGAGCTTTGTGTGAAGAACATTGAAATAGAAACTGCATGTGCTGAAATTGAAGCGCGCATTGAAGAGCTAAAAAGTGAAGCTGGCACAAGGTAATTAATCTTCATAAGTCAGGGTTCCTTTTGTTTTGCACACTTACAAATTTCTTATGTTTATAATCAGGGGCTGGAATTTGGAAGCAAATGGTGAGAATGGAACTTTTCCAAAAGCTGAAAAATGAGGTTAGGTTGATGCTTCTCGACACTTTATTGTCATCTTACTGGATGGAAAAAATAGGTTATAAGTGATTCAATTATTTAGAGCTAAGAGATGTAATTTTACCAATAAATGCATGGTTCTTTATGTGTCCTACAATATCCCAATACTAAGAAATATTTTTGTTACGTGTCTATTTATGCAGAAAGACATACAGGTGCAAAAAGATGGCTTGTTTAGTATTGAGATTGAAAGTGATGATGCCATGCGTTCCTGCTTCAAAGTAGCGTACCAAGTTGCAGTGGCACCCAAAATTCTGTTTTTCCTCTTTCAGAATCTATGGTCGGTGCGTTGTGACGATTTAGCCATGTAAACATTCAAAGTAGCCTACAACTGATGTTAGCTTTAAACCCTTTATATACTGTAATGTAATATAGTATAATTTCCTCATCATTAGGTATTTAGGTATGATTTTTTTTGTCTAGTGCAACAAAATATGTTGTTATGCTTATGAAAGAGCTTGCTAGTAATATGTCTCGTGCTTATTATAGAGCTTGCTAATATGCCTCTATTAATATGATAATTCTGATGACTAATACCCACGGTTTGTGAAAGGGCTTATGATTTGTCCCTTCAATTATGCAAATAAAATATGTTCCTGATGCTTATGAAAGAGCTTGCTAATATGTGCTTATTCTTACGACAGGTCTAATGGTTCATACCCACGGCTTTTAAAAGAGCTTATGCCTCATTTTTCGTTCGCTTTTGCAAGAGAGCTTACTAAATGAATACTATGTGTGACAAACGTAAGGGTAGCTAGTAGATATGAATGAAATTTAATGGAAATGGAATGACTCCTGTAATGGAATGAATGTATGAAATGAATGAATTAAAGAATAATATTTTTATGGCTGGTATACATCAGGAATGGAATGATCATTCTTTGACTAATTTTATTTTTACGGTTAATAATAAAATCCGTGTTTTTGATGCAAACTTTTGGTGGACGAAGGGAGTACTTATTATAATTAACTTATTATTAATAATTATAATAATATTAATATTAATACTAATACTAATAATAACTATTATTTTAGTTTTATTATTTTTATTATACTTACTACAATTAGCTTAATAATAATATTTATCATTTATTATGATTTTACTAATTATTATTTTTAATTTAATTATTATAATTAGCTTAAAAATAATTATTATAATAATATTAATACTAATAATTATTATATTATTAATACTAATAATAAGAAATAATAATAATAATTATTTATTATTATTTTAATTATAATTATAATATTATTATTAATTATTATTATTTTAATATTATTGTTTTTATTATAATTATTTTCATAATAATAATAATATTCATTCATGAAGATGGGGATTAGCTAATACCAAGGGGGAGGGAAAGAATGGCTAAACCCATGCTCATGGGATTAGCCATTCCTTAAGGAATGGTCATTTCTTCTGAAAAAAATACACCAAGCGTGAGATTAGGAATGGAGACAGTAATGATCATTCCATTCTCATTCCATTCCAGCATACCAGTCATCCCTTAAATTCAAATTATGTGTTTGTATATATGTAAGAAGTAGATAAATTTGTTAAATTTTTGAATAATTTTAGATACAAAGGATTCTCATCTTATATTAAAATAAATAAAACGTAAATATATATTTATATATACTAATTACTAAACTATTCTTATAAACTAAAATAAGTAAGGATATGACAGGTATATCAAAACTTGTAAAACTTAAAACCTCTACTTCCATGTTGATAGAAACATGATCTGTATGTCTTCGTGTGTGCGTATAAAAGAAAATTACAAATCTTGATAGTAACATCAGTTTTGTAATATATCAATTTTATTTATTTGTAACATTTTTTTAGTTGATTTATATTGCAATTTGCCAATTTTTGACATTTCAGGGGCTATACTGCAATTTGCCAATTTTTGCAAAAGCTCCGTCTTGCTATGCCACGTAGACACGTATAAATTCTTACGCGAGCACGCCTGCAAAACCCTAGAATTCTCTCGGCAGCTCCTCCGCCCCTCCTCCTCTTAGGTTAGTCTTCGAATCACCACCGGAACCCTAATACTTCCTCAGTTATGACGGAATTAAGTTTATTAAGTTGCTTATTGTCAGTAATTGTTCAAACTTTGCCGGAAAATTAGATTTGTTTGTTTTTATTTTTTTTTTCTTCATTTCTCGTATTCTCGAGATTTTAATTGTATCGATGTTGCGTGCGTTTGTTAGATAGAATTGGGGTTTGTTGCATCGTGCTTGAGGATGTATATATAAATATATATTACACACCCTCGCGCACACACCGATTTCACGAAATTGTGATTCTGGTAATGATATGAAAATTGTAATAGTTAATGAATGCATATCGTACAGTTATCTTTATTATCAAGAACAATAGAAATGATAGATCCTACACTCGTATTCGCAATTTTCTTCTTAAATATGGAAAACAAATACAGTTGTCCAGCATTATTGGGTTTTATAGGAGACTTATGCTCTTACTTTTCGATTTCTATTTCAATATACATGTTAATCTCTTGCATTATTTTCAACTGGCTATTGAAGCCGATTGGCGTTTTGTCTCTAGGTTATTAGAGCCAATTAAAATCAGTAAATTTTTGTTCCTATTTGAGCTCCCTTATGAAATACTTGTATAACGGTTGTTGATTTTTCTGAAAATCATTTGGTTATGCGCTGGATAACGTGTAAGATTGATGTATTATATATCTATTCTTTATTGTATTTCAGGCAATGGCTCCAAAGCAGCCGAACTCCGGTCTCTCTGTGGGTTTGAACAAAGGGCATATTGTTACCAAGAAAGAGCTGGCACCACGCCCTTCTGACCGAAAAGGGGTAAAGATCCCAATTTTCACTGCTGCACTATGTTGTTCTTTTGTGTTTTCCAAGATTTGTAACAGTTTTTCGGATGTAGTATTATGAATGTCTCTATTATTGTGTCAACTTATTTTCAGAGGATGTGTGTAGATGCTATATTGAAAGAATAACTGATAGGGTATGGATCGTTTTTAATGTGATCATTCCTGATATGTTCTTACAGAAAACCAGTAAACGCGTACATTTTGTTAGAAGTCTCATTAGGGAGGTGGCTGGTTTTGCTCCTTATGAGAAGCGGATCACTGAGCTTCTTAAAGTTGGCAAAGACAAGCGTGCTCTTAAAGTGGCTAAGAGAAAGTTGGGTACCCACAAGAGGGCAAAGAGAAAGCGTGAAGAGATGTCATCTGCTCTTCGAAAGATGAGGTGACTGATCGAAACTTGTGTTTTTCTCAATCGTGTTTATATTATGTTACCTTCCTAATGTAGTTATTCTCTTCCATATCGTGTTTATGGCGTCTTGTTTAATTACTTCTGATTCAATCTTCTAATTTTGTATATATAGGGCTGCTGGAGGTGGAGAGAAGAAGAAATAGACCATCGCTTTCTTTATCTCCATTTAGACTTTTGTAGCTAAAATTATTGACAGCCGGATAAGAGATGCCCTCAGCTTATTGATCTTGTTAAAACTGAAATTTTTATTGATCTTGTTAAAACTGAAATTTATAATTTGGCAAGTTAGTTTTCAATACGGATGGTAACTTCAATTAAAGATAACTGTTCCCTTTTCCTCAAAGGTAACCTAGTTGATGTTGGTAGCTGCTGTGTGTTTTTATCCTATCCAAGTAATTGAGAATGTTAATGATTTTTTCGTTAATCTTCATGCAAATGCATATATGTTTTGAGTTTGACGAAGAAATTTGAAAACCGAGTGAGAAGGAAACTGTGCGTTGAGTGTGTATAAATATGCGGAATGTTTATTCCCTTGGGACACCGACACATTTTTTTTTTTTTTTTGGAAAGCAAGAACGAGATTTATTAAGTGTGTGCAATTAGGGTAGTTTTCGCTTCAGACTATTACATAGTAATAGTGATTACGGATTACCATCCTCGTAAAAAAAATGTTGTATTAGAAATAAAGTGGAGTGATCCAAAGAAATTATCCCTATACAATTTTGATAAGAAATTAAAAAAATGGCTTTTTTTTCTTTGAGAGAGAAAAAATTGGTTTCAATTCTTTACTTTGATTATTAAATTCATACAAAATTTTGAATAAGAAGATAGATACATAATATTTGAGCCGACACAGTTTCCGGACGACGAGCTGTGGTAGCCGCAATTAAAATACGGCGGTAATTCTCTACGGTTCACACGTGTTGTTTGACTGAAAATCAAAATGCAATATACTCCGTATCCGGAGAGTTTATCTGGAGCTGCAGCAGATCATTCTCTCCGTATCCGACATTCCGACTACTAGTAATTCACATTCAATTCTCCGCTGCGCTAGCTAGCTTTAGCGTACGCTCTTCCGCTCCGGCTCTGCTCCAACAAACCGTTGATTGCCGGGCATAAAGTGTGTGCCCATGAATTCCGAATTAGGTTTAGTTTCACCCAATCTCAGACCTAACATTTTCTTTTTTGTTACGTCAATTTCCTTTTTTAATTTTTTTCACCTAGTTGTGGCCTTTTCACATTATCTGTTTGAAGTGGCAGTGATCGAGTTCTTGGGGTGCGTACCGCTGCTCCAGACGCTGCCTATTTCGTCTCTGAAGAAGATCGCCCAAGTCGTATCCGTCAAGAGCTACGGTAATTTTGTGCTGCGTTTAATTTGTGGTGCTGAATTTTGTAGATATAAGATATCAAACAATCAATCTTCCGTTGCAAGGAGAGAGTTGCTCGTTGGTACATTCGCAGTTTTTACATCACCTAATCTCTTTTTTTGCTTGCAATCATCAAGACCAAGGAGATTATGTAGTTCGTGAAGGAGAAGTTGCGGATGGGATTTATTTCATATGGGAAGGAGAGGTAACGTTATTTTCATTATTGACTATTAGGTTAGGTGTATCCTATGCTTGTCTGATATTTTCTTAACTATATACTACCACATCCTCGCAGGCTGAAGTTTGTGGGTCTTTTCATTCTGATGATGAAAATCACGCTGAATTTCATTTGAAGCAATATGACTTTTTTGGTCACGGTTAGATGCCGATCCTAAATTTTCTTTGTATGCATTCAATAATCTGTTGTACATTTTCATTGATAAACTCGATGGGCTCTATGCAACCAGTTCTTTTTACTATAGTTTAATTCTTTGCCTTTTACTTCTGTGCATCCTTTTTGTTAAAATAGTTGTACTCGTTACTATAATTACTCATCGCCACATGCATGTTCGTGGGGGGTTTGTTAGGATTCTTGGAGGATTTTTGATAGAGTCAAGGGTATTTCGAGATGATAGAGAATTCTAACCAAACTTTGTATTGAATGGAATCAAACTAACAGAGCAGAAAAATAAGAAATTGCAACTAGATAAACTTTTCTGATAGCTTATGACTGCAATCCTAGAACTTAAATAATTAAAGCAAGACTCTAAGCTAGGGCTCCAGAATAACAGCCCGGCCCATCTCTTCACAATCCTAATACAACTATAACTCTTAACAGAATTTAAATATATAAGGTAAAATAAATAAGATAACTATGGAAACAAGATATACCGTTTATCATCTCTAACGTATATAGTGTGTTTGGGAGCATACTGAAGGCTGAGGAGTTATTGCAGGTATGGCATCATCTAATCAGCCAGCGGATGTGATTGCGTTGTCCAAGGTTGCATTGTTATCTTATATGTCAGATATATTTTACTCATTGTCCAGTCATGCATGTAAACATATGCACTGGAATCTACTTACACATCTCTCGCTGTTGCAGCTGACTTGTTTAGTCCTTCCTAAAGAGCACATAAGTTTGTTAAAATCAAAATCAATTTGGAGCGCAGATGAGTCACACGAGAAACGCCCGCTCGTGGAGCGAATTTTACAACTGGAACCTATAGAGGTATTTTCCAAGAAGTTACTTTCTTCGGAAAGTGGTGCTTTACTTCCTTTAAAGTTTGACAGGGGCAATTTTGGTGGTATTTGTATGCAAACAGTATTTGTTGCTAATTCTCCTTTCTGGAACTATTTCGTTGCTGCCCAACACTCTGTATTCTCTTTGACATGTAAATAGAGCCAATAACCATCGGAGGCAATTGTGAGTTAGTACTTGCATAATAGCGCTATTGTGCCCTCTTGCCCCCCAATAACAGAAGAATGAGTTAGCAAGGTATTCTATAACTTACAATTACAGGTAGAAGGAATTTTAGCATATAAAATCTAACTAAGATTTTGGGGAAAGTAACCTTAAGGGCATACTAAGAATGAGATTTCATTTTTTCATCAAGAAAAACTTAAATTTCTTCAGCTCATATTGCCTAAAAGAAGACTCCTAGATACCGTACGGGCAGCACTTTCCATAAAGTGATTTATGTTGTTACATGATAATTACATATTTTATTATCTTCATTAGACAAATTCTTGAGAAAGAAGTATCCTGAAGTGATTCTTCTCTCTGCTGGATTTCCTTTCTTGTTCTGGTTCATCTGAATTTGCCTCATCTTTTGTATTTGTTTGGCTGCGTCCAATGTTGTCAAATATCCACCATATCGGCGATATGGCGGATGGCGGTGGCGGTTTTTTAGAACACCGCCATAATTATATCATAACGTGGCAGTTTTTTATGGCAGCTTGTGGCGGCCGCCATGCCCATGGCGCTATGGCGGTCATGGCGGCCGATATGTGATTATGGCGTTTTTTGAGTAATTTACAAAAAAAAAAGGGTTTACACCAACTTAAACTCATTTTTTTCCCATGTTTTTTCACTATCGCTTATTGCTAGTGGCGAGTAGTGTCTGCTCTCTCTCCATCTTCTACCCATTCCTTCTTCCGCCTCCTAAACCCCAAACCCACGAGTCCGGCGACTGCGGCGTGAGCTCTGGCCAACTCAGGTGGCCTCTGGCAAGCTCCAGCGACGACAATAGGTAAATTTTCAAAAACAACATTGATCATGGGAGAAAGAAAAGAACTATCAATTGGTGTTGGTCAGGATAGAAGCTCTAAGAAAGGCACAACTACATATTTAAGATCTTAAGGTAAGAATAAAGCTGTTGAAGATGATGATGAAGCAGTTGAAGTGGAAAATTATGTACGAGGTCTGATTGTTTAGCCATATTCTGAAAGAGAAGAGGAAGAGGGATTTGCTAAGTTGAATGATCAAGAAGAAGATGATTATGTTGGGGTTTGATGAGGAAGAATAGACATCTAATTATCTATATATGCTTTATGACTTTACGATTTTATATTTGTGTTAAAACTTAAGATATTATGTGTTTTCTATTATTTTATGAATTTCTGCATTTTTAATTTCTTAATTATTATATATATAATATATATATTTTTAATTTTTCTATCGTCCGATATATCTGCCATATCTTTTATGGCAGTTTTTTGGGAAACCGCCATGACCCGCCATCCGCCATCGATAACATTGGCTGCGTCATGTTCTCAAAATTTATTCTGAGAAAAACTTGCTTTTCTCCATCATAGGTTAACATTTTCCAAGGTATTACTTTGCCCGATGCTCCAAAATTTGGAAAAGTGTTTGGCGGGCAATTTCTTGGTCAGGTATGCCTGAGCTTATATATGGAATCATGTTATTTCTAATTCATTTGGGAGGCCAAATACAATTTGTAAGGTGGTTGTTTAAGTAGTGTTAAACTAACAAATTAAGGATGTATTCTAAATTTGTCAACAAGCTTATTATTTGAATCATGTTTGTCTCCACCTGGCCTAGCATGGGTCTTTTACATTTTTTTTCCTTTCTTTTTCCCTTTGAACATTACTGTGGCTGGACTTTTTTTGCTTCTCTTATACTGATTGTCCGCATTGAATGATGAATGCAGGCATTGGCTGCAGCATGTAAAACTGTTGATTGTCTAAAGATAGTTCACAGTTTGCATGCTTACTTCCTTCTTCTTGGAGATTTTAATAGTACGTATCCATATAAATTTAGTTTCCTCAATAAGTCAATATCTTAACATATATTGCTAATTCTAAATTCTGACATTCTTACACTTGTTTCTATAGTGGTATCTCATTCAAAAAAAGTATCTCGTTTGTTAAGTCACGATCTTTTTCACAATTAATTCCCATGTATGTCTTCTGATGTTTGAGTAAAGGAATATTGAGGTGTATAACATAGCATTCACATTATTGGAATGAGAGAGATTTTTGTCAGCATGACAAAAGTAATGGGTACTAGTACTACCAAGTTAATTTTCTTAGATTCCAGTAGGTGTTTCAAATCTTCAGCAAGTGGCTAATAAAGCAAAAAAAACAACACACAGTGCATGTTAGCAAAACTTAAATGACATGTGAAGCTCTAGAGTCCGAGAAACCAAGTATATACGATGTCCAGAACTCACTTTAGTTTGAAGTTAGCCAAAAGTGTATGGCCATGTATCTGAGTTCATAAGAATATTGTTGGTGCTCAAATTTGTTTATTTTCTGGAAACATAGAACTTTAGAGTACTAGGTAGTTTAAGTTAGATCAGATTTATTTAATGCATTGATGTACCAGACCATGCTCACAGTCTTTACTTGTGCATTGCTAGTTTGAGACATTTATGATGACTAAGAAACAATAATTTGCTCAGATTTGATGATGGTAATTCTACTTTTTAGTTCACCATCATTCTAATTACATCATATAGTATGAGGTGATCCAAAATTTGTCTCATTTTAAGTGATGTTTCATGATAATTTCAGTACCGATTATATATGAAGTGCATCGTGTACGTGATGGGAAAAGCTTTGCAACCCGAAGGGTAGAAGCTATACAAAGAGGGAATGTCGTGTTTACACTAATGGCTTCTTTTCAGGTAATTTCATCTTAAATTTGATGCTCTTCTTTGATATACCATATATACACATTCACACTACCAAATAGAGGTAATCCCATTAACATTCAGGTGATGACCCAGTCATTTATGCTTGGTCTATCTGATATCTCATTGCTCTCTCTATCAGAATGCAGTACTAAATAACAGACGATGGAGTGCAGAAAATGATAAGAAGAAAATTTTCCTTCACTGCAAAAAAAAAATAAAAATAATTATTCTCCCTTTTTAGTGTAAACCGTAGATTGTTGATTTTCGGACATGATAAAAAGCTAGGCTAAAGGTTGTACTTCGTAGTACATGTAACCAATTAATCTTAAAGAAATTCATTGTAGGTCTTGCTTACATTGTATTTGGTGTCTAGGGTCTCTTTATTTGTTTGGATTCAGATAGTGAGATATGGCCTGATATATGAAAAAGGATGACTGGCTGCAAAAATTGAGTATACTAAAACTAAGGATGCCACTGGTAGCCCGTTTTTGGAATTCCTATCAATGTTTAATGATTGTAACTTTTTCTAAACACTCTGCTAACAATATACAGAAAGAGGAACAACAGTTCATTCACCAGGTGGCAACGATGCCTTCCGTCTCTGATCCAGAAGAGGTTTGAAAATATGGTTTTATCAGTTCTTATTAGTATCTTTTTTCTTCTGTAGCATTTGAATTTATTTTTTCCATTCAGCTTTTATCCATGGAAGAGTTGCGAGAAAGACGTCTTGTTGATCCTCGCCTTCCAAGGTCAGACTTCTTATCTTGAGCATTAGTATACAGTATAGCACTTAAATTGGTTCCAAAGATTTATTTTATTAAGTGTTCACTTTTTTGGATCAGATATTTTGATTTGTCATCAGGGATCCTTCTAGTTAGCAAATTGATGTCCTCTGGATTGATTATGTTCTTTTAACAGTTCTATGGGTATGGGTACAATTAACGTAATTCCAAAACAGAAGAAATAATTTTGTTCATGCCTGTATCCATGTTAAAGTATAGTTGTCAGGAGCAGTGGCATAGCCAGAAAAAAAAACCCTTGATGGGGCTAATTTTTCTTTTTTTTTCCTAAAATTTGAATTTTTTCATGTGATTCGATTTGGTGGCAGGGGCTTTTGCACAACGATTCACACAAAATGTTGATAATTTGACGATTTTATAAGGTAGTTAAAAAAAATAATGTTTGTGTGTGGCTTAAGCTCCCCCTTCCTCCTTACTGGCTCCACCAGTGGTCAGGAGCTGGACTTCCAGTGTTAATACTATGACCAAGATATCATAGCAATGCCTATGAAACTATGAAAGTGTTACTGCATAGAGCTCTATAATTCAACAAGTTCTCGAGTTAAACCAAATTAAACTATGATGTCTACTGGCCATTGGGAAGCTTCTTCATTTAAGGAAAGACACTGGTATTGGCTTGTCATACCCACAATTCTGCTACCACGTCATTAAGGTTATGGTGACAGATGATATGAATTAGATTCTGCTATATCAATTCCACGTGAAGTATGCTCTATCTTATTCAACTCTTGCCCCTTTAATATAGATAGATTTATTTCCTTTCTAGTTCAGTTTTCTTAATATTGCTCTATCAAAAATGTCTTGTCATTTGATAATACAGAAATTTATCAAAAACCTTGAAGCTGATTAAGTTAACTTTTGTTATAAACATGTGCTGCAGGACATATCGGAACAAGGTTGCTAGTACTGAATTTTTACCGTGGCCCATAGAGATTAGGTTTTGTGATCCTAATAATTCCACCAATTACACAAAGTCACCTCCAAGGTCACTCTGGATTCATTCTTGTCCATCAAATTCATTTGCGATGTTATGATTATTGAAGACTTGAAAAGATACGTAATTCTCACTTGTATCTTTGTTCTAAGCTCTGCAGTTTAAGGTACTGGTTTAGAGCTAAAGGAACACTTCCTGATGATCAGGCTTTGCATAGGTTAGTCTCCTTCATCAATCCTGTATGCTGGTTTATTTTCTTAGACCGAGCAATATTCAAGTATCTTAGAGACTCAATTAAACTAAGATTCAATGATATGCAATTAGATTTTCTTGGCCCAGCTTCGAGGATATAATATTTGAAAAACCTCGTACTATTTTGAGACACAGATTTTCTGTGTGTGTGTGTGTGCGCTTGTTTATAATTTATATAATTAGGTCAATGCTGGGTGTATAAATTATATGCGCCACCTCCTTGCTCTTCTTATATGTTGGACATGATATGATTTCCACACTATGATGTATATAGACTATAGTCAAATCACCCCAAAAATTGCGCCAAATATTTACATTTGACCCCACCCCATAGATATGGTGCCGCTTGCAGAACTTGATCTTTACTTCTTTGTGGGATATGAAACTCGAAATTTTGGGACATCAAATCAGAACTGGTTTCAACTTGGATGGACGGTGGGAAGTTCAGAATCATATTTAAGTGTTATATAAGATATATATTCTGATAGAAACCATCATTAGTGTAGAAACCTAGAAACTATGCATCTCTATATATACAATACATGATAATGCATTTTATATACTACAATAATGCATCTTTATGATAATGCATCTTATATATACAATAATACATCTTTTAATGACAACCATTGATCATGAAGATCAATTGTCCAGATTGGGTTCTAGTTTCTATGGGAGGCAAAGTTTTTATTTGATACAAAATTTTCAGACATTGCATAGCTTCTCTATTTTACAGTAGTACAGCTATTGATTAGTGTGTTGTATTGTTTCTTTGAGTGGTATCTTACTATCTTTTAGTAGGCTTTACCCTTTTGCCCGAAGTTGTATTGAGGTCCACTTGACTTTCCTGCAGATGTGTTGTGGCTTATGCTTCTGATCTGATTTTTCTCCAAGTTAGTTTAAATCCTCATCGTGAAAAGGGTTTGAAGTCATCTTCTGTCAGCCTTGATCACTCGTAAGTCCATATTTCTCACATCATATTATATTATGTATTTATTTTAGATTTTCTAACAGATTCTTCTTATAATCTGATTAACTTGCTATATATAAAGATAGTTCTTATGACCAATATCTGAACACTTGTGCCTTGGTATGATGATCATCAAAACCCTTGCACGGAATTTAATTGCGTTATCTCCCGTATATCCTCAGGATGTGGTTTCACAGGCCGCTTAGGGCTGATGATTGGCTGCTATATGTGGTGAGTAGCTATGTTTCGTCTGATATCTATGTTTCGTCTGATATCCTACTACACAGTTGAAGAACTTCTGCAAGTTTTTAATGATCTCATGTTTTGTTTTGTCCTAGATCGATAGTCCAAATGCTCATAGTGCTCGTGGTTTTGTTACCGGACGAATGTTTACCCGAAAAGGAGAGGTAAATAAGTAGGATTATTCACACAGGTTCACGCAAATATATAAAAGATTTTGAGTTCATAATTTAATATCTATCAAATTTATTATTACCAGCTTGTTGTTTCGTTGACACAAGAGGGCTTATTGAGGAGGTTCAAAACACCAGTTCCAGCTGCTGCGCAATCGAAACTATAGAATTGAGTGGTGCTGCAATCAAATATACATATGCAAATATTGTAACAAAATCTTAGTTTTTGGAATTTATCTATTTTAATAATCGCTACTCGCTAGCCCATGTAGACAAAATATGTTGTGGCAGAGATATAATATGCAATATGTTTGAAGCTCCATATGTAATCCCTCCAACTAAAATAATTACTTTCACTGAATTTATTACCCGGAATGTCGCACTATGTCTCTCTCTATCTCCCTCTCTCTCTACATTTGCACTAAATCTGATGCTTTCAAGCTTCAACTAATTACAAACAATATGATCAGAACATTCAATTTTGAGTTGTGGCAATGTTCTACCATCAACTTTACTAAGCTTGGGAATACACACACATCTTAAGAGCACACTGTCAAATGAAGACCAATACCAAAGGAATCAAACACACAAACTAATCAAGTGGTTCGTTTCCTTTTAAAGGCAGGATGGATAATCCCATTGGAAGACTCCAACATAGCAATCCTGGCCATATATTCTTTCATCCTATTCAAGACAACAGGCATTGCGGTGGCATTACTTGAGATTTTCTGTTTGAGTAGCTGTATTTTCTCAGCTTCGTCTGAATCTTCCATGACCGGAAAGCTCGTGGTCTCTCTCATCGAACCTACACAGGCAAGAAAAGTTTAGCACTGAAGAACAATGATGCAGAAAATAATAATATTCAGAGCAAGACAGAAGCCTTAGCAATGTCTAATATTTACTCACCACATACATTGCCATTGTCTATGCATAAATAGTTGCCTACGAGTGCATTTGTTTGGAAACTTAAAAAAACAATTTTGAACTCCTAGTGTCAGGATATCCATCTATAGTAAAATTTGTCTCTGATTTTTTTGAAACAAACATTAACTCACTTTCATAATTATTTCTACAAACATGTTTTGTAGTCTAAATAAAGTTATCTTCCTTAAATTCTAAAAGGGAGACAGACTTTACTATCAAATCTATTGTCCAAAATTCTCAAACGGATGAATGTTCTATTATTTCAAGTGAACATATTAAATAAATCCAAGAAACATAATGCTTGTTAATTACAAACACGGGAGGATATTCAACAAAAAGAGAAACAACATGAAAAAATGTAAAAACATCATATAGTTGCTATTGTGTTGGTTTTTAAGGAAGCTCCTGCGACAGAGCCCCATGTTTGAGGAAACAATGAGACACAAAAATATGCTGAGCCACATGTCTAGGGTCCAGCGAATTGGCAAGCTAATTAAATGTGGATGGGATCATATATACTTCTATTCTCCTTTCAAATGCAACCTTAGTTGCATAAAACAAAACAATAATGCAAGAAAGGGGCAAAAAATATCAGCTGGAATGCGAACTACAAATTTCATACTCAACTTATATCTACAGCAAACAATTTATTAATATTACGTTCGAGCAGATTATGTAATTAAATTGACTCCTAAGAGGGCTACTTCACATGTCCTACAAATGCTTCTAACAAGCAGATCTTCACAAATATATACTTGCCAAGCCGAGCTACTGCATGCGCTGGATTTGCTGCGTACATATTACCTAACAAGTGGAGTGTGATGTCTTCTTTGCATTTTAACATGCGAGAACAACATGTAATTGATGAATCAAAAACTTGTTTGGTCACTGGAAACCGCATATAATCATAATAATTGGAGAAAAGAATCCAAGAAAAGTCGGGCAAAATAAAACTTGAAAATAGAATTTAAAAAATAACACCAAAATCTTTAAAAGGAACAACAAAAATTATGCTTTAGAAAACCTGTGGACAATGGACATATACCTTGCAGTCGAACTCAAGGTTCTATGTTACAGCAAAATGAACCTCATTATTCTTATTATTTTTAATTTCAGAAGCAAAACCCCCCACATCTCAAATAATATCCAATTGAAGACATTAAATTACTAACAAAATTACCATTGCCTGATATATACAAAGAAAGAATTCACAAACCTTGAGTGACGCCTGCATCCGTGTCCGGCCCGGCAAGCTTTGGGATTTGAGGTTCCGCTTCGTCCAGTAAATGGGTCGGTAAAACAGGTCTTTGAGATTCGAGAAGAGAAGAAATGGTGGAACTAAGTTGACCCGGAAGAGTGGTTCGGTAATCGAGTATTTTCTGAGCCATTTCATCTACTTCTTCTTCCAGCATTAACACCTCTTCTTCTTCTGCAGCTTCTTCGAGGTTCTGACCGTCGTCGCTTCGGGGTTGGGACGACATTAGTGATTTCAGTGGTCAAATTTGATACCTTGTGGGTGAAAGCTCGCCGGCTTCAGAGAGACAAATTTGGGGCCTAGGGTTTGGGAGTTTTGAAATTTTGAATTGGCAATGGGCTTCTTCGATTTTGTGGCGGGATACAGATTGAAAAATACTCTCAAAATATCGTTTTTCTAAAAGGTGTTGATATCCTGAAAAAAAGAGGTTCTTGAAACCCTTCAACATCCCGTTTTACTAGATTAGGCACGACTAATTAACGAAGACAAAGATTCATTGCGTTGGTCGTTGATCGTTGATTAGTTAATTTCTAGTATTAATTAATTTATAAAATTTATTAATTCATAATTAAAATTAATAACTTAAAGAAAAGATCATATTCGAAGGCCACATGTGCGTGTGATTCCCGTCAACTTAGCTCGACTTTTTCATAAATATAAGCCCACTTAGGTGCAATTTAGAACAAGACGGGTCATGGGCTTGAATCGGGTAGTGTAATGAATTTCAAGTCGGATCCTCTAATACATCTTCATGCTACACACAATAATTAAGAACATCCATAAGCAAATAAACAAAGTAAACTTTAAATTTCCTTGACATGTAACGATTATGCGTAGATGCAATAATAGATGTCAGAGAAAAGGATCCGGCTTCAATATATTTATGTAACCCAAATTTGTTTTCAACAGTCATTTTATACTGCACAACTCTTTCAACAGCATGTATATAATTGGACTGGTATACTAGTCCAAAGACGTCCATTTTCACATTCTGCAACCATCTATATTCAACTAACACCAAAACTATGCCACTTTTTTCTACGAAATTTTTGAACCAGTTTGTCTGTCTTCCAAAGAGTTTGGCCATCCATTGGGAGAGTGCTTCTTACCACTACTCTGTTTTCTATTCGCACTCACACGAGCCCGAATCAGCTTCTCGTTCCTCATAACCTCATCTATGTTGCTCCGAAGCCTATGGCACAGATCATCAAGAGCAAGCATTGGGAAAGGCTCTTCAATAAGAACACCAACCTGCAAAAAACTCGTCAAGTTTAATAACAATGTGTGTGTGTGTGTGTGTGTGTGTAGTCTTTATCCACGAATGCAAGTAAAAAGCAGACTGGAAATACAAAAAAGGCAAAGAAAATAACCTCCTCGATGCAAAACAAAGAAGCAGCACTGATAAACGTGGCAGGTACAACGATCCAGTGACAATCATCCCAAAGTATGATAGGAAGAGTGAAATGCCAGAGGACTAGGAATCTCGAGGTTAATCTAGTGTACGAGAGAGGGATAGGCGTGCCCATGATCTGTTCGCACACCCCAATTTCCTCATGAAAACAACTGAGTTTTGATTCCTGCAAGATCAATACAAGAAATCAGTTTTACAAGAATTCATGCTTGTGACTTATTACGCTGCTAGCATTGGATCTGTTGTTTCTATTATTCTATATGATATCATATATAGTGTAATAATCTGCAAATTCACACTCAGAATACAATGAAACAAATCTTGATGCTTGCAACTCTCAAATCAAAGAAGAGGAATATATTTACCAGCATTTGGCGCTTTGTGGCCTCCATATCAAGCAGGTGCAGGCTTTGAGAGATGAACTCGATGATGCAACGAGGACGGTGCTTTGACCTCATAACTACTGCCAGGTCATCCACCTCCAGTAAATCCGTGAGATCTTGCGCAACGTCTGATCCAGAAACGATGTGACACTGCAGTTAGAGGCATATATATATATATGTAAGTTATTAAATCAAAGCATCTTCCTCTTCTTTACAAGATAAATTTGTGTATTAGATACAATCTTCACCGAAGAAAAAGGAAACCCTCATACAAACACAAAGAGGAGAACATAATGGCTGCGAATCTCGATAGAAACAGCGACTATTTGCACCATGAAAAGAGACCAAACCACCAAAAATTCAAAATTCCCTCCAAATCAAAGCATCTTTCAATTCTCTGAAAAATTGGTTGGTTTCAGAGAGAGAAGATTATGCTTCTATTCATATTAAATCAAATCATCTTCAAATCTTACTATTATCTGCAACCATCTTATACCACAAAATAATCAAACAAATTAGCATCCATTTACATTGTACACGCAGCAACACAAGTTCTAATCGCTAAAACACAATCGGAATCGAAGCCAGCAAATTCAAGACATCCACCATTAAATTTTTCATTGACAATTCAAATACTAAATGGAAAATTTGAGTAAGAACCTTGAGAGCAACTGGAAAAGCCACGATATACTGCAAAATGGCCTTTTTAAGCAAGTTGTCGTCGGAGCTGTGCACATTAGCAATAAGCTGCCTAGCAAAGTCTTCCGCCCCAGAAATAACCTTAGTCCAAGCCTTCTTCCCTTCCTCGAACCTCGAATACGACGCCTCCGTCCTGAACACCAACAGCAGCGCCAGAGCAGGGGCGGTCAGCTGATACGGCAGAGAAGACGCCCTCAGAATCGGGAAGAACTCCGGCAGCAAATCCAACGAAACGGCAGTATTGTAAGTAGCGACGATCACAGCAACCGACGTGAACGCGATCACCGGCGGCACCAACGAGAGAACAACGCGCGAGTTCAAGCTCTTGAGGAAGTGCCTGACGTGCCTCATGGAGCTCCGGTGCTGCACCCAATCCTCGTGGTCGTATAAATATCGTCTCTGCTTCATGCCCCTCTCTTGTGTCTTGTCGGCCCAATCGGGTATGGCTAGGAGGATCGATAGAAGGGCTGAATCGCGATTTGGAGGTGATGAGTTGGAGGGTTTTGAGGAATGGCGGGCGCAGATGGATTTGCGGGTTGTTATGGGGGGAATTTTGGAGGGTTTGAAAAGGGGTGAGTGGAGGAATGTGGAGAACATTTTTGGAGAAGATGAAGATGAAGACGAAGGAGGTAGTTTGGCAGAATGATGAATGGGGTTCGTGTTTGTCATCGGTGGTATTCGAGATTGGGGTTCGGAGAATTAGGTGGGAAGGTCGGAGGAGGGAAGCGGACATGGCAGTGTGCGGTTTTAGTGCAGAAAATGGGAGGTTTTAGGAGAGAGAGAGAAGGAATTTGGATAGGCGGTTCGAAACGGTTAACATGTGACTCAGGTTCCTACACATGTTTTGTGGTAAAAGGACACTCATGCCTACAGAGACAATTTTACTTCCATTTAAGCAAAAAATAACATTCTTCATTTTTTAATTAATGGACTACTAGTATTAAATTTTGTTCTTTCATGAAACCGAACTGAAAATTTCGGTTCCATTTCGATTAAAAATTGAATAATCAAATTTAAAATCAAAACAGTAATTTAACATCGAAATTTCAAAATAATAATCAAAGTTTAAATAATTTGCCAAATAATATACTAACATTCAATCTGATGGTCCCTGAGCTGGGTCTTTGGTGTAGAGGGGGTGATGAATCCAGCTGAGGAAGGTCAGCTAGGCTAATAACTCAGTTGGCGGTGCGGAAAGTGGTGGTTTGAAAACTTAGCTCGATTGCTTAGAAAAACTCAGCTTGAAAATATTCTTTGCGTTTTCGACTTAGTCAAGTTATGCAAGTTTAGAGTCAAAACACAGCTGTCTTTGGGGAGCAGCTGAGTATGCAGATTTGAAAATAATGCGGCGGTAGGTACAGGTTACGACGAGAGCTTTTGAGCTTGAAAACTTGTGCTGTGTTAATGCAGTTAGTTCTTTAAATATAAAATGCAGAGAATAAATAAAGCAATAAAGAACTCGGAATTTTAACGTGGTTCGGAGTAACTCCTCCTACGTCCACGACCAGATTCACTGGTAATTCACTACCACTTGGTTTCCAAATACCAAGCAACTTCACAACTCTAACCCGAGCTGTGTTCCAACAATTTGCGGGCACTGTCAAGCTTAACCTTTCAGTTTACGGGTACTGAAAAAACCTTACAACCACTTGAATTTCGCGCTTCAAGCAAGCGTAACCTTGACCTAACCTTTCTGGGTAGAGAGGGGTTTGGTTTGGGGTTCCAACTATGAACGAGTTCTTACAATGAAGAACTTAGAGTTAGATGAACTCGTTCGAAATCTAGGCTTAAGATATACAATGATTTCTGCCTAGGAATCAGACGAAAAACTGGGCAGTTTCTGGACTAGAAACACTTTAAGATAAAGTGTTCTTTGAACTATTTAGAACTGCTTGTAAGCTTTGAAGGCTTGATAATTTCAGAGAATGAAAGTTTGTAGAGAGTTTTTCGTGTTTGATCCTGAGATTGAAGACGGGTTTATATAGGTAAAGATTCAAGACTAGCCGTTGGAGGAGCCGTTTGAATCTTACCTACTCTTCTTAAATTCGATATCTGCCGTTGGACGATTCTGCACCTGTCTTCATTAGAGTCACATCCTAGGTTCTGAAGTCTAGGATGTTGATTTGGCAATCCCTCATTGGTCGAGGTATATTGACTTCCTCTGACAAATCTGTCTTTGGAGCTGCCTTTTGAATTCAGAGCTGGATTGGGTAAACTGTCTTGAAGTGATGTCTTCAGAGTTAGTTCCCTTTGTTCTGTACAGCTGGACCAGCTGTGTCTTGAACTCAGCTCAGCTTGATCCTGCTCCGTCAGCTTGATCTTCAGTTGGATCCTGCTCTGTTTTGAACTCAGCTCAGCTGGAAAACTCAGCTGATAACTGACTCATGCTGTAAACACAGCTGGATCTTCTACTATCTTCCGCTTCCTAAACCTGTAAACTTAGAAAATCTATAGCTCAAACAGGCGAGCTGGAAAACATAACTTAGGTTGATGCGATCATCTACTCGGTTGGAGAACAGTTGGTTTTTGGTATCAAATCAAAACTTTATAATTTTCCCAACAATTACCCCTTTTTTATGATGCCAAAACCTAACTGAGACAACTTATGAAGCAGAGAAAATTGTGTTTTATTAATGTAAGAAATTACATCATAAAACAAGAAAAAGAAAGAAAGAAAAAAAATTCTTCAATTCTTCAGTCTTCAATCCCAGTTGGCTGGGTCTTCTCTTCTGCATCCGCTGCTTCTTTCTTTTGACTCGTTTCTCCTTCAGCTGATTCAGCTGGTTCCTCTTGCTTTATCAGCTTGCCTCTTCTTTGTCTCATTCTCTTCCCCCTTTTTGGCATGATCAATCAAGGCGGAGAGATGCACCATCGTCTTATTGAGCTGTGCAATTTCCTGAATTGCATTAGCGATCTTCGCTGTATTATCAGTTGTTGTGATGTTTAGTTTGGCTAAGCTGCGGTTGTCAGCTCTGAGCAGCGAGGTCTGGAGTCTTGGTGGCTCAGCTGTTGCATTAGCTGGCTCTTCTTCAATAGCATTAGCCTCAGCTGTGATTGCAGACACAGCTTCCTTGGCCTGATTCAGCTGGGGTTGTCCAGCTGAGTGCTTGGAGGTATGAGTTGGCACTGGAGATGACATCTTCTGAGGAGGGCACAACTTCATTCCTTGCAATTTTGCTTCTTCAGACTTCATTAGATTGAATGAGAAAGTCTGATTCAGCACTTCAGTTGCGCTTGTAACTCCTTGAGGTCTTTAAACCTTGAGATGGAGGCGTCACGTGCAACTCTTGAGGGACTTAAGTATTCTCCTTCCACTTCTAAAGTGGTTGTTATGGGGTTCAGCTCATATTTTCATCATCCAGCTGCAAGTGATCATCGGCTGGATGATGTTTTCCACTTGAGCTTGGTGTAGGGGCTTGAGCTCCAACTTCCATAAGTTGATCTTGAAGCTGGTGTCCCTGTTGAGCTGAAGGAAATTGAGGAGAAGACGGTTGAAGTATTCCATATGCTGTGGGGTTTAAGCTTAGTTGATCAGCTGGAATACGTCGTTGTGGCGTTGATGATGACGATGTTCACGCAGGCACATGAACTTCTTCTCCACCGTAAGAAACCACCACTTGTGGACCTTCTCTCTTAATGTCAGCTGGCTTCTCGGCTGACTGACTGAGCACCTTTAACTTGAGTCTTCTTTTTGAAGACGGTGCTTCAGCTTGTTTTGTCTCCTCAAGTTGTTTCTGATTCCCAACTTGGAAGGAAGTAGATGCATGTTTCTTTGTCTCCTGCATATTTTTCTGTGCCTCTTGTGGTGGAGCAAGAGCTTTGACAAGACTGCTCTTAAAGACTCCGGCTTTATCAATGTCTCGTCCAATTCTGACTGGTCTTCCTCTCAGGTTGAATTCATTTGACAGGATCTTGTTGACGTTGATTTTCGCATCCCAGGGAGTTGTGTGTCCCGTTCTCTCTTTTATTTTGAGAGAAACAATGAGGAGGAGGCGGTCTTGTTCCTTTGACATTCCTAGGAAGAATTCTGCAGCTTCTTGGTGAAAGTTCTTGAGCTTTGCAGTCACCCACTTCGTTAGACCTGATCTGTCGATGAGCTTCATTTTCTCCTGGAACTCCGTCTTCTTGTGGTTCCTGAGAGTTAAGCAACTCTCATAGTGAAGCTTTGACAGACTCTTCATGTTGATCGGCTTCTGGAGATATCTTTCTAGATTCCATGTTCTTCTTTTGCAATTTTTGTTAGTAGAACAAATAATACCAATTGATGAAAGAAGAAATAGTGCCGAAAACCTTTTAGGGTTAATGCAAATATTTGCGTATCTCTTCTAGCATATTTATATCAATTTTCTTGATGAATGGACGATCAAGATTTATAGTTTGATAAGAAGATCTACGACTGGAAGTGATTCTCGCGTCTTGCGAGTTAATGTGCGTGAGAGGAAGGTTGAGGCGTTTTGACTTTTGCCTCGAAACTCCCATGTTTCAGTTCTTTGCAGACTTTGAATTAAATTTGATTAGATGTGATACGATATGATTTGACTGAAGTCTGTCTAAAACAGAATGAGTAGGTGTAAGTGAAGATGTTGCAAACCTCTCAGCTGATCATCGTAGTCAGCTGATACCTCGGTTATGAATAGCTGTGTTGAGTGATCGATTTTCCAGTTGGTTCCCCCTCAGCTGAATAATCCTTCAACTTAGGCATCTGGCTGAGCTTGATTCTTTCTCAGCTGGGTTCTTTGAGGTTGGTTCTGAATTCCAGCTGGGTCTGCTTCCATTCAGCTGGATGTAGTTTCGTCTGGGTTGAGTAATCCAAGTAATCCGCACAACATCTTGAATCTTGATTCTATCAGCGGCTTTGTAAGTATATCAGCCCGCTGTATGTCTGTGTGAATTTTCTCAACAATCACATCCTTGTTTTCCACGTGATCTCTGATGAAGTGATGGCGTACGTCCACATGTTTGCATCTTGTGTGATGTACTGGATTTTCTGATATAGCAATTGTACTTGAGCTATCACAGAAAATTGGAACTTGTCCAGTTTTCACTTCGTAGTCATCTAGCTGATGTTTCAGCCAGAGAATTTGTGAGCAGCAGCTTCCAGCTGCCATATATTCTGCTTCTGTTGTGGAAGTTGCGACGCACGTTTACTTATTTGAAAACCACGATATCAACTTGCTTCCTAGGAACTGACATGTTCCTGAAGTTGATTTTCTGTCCAACCGATCTCCAGCGAAGTCTGAGTCTGAATATCCAGTCAGCTGTAGATTTTCTTCAGCTGGATACCACAACCCAACATTCTGAGTTCCTTTGAGATATTTGAGAATGTTCTTGGCTGCTTGCATGTGTGCTTCATTTGGATCAACTTGAAATCTGGCACACACTCCGACTGCAAAAGAGATGTCTGGACGACTAGCTGTTAGATACAGCAGGGAACCTATTATCCCTCTGTATTTGCTGGAATCAACTGACTTCCCTTCAGTTCCAGGTTTAATCTTCCAGTTGGTGTTCATCGGAATCTTTACTGTTCTGTTGGATTGAACTCCATACTTGGCAATCAAGTCTTTCACGTACTTGGATTGATTTATAAAAATCCCTTCTGCTGATTGCTTGACTTGATGTCCTAGGAAGAAGCTCATTTCTCCCATCATAGATATTTGGAACTGTGTTGACATTATCTCTCCAAATCTTTGGCATAAGAATGTTGATCTTGATCCGAAGATGATGTCGTATACATATATTTGAACAACCAGGATGTCTTCTCCCAACTTGATGGTGAATAGTGTTCTATCTACTGAGCCCTTCTTGAATCCTTTAGATACAAGGAAATTTGATAGAGTATCATACCAAGCTCGAGGTGCTTGCTTCAATCCATAAAGAGCATTCTTTAGCTTGTAGACTTTATTTTCTTCTACTTCAAATCCTGGAGGTTGTTCAACATAGACATCTTCTTTGATTTCTCCATTTAAGAATGCACACTTCACATCCATTTGATAGACTTTGAATTTGTGATGTGTTGCATAGGCGAGAAATAATCTGATTGCTTCCAATCGTGCTACTGGAGCAAATGATTCTTCGAAGTCAATTCCTTCTTGCTGTGTGTAGCCCTTGGCAACTAGTCGAGCTTTGTTTCTGATGATGACTCCAAGGGTATCCAATTTGTTCTTGAAGATCCATTTGAGTCCTATGACTTTGACTCCTTCAGGTCTGTCGACCAATTCCCAGACACAATTTTTGAGGAATTCATTTAGCTCTTCCTGCATGACGTTTGTCCAGGGCACGCTCTTTATAGCTTCTAGAATTATTTGAGGCTCTGGAACTTGAACTACATAACACGCCATTAGAGCTGTGTCTTCATCATAGACAGTCAGTTCTAGCTCTACTGAGAGTTGAGATGTGTCAGCTGCTTCTTGATGATCCGTTGTAGCTTGAGCAGCTGAGCTTCTGGTTTTGACTTGGTCTGATGGTTCTCCATTGATTGCTGATGATGGATGATCTTCAATTCATCTTCTTCTTTTACGAATTTCTTCTTCCAGCTGATTGATGCTAAAAGTGGCAAGATTTCGTCTGGCTTGGAGTTGTTCTGAAGTTAAGTCTTGAGAAATAGACTCTCCCTGGATTGAGTTTTGAGGTGACTTCTGTAGAAGCTCTGCTGTAGATAGAGCTGGGGATTCAGCTGTGTCTGGATTTCTAGCTGATGGCATTCCCCCTTGATTTGGCGTTGGAGGTTCTTCTTGATTTCTAGTTGGTGGAGCTTCCCGATTGATTTGAGGTTCCTCCTCTAGCTCATCATCCCATATTAATAGTTCGGCCAGATTCCTGATTCGATTCTCTTGAGCTCTTGTCTAAATCTGCCTTGAAAATTCTCCTTCATTTCTTCGTTTGATAGAATCTCTATACTCGAATGATGATTCGTCAAAGGTAACATGTGGAGTTACTTCGACCGTTTGAGTTCTTCTGTTGAAGACTCTGTATGCTTTACTCACAACAGAGTAACCAAGGAATACTCCTCGGTCAGTCTTCACGTCGAACGTCTTGAGCTGTGTTTTTCCATTGTTTAGGATATGACATTTGGATCCGAAGACCTTGAAATATTCAATGTATGATATTATGTTATTCCATAGCTCATACGGCGTCTTTCCTTACCTTGATGTGAGTAGAGAGCGATTCTGAGTGAAGCATGTTGTGTTGATGGCCTCGGCCCAGAACTTCTTTGGAATGGCAGAGCTGGCTAGCATTGAGGTAGCTGCTTCTTTGAGTGTTCTGTTTCTTCTCTCTGCTACACCATTCTGCTAAGGTGTGCGTGCTGCTGAGGTTTGATGTTGAACTCCATTCTTCTCGCAGTATTCATAAATAGTTTCATTTAAAAACTTCGTTCCTCGATCTGATCTGATTGACATTATCTTGCACTCCTTCTGAGTTGACAACCTTTCCAGCAGGATTGTCAGCTTAGTCCTTGTTTCACTCTTCTGGTACATGAATGACACCCATGTGAATCTTGAGAAGTCATCCACTACGACCAGAGTATATTTTCTGCCGTTGAAACTTGCTGGTGTAACTGGACCAAAAAGATCCATGTGAAGGAGTTGAAGAACTCGATCAGTTGACTGAACTGACTTGAGAGAGAATGAAATTCTTGTTTGTTTTCCTTGTTGACACGCGCTGCACATATGACTTTTGTCATATACTTGATCTGGAATTCCATTAGTGAGCTGGTTTCTAGCCAGTTTGTTGATTGTCTTGAAGTTGAGATGATTCAGCCGTCTGTGCCACAACCAGCTGACTTCATTGCTGTTTTTCGATACAAGACAAGTCTCAGGAGGGCTGTTGTTCCAGTCAGTGAAATACATATTTCCTTCTTTTTTCCCTCTTAGTAGTATCTGCTTGGTTTCCCTGTGCATCAAACTTGATAGAAAAACCGTTGTCGCAGAATTGGCTAATGGAAAACAAGTTATGTTGGAGTCCTTGTACATATGAAACATTTGGGATTATAACATTTCTAGTTTTAAATGTACCATAACCTTTGGTTAGACCTTGGAGTTGTCACCAAATGTTACTTGTGGGCCTGGACGCTCGATATACTTCTGGAGTAGATGCTTTAAGTGCGTCATGTGCTTGGAACATCCACTGTCCAAGTACCATAGCGTTCTCATCGACTCCTCAATGATGCGTCGTTCCCTTGCAACCTATAAAAAAGATCAAAATTTAGGTACTCAGTTTTAATTGGGTCCTTGTGGGTTAGACAGAGATCCTTTTACGACCCAGATCTGCTTGATGACTCGAATTGGGTCATTTGATCTGATGATCCTTCCGGCTGAGTCGATATACACATTCTTTGTGTTCTTCGGTTGTTGCTGATGGGGTCTTGATCTCAGTATCTTCCCAGTTTGATGTCTTTGTTGATGTTCTGATATTTTTCGGTATCCAGCTGAGACGTTTCTTTGTCTCTGCTGTCTCTTGTGATATCTCGGCTGGAACTGGTACTCCAGCTGGTGATCATATGAGTGATATCCAGTTGGGTATCTTCTTTGATATCTCGGTTGATATCTTTCGACGTGCTGTTGCGGTTGCTGGTGTCTGAAATGTCCAGCCTGCTGTTTTTGTTGAGTTTGAGCACGTTGCTGTCTGATCTGTGCTTGAGGCTGTCTCACAACTGGTCTTTTTATGCCTGCTGTGTCCTCAACGGTCGTTGTTGGAATTGGGTTTTCTTTTGCTCTTACAAACATTACCTTTGTTCCACTAGTGGAAGCAATGTTTGTGGCATCCTTCGATACATTGTAACCCAGTCCTGCTTTAAGTGCTGCTGGACGTTATGCACTTATGATTTCGTCCATTGTTGTTGTAGCTTTGATGAGAGCTACCATCTTCTTAGATAGTACCTCTTCGGAACTTTTCAGCTCTATAATCTCAGCTGACTTCTTTTCCGATTCAGCTGTGGCCTTTTCCAATTCTTCTATCAGCTGTTTCTTCTCGTAGTAGAAGTCTATCATCAGCTCATCTTGTTTCACTATTTTGTCTTTTAGTGAAAGGACTTTCTCTTGGAGCTGTGTTGTATCAGCTACTTCTGATACCTTTTTCTTTTCCAGTTCCACCTTTAGCTCGGCATTCTCACACATTATGACGTCAAGGATCTCTTGAAGCTCCTTGGAATCGTTCATAACTTTCTCTACTAAACTCCAATCAGGTAGCCCTGATTCTGAAACCTGTGTAGAGTGTTCATGTGATGGTGAGAGATTAGATAGATTTTGAGTTCTTGACATTACCTCATCTTCATCGAATCCGTCTGTCTGTCCCATGAAGCATGTATCTCATTCAGGTTCATCATGAGCCATCAGTGCTTCTTCTTCTGAGTCTGAAAATGGCATGTTATCATCCATTTTGTTGTACTCCGACTTCTCGTCGGCGATGTAGGCTCTCCTTCTATCAGCTGCCTTAGCTTTCAGTTGGTCTTTATCTTTCTTGGATAGCTTCGGACAGTCTAGCCTGTAGTGTCCCGGTTCCTTGTAGTTGAAGCATCATTCTTCTGTTCGTTTGTCAGCTGACTTCTCATCAGCTGTTGCGTACTTGTCTCTGTAAGTTCTTGCGAACTTCTTGTACTTGCCCTTGCTGGTGTTGAGTCTATTGTAGTTTTTGACCAGCATGGCTATCTCTTCAAGTAGCTCTTCCTTGATCATGTTTTTCTTGTCCTTCTTTGATGACTCAGCTGACTGCATGTATGTGGATTTTTTAGAATTGGCTCTGAACGCAATCTCCTTTGGCGCAGGTGTCAGCTCTCCATCATTCTGATTGCTTGAAGATTCTTTCATGGTAATCTTCAAGTTGTATTCGTTGGCTTTGAGCAGGGAGAATAATCTTTCAGTGGAAAGATCACCTAAGTCACTTCGACTTTGGTGTACCACCTTGTATGTGTTCCATTCAACTGTGAGCGCTGAAAAGACTTTTAGGTTCTTTTCTCGCTGGGTGTATTTCCCAGTTCTGATGATTTCAATTTCTACTACGATGCTTGAGAATCTGAGTTCCATCCCTTCGATGGACTCGTTGACAAGCTGCTTGAAGTTATCAAACTTCTGGCAGGCGATTGTGAATTTATTTTCTTTTATCTCCTCTGACCCTTCGCATAGCTTTGCTAGGGTTTTCCACATCTCCTTTGCGGTTTTGCAGTTGATGATCTTGCTGAGGTAGGCGTTGGAGACTGTTGATGAGATGGTGTTCCTCGCGAAGCTGTCTAATCCAGCTTGTTTCCTTTCTTCTGAGGTATGCTCATTCTTTGGCTTGGGAATGAGCTGATACGTTGGTTGTCCATCATCTTGAGCTGGAACAAGCTCGGTTCCTTGTTTGTAAATGATGATGGGTCCGCCTGTGATGACGTCCCACATCATGTCATGATGCGCACAAAGAAAGCTTTTTAATTTAAACCTTCAGATTGCATAATCGTCGACCGAGAAGGTGGGAAGGTTTCTGTTAAGATAAGAATCCATGGAGATATGCACAGTATGAAATAATATGAGTTTTTCAAAAGAGGATCTGTTCAGTTGACCACTGACAGATTGTCAAGAGAAATCTCTTGATTCAGAAACAGCGGTTTTTTGAACCACTGCTCTGAAACCAATTGATGGTCCCTAAGCTGGGTCTTTGGTGTAGAAGGGGGGATGAATACACCAAAGATAGATTTCTGAAAACTTTTTCAAGTTAAAAACAGAGTTGGTGAGCTCAGTTATGAATCCAGCTGAGGAAGGTCAGCTGGGCTAATAACTCAGTTGGCGGTGTGGAAAGTTGTGGTTTGAAAACTTAGCTCGATTGCTTAGAAAAACTCAGCTTGAAAATATTTTTTGCGTTTTCGACTTAGTCAAGTTATGCAAGTTTAGAGTCAAAACACAGCTGTCTTTGGGGAGCAGCTGAGTATGCAGATTTGAAAATAATGCAGCTGGCTGGGTCACACAGCCAGAGAGCTTTTGAGCTTGAAAACTTGTGCTGTGTTAATGCAGTTAGTTCTTTAAATATAAAATGCAGAGAATAAATAAAGCAATAAAGAACTCGGAATTTTAACGTGGTTCGGAGTAACTCCTCCTACGTCCACGACCAGATTCACTGGTAATTCACTACCACTTGGTTTCCAAGTACCAAGCAACTTCACAACTCTAACCCGAGTTGTGTTCCAACAATTTACGGGCACTATCAAGCCTAACCTTTCAGTTTACGGGTACTGAAAAAACCTTACAACCACTTGAATTTCGCGCTTCAAGCAAGCGTAACCTTGACCTAACCTTTCTGGGTAGAGAGGGGTTTGGTTTGGGGTTCCAACTATGAACGAGTTCTTACAATGAAGAACTTAGAGTTAGATGAACTCGTTCGAAATCTAGGCTTAAGATATACAATGATTTCTGCCTAGGAATCAGACGAAAAACTGGGCAGTTTCTGGACTAGAAACACTTTAAGATAAAGTGTTCTTTGAACTATTTAGAACTGCTTGTAAGCTTTGAAGGCTTGATAATTTCAGAGAATGAAAGCTTGTAGAGAGTTTTTCGTGTTTGATCCTGAGGTTGAAGACGGGTTTATATAGGTAGAGATTCAAGACTAGCCGTTGGAGGAGCCGTTTGAATCTTACCTACTCTTCTTAAATTCGATATCTGCCGTTGGGCGATTCTGCACCTATCTTCATTAAAGTCACATCCTAGGTTCTGAAGTCTAGGATGCTGATTTGGCAATCCCTCATTGGTCGAGGTAAATTGACTTCCTCTGACAGATCTGCCTTTGGAGCTGCCTTTTGAATTCAGAGTTGGATTGGGTAAACTGTCTTGAAGTGATGTCTTCAGAGTTAGTTCCCTTTGTTCTGTACAGCTAGACCAGCTGTGTCTTGAACTCAGCTCAGCTTGATCCTGCTCCGTCAGCTTGATCTTCAGCTGGATCCTGCTCCGTTTTGAACTCAGCTCAGCTGGAAAACTCAGCTGATAGCTGACTCCTGCTGTAAACACAGCTGGATCTTCTGCTGTCTTCTGCTCTGCTGTCTTCCGCTTCCTGAACCTGTAAACTTAGAAAATCTATAGCTCAAACAGGCGAGCTGGAAAACACAACTTAGGTTGATGCGATCATCTACTCGGTTGGAGAACAGTTGGGTTTTGGTATCAAATCAAAACTTTATAATTTTCCCAACACAATCCAAAACATAAAATCAAAGTTGGTTGGTCAAAGTGCGCCGGGAAGCGACTGACATGAGCGAATCGAGCGATGGCGATGGGATTTGGGAGTGAAGCAAACATGAAATTATGAATGAGAAATTGGGAATTAGGGTTAGATTCTTCAGATGGTGAGAAACGAGAGTAAAAAACTAAAAATAATAGATAAGTTAGTATTCTTTATTAAATACTCCTACTATTTATAAAATAATAATAATTAAATTAATTATTAATTTGATTTGATTTTCAGTGAACCGAATTCTTTTTTCTAAAATTGAAACCGAACCAAATCCAAAAAATTAAACTGAATTAATATTTCGGTTCGGTTTTTCGATTTTAACTGAAGTTTGCTCACCCTTATATATATATATATATATATATATATAATTCAAACTATCCAACATTTTTAAGAAGAAAAACTATCCAAATTTAAGGAGAATAATAAAAAATATAAAAAAAAACAAATAACATGATTTTTGAGTTTAGATTGGTAATTTTAAACATTTGGATCAATCGATTAGTTTTCATTTTCATAAATTTGATAACTATGCCTTTTAGATCCCACGTTGATTCACAAGGGCTCTCTGTTCAAAACAAATTATTTTTTTTTTTAGAAATACCGAGTATCATCTGAAGGGAGAAAATTTAAGCAAATGTAAGTTTGATTTGTCGATAGTACGATTACAAACTCACATCACAAGTCATAAGAGAAACTGGCACATTCCTGCATTCATCAATTCCATTCACAAAACTGGGCAACTAAGGTCGAAACAATGACATGTTCACTCTACAGCCACCTCAACCTCAATCACAATCAAAATTTCATCTAAGTAGCAACCCGTCGAATGACATTTATAGTACACCGTATTAAGTACAAGTGCAGACAAGGTGCAACGATCACATTACACTGCAAATAGGGAAAATGTAAACAACCAAACATTTTAGTTTTCGATTATACAGACTGTGAACTATGTGAAACTGTTATGAGGAGAGTAGTACTTATTAGTTGGTATTCAACACATTATGGATGTTTCTCTGAAGCAGTGGAAGTCGGTTTTTCTATCTCACTTTGTGGAGTTTCCTTCTTCACTCCAAGGACAAACTCTTTGACCGACTGTCCAGCTGATTGCATCGCATTTTTTATCTGTCATTGTGCAGTACATATGAAACTATCAAATCATGGAATAAAACATGCACATTATGTATGGGGCGAGTAACGAAGCATAATATACAGTTCTCAACCCTGGCAGAAATCATAAGTAGAAAACACCATCCCCATCCCCCAAAAAATCATTCAAATGAAGAGAATTATGATTATTAGACAATGAAAAAAAGTAACAATGTACAGACAAATGTACGAAATTCAACACTGGCAAAGCACTCCGACAACTAAAAAAACAGAGTGCCTCCTACCCTCCATCTGAACCGCTACCTACAAAATATGTACATCTTTTCTCTCCACGGAAAATAAAGTGAAATCATGAATGACTAGCTGATTGGTTAGACCAGAAAGCATACTTGTAGTTTCCTAATAATTATAGGTGATAATACTAATCTCAATGGGCACGGAAACTTGACGGTGAACAGTGAACTGACAAGTCATTAGAAATGTGAAAGACAAACGTCATAACACCAGACTGCATTTAACATTGGATTAGAGAATCCAATGCAGAACGTTATAAAGTATTACTCATCATTTTCACAATAGGAATCATATTACACATGCTTTCTCACCACATAATACATATGAATCTTGAAATCACATCTTTTGCATATAATACACGCATCAGCTTGGTGGAAGCATGCCACCTATGCTTGTGTTCAAGATGAGTGAAGGAGTGTGTGCCTGATCCTGATGTTGCATGCATCGGAAGTTGCATTTACCGGACTGTCTTAATATCCAATTATTTTCGAAGACTAGGGTAACCTTGCAACATAACAAGGGGCATCCTAATCATACATGAAGAAATAAATGATACTACTCAATGTACGCTACAACTTTATCATCGCGCAAATGATCCCTAGCTACTTTTAAGTTCTGTAAATCTCATCCGAAAACTCACCCAAGTTCACAAGTTTGTTGACAACTTCTAACAAGAATACGGCAGTAAGACTCTACAGTCTAGCCTCTTCAAATCCATACATGAAATATAGTGCCGGAATCCACACTTTCCCGCATTACAATAAAGCCGAACTATATACAAGTTCAATTGACATGTCTCTACCTCCATATTCCCAATTTCACCTTCCTAATCCTCTATTCCTGTCATTGCATTTAGGTGCATTTTTCTTCATTACCTCCTCAGCTAATGTGATTAATGTTAATTTGTTTATACATACTTCAAAATTCGGTTGGTGTGAGAATGATTATAGGGGATTTCGCTATTATTCGCCCAAATGAATCATTCCCCACTACCACCACCAACCAGATTCATTTATGCAGTTTTCATATACATTCCATTAATATTTATCACAATTTTCAAATTCCAAATTCAATGTTATTAGTGAGAAATATCTCCTTCTCTCTCTACTTGATTAGCACCAAAGCTAACACACTATCCAATCCCTTCAATTTCCTTCTCCAATCAATTCATCCCCGACGCTTCTAATCTCATTAATACGCCACAGAAAATCTTATGCAATAGCAATTTCTAAACCAAAAACTACAGAAAATAAAATAAAATTAAATTAAACAAAAAAAAAAAACAACAACAAGGAACTGATATTCATTCGCACTTACGGGGTCAAGGAAGTTGGGTTCAGGACCGTAGTCAGCAGTTAGCAGAAAATAAGAAGCGGTAGCAGTGGCTATCATCGTTGTCCTTCTCACTAGCTTGTCTACTTTTGGATCCATTTTCTCTTCTCTACAAATTTTGTATAAATCTTTGAATTAATCTTCTTCACGAAGATTCTGGGCTGGGGCGGGTGCTGCTGGGGATATTAATGTACCAAAGTTGAGATATGTTCATCCTCCAACTTTGTGGAAATTGTATTTGATTCATAATATAATTGATAAATAAAGTTTAAAAGAACCTTAAAACAACAAAGGGTCCATAGCTCAGTGGTAGAGCAATTGACTGCAGATCAATAGGTCACCGGTTCGAACCCGGTTGGGCCCTTACATTTTGTTTACATTATTTTTTGGCTTATTTCGCTTTTTTCATTACTTACTTCAAAATTCAAATTGCCACCTCAATTAAATTTTATATTCAACTCGTAAATATTTTCATTATTCTTTAAGCTTTAAAAGCTCAATAAAACCTATATTGCAACATTTTTAAATAAGAACTTCTCAAAAAAAAAAAAAAAAATATATCAATTGAATAAAAAATAGAAATACCAACTAAATGTTCAGTTCCTAAAAAAAACTAAAAGTTCCTTTCCCAAAAAATAACAATAGAAAGACCAAGATTTAATACTAGAAAATTTGAAAATTTTTGACAAATTGCGACAGAATTTCAACGTGTCGCATGTGCTTTTCAGCGGCTGAATATTGAAGTCCATGGTATAATCATTAAAAGTGTGATATGTTCAGTTCCTAAAAAAAAACAATAGAAAGAGTGTTTAATACTAGAAAATTTGAAGAATTTTGACAAATTGCGACATAATTCCAACGTTACTTACTTCAAAATTCAAATTGCCACCTCAATTAAATTTTATATTCAACTCGTAAATATTTTCATTATTCTTTAAGCTTTAAAAGCTCAATAAAACCTATATTGCAACATTTTTAAATAAGAACTTCTCAAAAAAAAAAAAATATCAATTGAATAAAAAATAGAAATACCAACTAAATGTTCAGTTCCTAAAAAAAACTAAAAGTTCCTTTCCCAAAAAATAACAATAGAAAGACCAAGATTTAATACTAGAAAATTTGAAAATTTTTGACAAATTGCGACAGAATTTCAACGTGTCGCATGTGCTTTTCAGCGGCTGAATATTGAAGTCCATGGTATAATCATTAAAAGTGTGATATGTTCAGTTCCTAAAAAAAAAACAATAGAAAGAGTGTTTAATACTAGAAAATTTGAAGAATTTTGACAAATTGCGACATAATTCCAACGTGTCGCATGTGCTTTCCATGGCCGAATATTGTAATCCACAACATAATCGTTAAAAGTGATGTTCAATTCCCAAAAAATAAACAATAGAAAGACCACGATAGAGTATTTAATATTAGAAAATTTGCAGAATTTTGACCAATTGCAACAGAATTTCAACGTGTCGCATATGCTTTTTGCGGTCGAATATTGAAGTCAACAGCATAATCGTTAAAAGTGTGATATGTCCAATTCCCAAAAATAAACAGTAGAAAGACCAAGATCGTGTATTTAATACTAGAGATCTTGTATTTAATACTAGAAAATTTGCAGAATATTGACAAATTCCATTAGAATTCCAATGTGCCGTATGTGCTTCCTGCGACTGAATATTGAAGTCTATAGCATAATCGTTAAAAGTGTGATATGTTCAATTCCCAAAAAATAAAAAATAGAAAGACCAAAATAGTGTATTTAATACTAGAAAATTTGCAAAATTTTGATAAATTGCGACAGAATTCCAACGTGTCGCATGTGTTTTCCGCGACCGAATATTGAAGTCCAGAGCATAATCGTTAAAAGTGCCATATAAATAAATAAACAATAGAAAGACCAAAATAGTGTATTTGATACTAGAAAATTTACAGAATTTTGACAAAATTCCAATGCATCGCATATGCTTTCCGCAGCCGAATAATAAAGTACATGACATATTGGTTACAAGTGTGATAGTTTGAGTATTAAATTATAATTTTCTTTAGACTATCACGTTTTCGTCGAAAGACAAATAGTTAAGAGTTAATTGGGTAATATAGCTAAATTACTTAGTAAAAATCAATAGTTGTCAAAGAACTTAGTTTGTACAAATTATAGCAATATTTTGTCTTTTCGGACCCTTTTGCCCTTACTTTTGACTTTTTTCACCTAACTTTATATACTCGAGATACGCTTGCTACGAATATGAATATTCGTATCGGCGTACCATGTCCGCCTCCCATTCCGCCACCGTCACTACTACCACCGCCACCGCTACGGTGGCGAGTTACGCATGATACGAATATGAATATTCGTACCAGCGTACCACCGTCCGTCTCTCTCATTCTACCACCGCCACCATCACCGCCACGGTGGCGTGATACGCTTGGTACGAATATGCATATTCGTATCATTCATACCACCGTCCGTTTCTCTCATTCTACCACCGCCACCACCACCGCCACCACCACCACCATGGTGCCGAGATACGCTTGGTACGAATATGCATATTCGTACCAGCGTAGCTCGTCCGCCTCTCATTACACCACTACCACTACTACCGTCGCCGCCGCCACGGCGGTGAGTTATGCTTGGTACGAATATGAATATTCGTACCAGCGTACCACCGTCCATCTCTCTCATTCTACCGCCGCCACCACCACCACCACGGTGGCGTGATACGCTTGGTACGAATATGCATATTCGTACCAGCGTACCACGTTTGCCTCTCATTCTGCCACCGCCACTACTACCGCCGCCACCACCACGGCGGCGAGGTACGCGTGGTACAAATTTACAGTTGTTACGAATTACGTAAGTCGCATCTTCGTACCAATGATGGTGGTTTACACACTTTGGTACGTGGGATACATGTATCAATATTCGATTACGATTATCCGTATTCGTAACAGAGTATCATTACATATTCTACTAGTCGCAAGCTTCTCCTTGGCATTCATGGTGGCTTTGTGCTCCAGATCTACAAATAGATCTATAGATTCGGGTAATTTCTCCTTCTAATTCTCACAATTCATGCTTATTTAGGATTTTTAAACTTTTGTTGTATTTTTTTTTAAAAAAAATTGTTGATATAGGGCTTTTTCGTGTTTGTTTTTGATGACTTATGAGATTTTCATATTGTTTTGGTGATTTTTGATGTATTTGGCTTGATTTTTGGGTGATTTTCGAAATTTGTGCTTGATTTGGATTGAATTGTTGGAGAATTTTGGGTGGTTTGATGTTTGATATTTGGTTTCTGGTCTACTAACTTGATACCCCAATATGAAAATGGTATATTCGTACCGTGCATACCACACCATTATAACCTGGTACTCGGTTACGAATATGAAAATTTTGTACCGAGATACCATGTTATGTTACGAACATAGACATTTTCATAAGTCATCAAAACGTAACATCGGTACGAATATTATAAATCGTATAGTTATGCATCGGAACGACTGACACGAATTAAATAAATTCGTACCATTCGTGACACCAAATAAAAATACGTTGATACGTAATTCATCATCGTCATCAACATCGTACTCATTCTCATTTTGCACATTCCGAGAAGTTAAGAAATTGATCAATATATCGCATTTTCATTCTTATTTAACTGACACTACCGATAGTTTCAGATCATGATGGTAACTTTACCAGATTACAACATGGTAACCTTATACGAAATTGTCATTTCGTACCGGATACCATTTCAAACAGTTTCCACTGGATATTCCCCAATACGAAATCATCATTTCGTAAAACCTTACCAGGTTACGACATGGTAACCTCGACACAAAATTATCATTTCGTACTCTGCCATTGTAGCAATATATGTGGCGGTGGCAATGGTGGAATGGGAGGCACGGTGATTCGTTGGTGGATATATGCATATTTGTACCAAGCGTACCCTACTGTCGTAGCGGTGGCGGCGGTGGTGGTAGAATGAAAGACAAATAGTGGTACAAATATGCATATTCGTACCAAGCATACCTCGCCGCCTTGTAGAATGAGCGAGACGGATGGTGGTACGCTGGTACGGATATTCATATTCTTATCATGCGTAACTCACCGCCGTGGCGGCGGTGGCGGTAGTAGTTGTGGTGGTGGAATGGAAGGCGGACGGTGATACGTTTGGTACGAATATGCATATTCGTACCAAGTGTATCTCGCCACCGTGGAGGTGGTGGTGGTGGCGGTAGAATGAGAGAAACGGACAGTGGTATGCTGGTACGAATGATACGAATATGCATATTCGTACCAAGCGTATCTCGCCACCGTGGCGGTGGTGGTGACGGCGGTAGAATGAGAGAGACGGACGATGGTGCGCTAGCTGGTACAAATATTCATATTCGTATCATGCGTAACTCGCCGCCGTGGCGGTGGCGATGGTAGTAGTGGCGGAATGGGAGGCGGACATGGTACGCTGATACGAATATCCATATCCGTAGCAAGCGTATCTCGAGAATATAAAGTTAGGTGAGAAAAGTCAAACAATAAGGGCAAAATGGTCCGAAAAGATAAAATATTACTATAATTTGTACAAACTAAGTTCCTTGACAACTATTGATTTTTACTAAGCTATTTGTCTATTTTATGTCTCCTCTCAATAGTTAATGTATTAGACGATAATTTTTCCTTAATATGCCAATAAAAAATTTAGTGTAATATTTTGAAAAAGTAGTAGTTAGTTCGTTAATTTTGCAATACTACTAGTACTTTTCTATATGAGAATTAAAAAAGTAAAGAAATACTATTATTACTTTCCATATGTGAATACTTTTTCATAAAATTTAATATTTTCTCCATCCATATCTAAAATTCAATTTTGAATAATTACAAAAATTTATGTGCGTAAAAATATAATACTCCCTCCGTCCCTAAAAATTGTATTACATGTTGATCGACACAAATTTTAAGAAATGTTTGGTTGAAAGTGAGTTGAGTGGAGAAAGTGACCAACCATTTTGAGTAATGTATGGTAGATGTTTATTGAATGAAAAATGAGACCCATCATCTAAAAAAAATATATGGTAAGTAAGGAGTTGTGTGCGGTCATATTCCAAAATAAAAAGTGATACACTTTTTGGGACATACATAAAAAAAAGGGAAAAGTAGCATATACAACCCTAACGTTTCAACATCGATCTCAGTTACACCCTTAAGGGAAAAGGTTGGGGCTGCCAGAACCCCAATGTTTAAAAAGTAGGGGCAAATAATCCATCAAATCTAACGGCTCTCTAACGCCGTTAGACGGGAAGGGTCATTTGCCCCTATTTTTTAAACGTTGGGGTTCTGTCAGCCACAACCATTCCCTTAAGGGTGTAAATGAGATCGAGGTTGATACGTTAGGGTTGTATATGCTACTTTTCCCTTTTTTATATTAAATAGATAGACATACATTTTTATTAATAATATATAGATAAATATATTTTTTATTATACATGCCAGAATGTATAATTTTTCTTCTATTTACACCAACTTTATAATTTGTCAAATTAAACAAATTAATATTAACAACTTAATAAATTATCAAATCAAATTTTATATAAAATGAAACTATTAATTTAATTTAACCAAGTAATTAATTGGCCAAATTAAATTGGTGGTGCAACCAATTGCAAGTTGAAAAAGTACACAGTATTCTTGAGTATTTATATATATTGTCTAAGAGTAGAGTTGTTATTGAAAAGCGATGTGAGATAAAAAAATTTCGTATTATTCAACCAAAATAATTTCTTATTTAATTTGATATAATTAAAGATGGATCGATAGAATTATTAAATATATATATAATTCTTGCCATAAAATTAAAATACAATAATAATAGATATTCTATTGATTTTGGATCTTATATGTACATCAATTTCCATCATAATTGGATATTCTATAGATTGGTTATTATACTTAATTGGATTCCATCAAATTAGATTATTAAATAAAGAAAAATGATTTTTTAACATAATGTCTTGGACATAATTGATTTTTGGGAAAAGTAGCATATACAGCCCTAACGTGTCAACCTCGATCTCATTTACACCATTAAGGAAAGGGTTGGGGTTGCCAGAACCCCAACGTTTAAAAAGTAGGGGCAAATAACCCCTCAAATCTAACGGAGAGCCGTTAGATTGGAGGGGTTAGCCGATAGATTGGAGGGGTTATTTGCTCCTACTTTTTAAACGTTGGGGTTCTAGCAGCCCCAACCATTCCCTTAAGGGTGTAAATGAGATCGAGGTTGACACGTTAGGGCTGTATATGCTACTTTTCCCTAAAAAGAATTAGTGATACAGTTTTCAGGGACGGAGTGAGTACATTTTAGTACTATTTAATATCATATTCGGCAGCCAAAACGATGATGTGGACGCCAACGTAAATTAATACGATGTAGTTTTGCTAAAGTCTTAAATAACATCATTTTGTGCTTAATAAAATGCACAATATAAAAATTAGAAACTCATTGAGGCAACCTCCTCATCGTATCTCTAATTCATTTTGCCAAAATCTGTGAGATAATTTGATGTCTTATTCGGTAGGTTATACTATTTTGCAGCTATACGAGGCTTTTCCCACGGCTTTAGACAGGTTGGTTTCGTAATTTGCTAATCTCTTCTTGATCATGTTGTATTTGTCTTCAGAATTTATTATTCTTAGGGCATGTTTGGTAGGCAAGTTAGAATATGATAAGATAATTTAAAGTAAATTATGTATCGTACATAAAGTAAGATTGATATCGTATCTTTGTGTTTGGTAAATAAGATATGTAATGTAGATAACATAAATTAGGTGTTTGGTATACTAGTTTAAAATCCAAATTAAATTTGAAATTACAATTATAACCCCAATCAACTTTTAATGTATAATTGATAAATAAAATTTTAAAAAACTGAATTTTAATCTTGAGTACTGTTATGTATATAGGGCCAAGTTAAATACATATATAAATTTTAAGATTTTTGTCATAATAAAAGAAGAAAAGAGAAAATAGAATGAAGAACAGAGGGCCAGAGACCCCTAAAAAATATTAGTTCTGCCAAATTCCAAAAATTAAAATCAAACCCTAAATTTTCCCCCAAAATCAAACCCTTTTGCTATCACCGTCATTCAATTACTATGTTCCGCCCTTCATCAAAATCAAATCTCAAAGAATCCATACGAGCAACAATCAAAGCAAAGGCTACCAAGCGGCCTTCCCATTTTTGTTTGCTTTCTCAAACTCTGCATTTCAATGGAGTTTTCTTCTGGCAGAATCCCTCGGCGGCGGCGCCGCCACCTTCTTCATCTCCGTCGTTCTCGATGGCGTCTCCATTCCCTCCACCTTTTTGCCTATTTGAAGGCCGATTGGGTTTTGGATCCGGATAGATCTCATATGGGTTTCCATCAACACCAAATCATGATATTTGTGGATCTCGATCTACTTTCTTCAACTCAAAAGAAAAATAGAGAGAGCGAAAGGAGGGAGGACAGAGTGAGAAAAGAGAGATAAGAAAATAATTTGCAGATGGGAGAGAGAAAGAGAGGCAGAACAGAGAGAGGAGAGGGGTGGAGAAGATGAATACTCACAGGGTAATTTTGTCTTTTAACTCTTTAATCAGTGTTACTGTTGAAGTGAGAATTGTTATCTGAGGGTATGTGCAAGTTGTGTATGCTGAAGAGAAACAGTGGTTTAGAGTGTTTTAAGAACGGGCTCCCTTAAATCAAGGATTTTACATATTAGGTATATATCTTACCAAATAGATAGTTAAACCTAGATATGTATCCAATGTGGGTCTTATCTAGGCTACCAAACACAACCTTATAATTGTGAAATGTTACGTAACAATGGACAGATTTAGGGGTAGGTTCTAGCACAGTACTGCCTTACAAGAAAAATCTATATATTACTATTATTATTGTTTGCTCAATCTTATTACAATACCAGTCTATTTTATTTGTCTTTGCTCAAAAATAAATTTGGCCTAATAGCAATTGAGAAATAATATAAATTTCTACAATATACACATGATTAAATTTCTACAAACTACACCCATGATTAACTAATAAAAAAATTGTGTAATTATGCGAGACTCAAAATTACAAATATAGCGTAAATACATATATAGATCCGAATATTTTTCAAGTGGCTAATTTCAACGTGCTTAACAATCACTGCATGAACGGTCCAAATGCGGCTGAGTGAGCAAATATTCGCCATTACTTTTATTTCTTTTTAACATTGTCATATTGTTCAATATTCTTACTGTCACTAAAATAACAATCAATTTTCATCACCATCATCTGAAGTGTACATACAATGGGTTCGTCTTACATAAGATTCTGAATAAAATGGAAAGTGATGAGAAAGTCACGCGTGAGGGGGTGCGAGTGGGGGTTAAGGTTTGACAACACACATTGAAATCTGACTTGTCTATAAAGATGAGAGATATGATATCCACCAAGCGCCTGCTGCTGCTCTCTCCTGTTCAAGATTTTCTCTCTCTATCTCTACAAACAAACAACCGCGCACCACACTTAACTCAAAACCCGCATCACTCCTCACAGCTCTATCACCTCATCACACACTACACACAGTGAACCACAATACACAAAATTCAGCCGAAAAAACAACAGTTTTTCTCACAAAAATGCATTACGTTTCGGATAAGAATTCATTCACTGTTATGGTGAGTTCATCAATGGCTTATTCGTACAAGCTGTGGTGCTAGCTTTCTCGATTTTTGAACTTCATAAAATACTCTTTTTCCATGAGCCCTTTTCGTCCTTCGCCACTTTTTCTTGGAAAGTTCTTTGAAATGTTATTGCATGGTTGCTTTTGACATGGGCAATGATGTTTTATCTCTTGACGTGGGCTTTTGTTGTTTCCTTTTGTTTTGCTGTTGAAGGGTTGTGAAATGTGTGTTTGTAGATATATTTTGTGCTTTATCAGTTGAATTTTGGAACATTGTTTGATGAGAGTGAGATAGAAATTGCATCTTTTAATTGAAGCCGTTTTTTCTCCTTCTGATTATTCAGTAGTGCGTATGTTGTCCTGAAATTTTCTTTTTATCTTGATTGAAACCCTTAATCTAGATTTCGTCTTATTAAGCCTCGTTCTTGTCTATTTTGGGATTGGTAATTTGTAAATAGCATAGTTTAGTTTGCTACAATTCGAAAACCTTGAGATTGAACTTTCTCTTGCATTGCATAATAGAGCTGTTGGGCTCATGTAAGTTGCATTGATAGAGGTCTTCTAATGCCGAGTTTAAGCAATGTCAAAATCGAAAACCAACAGAGCATCCGAGCCGGGAGTTTACAAGTCTTGCTCGATGAAGACTTAATTTGATACTCCTTTTAAAGTGTTATATTTGGCAATTTTGGAGTGACCTCGATTTGAACCCATTTATAATTTTATATGGATCAAAGGGAAGCTATAACGCTACCGGGCTCAGCTTCCTATTATCTTCATCAAGGAAATGCCGAGTCTGTCATGGGACTACAGGGATCCCCTGGCATGAATTCATTGTCTAATCCTGGTTTACACTTTCAATCCAACACCGGGAGGAATTTCATTGGATCAACATTACCTTTAGATACTTCATCGACAATGTCACCTCATGGAATCAGTGTTGGCCCGCCTCCTGCTCTTGGTGTAGGTCCACCTCCTGCTATGATGCAAGGTGAACCTGTTCGTAGGAAAAGGGGAAGGCCACGGAAATATGGCCGTGACAGTGGTGTTTCATTGGCATTATCACCCTCCGCATCTAATCCTGTGCCGTTTGTGAGACCAACTCAGAAGCGGAGAGGAAGACCACCAGGGACTGGTCGAAAGCAACAACAAATCCCCCTTGGTATTTCTGAATCTTGTTCTTTTCTGTTTCGTGGCTGTGCTTGTGAGTTTTGGATGATTTCTATTTTAAAAAGAAGTTATCTGTCCATTTGAAGTATTTACCTGCCTGTTAATGATTGAGTTTAGATATTATTTACTCTTAAGTTTCTTAGTGATGGAGTTGCTTGTTTGGTAGCTTTGATACTAATAATGGTCTTTACCATGCATAATTTGAGGGTGTTTGGGCATGATTGGAAGCTATTGAATAGATAAAGGTGCTGCATTGACCAAATTTAGGGGCAAGATTAATGTATATTTTGAAAATTAAAATGTACTCCCTCCGTCTTGCCATAAGTGGCCACATGTCTCAAAAAGCAAAACATGTGGCCACTTATGGCGGGACGGAGGGAGTATAATATTATCAAATGTTAGTTGTCAATCATGTGCTTCGTTGTGTGAATTCCGTGATAGCAACTACTGTAGAAATGATTGATGATTTAAACAGGCACTTGTGATTTATAGATTTTTGATCAGTAAAGGCCTTATATGAAGACGGGGACTTTTCAGAACTTACCTAGATGTGGAATATTGTTAGGTCTTGCTTTCCTTGCTGATCTTGTCTTGATTGATGACAAGTGGCTGAATACAGAGTGACACCTGCAAAAACTGCATCAATTGAGTCATAAGTTGCTGACTCACCCCTTACCTCTCTTAATAAGTAGAGATTGTTGTACCTATTCTCTCCATTCTTCACTCTCCTCTCTCTCTCTCTCTCTCTCTCTCACACACACACACACACACACACACACACAATGAGTTTGTATGGAAAAATTTTGGTAGTGACAGAAATGTTTAAAGTTCCGGATCAAACTGGAGAAACATTTCCAGGTTATTTTAAATCTTGTCAATGGAGAAAGCATGTTTGTTGCTTGTCAGAAAGAGAGCATATGCATGTGAAAAGCATCAATTTCCTTAATTTAGCCAATATTCATTATTCTCGAGCTGAACCTTTTTACTCTAAATGCATCCTTTTCAACTCATTAAATCTGAGCACGAATGTGTTCCTGACCATTAAATACATATTCAAAGACCTCTTCTAGATTTAGTCGCTCTGCTGTGGGTTATTGAGAGTCTCTTATAGGGGAAACACTGATAAATGCTCATTTATATCACCATTTAACTCTTGATATCTACCCCAGCCTGCAATATTGAGTTCTCTGGGAATAATGGTCCAGCAATTTGTTCGTATCTTATTGTCATATGGCACATATTTCATGGTAATATGAACCCTATTACCGTTGCTCCTACTAAAGTTTTAGTTCCCTTATAAGTTCATGATGTTTATTGCTAGTTACTAGTCTTTTAATCACAAGTATCTTGGCCAAATGCCTTCTTATTATGTTCATAAAGTAGTTTCTCTCCATTAATTTTTTCAAATTGTGTCAACTCAAGTGTTTTTTATATGTTTCTTTTATGTGCGTTAGTTTATATGGCTATTCGAAGTGTTTACCTTTTCTTGATTTTGTGGAGAATTCATCTTCTTGCCAGGTGGATCTATCTTTACCGGGCCTGGAAAACTTGTCCCGCATATCATCAATGTTGCCGTTGGAGAAGTTAGTGCGATCCTATCTTTCTGAATGAATTTACCTAACGTCACATGTTTATCTGCATCTTCCACCTGTTTCTGTCATCTAGCTAAGAAACTGTTCAAAAAAAGATTTATGAACGCGGTGTAATACTTTTAATAAATAGTATAAAGAGTTCAAGCTTCAGTACATATTTAGTTCCTATTGATTGAATATTTGGCAAGCAAATCGTGGAAAATATTGTTCATAGGAACTTGACTTATGCTACATCATTTTCCTGATCTGGAGCATATTACTTAATGCCCTCGTCCAGTCTATATCCTGTTTTCTAGATGTATTAGTGCAAAGGAGAGATGGGAGGAGAAGGGGCTTGAATCCTATCATACCAAAATTTAGACTCATCTTGAACTATGACAAAACCCCGAGAATCCGGGTACAAAAGGACTTGACAAAGAGAAAGGGAGGGCTAGATCTAAATATTTTTGTATCCCTTTCAGGGCTTCTCAGAGCGGCATTTTCATTTTTCATGATAATAAATTGTCAACTTCTGCACATCCTTAATTTATAATTGGTGGATCATTTATTGCCATTGTTTTTCTGCAGGATATCAAAAGAAAGGTACTTTCATTTGCACAGGGGCGACAGAGCACAGTCATCTTATCAGGAAATGGTACAATATCAGCTGTAAATATTAGAATATCAAGTTCTGGTGGGAGTGTCACATACGAGGTATATACTCCATAATCTTATTATTTACTCCTGGTTTGCAACAAGAAGCTATTGCTGCTATAGAATTGAGATCTATGTTGGGAATATCGAGACCAGTGTTCTACATTCTGATAAAAAGAGACATGAATGTGCCACATATCAGCATGCCACATAAATCACAATACAACTATAATGTAACGTGAAAACTAGAGGCAATGAGGGTTAGATCATAGTAGGTCAATGAAAATTTTAAAAGCCTTATCTTTCCATAACTTGAGAGCTATAGCTAGCATGATTGCTATTTTTATTAATAGCTCACAGGTTAAACTATGAAGTTTAGCATATATTTCTCTATGTAATTAATGCGAAATTTAGCTTAATATTTATTGTGAAACTGACTTTCCTTGTCTATCTAATTTTGATTTGAGTTATAATTTCCATTTTTAACATTTGAACCATTTATCTTGATGCAGAATCTTCTGTAGAAGTAGATCTTGTTGATAGAAAGATCATTTGCCTTTTGTAGCACTAGCCTTCCCTCATTCCTTTGGTTCTTGTCTTGTTTCTTCCTGACTTAGAGCACCCACACAACGGTGGGCGCGATGGCTGGCTCGAGCCAGCCAGATATCGCACCCCACCGTTGTCGATCCCTCTATATCGCGCCTCGGCGATTGTAAATGTGACGAGACAGGCGCGATGGCTGTAAATGTGAGGCTCGACGCGCCATTAATAATAAAAAAAATAAAAAAAATCAAAATCAAAATTTGGCAGCTAAGTAGCAGTTGGGCCATTGTCGGCGATTGTGCCGTTGTTTTCAATGGCTAGGAGGCCCATTTTTTTTTTTTTATGTAACTATAAATATCCTATTCCCCCTCATTCTTTTTCACACCAAATACGTATTTCCTATCTTCTAAACAAGTCGCAACAGCCCTTGAAAATGATTTGACGGAACACATTTGGGCACGATTTGGGCCTCTAGGGCAGTATTTTTTTTTTTTTAAATTATGTAATTTTCTTATTTTTAATTAATGTAATTTTCTTATTTTTAATTAATGTAATGTTCGATTTTTAATTAATGAAAATTTCCATTTTTTTAACAAAATCTGCCAAATTCTATTGTGCCAGCTTGTGGGAGGTGGTGCTTAGATGATGTGACAGGGCTATGGCGCCTCTTGTAGGCGCAACCATTGTGGATGCTCTTAGTAGCTAATTTTTCTCTGCTTCCATTCTTTTATAGGGGCGCTTTGATATTTTGAGTTTAACTGGTTCTTATGCACATAATGATGTGAATGCACCTCACGGCCCAGTCGGCTGTCTGAATGTTACCCTTTCTGGTCCTGATGGGCGTGTGATAGGTGGTGGAGTTGAGGGTGTCATGCTTGCTGGCAGCCCTGTTCAGGTAGCTTTAAAATCATTCAATGTTGCAGTATGAGTCTTGTTTTGAATTTTAGTTCAGTTTCAAGATGTTGCTTATCAGAAGATACTTTTGAAAATAAATTTACTGAGCTATCTACACCCCTAAAATATTTCTGTATATCCCAATACTAAATGCACCCACCAAAAAAAATCAGAAAATAATTTTGTACTTCAGACAACCCAAAAATAGTTTAAATAGTCTGTGAGAGAGAGAGAGAGAGAAATTTCATGATCGGGGGTTGGTGTGTGCCAGTGCCCAGGTGGAGAGAGGGACGGGCTATTCTCTTTTCCCATTAGGATATTTATGTGCTTTCTCTTTCTAATGCTGCTGTGGAAGTGGATGCTGTGGGCATATATAATCTGTTCAGCAGAATTCTTGATTAGAACCTTGTAAATTAATCTTTATTTTCCAATCCTCATGTTTGTGGTTCATCTTTGTAATACACATGTTTTGATTGATGATTAGCTTGATTAAGATTAAGACTAGCAATTGAAGTCTCTTTTTCTAAACGTGGCAATTTCGTATTAATTCATTGAATGGCTCCAGGTCGTTGTGGCAAGCCTGTTACCTCGCACCTCAAAGACGAAAAACATTGCTGGGGGAACTTCAGCAGATTCTGAAGATCATACCGTTGGGAATCTAGTCATTCCAGCTAATGTTTAGCCTAGTTCAGAATCTTAGCTCAGTGGGTTGGATAGATAGAAATCCATGTCTTATATTTTGTTCAAGTTTTTGAGTTTTAAGATCCGGTGACATCTGGATGAAACTGCATTATTGATTTCGTCTTCAGCATCTTTCAGAGAGCAGAGCATCTCTTGACCTTAACCTTGTTGCTACTTTACCTGACATAGGTTGCACTAGTTCAAATCTTGGTTAATCATTCAGTTTATGTCCTTACTTACTTCCAACATGGCTCCACTGTCTCATGCATGTTTCATTTGTGTCTCATCTAAATATGTCGTTATGATATATTCTCTTTTTCATCCAAGTGACAAGTCATCACATTCGGATGGCCTACAGCCTTCTCCATCCTTTTTAAAACTGCTGAGGGAGGGAACAGCCTTTTGTCTTTCCTAAGACACTACTGGGGTGAACTTCTGTATATCGATTGTCATCCTAACGAGTAAGTGCTACATTATGAAATGTTGCTAAGCTTGAGCTAGGGATGTCAGTACAGCGTGAAATCATCAGGTTGGCCCCAATAGATTGGAAAGAAGAGGGTTAGGACTTGGGACCAAAAATTTTAGCATAAAAAAATTTAGTTCAATTGGCTTGAATTAAATAATTAGGATTGGCCCGAAATTGGGTGGGTTGGCCCTAGGGATGCTAATCTAGCATGATCAAAAAAGAAGGCTTACAGCCAAAAATTTGTAGATCTAATAAAATGCAGCCTTATTGATTGAACCGAATAGTGTGATAGGATTGGCTGATTGATATTCCTAACTTGATCCATCCCTCTATTTATTTCCTGTTGAGACTGGTTCTTGAGATCAGGGTTAGATTTATTTGTTGATCTAGGACTTTTGGAATCCTATGTGATTCAATAATTAGGTAGTGTACAGTGGCGGTTTACATGCACAAAGTTGATTTCAAGTGAGATCTCATTTGAACATGCAAATTACATATTCTTACACTTGGGAAGTCTGAGAGAAATACGAACACACACACACACAGAGTATACGTGTGGTAGATGTGCTGCAAACAGCCAGGTCACAACATGCAATCAGTCCTAGCAGGCAGCCGCCGGAAGAAGTTGAGCGGCGCCGGCGGCAACTTGTGCCGGAATCTGGGAGGTCTCATGGCGTAGGAACCCGCGGCGACGATCATGAGCTGCAGAGGCACAGCATAGAACACAACCGCGGACGCAATGCAGAGAGCCATGAATATGAGCGTGGCGCGAGGATCCCGCCAGCTCAGCAGCGCCTGCACCCTCTCCCCATGCGCCGCCACGTCGCCCACCACTCTCTGTATCTGGCCAGCAACGCTCCGCAGACGATCATACCTCACCCGCACAGTATCAAAATTTCTAGCCGTTGGGAACGCGTCGAACTCCTCATCAAGCTCGTCCGCCGTCGCACCATCCGCGCACGACAGCCTCGTGTTCATGTGCGGCGGATTCCTCGGCCTGAACCGGTGGTTCCAAAGTCCGATCAGGAACATGTACAGGTACAACGTCGGCAGAATCAGCTCAGGGTAGAGCACCAGCATGATGAAGAGGGCGTACACCAGCACCGTCGTGACGGGATTCTTCCATTCACACACTTCTTTGAGCCACTTGGACACCGCCAGAACTCCGTCGAAGACCGCTATCAGTCTGTAGAAGTTGGCCCTGCTCCGCCTCATGCTCCATAGATGCGAATTAGCATCGCTCATGTATTCTATCACCTCTTTCCTGAGAGGCGGTTCAGCTCGACTCAGCCGCGCTGCCAAGATGCTCACGGCTTGGTAGCGCAGCTTGTCGACCTGAACCACCGATAACGGCCTAATGTAGTGCATTTTAGGCAGGAGCGGCCTTGAGTATAAGGCCATCATGTTCACCATAGAATTGCACGTAAACCGAATTGCCAAGTGCAATTCTCCCATCTTCTTCACCCCTCCGGGGTGAAGAACAATCAACGGATACGAGTGAGTGTAAACCCGCTCCGTTTCAAGGGTCGAGATCCTGATCCGGACCTTCCCGATCTTCATGTCTCTGTTGCCATTGGTATTGGCAGTGACCGCTCCCCTCTCGCTCAAATGGCCGTTGTCGAAAACACCGACCGTTAGGACTGTGGCTGGATCGAAAACATCCCAAGTGTACTGCTCGTTGAACTTGGGATTCAAGCTGTCTGTGATTGTCCTTGTCCGGATCCACTTCTGTCCATACTTTGCCACACAGAATGTGTCTGATGTTCCTCGACCGTTTCTTGTCTTCATCGGAGTGAGGGCGTCTGCATTCAAGATTCCAACCTCAAGGACGCCTACCGGTGGCTTCCACAGCTGTTTTGCTGTTGGTCTGAGATCACTGCTGTACTGTGTAGACTCATCGAGAACATGGTAGCCTCCGTCGAGACAGATTCGGAGATGGATCCTACTAGCAAACTGATGATGATGCTCCTCAACATGATGATCTGTTGCACTTGGTTTCTGCAGGTGCAACCATCTGGAGTGCACCACTCTGTCATCAGCGCGCTTCTCGACCGTTGTCAATGGCACCAAGACCTTCCCGAGAGTCTCTTCTTTGCTAGGGCCGACGCGATCATCAACTGAAACTATGAGGTGATCATCAAAGGGCTCAGCAGCAACAAACATGAGATCCTCATTCCACGAGGCGTTCATAGACTGTGAGTGGACCGACTTCGTCCTCAATACCTGGTTGCCAATCTGAGCCTTAACGTGGACGATAGGGAAGCGATTCCTATCAGCCACGACAAGGTCCTGCACCTCGATCACTTTAACACGGACGTACCACAGCCTAGGCGAGAGGTACACCTTGGAACGGATGTGTGTCGAGGGAGGGTGGGAGCTATTGACAAGGCCAGCTTCATCGGAATGCCAAGCATCAGCAAAGGCCTCATCAGCTTGTGTGCCTATCCATACCGCAAGCATGAGCTCTCCGTGCCTCTTTTCGCCCTTGTTGTCATCAAGATGGTGCCACTCTGGCGCCAACGGGCTATCCGGAGGTGCCCGTCTCGGGATCTCTTGGAGATCAAACCTAACTACACCAACAAAGTCATCCTTGATCACATCCTTATCCATCACCACAACTTCCAAAACAGAGGACTGCATTCTGTCCTTTGAAAATGTGAAGACCGTGTTCCACTCCGGGCTCTTAGTCTTCTCGAAATGCCTCGTGACGCCCTTGTAGTTGCCGAGCTTCACCTCCACATACGGATCAAGACTACCGGTGACGTCCTTGGTGGGGAGGTCACGCGCCTTCACAACACGAACAAAGAGGAACTGCATCGGCTCCACAAGATCATACACGCTCCGAGGCCTAACCGGACGCCCCCCTCCGAGATCGGGACGAGTTTCTTTAAGTGTGAAATCAGCCTGAGGCTCCAGCCTCATTCCACCACCAGCATATTGAGCAGTTTGGTATGATGATGAGGGCATTGACGAAGAAGAAGCTCGTTGCTGCTGCTGCTGAGGATGATCAGAACCGGGGAGAGTGTAGAAGGTGCGGCTAGACCGCTTCCTGCCATTAGGCGGCCTACCTGAGGCGGCCTCCTCGTGCTTGCGAGGAGGCGATTGATCGTGGATGGAATGCAGACTGGATGATGAAGACGAAGAGGGGTCGTGGAGATTGAGGGAGGAGTAAGAGTTGGTTTGGTCAGCACCGGTGAGGTAGACTTTTAAGGCGAGTTCGCCTCTGGTGGTGGAGAAGAGGCCGTTTTTCTCCAAGGGGTAGTTGAAGACGACGGAGTCGGAGTAGGGGACGAAGGAGGTGCCGTTGATTCGGAGTTTTCCGAGGGAGTGTTTCTTGTTGGTGGATTTGTTAATGCTGTAGAGGTGAGCCTCGAGGGTGAGGTTGTGGAGGTCGAGGGGATTGGAGACGTTGAAGTAGAAGGTCTCGTTCCAGAAAGGGTTGAGGTCTTTCTCTTTGATGGTGGTGCGGAACTTCTGGCCGTCGAAGATGAGCTCCACGGCGGCGTTGGAGGAGCCCTGCCCGTCTTTCGGAAGAAGGTTGTGGGCGCGTACCACCTCCACTGCTAGCTTCAGATTGTTCATGGCTTTTGCTGCTCTTGATCCAGATCAGTATGGAAATTAATGTGTTTGTTTCAGATTGAGAAGATGATGTTGATGAGAGCAGAAAGTGCAGGGTGAATGGTGAATGTGGCTCTCTTTCTCTCTCATCATCCTTGTTCCATTGAAGCGGAGACAGTTGGATTGGATGCCGCCAAATATCAAGATTTTTAAGTAAGTGGAAGAAAAAGATGAATGAAATTGAAGTAAGAAACAGAGAGAGAGAGAGAAGGCGTGGGGTTGAAGTATTCAAAGCATTAGAAGAAATGCAGACAAGTAATGCTTACAACAGCAGCAGCAAATGAATATGAATGAAGAGGAAAATGCAAGGAAGAAGAAGTGATTAAAATAAGATGGAAAAAGTCGTGTTTAAGTAACGTTGATTATTGAGAAGATTAGTGTTTGGACGTGATGGGGTGATCAAGAAAAGAAGAAGACATGCCTTTTGCGTTTCGGAAAAATTAATAATTATACACAGATGGTTTTGTGCTAACTTGTTTGACTTTGTAATGAGAAAGTTCCAAGTCAAATCAACCCTTAGGCACTTGCATTTCTTTACCATAGTTTTTGTCACCATCCAACGGTATTAATATTATACTATTCTTTTGATTCAAACGACTGAATGAGAAGGTAATTTCCTGTAAAATGCAAGTCGCGCTAGTGCCTAGTAATGCTTTTTTTTTTATATCTATACCTATTATAAAAGAGCGGATTCTTACAAAATTGGGTTTACCTAATATATCCCTATTATTATATTTATTTTAAGTGCAATACTGTAAATCTATATTAAATTTTTTATAAACATAACAAATTATAATATAGTTCTATTTCAACTATAACTCAACTTAATAAATTAATTAATTAATAATATGACATGTTCTATTACTCAAGAGTGAAAGAGAAAAGACAACATAAATTTTGATTGCTCGAAATGATTACCTTATTGTGTTGGAATTTGGTATTTTTGTGTAATTTTTTTTTTTTTGAATTTAGAGACATTATTTGATTTGATTATGAAGAATTTTTAGATCTGTGGCCATGGTTATTATGAAAAGAGTCGAGAAATTAGTGATTGATAAAATAATTTCATAGCTTTAAAGAATAATATTATATTAGACAATAAAATTGAATGGAATCGAGCATGATTAGTGTCATTATGCTTCAAAAATCAGGCTTTGATTTTGCATAATTTGTAAAATTGACAATTCTCATTATAATTTCTCAAATATTAATATAAAAAAATTATCAAAAAAATATAAAAACAATATTAAAAATTAAAAAAGAAAAATGTTGGTGTGGGCTAAACGTCAACAATACTCACAAATGACCACCAACATATTAGTCTTTAATAAATATATTATCTTCAATGAAACTCTTTTCTTTTATATAAAATCTAATTATTATTATTATTATTATTATTATTATTATTATTATTATTTTTTCTTACCGAAATTAGATTATGAAGTATGTTTAGGTCTGTAGCTATGGTTTATGAAGAGAGTCGATAAATTAGTGATTGATAAATTAATTTCATATCTTTTAAAGCATCTCGTAGAAGACGATAAAAATGAATTTACAATTTGAAGATGTGGTTTTTGGTGTATTTAATCTTTTATTGATAACTACAATCTCAACTAAATTAAAGTTGAAATAGTACACGATAGTTGATTTACTAATATATATATTTCATCTAATCATTAAAATATAGTGAACTAAATTAAAGTTTAATTTTGAATAATTTCGATTATATTTAAAATTATATACTAAAATCGAAAAATGAAATAGAGATAAAGGAAAAAAGTATGAGAAATTAAAACATGATACTTGAGACATTATGTAATTGTTATACCCCATATCATTATCTATTATATAAATTATTTAACTATATATAGACACCGGAACCATCAAAGAGATTGAAAAGGTATATTTCACAATATTATTTTAATTTAATCATTCAAAGAACATAGTATTTAACATTCTTCTCTATTGTTAATATTTCAATTCAAATATTTTGTTGATTAATTGTAGGATAATCTTAAGAGTTCTTCAGAGAACTCAAGATTAATTTTATGCGCAAAAATGACAAAAATTCATTGCTGAAATATATTGATTAAATATTAGCAACAAAGATCTTATACATAAACTACTAATAGAAATCATAAAGAAGCAAGGAGTAGAGACTATTTTTTTAAACAAAAGTTTAAGGAAGCTTGAGAAGAACGCAATTTTTAATATTTAATAGACAAAGAAATAGAAAAACTTGAGAATGGGAGGAAAATGACTAGCTTGTTGTGGAACTTAAGATGAGAGAAAAAATTGATATGCATTTTAATATTCATACAATTGCATATAGTATGTGTTAGTTAAGAGCGATTTTTTCGATATGTACATGATATGAAAATAAATGATATCATGCGTTTAAAAATAAAAAGCAATAATTCTTAAGTCTTAGTACGAGGTTCAATTAAGAGCTTTGAAATGCGAGCGTAAGATAAGTGCAGAAGACTACAAGATAAATTAAATATTCAAAAGGCCAAGAGATTGCCTTACTGGATGTTTTACTACAACATTGATGATGTTTGTTAACTTAGGAAGAGAGACAAAAGTGTTTACTATATATAGTTGAAACAATATTAATGGATTACAATCTACAAGATAACTTAAGAAGTGAATCCTAAAATGGTCTTCATAACAGTAGTCCCATTCACTTTCGAAATACGAGTTATGTATAAAGAATTCTATTTTTATATAATACATATGGTTAAATGCATCCATCATAACAATTAACTTTGTAAATTAGAATTATTTTATTGAATTACTCAAACTATTTCAGATGGTAACAACTTTTCTACCTTATAATGGGAACATCATAATGTGTGTTCTGTTTCGTCTAAGTTATAAGGTCACGAATCAAATTAATTATATTATAATAGATCATCTTTACCACTGTCACACAATTTTTAAAATTGTACATAAAATAGATATATATATATATATTTAAATTAGAGATATATTTGCTTCTTCTAAGGTTTACTCTTTGCACCTACTTACTAATAATTTGTTGAAGTTAATAGTCAAAATTAATAATATTACAACTTTATTTTTTTTTCAAATATATTACTATTTATAATAAATTAATTATCTTAAACAAGAGGTTATACGTGCAACGCACGTAATTGCTCTGCTAGTCATAGAAACAAATAGCGATTATCTATCTTACTTGCGTATTGGATAAATTTTTGTACCTGTTCAAAATAAAAAGTTTTATGTTTTATAAAATACTAATAAGTAGCCCGTCGGAATTTGACGGGAAATAATTTTATGTTTTAATTTATATGTAAATATTTTAAAAATAATTTTATATCTTATTTAAAACTTATGATATTGTTCGTGTTAATTATTAATCAAACTTAGAAAATTAATTTATTTCGCGTATCTAAATTTATAATTAGGAATGATAATGGATCGGGTATACTCAATTATTATGTATTTTCTAAATCTAAATTTGTTAAGAATTTTTCTACATGTTCGTCCTAATCTCGGTTAAAATAGTGACTTTACTGTACATATTCGTCTCAAATCCGTTGAGTAATACTCGATAAAAATATGAACACCCCAAGTAAAATTAATTAAAATTAGTAAAAATCATTCTTTCTATATTATTTGAACCGTCTTGTTGGTTTATGCTAAATTACTCGATAAAAATCTAAACAAAGTTAATATTAATTAAAATTTGTAAAAATTATTCTTTTTAAGTATATTTGAATCGTCTCGTTGGTTTATGCTAAATTGATATCTCTAATCTTTGCCAAAATGCAAAAAAAAAAAAATATATTTACATCTTCAAAATAATATTAATTAAAATTAGTAAAAATCATTCTTTCTATGTTATTTGAACCGTCTCGTTGGTTTATGCTAAATTACTCGATAAAAATATAAACAAAGTCAATATTAATTAAAATTAGTAAAAATCCTTCTTTTTAAGTATATTTGAACCGTCTCGTTAGTTCATGTTAAATCGATATCTCTAATCTTTGCCAAAATGCGGAAAAAAATATGTGTACATCTTCAAGTTTTTTTGTTCTTTTCTTTAGCTACCTATCCCACATTTGATTCAATGTATATATTTTATAGAAAACACTAATTGAATTTTTAGAAAACACTAATCGAATTTCAATGTATATATTTTATAGACATGTTGATTAAATATATTTATTTAGTCTTCATAAGGATTTTCATTTACAAATTTTCTATAAATTATTATATATGAATTAAGAAGAGTAAAAATATCAAATAGCCACTATTGATAGTCAAAATTAATAGTTGTCCAAAACTTAATTTATAATAAATTTTGTCAGACTTTGGGATTTTGGACAAATTTGCCCTTACCTCTCATTTCACTCTATTTCTCTCTCCTCTCTTATCTCTCCCCTCTCCGTCCTCTCTTACCTGAAATACCTCTACCATCCACCGGGCCACTGCTGTCCAATCGTCGCCGCCGCCCCCACTGCTTTTCCATCCAATTGCTGCCGCCGCCTCACAAAACATCGATCTCAGTCACAAAATCATAGATCCGGTCCCGATTTAGAAGCTAAAATAGAGATTCGACAACCGCGCTGTTACAAAAAAGTAAAAATCTAGATCTAGTCACGGCGGCACTGATTTAAAAAATAGAAAGCTGAAATCGTGGTGAGATTGGTTGATGGTCCCTGAGCTGGGTATTTGGTGTAAAGGGGGGGGTGAATACACCAAATAGATTTTTCGAAACTTTTTATCAAATTAAATCACAGAGTTGGTGAGCTCAGTTATCGATCCAGCTGGGGAGGGTCAGCTGGGTAAATAACTCAGCTGGCGGTGCGGAAAGTGGTGGTTTGAAAACTTAGCTCGGTTACTTAGAAAAACTCAGTTTGAAAAGATTAACTTTATGTTTTCAAATTAGTCAAGTTGTGCAACTTTTAGAGAGACACAGCTGTCTTTGGAGAGCAGCTGTGTGTGCAGTTTTAAACAAATATGCAATGATATGAAAGAGTTAGTACAAAACTGAATATAAAGAGAGAGAGTAAAAAGCATGCGAGTTTTTACGTGGTTCGGAGTAACACCTCCTACGTCCACGACCAGGTTCACTGGTAATCCACTACCACTTGGTTTCCAAGTACCAAGCAACTTCACAACTCTAACCCGAGCTGTGTTCCAACAGTTTACGGGCACTGTCAAGCCTACACCTTCAGTTTCCGGATACTGAAGAACCTAACCACTCGAATTACACGCTTCGAGCAAGCGTACCTTTACCTAACCTTTCTGGGTTTGGGTTTGGGTATGGGGTTCCAACTGTGAACGAGTTCTTACAATTAAGAACTTTAGAGTATGATGAACTCGTTCGAAATCTAGGCTTAAGATATACAAAGAGTTTGGCCTAGGGAACAGACGAAAAACTAAGCAGTTTCTTAACTAGAAACACTTTAAGATAAAGTGTTCTTTGATCTATGTAGAACTGCTTGAGAGCTTTTGAAAGAATGATGATTTCAGATAATGAAAGCTTGTAGAGAGTTTTTCGTGTCTGATCCTGAGGTTGAAGACGGGTTTATATAGGTGGAGATTCAAGACTAGCCGTTGGAGGAGCCGTTTGAATCTTACTTACTCTTCTTAAATACAAGATCTGCCGTTGGGCGAATCTGCACCTGTCTTCATTTGTGTCACATCCTAGGTCCTGAAGTCTAGGATGCTGATCTGGCAATCCCTCATTGGTCGAGGTAGGTTGACTTCCTCTGATGCCGGGATCTTCTGCCTTTAGAGCTGGCTTTTGAATTCAGAGCTGGACTGTCTTGAAGTGAAGTCTTCAGAGATAGTTCCCTTTGTTCTGTACAGCTAGACCAGCTGTGTTTTGAACTCAGCTCGAATTCTCTTCAGCTTGATCAGGCTCTGCCGGAGGACTCAGCTGAAGGTTGACGCCTGCTGTCTTTTGCTAGCTGACTCAGTAAACACAACTGGTCGATCGTCGTCTTCGCTGACTCCAGCTATAAACACAGCTGGGTCGACTGCTGTCTTCCGCTTCCTTAACCTGTAAGCCTAGAAAATCTAAAGCTCAAACAGGCGAGCTGGACAACACTATTTAGGTTGACGCGATCATCTATTCGGTTGGAGAATCAGTTGGGTTTTGGTATCAAATCGAAACCTTATAATTTTCCCAACAATTTCCCCCTTTTTGATGATGCCAAAACCTAACTGAGACAACTTATGACGCAGAAAAACTTGTGTTTTATTAATGTAAGAATATACATTATAACACAGGAAAAAGAAAGAAGAAAAAAAATCTTCAAATCTTCAGTCTTCAATCCCAGTTGGCTGGGTCTTCTCTTCTGCATCCGTTGCTTCTTTCTTTTGACTCGTCTTTTCAGCTGATTCTGATCCAGCTGGTTCCTCTAGCTCAACAGTTTGCCTCTTCTTTGACTTGTCTCTCTTCTTCCTTACTTCCCCCTTTTTGTCATGATCAAAACAGGGTGGGAGAGATACACCATCGGCTGTTGCGATGTTTTAGTTTGGCGAAACTGTGGTTTTCAGCTCTGAGCAGCGAGGTTTGGAGTCTAAGTGGCTCAGCTGTTGTATTAGCTGGCTCTTCTTCAGTTGCATTAGCCTCAGCTGTGATTGCAGACACAGCGTCCTTGGCCTGATTCAGCTGGGGCAGTCCAGCTGAGTGCTTGGAGGGATGAGTTGGCACGGGAGATAACATCTTCTGAGTCGAGCACAACTTCATTCCTTGCAAATTTTGCTTTTTCAGACTTCTTAGATTGAATGAGAAAGTCTGATTCAACACTTGAGGGGCTTGTGTTCAGCTCATATCTTCATCATCCAGCTGCAGGTGATCATTGGCTGGGTGATGTTTCTCATTTAAGCTTGGTGCAGGGACTTGAGCATCTTTTATCGGAAGATCTCGAAGCTGGTGTCTCTGTGGAGCTGAAGGAAACTGAGGAGAAGGCGGTTGAAGTATCCCATCTGTCTTGGGGTTTAAGCTTGGTTGATCAGCTGGAATACTCCGTTGCGGTGTTGGTGACGATGATGTTCACGCAGGGGCGTGAACTTCTCCTCCACCGTAAGAAACGACCGCTTGTGGGCCTTCTGCTCCTCGGAGAGTGATTACGAATTCTCTCATAATGTCAGCTGGCTTCTCTGCTGACTGACTGAGCACCTTTGACTTGAGTCTTCTGTTTGAAGACAGTGCTTCAGTATATTTTGTCTCCTCAAGTTGTCTCCGATTCCCAGCTGGGACGGAGATAGATGCATGCTGCTTTGTCTCCTGCATCTTTTTCTGTGCCTCCTGTGGTGGAGCAAGAGCTTTGTCATGACTGCTCTTGAATACTCCGGCTTTATCAACATCTGGTCCAGGTCTGTTGACGTTGATTTTTGCATCCCAGGGAGTTATATGTCCCGTTCTCTCTTTTATGTTGAGAGAATCAGTGGGGCTGAGGAGGTCTTTTTCCTTTGACATTCCCAGAAAGTTTTCTGCACCTTCCTGGTGAATGACGTTCTTGAGCTTTGCAGTCTCACTGCACTGGCCTGGATCTGTCGATGGGCTTCACCTTCTTTTGGACTTCCTTCTTCTTTGAAGTTCCTGAGAGTTAAGCAACTCTTATCTTGAAGCTTTGACAGATTCTTCAAGTTTGATCGGCTCCGGGGGATATCTTTCTGGATTCCACGTTCTTCTTCTGCATCTTTTGTTAGTAGAAACAAATAATACCAATTGATGGAAATAAGAAAGAATGCCGAAAAACTTTTTAGGAAAGATGCTTATATCTTCTAGCATATTTAAAGAGTTTTCTTGATGAATGGATGATCAAGATTTGTCTATTGATAAGAAGATCTATGGCTGGGAGTGATTCTCGCGACATATTATTTCTTGATTAGAATATGTGAGTTAATGCGCGAGAGAGAACGGTTGAGGCGTTTTGACTTTTGCCTCGAAACTCCCATTATTCAATTCTTTGCAGACTTTTAATTAAGATTGATTAGATATGACAAGATGTGAGTTGACAGAAAAACAGATTGAGTAGGTGTAATTAATGATGTTGCAAACCTCTCAGCTGATCATTGTAGTCAGCTGATACCTCTGTTGAGTAGGTGTGCTGGGTCATTGTGGTTCCAGCTGATTCTCCCTCAGCTGAATAATCCTTCACTTTCAGCATCTGGTTTAGCTGAATTCTTTCTCACCGATATCGTTGACGTTGATTCGAATTTCGGTATGTCCGCTTGCATTCACTGGTCTGCTATTCTATTCAACAAGGTGAAGCATCGTCACGGGTTGAGAAGTCCAAGTAATCCGCACAGCATTTTGAATCTTGCTTCTATCAGCGGTTTTGTGAGAATATCAGCCCGCTGTATGTCTGTGTGAATTTTCTCAACAATCACATCCTTCTTTTCTACGTGATCTCTGATGAAATGATGTCGTACGTCTACATGCTTGCATCTTGTGTGAAGTACTGGATTCTCTGATATGGCAATCGCACTTGAGCTATCACAGAAAATTGGAACCTGTCCAGTTTTTACTTCATAGTCATCCAGCTGATGTTTCAGCCAGAGAATTTGCGAGCAGCAGCTTCCAGCGGCCATATATTCTGCTTCTGTCGTGGAAGTTGCGACGCACGTTTGTTTCTTTGAAAACCATGAAATCAACTTACTTCCTAAGAACTGACAAGTTCCTGAAGTTGATTTTCTGTCCAACCGATCTCCAGCGAAGTCTGAATCTGAGTATCCAGTCAGCTGTAGATTGTCTTCAGCTGGGTACCACAGCCCAACATTCTGAGTTCCTTTGAGATATTTGAGAATGTTCTTGGCTGCTTACATGTGTGTTTCCTTTGGATCAACTTGAAATCTGGCACACACTCCGACTGCGAAAGAGATGTCTGGACGACTTGCTGTTAGATACAGCAGGGATCCTATTATCCCTCTGTATTTGCTGGAATCAACTGACTTCCCTTCGCTTCACGGTTTAATCTTCCAGTTGGTGTTCATTGGAATCTTTACAATTCTGCTGGATTGAACTCCATACTTGGCGATCAAGTCTTTCACGTATTTGGATTGATTTATGAAAATCCCTTCTGATGATTGCTTGACTTGAAGTCCTAGGAAGAAACTCATTTCTCCCATCATAGACATTTGGAACTTCTCTGACATCATCTCTCCAAATCTTTGGCATAAGAAGCTTGATCTTGATCCAAAGATGATGTCGTCTACGTAGATTTGAACAACCAGGATGTCTTCTCCTGACTTGATGGTAAAGAGAGTTCTGTCTACTGAGCCCTTCTTGAATCCTTTGGATACGAGAAAATTTGACAGAGTGTCATACCATGCTCGAGGTGCTTGCTTCAATACATAAAGAGCATTCTTTAGCTTGTAGACTTTATTTCCTTCTACTTCGAATCCTGGAGGTTGTTCAACGTAGACATCTTCTTTGATTTCTCCATTTAAGAATGCACACTTCACATCCATTTGATAGACCTTGAATTTGTGATGTGCTGCAAAGGCGAGAAAGAGTCTGATTGCTTCCAATCGTGCTACTGGAGCAAATGATTCTTCGAAGTCAATTCCTTCTTGCTGAGTGTAGCCCTTGGCAACCAGTCGAGCTTTGTTTCTGATGACGACTCCCAGGGTATCCAATTTGTTCTTGAATATCCATTTGAGTCCTATGACTTTGACTTCTTGAGGTCTGTCGACCAATTCCCAGACACAATTTCTGAGGAATTCGTTCAGCTCTTCTTGCATGGCGTTGGTCCAAGGCACACTCTTCAAAGCTTCGAGAATTGATTGAGGCTCTGGTACTTGAGCTACGTAACACGCCATTAGAGCTGTGTCTTCATCATAGACCGTCAGTTCAAGCTCTACTGAGAGTTGAGCTGTGTCAGCTGCTTCTTGATGATCCGATAAAGCTTGAGCAGCTGAGCTTCTGGTTTTGACTTGGTCAGATGGTTCTCCGATAATTGCTGATGATGGATGATCTTCAATCCATATTCTCCTCTTACGAATTTCTTCTTCCAATTGATTGATGCTTGTCGTGGTTAAATTTCGTCTGACTTGGAGTTGCTCAGGAGTTAAATCTTGAGAAATAGGTTCTCTTTGAATTCTATTTTGAGGAGACTTCTGTAGAGGCTCAGCTGGAGATTGAGCTGGGGACTCAGCTGTGTTTGGATTCCCAGCTGATGATGTTCCCCCTTGATTTGGTGTTGAAGATTCTTCTTGATTTCCAGCTGGTGGAGCTTCTTGGTTGATTTGAAGTTCCTCCTCTGGCTCATTGTCCCAAATTATTGGTTCGGCTAGATTCCTGATTCTATTCTCTTGAGCCCTTGTCTGAATCAATCTTGAAGATTCTCCTTCGCTTCTTCGTTTGATAGAATCTCTATATTCGAAGGAGGATTCGTCAAAGGTAACATGTGGAGTTACTTCGACTATTTGAGTTCTTCTGTTGAAGACTCTGTATGCTTTACTCACAGCGGAGTAACCAAGGAATACTCCTCGGTCTGTCTTTTCATCGAACGTCTTGAGCTGTGTCTTCCCATTGTTGAGGATGTGACATTTGGATCCGAATACCTTGAAATATCCAATGTATGGTATTCTGTTATTCCATAGCTCATACGGTGTCTTTCCTTGCCTTGATGTGAGTAGGGAGCGATTCTGAGTGAAGCAAGCTGTGTTGATTGCTTCGGCCCCGTAACTTCTTTGAATGACAGAGCTAGCTAGCATTGAGGTAGCCGCTTCCTTGAGAGTTCTCGTTTCTTCTTCGCTACACCATTCTCCGAGGTGTGCGAGCTGCAGATGTTTGGTGTTGAACTCTGTTCTTCTCGCAATAATCATAAATAGTTTCATTTAGAAACTCCGTTCCACGATCTGATCATATTGACATTATCTTGCACTCCTTCTGTGTTGATAATCTTTCCAGCAGGATAGACAAACTTAGTCCCGGTTTCGCTCTTCTGGTACAAGAATGATACCCATGTGAATCTTGAGAAATCATCCACAACGACCAGAGTATATTTTCTGCCATTGAAGCTTGCTGGAGTAACTGGACCAAAAAAATCCATGTGAAGAAGTTGAAGAACTCGATCAGTTGACTGAACTGGCTTGAGAGAGAATGAAATTCTTGTCTGCTTTCCTTGTTGACACGCGCTGCACATATGACTTTTGTCATATACTTGATCTGGAATTCCATTAGCGAGCTGGTTCCTAGCCGGTTGTTGATTGTCTTGAAGTTGAGATGATTCGGCCGTTCGTGCCACAACCACCGACTTCATTGTCGCTTTTTGATACAAGACAAGTCTCCGGAGGGCCGCCGTTCCACAAGAAAGTACATATTTCCTTCTCTTTTCCCTCTTAGGAGTATCTGCTTGGTTTCCCTGTGCTTCACTGTGCATCCCTGTGCATCAAACTTGACAGAAAAACCATTGTCGCAGAATTGGCTAATGGAAAGCAAGTTATGTTGCAATCCTTGTACATAAGAAACATTTGGGATTATAACATTTCTGGTTTTAAATGTACCATAACCTTTGGTTAGGCCTTTGGAGTTGTCACCAAATGTTACTTGTGGACCTGTACGCTCGATATACTCCTGGAGTAGATGCTTTAGGTGCGTCATGTGCTTGGAACATCCACTGTCCAAGTACCATAGCGTTCTCATCGACTCCTCAGAGATGCGTCGATTCCTTGCAACCTAAACAAAAAATTAAAATTCAGGTACCCGCTTAATTGGGTCCTTGTGGGTTAGACAGAGATCATTTGATGACCCAGATCTGCTTGATGACTCGAATTGGGTCATTTGATCTGATAATTCTCCCAGCTGAGTCGATATACACATTCTTTGTGTTCTTCGGTTGTTGCTGGCGGGGTCTTGATCTCCGTGTCTTCCCGTTTTGATGTCTTGATTTCTTTTGGTTTCCAGCTGTGTGCCTAGCTGAGACGTTCATTTGTCTCTGCTGTCTCATGTGATGCTGTGGCTGGAAATGATTATCCAGCTGATACTCATATGAGTGGTATCCAGCTGGGTATCTCTGATATCTTGGTTGATATCGATCAACGTGCTGGTGCTGTTGCTGGTATCTGTAAAATCCAGCCTGTTGTCTTCGTTGAGGTTGAGCACGTTGCTGTCTGAGTTGGGCTTGAGGTTGTCGCACAGCTGACCTTCTTGATGCCTGCTGTGTTCTTGACGGAGCTTGAGAATGTTTCACAGCTGGTCTTCCCGACGCCTGCTGTGTCCTCAACTGTTGATGCTGAGCTGCTGGGATTGAAGGTTCATTTGCACGTACAAACATAACCTTTGTTCCACTTGTGGAGGCAATGTTTGAGGCATCCTTTGATTCGTTGTATCTCAGTCCCGCTTTGAGTGCTGCTGGACGCTGAGCACTAATGATCTCGTCCATTGTTGACGTGGCTTTGATGAGAGCTGATGGTCCCTGAGCTGGGTATTTGGTGTAGAAGGGGGTGGGGTGAATACACCAAATAGATTTTTCGAAACTTATTCAAGTTAAATCACAGAGTTGGTGAGCTCAGTTATCGATCCAGCTGGGGAGGGTCAGCTGGGTAAATAACTCAGCTGGCGGTGCGGAATGTGGTGGTTTGAAAACTTAGCTCGGTTACTTAGAAAAACTCAGTTTGAAAAGATTAACTTTACGTTTTCAGCTTAGTCAAGTTGAGCGACATTTAAAGAGACACAACTGTCTTTGGAGAGCAGCTGTGTGTGCAGTTTTGAACAGTTATGCAATGATATGAAAGAGTTAGTACAAAACTGAATGTAAAGAGAGAGAGAGAGAAACGCACGAGTTTTTACGTGGTTCGGAGTAACACCTCCTACGTCCACGACCAGGTTCACTGGTAATCCACTACCACTTGGTTTCCAAGTACCAAGCAACTTCACAACTCTAACCCGAGCTGTGTTCCAACAGTTTGCGGGCACTGTCAAGCCTACACCTTCAGTTTCCGGGTACTGAAGAACCTAACCACTCGAATTACACGCTTCGAGCAAGCGTACATTTACCTAACCTTTCTGGGTTTGGGTTTGGGTATGGGGTTCCAACTGTGAACGAGTTCTTACAATTAAGAACTTTAAAGTATGATAAACTCGTTCGAAATCTAGGCTTAAGATATACAATGAGTTTGGCCTAGGGAACAGACGAAATACTAAGCAGTTTCTTAACTAGAAACACTTTAAGATAAAGTGTTCTTTGATCTATGGAGAACTGCTTGAGAGCTTTTGAAAGAATGATGATTTCAGATAATGAAAGCTTGTAGAGAGTTTTTCGTATCTGATCCTGAGGTTGAAGACGGGTTTATATAGGTAGAGATTCAAGACTAGCCGTTGGAGGAGCCGTTTGAATCTTACCTACTCTTCTTAAATACAAGATCTGCCGTTGGGCGTATCTGCATCTGTCTTCATTTGTGTCACATCCTAGGTTCTGAAGTCTAGGATGTTGATTTGGCAATCCCTCATTGGTCGAGGTAGGTTGACTTCCTCTGATTCCGGGATCTTCTGCCTTTAGAGCTAGCTTTTGAATTCAGAGCTGGACTGTCTTGAAGTGAAGTCTTCAGAGATAGTTCCATTTGTTCTGTCTGTTGACCAGCCGTGTTTTGAACTCGCTCAAATTCTCTTCACTTGATCGTCTCGCCGGATCACTCACCGAAGGTTGACACTCGCCGTCTTTTGCTAGCCGACTCCACTGTAAACACACTGGTCGACCGTCGTCTTCTCGCTAGCCGACTCAGTGAACACAGCTGGGTCGACTCCTGTCTTCCGCTTCCTTAACCTGTAAGCCTAGAAAATCTAAAGCTCAAACAGGCGAGCTGGAAAACACTATTTAGGTTGGCGCGATCATCTATTCGGTTGGAGAATCAGTTGGGTTTTGGTATCAAATCGAAACCTTATAATTTTCCCAACAAGAGCTACTATCTTCTTAGATAGTACCTCTTCGGTGCTTTTCAGCTCAATGATCTCAGCTGACTTCTTTTCCGATTCAGCTGTGACCTTTTCCACATCTTCTATCAGTTGTTTCTTCTCATAGTAGAATTCCTTCATCAGCTGATCTTGTTTCACTATTTTATCTTTTAGTGAAACGACTTCCTGTTGGAGCTGAGTTGTATCAGCTGCGTCTGATACTTTTGTCTTTTTCAGTTCCGCCTTCAGCTCGGCATTCTCACACATAATGACGTCAAGGATCTCTTGAAGTTCCTTGGAATCGTTCATTACTTTCTCTACTAGACTCCAATCAGGTAGTCCAGATTCTGAGACCTGTGTAGAGTGTTCGTGTGATGGTGAGATGTTAGATAAATTTTGAGTTCGAGAATTACCTCATCTTCATCGATGCCGTCTGTTTGTCCCATGAAGCATGTATCCCAATCAGTTTCATCATGGGCCATCAGGGCTTCTTCTTCCGAGTCTGAAAATGGCATGTCATCCATTTTGTTGCACTCTGATTCTTCATCGGCGATATAAGCTCTCCTTCTGTCAGCTGCCTTAGCTTTCAGTTGGTCTTTATCTTTCTTGGACAGCTTTGGACAATCTTGCCGGTAGTGTCCTGGTTCCTTGCAGTTGAAGCAACCTTCTTCTGTTCGTTTATCAGCTGACTTCTCATCAGCTGCTGTGTACTTGTCTCTGTAAGTTCTTGCGAACTTCTTGTATTTGTCTTTGCTGGTGTTGAGTCTGTTGTAGTTTTTGACCAGCATGGCTATTTCTTCAAGTAGCTCTTCCTTGCTCATGTCCTTGACTGCATGTATGCGGATTTGTCAGAGTTGGCTCTGAACGCAATCTCTTTTGGAGCTGGGGTGAGTTCTCCGTCATTCTGTCTGCTTGAAGATTCTTCTTGAGTGATCTTCAAGTTGTATTCGTTGGCTTTTAAGAGTGAGAACAACCTTTCTGTAGATAGATCACCCAAGTCACTTCGACTTTGGTGAACCACCTTGTAAGTGTTCCATTCAGCTGAAAGAACCTTTAGATTCTTTTCCCGCTGGGTATACTTCCCAGTTCTGATTGTCTCTATCTCGATGACTATGTTTGAGAACCTTAGCTCCATCGCTTCGATGGACTCGTTGGCTAGTTACTTGAAGTTGTCGAATTTTTGGCAAGCTATTGTGAATTTGTTTTCTTTGATTTCTTCAGATCCTTCACATAGCTTGGCAAGTATTTCCCAGATCTCTTTGGCTGTCTCGCACTTGATGATCTTACTCAGGCAGGCGTTTGAGACTGTTGATGAGATGGTGTTTCTTGCAAAGCTGTCCAGTCCAGCTTGCTTTCGTTCTTCTGACGAGTAATCCTTCTTTGGCTTGAGAATTGGCCGGTATTCTGGTTGTCCTCCATCATGAGCAGGTACGAGTTCATTTCCTTGTTTATAAATAAGGATGAGTCCGTCTGAGATGACATCCCACATCATGTCGTGATGCGCACATAGGAAGCTTTTCAATCTGAATTTCCAGATTGCATAGTCGTCTATCGAGAAGGTGGGAAGATTCCTGTTAAGATAAGAATCCATAGAAATATGCAGTATGTAATAATATGAGTTTTTCTGAAAAACGGATCTGTTCAGTTGACCACTGACACAGAGAAAGTGATCTTTTGAACCACTGCTCTGATACCAATTGATGGTCCCTGAGCTGGGTATTTGGTGTAGAGTGGGGGGTGAATACACCAAATAGATTTTTCGAAACTTTTTATCAAATTAAATCACAGAGTTGGTGAGCTCAGTTATCGATCCAGCTGGGGAGGGTCAGCTGGGTAAATAACTCAGCTGGCGGTGCGGAAAGTGGTGGTTTGAAAACTTAGCTCGGTTACTTAGAAAAACTCAGTTTGAAAAGATTAACTTTATGTTTTCAGCTTAGTCAAGTTGTGCAACTTTTAGAGAGACACAGCTGTCTTTGGAGAGCAGCTGTGTGTGCAGTTTTGAACAAATATGCAATGATATGAAAGAGTTAGTACAAAACTGAATATAAAGAGAGAGAGTAAAAAGCATGCGAGTTTTTACGTGGTTCGGAGTAACACCTCCTACGTCCATGACCAGGTTCACTGGTAATCCACTACCACTTGGTTTCCAAGTACCAAGCAACTTCACAACTTTAACCCGAGCTGTGTTCCAACAGTTTACGGGCACTGTCAAGCCTACACTTTCAGTTTCCGGGTACTGAAGAACCTAACCACTCGAATTACACGCTTCGAGCAAGCATACCTTTACCTAACCTTTCTGGGTTTGGGTTTGGGTATGGGGTTCCAACTGTGAACGAGTTCTTACAATTAAGAACTTTAGAGTATGATAAACTCGTTCGAAATCTAGGCTTAAGATATACAATGAGTTTGGCCTAGGGAACAGACGAAAAACTAAGCAGTTTCTTAACTAGAAACACTTTAAGATAAAGTGTTCTTTGATCTATGGAGAACTGCTTGAGAGCTTTTGAAAGAATGATGATTTCAGATAATGAAAGCTTGTAGAGAGTTTTTCGTGTCTGATCCTGAGGTTGAAGACGGGTTTATATAGGTGGAGATTCAAGACTAGCCGTTGGAGGAGCCGTTTGAATCTTACCTACTCTTCTTAAATACAAGATCTGCCGTTGGGCGAATCTGCACCTGTCTTCATTTGTGTCACATCCTAGGTCCTGAAGTCTAGGATGCTGATCTGGCAATCCCTCATTGGTCGAGGTAGGTTGACTTCCTCTGATGCCGGGATCTTCTGCCTTTAGAGCTGGCTTTTGAATTCAGAGCTGGACTGTCTTGAAGTGAAGTCTTCAGAGATAGTTCCCTTTGTTCTGTACAGCTGGACCAGCTGTGTTTTGAACTCAGCTCGAATTCTCTTCAGCTTGATCAGGCTCTGCCGGAGGACTCAGCTGAAGGTTGACGCCTGCTGTCTTTTGCTAGCTGACTCACGTAAACACTGGTCGATCGCTGTCTTCGCTAGCCGACTCACTATAAACACGACTGGTCGATCTCGTCTTCCGCTTCCTTAACCTGTAAGCCTAGAAAATCTAAAGCTCAAACAGGCGAGCTGGACAACACTATTTAGGTTGACGCGATCATCTATTCGGTTGGAGAATCAGTTGGGTTTTGGTATCAAATCGAAACCTTATAATTTTCCCAACATTGGTACGAAATGGATTCATTCGTATCACTCGTACCAATTTATGGTGCGTCACTAGTTGGTACGAACGGGACGAATAATTTCATTCGTATCATTCGTACCAAGTTATTGTGCGCCACTAGTTGGTACGAATGGGACAAATGATTTTATTTGTACCACTCGTACCAAGTTATAGTGTGCCACTAGTTGGTACGAACGGGACTAATGCAAGCATTCGTACCAAGTAACGGATCACAACTAGTTCGTACGAGCGGGATGAATGGACTCATTTGTACCAGTCGTAAAAAATAATTGCATTGCACCGTGCTACAACTAGTTGGTGCGAACGGGGACGATTGGGACGAATGAGATCCGTTAGTACCACAGTTGCTATGGAGATAAAAAAGAGTCATGCCAGAGAAGATGATCGGAGGCAACCACATAACAGATATGTATAAAAATTTGAACGAAAAACTTATCTGAACGACTCTCTGTTTGTGAAGCATCATTGTTGGATTCTTTAAATCTGAAGTAGCAGAGCAGATCGAGGTAGGAATAGATCTGAAAATAGACAGGTAAACTGAGAAATGGACGATGGCGGCGGCCGTGACGGTGGCAGAAAACAGCGGAGAAATCGAGTTGGAGCTCGCAATGGTGGAAACTGTAACAGCGACAACGACGACGACAGAGGCGGAGGCGGACGGTGGAGGCACAACGGTGGGTAGTCTGGTGGTGGTGGAGTCGCGACTTGGCGGGGAGAGAGAGAGAGAGAGGAGATGGTGGCGGCGGGACATGAGCAGTAGGAGGGGGAGAGAGGGAAAGGATGAATGTGTGGGGTGTGGGAGGGGGGTGGCGGCTGGTGGAAGGGTAGGTTTAGGGGTGAGCATTCAGATTACGGATCGGATTTTCGCTCAATCCGATCTGATCCGAAAATCCGAATTTCTTAAAAAAATAAATCCGATCCGATCTGAAAATCCGAACCGAAATTTAACCCTAAATCCGATCCGATCCGAAAAATCCGAAATTCTCCAAACAATATCCAAAAAAAATCCATAAATTCGAAATTAATATAATTATTAATTTATTTCCATCCCATTCGGTAATTGGTAGAAAAAATTCGAAAATAATGGACTAACACTAACATACTAACAATGATCTATATCAATGATTATAAATATCTACTTCTAATAAAATATAATTACTTCCTCAACATCATTATTCCTTCAATAAAAAAGCAAGAAAATCGGGAAACTTTTCATTCTCAAAGCAAATGAAATTACATAAATAATTTAAAAAATTAAACCAATAGATATCATCAAGTAAATATCAAGTCTTTTTAGGGTTTTAGAATTTAGATAGATATTTTTAATTATTAATAATAAAATAATATATATATATATATTATATAAAAAATTCGGATTTCGGATTTGTTCGGTTTTTTAAAGTTCCGATCTGATCCTATCCGAAAATCCGAAATTTTGAGATAATGAAATCCGATCCGATCCGAAATCCGAAAAAATCAGAGCCGAATTTCATATTTCGGTTTGGTTCGGTTCGGATTTTCGGATTTCGGTTATTTTGCTCACCCCTAGGTAGGTTAGTTAGTTTTTTTTTTTTTTTGACTTAAAGGTTATTTTAGTCCATCCATTTCAAAATCTGACAAAATTAATGTTAAATTAAGTTTTTGACAACTTTTATTTTTCACTATCTATAATGGCTATTTGACATGATAAACTTAATTAAGAATGTATAAAATAAGAGTTTATAAGAATGCATTCCGAAATTTTTATTATTTTAATATGTATAATAGAAGAATTTAATTAAATTGAGGGAAAGATAAATATGAAATGTAATTAATAGATAAACATGTGATATTTCAAGAATATGAAATTAATAAAAATAAAAATTAGAATATATTTGAATTAAAATTAGACAAATTACCAGAATAAAGGAAAATCTAAACAGAGCACCGTGAATGAGGTAACTTTATGTTTGTATTAGTAATACATAACCAACCCCCACATCACACCCACATGATTTGCTATTTTCTGTACGTTTAATTATGCATTCGATCAATTTTATTGTCTGATATATTATGTTCTATCCATATTTGATTTCGTCAACCAACGCACCTACAATTTTGTTTGGTCAGTTATAATATACTATTGAAACTAGCTCCTCTACTTCTGTTATACGAGCAAGAATCATTTAATTTCTTATTGCTTATGCGCCATGCTACAATATTTTAATTGTCTATGTAATCACATAATTTATCATATTTGATAACATCATTAGGCACGTCCATAACAATTAGGTTAAACAAAGACTCGTTTCTTAATTTATCTCTAACAGCCAATAATACCTTATTATACCAAATCAAAAATACCTTATCTATACAACTTAAACAATAATTCACATTAAGTGCACACCGAAGACAACAGGTGTGAGTTCCTACGATATTAAAAAAACAAAAAAAAACACGATTATTTTAGAGAAGTGATAATATTTTTTTTTTGTACTACGGAATAAAAAATCGTTTCGGGACATTTTCGCACATCTTTACAAAATTCTTTCACTTATTTAATTATTTACTTCCCTCTTGTTCATTTACTACCTCAAGAACTCTATTTAATTTAAAAGTTTTTTTAATTTATTTTTAAAAACCCTTTAACATAAAGGTTATTAAATTAACATTTATTGCCTTTTCTTATTTGATAGCTCGTTAAATCAGGAATAACAAATAGTAATTAATACACAAATTGATTAAATGGTTGACCACTTCTACCGTACTTAGGGTTGTACACGAGTCAAACAGTTCGTGAGCTATTTGGAGCCCAACTAAAAAAAAGTTCGTTCGAAATTCATTCGTTTACTAATCGAACCGAGCTCGATAATTTTTTCGAGCCGAGCTTGAGCTTACCTATATTCGGCTCAAAAAACTTGCGAACACGTTCGAGTTCGATACTAAACGAGCTAGCTCGCGAACATGTTCGCGAGCCTTTTAAACGAACATGTTGCAAATTTTTCTAATTATTATATATAAATTTTTTTAATATTTTTTACCGCCAATATTTAATTTATATATATATTGATAAATTAATATTTTTAAACTATTATATATATATATTTATTTTTAATGCTCATGATAATTTGATAATATATAAAAATAATTACTATATAATAAATAAAAAGAATTTTATTTTTAATTATTATATTTTTTATTTTTTTCGAGCCGAGCTCGAGCTCGAGATCGCTCTAAACGAATATTTAGCGAGCCGAGCTTGGTTGTTATATGTTGAGCCGAGCTCAACCTTTGAATTTTCTAATGAGCCGAGCTCGAGCAAGCAATATTTGGCTCGGCTCGCTCGTGTACAGTCTTACTTATTTAGTATTTACTGGAGTAGTTTTTTTTAAAGAGAGAGACTTTGGTACAGCCGGCTGTACCCGTACAGCCGGTTGACCCGACCCTCCCCGCCGGAACCCGATCAACGTCAACGTCTGACCGTTGGCTTTTTTTTTCCTCTCCGCCTTCGGCTCCGATTTTAATTTATAGATAATGATTGTGGCAACATTAATGTTTTTAGGTCGCTCCGAGGCCTTCGGCTCCCCTCGCTCAACTCTTGAAAAAAATTTAAAAAAATAATAAAAAGTCAACGCGGTCAAAGTTGATCGGGCGGTCAGGCGGGTCGGGTTGAACCGAATGTATGGTACATAGGGGTATCAAATTTGGCCCGGCCCGGCCCGAAACCGGGCTGGGCTACCAATTTTCAGGCCCGAAGCATTTTCGGGCCGGGCCGGGCATTACAATGTTAGGCCCGAAATTTTTTCGGGCCGGCCCGGCTCGGCCCGAAATGGGTTAAAGCCCGCTGGGCTCGGGCCGGCCCGGACAAATTACACTACAAATGTATTTTCGGGTCGGGATGAGCCGCACATTTTCAGGCCCGAAAAATTTCCGGGCCGTCCCGGCCCGACTTTTCTTTCAATTTTTTTTGGCCCGGCCCGCCCCGGAAATTTGACAGCCCTAATGATACATCATGATGTACAAGAGTTATTGCCTTTTTTAAAAAGTATTTAGTATTCATAAATAAACAAGTGAATACAATGACGTATATATATATACACGCAGTCGCCGAGGAAAAATAAAAAGAGCGTATATATGGGGAAAGTTAGTTCCAGTTTAGGTTATTATAAACAACCACCCTGAAATCTCTCTCCTCCTTTGAAAATCTTAACTTGTTCAATGCCCTACCAAAATTCAAGGATCCCTTTTTCTGATTTCTTTTTTATTCTTATTTTCCTTTGATCTCTTATATATCATTTTTTCGCATTTTCTCAAGGCTCATCAGCTTCTCACTGAGAGCAAAATGGTACGTCGTTTTTTCTTTCATACACGCACTTAATTATTTGCATCTCGTCATTCAACTCCATTCTCATTTTTATGTATATGTTCTAGATAATTTATTTCTTATTCATATTCACATTCTTCAGCTTTATAAGGTGATAATTTTGGGATCACGTTTTGATAGATAATTATGTGTTTGTATTTTTGTGTGTGATGCTATTTTCTTGATTAATTTTGTCCCTGGTTGTGGGACAAGGTGACGACTTTATCAAGAAAATGATCTCTGTTAAACCTGCAGGTAATGTATATATATATATGTCTCTGTGTGTGTGTGTGTATGCAGTTCTTGATGCCATTTTGTTACTGGCAGAATCAAAAGATGAGAAATGATCACCTTTAGAGTCTAAATCAGGAAATGGGAATAATGCTAATGCAATTTTATCTCTTGTTTACTGCATATTGTACGCTAATTGCTTGAATTTGCCATTAGCAGTATGAAAATTTAGTAAAAATTTTCAGGAAAATCAATGATGGTTACATTTAGATTAGGTGTATCTCGATTCGTTATCCTGAGAAGCTTATGAATTTCTACATCGGGGGAAGGATTTGTGATCCATTTAAGTTTGTTGCATTCTGATACTGCATCCTAAGACGCCAAACAAGATTAAGAATGCTGCAATCCATATGAAAAAACAATGCATAAATTTTGTTTTTTAATTACTTTTGAAGGATTTCTAAGTAAAGGGAAAAAATCACAAAATAATTCTAGCTCAGAAGTGATCTCTTCGAAACCTGCTGTTTTCATGTAATCTAACAGTTAGTTGGTTGTTCCATCATGCTAGAGTATATGGATATCAATATAGAATGAGAATTTATTTTGCACTTTATTAAGGGATCCAACAGAATCAAGAATGCAGCAGTCAAGTAGAGTTGCCATTTTTCTGATTTTAAGGATGATTGATTCTCAGAGGAGAACAGGATCATGGTTTTGGTGCCTAATAATTTGATGAATAATAGGCGAATTCTGCATCTGGAATTGCTGTGGATGACCAGTGTAAACTGAAGTTTTTGGAGCTAAAGGCAAAACGGAACTTTAGGTACATTGTGTTCAAAATCGATGATGGACTGCAGCAAGTGGTGGTGGAGAAGGCCGGAGACCAAGGAGAGACTCACCTTGACCTCAACAATAGCTTGCCAGCTGATGATTGTCGATATGCTGTTTTCGACTATGACTTTACAACTGATGAGAACTGCCGTAAGAGCAAGATTTTTTTCATTGCCTGGTGAGATTACCATATGCTCAACTTCACTTCACTCATCTGTGCCACAATGTGCCTTATATATGGCTACAGATATGTTGTGTTTTTTTTAATAATTGATGGATTTGTTTGTTGAATCAAATTTTCAGGTCACCAGAGACTGCAAAGGTGAGGACTAAGATGCTTTACGCTAGTTCAAAAGATCGATTCAAGAGAGAGTTGGATGGCATTCAGGTTGAGTTGCAAGCAACTGATGCAAGTGAGATGAGCATGGACATCTTCAAAGAAAGAGCTTATTGAAGTTTCTTTGCTGAGATCTAGCAGCACTGCTTATGATTTTGTTATTTAAACCTTTCCTAATCATTTTTTTTTTAGATTTTTGAATTTTGAAACTTCTATATTTCTTGGATTTTTGTTATGTCAACTGAGCCCAATCTTCTTGGCTTTAGCTGACTGTTTTGAATTCATAATTTATGTTACATTTGGAGATGGTTTGCAATGATGATTGATATGCATTCACTAAGAGCATCATTTCAATTTTCTGTTCGAAATCATTGCTGTCATTCTTCCCAAGTTCTAATGAAATAGTTTCTCTTGAATCCATCTCTCTTTTTCCCACTAAAACTGTAGAAGGAAACTATCTATACAATACTCTCTTTTTTCCTCCAATACTCGTCCTCCCATGCCTCCACCTTCTTGACAGCCTCCGTTTTTCCTTGTGCAAATGCCTCAATATCTCGAGGCTGAAAAGGTGGCGGCATTTTGCATGGAAGTGAATCACTAGGCCACTTCTCCAAGGATTCCTCCATGAACTTCCTCCAGTTCCCATGTGCAGGGCATACCAACATCTCCGAGCAAAGCCCTGTCGTGTTTGGATGAATCTTAGGCTTGTACTTGAGCAGCTTCGCATACTCATTTAGCAGATGGAACATATAGTTATATACATTCTCCATTTTCAAATCCTCATGAGCAAAGTGACTCCCAGCTTCACCAATCTCCTTTGCCTAAAAACCACAGAATTCAGTGAGGTTTAGTTGTTTTATCATATCTTAAAACACAGAAAAAAAGTGTAAGACTATACCTGTGCAGTGTGATTGTTGCCCCATTCAACAGCAAATTTTATGGACCTGCATTTTTGGGTGTCTTTAACAGGCCAATAATGGTGCGGAGGGATGAGGCCTCGCGTGAAGAAATCGTGCCAACGGGACGCGATTCGCAAGGTGGGAGAGTTGCAGGCTAGAATGTACTTGTCACTCACAGACCATGCCCATCCTTCTGCATAAATCTTGTACCTTAATCATATTCATGTCCATAAAAAAAAAACAAACAAACAAGAATCAGAAACAAGATTTTGTTTCTCCTTTTGAATGTATATATTCGGTTTCTGTCAAAAACTAGTCCCTAACCTGTGAGTGCATTGGTCTGCAAGATTGGAGTGCTTGAATCCCCTTCGAGACTCTGCTTCCCAATCCTAAAACAAGGACAAATTAATTTTTTGGTTTTTCGATTTTTAATGCAATAATTAGGAGTAATTAAATTAATGGTATACTAGTTGTGATGGGTAGTGACACTTATTTGGGAACGGAGGGAGTATGCTTACGAGGCTATAAAGGCGGGCGTTCCAATCATTTTGATGAGAGACGTTGCATTTCATAAGTTGGTGTCTCTGGGAAGAAACCTTATGGTTTCCCTTCCAGTAGGCGTAGGGCACTCTGTCTTCCCATTTCAGCTTCTCACTCCCTTGTTTCATCTCCTTCACAAACCTGCTCCATGGCGCCACATTTACCTCTGGCCTGCACTAACTAATTCATTATTAATCACAATATTAAAAACATCTATCATTAATTAATGTATTTGTTCCTTGAACAAAACCAAGTTAATCATTGGAAACCCTTCACTATGGAATATCTGATGAAATATACTATGGATTTTTTTATATGGATACTTCACTATGTTTGTTTCTAGGTACAACATTTTGAATAGTGATCTTAAAAAATTAATCGTCTTAATTTCATTTTAAATGAGTAATTAAATGTTAGTATAAGCGGGAATTTGTGAGTCCAATTTACTTCTTGAAATACATTAAATACATTTTCTCAATCTGTACAAAAAAAGGAAATGTATAACCAATTTTAGTAATAATATAATAAGACAGACCCACCTCATGCACAATTCACAATTCACTCTTATTTTCTAGCTAAGACTCGATTAATTTCATAATCAAATTCAAAACAAATATATTAATGACACAAAGATGTTTGTATATCATATTTGAACTCTATTAATTAATATAGAGACTTATATATTGACTAGCGGAGATTACGTGCGTTGCACGTATAACCTCTCATTTTACATGTTACTATGTTAGTTTGTTACACATAAAAATATGTTTGATGATAATTTTTAAAGTTATATTATTATAAATTGTTGTTTATTAACTTCAACAAAATGTAAAGAGTAGAAAAAAAATGAAACTAAATTTCTTATATCATGTCTTGTGTACAATTATCAAAATTGTATGGTACGACTAATCATCTATTATAATATATTTAATTTTATTAATTAAGTGATCTTAGAAGAAGCAAATTTCATATTATGTATTTTCAATTCCAACGTCATAAATTTGATACTATGAAGGCTTCGGTTACTAAAAAAATAAAAATAAAATTACCTTGAAAGGAGAGTAATGTTATAAGGAAAAATCTTTTTAGAATTCACTACTTAATTATTTTTTTGAGGACTGTCACTCAAATATTTTTTCACTTCAATCACAAGCACCTCTTTAATTTGTACAAGTTTATACTTTTTTGCCATACAAACACACGCATGGTATTTTTTTTTCCACATTAATTCATAATCCAATTAAAACTAATAGAAACAAAACAATCTTAAATTGAAAATGATTCAAACATGAGATTGCAAAACGTCAATACATGTTGAAGTATTAAAATACTTTTTTGTAGAGAATAGACAATGTCCATCTAAGCATTACTTTGCTAAAGAAATATACAAAGTCATGAGAATAAATTAACCTATAGATTCATAATTTGCAAAGCAAATTTTTCACAACCTTTTCTTTCTCAATCTATTTGTTGATAATTACATGTACATGTGTATGCAGCTTGTAATTTATAGAGTATATATATATATATATATATATATATATATATTCTAAAATTACTATACCGACTAAGTTTATACCATGACTATGCGATAAACTATATATCAAGATTAATAATTTAAAGATAAAACGAAAGGTCCAAAAAATATAAAAAAAGTATGACTACGTGGATTATATATATGGAATGATATGTTACTCGCATTCCATAAACGCATTTCATAAGCACCACTCACATTATGTTCACTCTAGCATTATTTATTTTTTATTTTTCTATTATTTTATAGTTTAATACCTTAAAAATTAAAATATAAGGATCATTTAAATCTACCAAAATATTAAAATCAAAGCTTGACTTATTCTTTTCAATTTCTAAGATATTAGAATAAAAAATAAAATAATAGTCGATCATATATATTATTATTAGGGTATTGATATGTGAGATGCGTTTTGTTTTTATATGATTTTTTTTCTTATTCCTTTTATTTTCTTCCCTTCTTCAAATATAATCCTAATATAATTAGGATTCTTCAAGCAGCACTTGATCTATTTGCTCGGGCTTTAACATTAAATTATTGGCTATCTTCATAATTTTCCAATTAATAATATAGATTTGCACTATTGCCCTTATAAAATAAATATTACAAGAGAGATATATTAGTGAAACTAAATTTTGTAATAATCCGTTCTTTTATAATAGACTAGTAGAGTAGTACGTGCGATGCACGTAATATTAATAGATTTTAATAATAATATATATATATATATATATATATATCAAACATAAAATAATCATATGATAATAGATACTAATAATAAAATACTATAATAAGGGTATGATAGACAAATCAAATTTTGTAAACAAGCTCTTTTATAATAGGTATAGATAGATATAGATAATATCATTATATCATTTAAAAAATAATAAATTCGCATATATAAGAGAAAATGCAAAAAAAAATTAGATATGGAAGCATTATTAATTACCAGCCCCAAAAGGTCCAATCCGGGAAGACGATATCGAAGGTCTGATTATCTGCGCAGTACTTGAAGAGCGGCGGCGGGATCTTCCCCGCCGCCGCCGCGTACTTGTCCGCTTCCACCACTGGCCGATCATTACAGTCGAACATCAGATCCAGATCCGGCAATTTTCCTCCATACCTTGTCATCAGCTGCGCAAACCCCCACAACGTGAACAAACCGCGCGACTGAAACGTCTCCGCGAATTTCTCCACGTACATTCTGCCGTCCAAAATCGTCAGCCGGAAATGCGCCGTCCGCCGCGCCTCCGCCACCATTTTCTCGGTGATTCCTGTGTTTTTCCAGTGGCGCAAGTCGTGGTGGATCCACCGGAAGTATTCGGGGCAATCGGATTCACTACTCGGATTCGCCGCCGGCGAAAATATTGGTTGCAGTTTGGGGCATTTTGTGGTGCGATTCCATGTTATGCAGTCCAGAGTCGACGACGTTGACAATGATTTTTCAACGACAGATGGCTGAGAAGAATACGATTTAGTCTGCAATGAAGAATTGAGAAATACTCCATTTGTTTATAAGATATGACATGAATTTGGAACGAGTAGTGATTAAATTTGGGTATTAATTAGTTTCGTATAATTGGACGCAAAAACTAACATGCGTGGGAGATCGAGAAGAAAGAAGACTTACGAGGTGAGTTAATGGGGCCAAAAACAACAAAGAAATGATGAAGATGAAAAGAATAAGAACAAGAGTAGGCGTTTGGATAAGTCTGTTTTTCAACGATTCCCAGTGCCGTCGACAAACTTCTACAAAAGCCATGTGTGCGTGAGAGAGAGAGAGAGAGTTTACCCTAAGCGCAAATTCACACCTGAAAAGAGAAGAAAAGCCTTCATATTATGAAACCAAATGGCGGTATTTTGTTTTTGTCATTTTCAAACTTTTTTTCCTTCTTTATCATTCACAAAATCTTATTTATCTTTTACATAGTTTCCTTTACTTGTTTATATTCTTAATATCATACATAAAAATTAAAAAGATAATATCATCTTATTTTAATCACTGAGATTGTATATTACATGTTTTTCACATTTGAATTTTTTATTTACTTATTTGTAAAAATTGTATATAAAATTCAAGTAATATATATATATATATATAAGTTGTGTTTATATAGAAGAATTTAAATTGAATGAATTTGAAGACTTTGGATTTGAAATCTCTGTTAGGATTTGGAATGAATTGGTAACTAAGTTTAAATCCATAAAATTTATTTCTGCCGCGTTACATGTAAATACTTAAATTTAAAGGATATGTGCATATATTGATTATAAGATTCTATAATAATACATTTTAAATAGTACAATTTATAAAGAATTAATTGCCGGAAAATTTTGGAAGGTCAAATTTACTACAAATGGAAAAATGGTGTCATTATTGAAATGTATGTTTCAAAAATTGAGTTAAACTACAAATTAAATCAACCTTTTTATAAAATGTATTAATTAAAGTGTAGTCTTTTTTAAAATAGTATTATAATCAATATCCACTAAATCCTATAGGTTAATAGTATAATAGTTATAATATTATGGTAACAAGATGCAAATATTTATTCTTTTTCATTGTAATATACGTTTTAATTAAGCATAATTATATGATGGAAAAAAATTAAGAAATGTTTTCTAATATTTGCATTGGACTAAATTAAACCATGCATCAGCATTTTTCAGTGTCCAAGTAAAAAAAATCTACATTATTTAATTTTTACATCAACAAACAGTCCTCTCATTGAAACACAATCATGGGATTCACTAATTCAGATTATGGAAGCAACAATGAAGAAGGTTAATTAATTAGAGCGAATATATATATGAACTGATTGTTGTTTTTTGTTTTTGTTTTTTAAGAAGGATATGAAGTGATTAATTATTGGTGCTTGGCCCAATACTCTTGTTCCCATGCTTCAACTTCTGTGGTTGTGCATGGAACTGAATCACTACCCGACTTCTCCAACGATTCTTCCATGAACTTTCTCCACGTCCCATCTGCTGAGCACGCCAATGATTCTGAGCACACTTCCACTGCGTTTGGAGGGATCTCCGGCTTGTACTTCAACAGCTTTGCACACTCATTCAGCAGATGGAATATGTAGTCGTACACATATTCCATCTTCAAATCCTCGTGGATAAACTTGCTCCCGGCTTCACCAATTGCCTTTGCCTAACAACCACACACACATATATATATATATATATATATATATATAGTTCAAATGAGGTAGTTTTATTTCTTCTTGTATCACATATCATCACCAAAGTTGCAATGATTTCAGAGTGATGATACCTTTGCAGTGTGATTATTGCCCCATTCAACAGCAAATTTCAATGCCCTGCATTTGTCATTCTCTTTGACTGGCCAGTAATGGTGTTGAGGGATCATGCCACCGCAACGTCATCAGCAACGTAGGCGAGTCGCAGGCTAATATGTATTTTTCACTCACAGACCATGCCCATCCTTCTATGTAAATCTTATTTCTGAAGTATCAATTGTGCAGAAACCAAGAACACAGAGAAATCAGTGTCAAAATATTTGAATAATATTAATAATGTATTATGATTATATATATACAACTAGTCTAGTTACTAACTTGTGGGTGCACTGATTTCCAAGATTGGAGTGCTCAAACCCTTCTCTGGACTCTGCTTCCCAGTCCTGAAAAAAAAAACAAAAAAAAAGAACATTCAGTTCATGCATGCATGCCTTAACAAATTAAGAATCATCTTTGATAAAATGTTGTAATTCCCAGAAATCAAATTTGAGAATAAAATCAAATGTGATGGATAAAGTTATGAATATGATTACTTGAACATAGAGGCGTGTGAGTGGCATTGCAGTGCATAAGGTCAGCCCTCCAAGGGCAAACATTTGGATTTCCTTTCCAGTAGGCGTACGGCACTCTCTCCTCCCACTTTGTCTTCTTTTTCCCTTCTTTTATATCTTTCAATGTACTTCTCCATGGCTTTATATTTATCTCTGCCCTGCACACATCACAAACAAAACCACCTCGTTTTCATTCTCAACTCACTTCGGTTTCGATTTTTTCATCTACTAATTTTTATAAATCAAAAGTTAATGTATTTGAATTCAAATATTATATTTCTGAGTGCAAAAACCAAAAAATTTCAATGTTTGTGTATTATCTAGACTTAACATAAACCATAGGTTTGATTGTAAATAGAGGGTAATATAGGAGTAATTAAGAAGTATTTAGGATATTATAATTACAATTAGGATTTATTAATTCTTAATTAGATTTTAGTAATCTCAATTTGAATTTATCAATCACAATTATCATTTATTAAACACAATTATGATTTATTAAATCCTAATTAGATTAATTAAATATTAATTAATTAAAAAGTAAATAAATAATATAAATAATACTCCAAAAAGAAAAATAATTTCACCATGCGGTTAACCGCGTGAGAGTGTTGCCCAAACTAAAAACTCTCTTAAAAGAAAATAAAAATAAAATAAAAACAGCAATCGAGAGAGAGGGAGAGAGAGAAATGGTTAAATTACCAGCCCCAAAACGACCAATCCGGGAACACGATATCCAAGCTCCGCGAATCGGAGCAGTAGCGGAACAGCGGCGGCGGCTCCCGGTCGATCTCCTCCGCCGGCACAACGGGCCGATCATCACAGTCGAACATCAGCTCCAAATCCGGCAATTTACCCTGGTGTCTTGCCATCAGCTGCACCAACCCCCATATCGTGAACAAATCGCGCGTCTGAATAGACGGCCGGAATTTCTCCACGTACATTTTCCCCTCCAAAATCGTCAGCCGGAAATGCGCCGTCCGCCGCGCCTTCTCCACCATTTTCTCTGTGATTCCCGTTTCCCTCCAGTGGCGCAAGTCCTCGTGGATCCATCGGAAGTAGTCGGGGCAGAATCCGGGTGAAGGATTCGGGCAGGATTGCGATTTCGGGTACTTTTTAGGGCATATTTTGGTATAATTCCATGAGCTGCAGTCGAGAGGGAATTCCACAGTTTTTGCGGGATTTCTGCTGCAAATGTGAGAGGAGTAAAATTTTGAATATTTACCCTGCAAATATTAATACCCGTCACCGTTATTTTGGGAATTCTTTTCAGGTTAGTTAGGTAAATAAAATTAGATAATCAAATCGTACAAGTCAAAATCTAAATTTGACTATTATTTTAACATTCAAACTGAACTAACTAAATCAAAAATATATAAATCAAAGCAAAAAAAATAAAATCCAATCTGATATATATTTTCGCCTCGACTTATCTCGCTTAGACCTCCTCCAGGTCCCTTTTCCACAAATAATAAGATTTGCTTGAGAAAAAATATATATATATATATATATATGAAAAAGATCCTATAAGAATGCATCTTAACCTAAAAAATAGGAATAGATCTCCACCATACATCTACAAGGGATGGAGGGTCATATCTGACCCAGGTCAAATCGGGTCGGACCCGGTCAACCCGTTGACTTTCGGTTTTTTTTTCAATTTTTTTTTTAATTTTCAAATTTCTTTTTAGAGTCAGATGATATGCATTATACTGTGCAATGAGATGCACCACTAAGTATATTGGGATGCACCATTTTTAATTTTTTAATATTCTTTTTCACTATTTTTATTTTTTATTTTTTTTCAAGAGTCGAGCGAGGGGAGTCAAAGGCCTCGGAGCGAGCTAAAAAATATATAATGTTGCCACAATCATTATCTATAAATTAAAATCGGAGAAGAAGGCGGAGACAAAAAAAATCCCAAACACTTGCTTATTGATATGGTATGAATACAATGATTTGAAAAGTAGTTTGATTTTATCATACCAAATCACCCCAAGATTTTCCCTCGTTTTGATATAGTTATACACACACATAGTGTATGAGATAAATCTCCATGTATTATGAGATGCACCACAATGCATTTTGAGATGCAACACTATGTGTAATGAGATGCACCACCATGTATAATGAGATGCATCACAATGTGTAGATGCAACACACTGTGTAATGAGATGCACCACACTTTATTAAAAAAACGGAAAAAAAATTTCGAAACATAAAAAAAAAAGTAAATAAATAAATAAATTGAAAAGTCAACGGGTTAACCCGAGTCCGACCCGTTGACCCGGGTCCAACCCGGTTTGACTTGGATCCGACCCGCTTCAAATCTAGCCATCCATCTATTGTGGATCAAGGATTGAGATTTATTCATATTTCTTAGTTTAAGGGCTCTTTTCACTAGAATCACTCCCTGTATATGTATATATATATAAAATAAGGATTTCTCAAATCTTCATTTTTTTTTTTAAATTCAGCAATCAATCCTTTGTTTCAACTTGTCGAATAGAAATTCTCAAAAACATAAGTAGTTCCTCTAGTTTCACCTAAAAATCAGCAAATTAAATTTGCTCAAGTCTATGCTTGATTCTATGATTTGTTGAAATATTAAGAGTAACATATATTATTGAGAAATATGTACTATATCACACACAGTCACAGACACAGACAGAGACAGTGTGTGTGTGGTGTGGTTGTGTAGGGAAGAGAGAGAGAAGACTTACAAGGTCAATCCAGCCGGCAAAAACGATCAATGAAACGAAGAGGATTATGAAGAAAAGTAGGAGACTCGACGCTAGTTTAGGTCTGTTTTGTTAACACCGGTGGTTACAATATGAAACAAGAAAAGTATGAGAATAAGATTACAAAATGAACTAAAATTGAAATTACAAAATAAATAACAAACTCAAAGATAAGTCGAGTCGAAGGAATCCTTCTCCCCGCAAGACGAATAACGCCCCGGTAGTGCTCTCGGTTTGACGGTTCGTCCCCAAAGGTGAAACGACATCGTCTCGACGGATGTAGCACCACAATCATACGAGCTCCGGCAAACTGAACGAAGACGAGAACTGAGCTATACTATGCAGAATGTTATCTTTGTTTTTGAGAGAAAACTATGCAAACTTTTTTTTCCGTATAAAAAATGAGATGCAAATTTTCTACTCACAAAAACAATGCAAATGAAAGGAATTTAAAGGCAATCTCACGTATGGGTGTCTTATTGCACATTTACGTGCCATCACAACATTACATGCTGTTACGTCGGTTTCACCATTCAAATGGTGTAATGGAATTTAATTATTAACCAAAATCAATACAATTCAATTCCCCAAAACAATTCAACAGTGGTAATAAAACTCAATTAATTTGGCAATTAAAAATTGGCCTCTAGAATCATCTCTTGGCTGGAGCTTTATGTGATGGCAAAATTTGATCAATTCCAAATTTTACAATTCATTTGATTAATGGGCCGACAACTTCAATCAATTAACATTAGCAATGTTAAATTAATTTAGTTTATGAAATGAATCAATTAGCCGAACCCAATTCCAAATCAAGGTTAATTAGTTCAAGAATTAATTCTAAAAGAATTAATTCAAGCCCAATTCAAAATCAAAGCCCACGGTTGAAACCTGAGCTCGTTCATTCAACAAACGAATTTGCCCACGATAAATTCAACTCCAACACACAATTCAAATATATCATTTCTCACTCACCAAATAATGATTTTGAGAACATGAATATATTCTGAATATTTACTTGACAAGTAAAAATATCCTTCATTATTTAATTCTCAATAAATTAAATAATTAACCACCATAAATAATGATTTTCAAACCATTATATCCAACATGTTTTTCATTGGCTTTGCTTTCTGGAAATCGCAACTCCTCACACAGAAGAACATCTTCATCATTTATCTTTACATGTGTGTGAGTGTGTGTTGAGAGAGAGAGAGATAGATAGATTACAATATTCCGGTCAGCAGGGAAACTCTTTCAAAAATTAAACCAAAAGGCACGCATAAATATATTAAAGTCAAAATTGGATTATTATCCTACACATTAATTTAGTGGGGGTATTTTTAATTAAACTAATTACTTAACGAGCACTTAGTATTAATTGTAGCAAACATCACTTGAACTACCACTTCCATGTATTAAAAAATTTGAAAATACGCGCTAATTAGCATGTACAAGTTATAACTTATAAGAGATCAAATCTATCTTTGAACGTTCAAATGATGAATCATATGATATTTTAGAATAATACTCCCTCCGTTCTTTTTTAAATGTCCCATTTAGTTTAATTTTTTGTTTCCATATAAGTGTCCTATTTCAAAATTTGAGAGTAAATTAATGATATTTTTCCAATTTTATCCTTATTTAATGCTTCTAGTAATTTGTTAATTAGTTGTATGTATACATTAATGATGGTAATTAATAAGGTTACATAGGTAAATTTCTTTATTTTCTTGCTATATGTAATTTTACGGTGGGGGACACTTATAAAAGAACGGAGAGAATAAGTGTTTATGGAGATACCAATAGTATATATATATAAATTACAATGAAATTAAAACCTTAATTAGTAGGGGTTATAGTTTATAGAATTTCCAAGTTGTTAGGCAAGGGAGACTCCATCAATATTAAAGTTGTGTACATGAAATTAGCTAGGTCTATTTTTCAAACCTTCCCAATTCAATTTTTTGTTTAATTATTTTTACTGTAAACTACTGTTTCATTTCAACTCAACCAGAATCAATAGATACAATTAGGAATGGCAATGGGTTGGGTTTTTATGGGTACCCGGCTTTACCAAAATCTAATGCAACGGGTTTGGAAATTATTAAATGGTTTTGGAACGGGTTTAGGTACAAATATTCAAACTTGTGACGGGTTTGGGTCGGGATTGGAAAATTACCTACGGGTACCTGCTACCCAAATCCATTTATATATATGTAAGATAACAAAATATTACATACATAATTTATAATATAATAATTTTAGGGTTTTATATTATTCTTTTTAACCCCTATACAAAGAATTAATAATTTTAATAGTTAAATATTTGTTTTATATATAATTTATATTAGTATAAATATTAATAATTTTAGAATTTTATATTACTCCTTTAATCCACATATAATTATATTTTAATGAAATTTTTTATTGAGGTCCAAATATTTTGGTACCAAAATTTAAATAGTATAAGTTTTTTAACCCTAAACTTAAAACTATAAGTTTTCTATACCAAAATTGATAAAAATACTAAAATACCCTTAATAAGTATTTTAAAAAAATTTATCTCTCTCTCTCTTAAATTTCTGTCCACCCTACCCTACCATACACACCCACATTATCTCTCTCTCTCTCTCTCTCATCTCTCTCGCAAGAATCAGCGACCGAAACCCACGAAAAAAAAATCTCTCTCTCACGAAGCACACTCTCGACGGAAGAATTACCGGCACGATAAGTTCGTCCGAGACACAATCTGACCACGATGGAGAGGTAGGCACTACGGGGGTTCTCGATGGAGGTAGGCGATGGGGCTGGGGCGATGGTACTGGACTGGGGGCGATGGAGACTCCTCATCGTGCTTATCGCCCCCATCGTGCCCATCGCCTCCATCGTGCCCATCGTGTCCATCGTGCCCATCGCCCCCATCGTGCCCATCGCCCCCATCGTGTCCATCGCCCCCATCGTCCCCATCGTGTCCATCGTGCCCATCGTGCCCATAGTGTCCATCGTGCCCATCGTGTCCATCGCTCCCATCGTGCCCATCGTGTCCAGAGCGCCCATAGTGCCCATTGCCCCCATCGTGTCCATCGTGCCTATCGCCCCCATCGTGCCCATCGTCCCCATCGTGTCCATCGTGCCCATCGCCCCCATCGTGCCCATCGTGTCCAACGTGTCCATCGTGCCCATCGTGTCCATCGTGCCCATCGTGTCCATCGCCTCCATCGTGGCCATCGCCCTCACGATGCATGTCCCATCACCCCCTCAAGATATTTTGATTTTATAGATATTTTTTGACTTTATATTGTTGTGGTGCTGATATATTGATTGTAATTGCTTATTTAAGAGTTTCATAAGTAAAAACTAACATTTTAAATCATTTAAATGTAGTCTTTAATATGAATATGAATATGAATCATATCATATCTTAAGAATGAAAATGATCACAATGAATTTTTACTTCAAATTCTCAAATTAAAGGCTGTATATCATCGATGTTGCAAAAATCATTCAGATTAATCATAATTATGTATGTAAGGTATAAAAAACTATTTATATGGCATAACAAACACTATGGAATAACATTAAGATATTAAAAATACTTATCGATGTCTGTTCTTCTGGGCACGATGGGGAGTCCCCATCGTGCCCACGATGGAGACTCTCCATCGTGCCCAGGAGAACAGTGGGCGATGGGGATGGGGTGATGGGGGAGATGGGCGTTCTTACGGGCACGATGGGCGGTCTCCATCGTGAGCACGATGGGAGAGTCTAATCGTGTCCAGAAGAACAAACATCGATAAGTATTTTTAATATCTTAATGTTATTCCATAGTGTTTGTTATACCCTATAAATAGTTTTTTATACCTTACATACATAATTATAATCAATCAAAATGATTTTTGCAACATCGATGATATACAGCCTATAATTTGAGAATTTGAAGTAAATATTCATTGTGATTCTTTTTATTCTTAAGATATGATATGATTCATTATCATATTAAAGACTACATTTAAATTATTTAAAATGTTAGTTTTTACTTATGAAACTCTTAAATAAGCAATTACAATTAATATATCTGCACCACAACAACATAAAGTCAAAAAATGTCTATAAAATCAAAATATATTGAGGGGGCGATGGGACATCCATCGTGAGGGCGATGCCCACGATGGCCACGATGGGCGCTCTGGACACGATGGGGGCGATGGGCACGATGGGCACCATCGTGTCCATCCATCGTGTCCACCCATCGTGTAATTCCCATCGTGTCCAATAGCCCCATCGTGTCTTCCCATCGTGTCCTGCCATCGTGTCCAGAAGAAATCTGGCCGACGAAGGGAGTGAATCGCGAGAGATTGAGGCTGTTTTTCCATATTTTTTTGTGGCTTTTTTAATTTAATTTATCGGTGTATTATTTATTTATTAGTTTTTGTTAAAGGGAGGGCACTTTAGTCTTTTAAATGATTTTGGTATAGAAAACTTATAGTTTTATGAATGAGGCTAAAAAACTTATGTTTATTAAGTTTTGGTATTTTTTTATCCAATTTCACTTTTTTATTTATACTTATATTAAAATTATGTTATAATATTTTTTTATTTCTACTATTTAATATTGATATTTTGTTCTAGTACATTCGAGTTTTTAGCGTATTTTTAACGGGTATTATCCAACGGGTTTGGGTAGGCTACGAGTTTTAAAATAATTTTTTAATCAGATTTGGGACGTGTATGAGTTGAGAAAATTTTAATTGGTTTAAGTTTGGAAAATGCTTAATGAATGGATACCCGATCCATTGTCATTCCTAAATACAATCTCATTTAGCCAAGTCAAATCTTAATAGTAGGGTAACAATAATTGTGGACGCTGTGATTCGACAATGTCAATTGCATGCAACTGTGTGTTGAAACAAAGACGGGAGATTAGCTAGATTCTTAAACAATTAATCGTGGCTCTCATTGTCTTTGTTTGAGTTGCTAAGTTTGTGGTTGGTTTGTATTCTCACTTTTGGTATAAATAAAATCTATTTTACCAAAAAAAAAAATTGTGGATTATTTACACTACAAAAAAACTCTCTTTTACCGACGGATTTTTCCGTCTGTAAATCTAAGGAATCCGTTGGTAAACAAATTACCGACGGATATATGACATCCTTAAATACGTCGACGTTAAAAATTTACCGACGGATTTATTTCCGTCGTTAACTTTTCCGATGGATTACCGACGAAAATTCTGTCGCTGACGTTCTATTTTTTGTATTCCGTTGGCTGAAAATAGCGACGAAATACCGGCGAATTTTCTGTCGTTATATACCGACGGATTATATTCTGTCGGTAATTCCTGGGTTGCTGTAACATTTTTACCGATGAAAATAAATCCGTCGGTAAGTTTCAAAGAATCGAAGCATACATTACCAACGGATTGTCCGTCGGTAATTACCGACGGATTACGGTCCGTCGGTAATATTTTTTAAAATATTTTTTTAAAATTATATTACATATATATATATATATATATATTTTTGTAATATTTTTGTCGAATTAAAATTTCCAACAAAAAACCAAACATCAGGCAAAATAATTAATTAACATTAAAAACGATTTATCATATATCAAATAATATCAGGTTCGACAGATAAAATGTAAAATGTAAAGTAGTTTAAATATTATAAAATAATAAAAATACTAAATAATTAAAAAAATATCCAACAAACAAGTTAATCATGCATCAGGACCAGGGGGTGGAGGTGGACGAAAAAACTGTCCCTGACGCCAGCATCTGCTGGAACACGGCAAACTGCTGTTCCAGACGTGCACGTTCCTTGCGTTCTGCCTGCTTCTCTTGCTCGATGCGGGCACGTGCCTCTCGCTCCTCCTGTAGCTGGTCTTCTAAGCTGCCGATTCGTGTCTGAAACATCTCTTGTGTCAGAGCAGCCGTCGAATCGGAGCTAGCACTGGATGCAGCCTGTCTGAGTTGGCTGCTGCCGAAGTTTCTAGTACCGTAGAGTGCCTCTGCTTCGTGGGTTGTGTGATCTCCAAATAGATCTCGTTCAAATCGGATCGTCCTTCAGCAGCAGCCCGGCGATGAACCTCGGCCTAATTCATAAATATAATAGTGTTAGAAAATATATTATCATCAATTATAACAATTAGAAAAACTTAATTAAATACTTACATCAATTTTTCATCCTTCGGTGTCAGATAAGTTCCATCGTCGTTCACGTGCAGTCGGCAGAAACTCGCATAATTCAATGCATCCGGTGCGACCCCCTGCTCTGCTGCCTATTCATGCATTATTACAAAATTTCATGTATAAGTTTTAATTATAAATTAAAAAATATAATATATATATGTAGTGGTTAACAAGTTAATTAAAAATTACGTACCAACGACTGAACGAGGAGACGAGTGGATCATGATCCTCCCCTTGTTGATCCCTGTGCCGGGTCTATCGGGCTCATCCAACCGATTTGTACGAGCCTTTTGTGATCTAAAAATCACATCTGGACTCGCCCTAAACTCATCGGTCAAGTAAGGGTGTTTGTTGTCGGGGTTTTTGATCCACAGTTTCTTCATATCGTTCACCCACCCACTGTATCTGACACGTGCCTTGGCCTCCCACATTTTATACACATCTGCTTCCTACTCAGCTGGCCAACTAAAATATTTCTGTTGAACAAAATATTTATTAATAAGTTAATCACATTTTAATGATAATAGTAGTAGCAAACTCCTGAAATTTTATTATCTTAAATTTTTCAAAGAACGTAGCATTGATGCTATCTGGAGTCAATTTCCAACTAAACCCTCCTGGATTTTGAATATTCTTAAAAATCACTATAGCAGTATGGGAGATCTCAGATACCTCTAGTAGATTACTTTCCATTTGTATAAAAAAAAATTAGACAATTAACACATAAATATATATATATATATATATATATATATATTATCGTATATATTAAACTTCTTACATGGACAACTGATTTTATCTCCATCCATGTACTCTTTCTGATTGCTTGCATACTCAATAAAACTGTCAAGTCCATTCTCAAATGCAGGACGATCATGATAACGACGATACATCCACTGACTATTTTCACTCATTCTTGTAAATTATAACAAAAATATAATAAATGCATTAATTACTTTAATCAAATAAAATTTCGGCAGCATAACCCCACTATCCTAACTTCCAAGTGCTCGACTCTACCAGCAGCTATAGTAACCATAATGGTTTTAAACGTCTACATCTACCCCCAATGTGAATGTCCTTAATTAAGATGTAGTAATTAATTTCTATGGAGTAGATCCTTAAGAAATTAATTATATCTTTCACCAACAAAAGTTCTAAGTTCATCCTCAACTTATAAATGATAAATAACGGTATCTTCAACATAATGTATTCACATAAATAAATAATATCACATTGTTGGGAGATGATCCTTAAGATGTAATTAATTTATATCCCAATGGAAGTAGATCCTTAAGAAATTAACTACATCTATCCCAAATTTATACTTACACAATTGCTACAAACTTTAGAATATATACATCTTAAAACAATCTCATGCTATTAACATCATAGATCAAAGTTACACTTATACAATTACTACAAAGTTTTATTATATATAAATCATTTTATACAACTACACTATATATACAATTAGATCATCATCATAAAACAAACTCATATATGCTATTTACAATAAATTAATTTACACTTATCAATTATACTGCATGTTATACTTATACTTCATCATAAAAAAAATTCATGCTATTTATACTTATACTTCAACATCAAACAAACTCATGCTAATCTTTACATCATAAAATAAACTCATGCTATTCAAATCATACTTCATTGGCAAATAATCGAACAAATACATAAATCATGAACTACAATAATTTAACTAGATTCAAATTCTAATTATTTATGAAAACTAACTTGGAAACGACGGGATAGGAAAACTAACTTGGAGGGTCAACTATAGCAGAAGCCGGCGATGATGGCTGCAATTATGACGGCAATGGCGACTGCATATCTGGGCGGAAAGAGAGAAACAGAAAAAGAGACAGTGAGAGAGAGAAAGACAGTAATTAAGACAGAAATGGAGAGAGATAAGTGCATACCGTGACAGGATAACCCGGAAGGAGGAGACGCGGAGGCAGCAAGGTGGCGGATGGTGTGGTGGCAGGCTGAAAGTCAGCGGCGAGAGAGGCGGAGGCCGGGCGGAACGGAGGTAGAGACGGCGAGGCTGGGTGAGGCGGGGCCGAGGCAGGCGCGGCAGGCCGGTGGCGCGGCGGCGAGGCAGAGGGAGGCGGGTAAGACGGCGAGAGAGACGGACAAGGAGGAGGCAGGGCGGGGTGGGGCGAGACAGGGGCGGAGAGTGAGAGAGAGAGGCACGACGGTGAGGCGGAGGGAGGAGGGTACGACGGCGGCAGAAGAGAGTGAGAGAGAGTGATGAGCCGGGGTCCAGCACTGATGAATCAAACCCGGAGTTGCAGCTGAGAGGTCCAGTTACAAGATTGAGAGCCAAGAAGCTGCAAGGCTATTTTCAGTGCATTGTCCGGAAGAAACTGGAAGATGAAGATATCGGGAGTAAGCAGTCCAAGTTGGTGAACTTGACCACTGCCCAGGATTGATGTTTATGATGGGTCTAGTTTCAAAAATTGGGCTCTTGTTTGTGTAATTGTTTTATGTTTTATTTTATTTGGGCTCAGACTTTGTGGTATGTAATTTAATTCAGTAGTAAAGCTCAATAGTTAGTATTTCTTTTAATTTAATTTAGTAGCACAATTGTTAGGCCTAGTTCGAATTGATCAAGAGATTAGCCCTAGTATTTAGGTCTTTGGAGAACACTATTTTCAGCAGACAATTTTGAATCAAAAACACGGAGTTGATCGTTTTGTCTCACACCGTGCTTAGGTTCACGTATTTTCCATCGTTCTTGGTATGGTTTGTTGTTGGTAACTTCAAGCTTGAAATCAATTGATTCGTTCGTGATATCTAGTAGTATCCGGGTTAATCAAGCCACGAAGATCGCTCTATAGACGCGTTTCGGATTCAAGTCGATCCGGGGTTCGTTTTGGGTAAGTCTTCAAATTTGTTCTCGTTTCCTTCGTTCATCTTCATCATCTCCATCGCCATCTTCAACCGCCACCAATTCAGATCATACCTCAGTCCACGCCTTCGTCATTCAATCGCCGATCATCTCAAGTCCAAAACCCTAGTTTTCATTCCACAACCTTCGATCCATTCCTCATCGATCCAGCCATCTACGACCTTGTTCCATCCTCCATATACTGTCCATATCATCCATATATTCATGCCAAGTCCAGATCTTCTCCCGCAAATCCGATGTTCCCGAGTTTTAACCTAAATCGCTCCGAAAGTCAGCCCCGTGCCAAATCTCAAACCCTTCGTACGAATTGGTTGAAAACACAGAAGAAACGCTTAGCAGCACGAAGACGAAGACCTTCTCCAAGACAAGATCCTAGTGTCAGAATATCTTATCTGACGCGGTCAGATTAGAGAAGAAATATCTTCTGCAGATGCAGACCTACTTTGTAGGTTAAAGGCTAGAAGTAAAAGAGAGTAGGTAAGATTCAAACGGCTCTCTTCCAATGGCTAGTTTGAATCTTCACCTATATATATCTCCTCCACCTTTCACCTTTGAAGAGGAGAGACTAGTGAGTCGACTGAAGAAATAGAAGAGAAAACAGAAAAATAAACAATGATCTTCAAAGCCAAATCTTTCAAGAACACCCAACCAGTCAGTTGTGTTCTTAGTTGTTCACATATTCAGTCATAGGCAGAATAGATCAGAATAGAAATATCTTAAGCCTAGTTTGAATGAGTTCATCTACTCCCTGTTCTTCATTGTAAGAACTCGTTCATAGTTGGAAAACCCATACCTAAATCCAAACCCAGAAAGGTTAGGTCAAGGTTACGCCTGCTCGAAGCGTGTAATTCGAGTGGTTAGGTTTTACAGTACCCGAAAACTGTAAGTCAGGTTCTTCAGTACCCGCAAACTGAAGGTGTAGGCTTGACAGTGCCCGTAAACTATTGGAACACAACTCAGGTTCGAGTTGTGAAGTTGCTTGGTACTTGGAAACCAAGTGGTAGTAAATTACCAGTGAATCTGGTCGTGGACGTAGGAGGTGTTACTCCGAATCACGTTAAAATTGATTTGTTCTTTACTGCTTTGTTTATGCATTCAGCTACCATATTTCAAGTTGCATAAACTGACTAACTGAAAAGTGAAACAGAGCTTTGCAATATATTTGAAGTATCAGACGGACTTTCCAAAATCCACCACATTCCGCACACAAATATACTCGTGTCGATCAAGCTACGATCCAAATTGGATCGAACACGGCCAGCTCACTCAAAAGAGTTTTAATTGGAAAAGTTTTTAAACCTTGGTGTATTCACCCCCCTCTCTACACCAAGAAATCCGTCTTGGGACCAACAATTGGTATCAGAGCAGTGGTTCAAAAGATCAGTGTATCTGTGTCAAGTCAGTCTATTTCCTGATAGTGGTCACCTGAACAGATCCTTAAATTTCAAAATATTTTCAAAATCATTATATTGCATACTGTAGTGGAATCTTCCTTATGTAGGAATCTCCCAACGTAGGAGTCGATGATCATCAGGTCTGGAAGTTCAGACTCAAAAGCTAGCAAGCATCACGACATGATGTGGGATGGCATTTCAGATGAATCCATCATCACATAAAATTAGAAAGACAAACGGAAGAATGAATGATCAGGAGCTTGAAGATGAGAAACCACAGTTGATCAAGAAGCTGGAGATGGCCAAAGCTGAATCAGATCAAAGAATGGCTCAAGCCAATGCAAACACAGCTAGAACCAAACCAAACATGTACCAAAGCGATCGTACATAATCAAGCCAGCTCTCCAAGCTCAGTCATATCAAAGAAGAAAACTGCTCGGCAACTCCAAGCCCAAGAAAGGCAGCAACTCCCAGCTGATCACAGAGCTCAAAGGCAGCAGATAAATCCAGCTGACTGGAATCAAAATCAAAGACAATGTCATTCAACACAGACATGATCAACTAAAAAGACAGCTGAGAAGGATCTCAGCTGGTTATAAAACTTAAAATCAATCGAGCTTCACATCAAGATTCCAGCAGACGGGATATCAAGCTAGATATCAAGCTGACAGAATCCAGCTGGGAAATGGACCTCATCAAAGAAAATGGAGTTCAAGCAATCAACAAGGTCCAAAGAAGAAAGGACCCCTTCAAGGACCAACCAGAAGTATCACTCACAAAAGATGACAAATCTGGGTTATCAATGAAACCCTCAACAACAAAGCCGGACCCAATCACAATTGGGTGTCGAATGAGTGATAACAGGTCGAGGGACATGCTCTTTTGAGGAATCATCAAGCATGATGTGAAAGAAAGACAGCTGAAAATCGGCACAGCTGTAATATCAGCTGAAGGCAAAGACAATCCAACAAAATATTCAAGTGGAGAATCAAGAAGAGAAATCCAGCTAAACTATCAAATATTATCCTCTTGATATCAAACAAAGCTGAATCAAGAAGTGTGGATCATCTGGACTGCTCAAACAGGATGAAGAAAGATCATCCAGCTGAGAGGGAATAAACTCACCTGGATCCCAAGTTCAAATTCAGAAGGATTACCCAGCTGAGGGGGAATCAAGCTAAACTACATCAGTCGCAGAGCTCAAGGGAACTCAGCTGAAGGAAAATCAAATGAATCTCCAGATGCTCAGCTAAAGGGAAAACTCGGTCAAGCAAAGGAAAAGACCACCGTGGTATCAGCTGACTTATATGTCCAAGCTGACCAGTTTGCGTCTCATGCATTTAATAATCTGAGGAATATACTATTTAAGTCCAATTATTTTGAATTCCTATTTTAAGCGGACATATGTTCCTTAGTTAAATTGCTTGATAAGTTTCCTTTCCCATCGCATTAAATATAAAGTCTGCAAGGTACTGTAGCACGGTAGGATCGAGACAGAACTTCAAAAACGTTTGAACTGCCTCACGTGCGGCTGTAATACACTCGGCGTAAACACGTCTGCAAAACATGATGAGTAATTCTCTCCCAGTCGTTTATCAGAATATCAGTCATTTCAATCTCAACCGTTGATCTATTATAACAGTTGATATATATGGAAAAGATACGCAGAACTCTTTCATCGTTATCTCTGGATATTTCAAATCTTCAAAATCTCTATCTAGTTTCTGCAAGTTATTCGCACTATCAAAATCAACAGATTGCAGAGATGGCACCCAAGAAATCAACCGCAGTAATGAACCAGTTTGAAGCTCTTATGACAAAGCTATCTTTTGAAAGTGTTTTATCCACTGACAACCTCCAGATTTCAGAACTTAAAGAAATGGTGGATCTAGTTGCAGACTCTGGTCTCTTGCTATGGGCAACCTCCATGCCCAAGCTTATGCTGAAGAGAGATGCCGCACTCTTCTATCTGAACATCATCGATGAAGATGGTTTTCTACTCATCTTCATTCGATGTGATTGTCAAGGGCGCTGACGGAAAATTTGACTCAGAAACCGTTGTGACGACCCGTTTTCAAAGTCATTTATTTATATTAGTTTTAATTGTAAAAATTTCTTATCTCTTGATTTTCTTAAATGTGTAAATTTATACTAGTGATATGATATAGTCTAAGTCGCGCCCTAGACAAACTTTAGTTCCATAAAATATTATAATTAGCTATATTATACAATATATTATTATCTTTAGATTTCAATATTAAGCATATGCATGAACATCCATACACGATACATAGATATACTAGAAGGGTATCTTATATATTCACTAAATGTATTTAGTATTTTAAATAATATGTGATATATATATATATATATATATTTATTTATAAACTAAGAAGGGAATTTACCGTTTTTTTATATATATCGTTTAAAAAAATCCCTTGGTCAACTCTTATTTTTATCAATGTTTTCAAATCTTGCGTGAATGTGGCAGTGAAATCAATTACGCACAATTTTCTAATTATAACTTAGAAATGGATGGAAATAATTAACCCTAATTTTGAAGCTATAAAAAACTACAGCCTCTTTTATTTCTTTTCTCTTCCTATTGCGCCGCTAGGATTTGGTTTGAAAAAAACTTAAGCAGCAGTACCTCTAGTTTAGCAACTCAACTTTTTCGAAAAACAAGGTACTAATATTCACTCTTCTATTCTACTTTATCTTTTAAATTCTTGATCATATTTCATGCGCATTATTTTTTTACAAATGCCTTCATCCATCTAAATAATCATATTAGATACATCCATACATGCATGCTATGTTTCCTATTATTTATAGGGTAAATTGTCTCTAAATTTTCAATCTTTTGTTATTTTCTGGTTTTGCAACCCAGCAAAAAAATCTGCATCAGAATATCCAAACTTTTAATTGTAACTGATTTTGCAACTCGTGTTGATTTCCGGCGAAATTAAATTTGAGATGTTGCCTACGTGGCAAATTAATAATTGATGTGGCATTAAAATGACGTCGTTTTGTTTAAAACGACATCGTTTTAAATAATATGTAAATTAAGAAATATAAAAAATAAAAATAAAATATCCACCTAATCTCCCTCTCTCTTCTCTCTCTCCTCCTCTCCCACTCTCACTCTCCATTATCGTCTGCAACATACCACACTCTCTTCTTCCACCGCCATTATCTCCTCTATACACCCTCTCTTTCCACCTCTGCCAACCGACCGCCGCGTCACCAATCACACCACCACCGCCGCTGCCACTGATTCTCCTCTTGTAACCTCTCTCCTCTTGGTGGTGCTTGTTTGTAGAAAAGTGCAAAAGAAGAAATGGCATCGCCGGCGAGTTCGAAAACGGCCAAATCTGCCGTCGTTCCTTTTTTTTGTTCAAACCCTCAATTTGATTTTGTCATTGTGCTCCCGGAAACTATACTCGGCGCCGGTGGTGGTGGTGGTCGGCTCTGGTGGTGGTGGTCGGCGGTGGTAATGGTGGACGGTGGTGGGTGTTGATGATAGAAATGGCAGAGAGGGGAAAAAGAGAGGGGTGAGGTAATTTGTTTTTTTTTTTAATTTTATGTAATTCCAAAACGACGTCGTTTCACGTTGTGTGGAACGACGTCGTTTTATTCGCCGGTCCAAATGGCCACATAGGATTTTCAGGCTGCCATGTCATCACATATTTGGGGAAATTTGACGCGGGTTGCAAAATCAGATACAATTAAAAGTTGAGATATTCTGACGCAGATTTTTTTGCTAGGTTGCAAAATCAGAAAATGTCAAAAGTTTGGAAATTTAGAGGCAATTTACCCTTATTTATATATACATATATATCATGTGCTTTAAGTTTTTTTTCTTTTATTCATTGTTGAATGACAAACTTGATATTTTTTTTATTTAGAACCCGTAGAGTTTGGGCAATGGGGTTGTGAAATATATATATATATATATGTATATTTCATTGTTAAAATATTATTAATTTATATTGTAAACTTGGTTTTAACTAAATTTTAATATATTAGATGTCTGAATGTGTGTATATAAGTATATACGTAATATTAGTACATATAGATTTATGAATTCAAAAGTTTAGTGAATCAATAGGTGTCTGATGTCTCAAAAAATATGGTTTTATTAGTAGCAGGCGAAAATATTTTAAATGTAAATGTTAACATTGAAGATATAGTTCATAATTAAGGTTTTGAGTGTTTAAAGATTTAAAAATAAAAAAAGAGGGAAATGTTAATAAATAGAAAAAGTGTGTATGCATGTTTTGTTTCAGACGTGAGATTTTAATTTAAATACTAGGATCCCTTTTATTTCTTTCTTTATTTTGGATTAATTATGCAAATATATATATATATATGTGTGTATATATGTATGTATAAGTTGATATTTATTTCTGTAAGCATAATTAAATCCGTAAAATCTATATATATGGTATAGGAAATGGTTTGATTAATAAAGTGGTTATACATATATACAGATCTCGAACATGCAGATTTAGGAAGAAACATGCATTCTTACATCACATCATACTTTTGAATGAAATTTCATCTTAGTCGAATAATATTTCAATAATGATATTATTAATTTTCTAGGTGCGGCGCGACTAAGACGTTAGATTTTATTTTGAGTTGCTTGTTTCCGTTTCCGAGTCAAATTTAAGGTGTGGGATCTTACTTAACTTTATACCGTTGATTTGATTTTGTCCATTTTAATATTTTGTGACTTGCCGTGTGATTATTATTTGACATTTAGTGTTGAGCAGGACCGTGCTAAGTTGTCCATTGACTTTGCTCTCACTTATTTGCGTTCAATTCATTTGATATCATATGATGAGCAGGACCGTGTTGAGTTGTCCATTGACTTTGCTCATATTTATTGACGTGCTTGACTTTAATATTCACTACGTGCGTCTATTTTTATTAAATTGGACAAATCTTTCGTATAATTGCCCACATTGAGTATATTCGCATATACCCATCCCCAAACTAAACTTTTCAGGTACTTGAAGTTGGAGGCGTGGAGTGTCGAATGACGAGTCCTAATAAATTTAATTTACTTTTGTTTCTTTTTGAGCATCCACCGTTTAGACAATAAATTTATATTTACTTTATTTCCTTTTGTTTAAATTGGTTTTGGCTACTTACTATTTTATTTAATAAGATCTCACATTTCTAGAAGTTAGGTTTTATTTATTTAATTATTTCAGAAAATCTTTCTTTTAGTGTTTTATTTTAAGAAAAAAATATATATATTCATAATTCCGCATTAAATATTTATTTAAATATAGTTTTAACACTTTAATTAGATTAGGGGTGTTACAACCGTCAATATCAAGCTCAACAGAATGCTGAGAAAAGTGTTCAATCTGCCCAACAAAAGAAGATTCATTCCAGACGATTACAGCCGTGAGGAAGTGGATGAATTTCTCAGTCAGGAGATGCTTATTTCTCCAGAGCCGTATAGAGCGAGCATGTCAAAACTCCTTTTCAAGCCAAAGTACAGGCTGCTTCTGGATATCACGCAGAAGTGCATTCTGGGGATAGCTGGATCTCAAGGAGAGATCAGTATTCCGAAGCTCCAACCAATGATTGCCATGATAAAAGGGGCAAATGTCAACTGGTTTGACTTCTTACTCAACCGACTGGCCAAGGAGTCAGAGAATATCAAGTTCGACTCCGCCATGACGATGTATTCAACCTCAGAGCCCATGTATCCATGCTCTAAGATTTCGTTCTTAATAGAACAAGTTGTGAAAAGGCACACAGTAAAGTGGGCTGATTCAGAACCGTTTCCAGAAACGAAGATTCTCTTCCAGAGATTTAATCAAATCAATGCTCTCCTAAGGAAACAGCCTGCTGTGAGCAAGGGGGAGAAACAAAACCAGAAGTTCCAGCGGAGAAGAAACAGAGGAAAAGGAAGACAACTGACCCCAAAACAGCTGGAGGCCCAGTAGGAAAGAAGAAGAAAACAACTGTCATTCCACCGACTCAGAAATCTTCAGAGGCTACTCCAACAATCTCACCAAGCAAGCTTAGTCAAGCAATGGTGATTCTCTCCCCACAGCCAGTATCAACCTTCAATCAATTTGGATCAAACATCCTGGCTGATATGGGATTGAATGATGGATCGTCATCCAGTTCAGATGACGAGCTGGATAATCCAAGGAGTCAGACACCTCTTCCACCTTCCTCAACTCAGGTTATCGCACAACTACTTGGCGATATTCTTGTTCATCCCAGCTCACCCCAGCCCTCACCGCCTCACAGCTCACCACCCAAACAACCTTCTCCTCCACCCAGCTCTCCAACCAAAGAGCTATCTCCTGTAAAAGAGCATGAAGATATTCAACTGGCTGAAGCTCCTTCACAGCCAGCTGACATCCAAGCTGAACCTTCTTACACTAATCCCAGCTCACCCCCAAAACAGCCATCACCCAAAGTTCAATCTATCACACTGTTGGCTGATGCTTCTTCACAGCCTACTGTGAACCCAATTGATCCAAATCATCAAATCTCCTCAGAATCAGAAAGTGATTCCACTGCCTCTCCATCACTCAACTCTACTGGCTCAGCCTTCATGGAAGCCATATACGAGGACTTGCGCATTACTGAAATCAAGAGTGCTCTAACTCAATATCCAATTCTGGCGCACCTACCAATCGCCCTCGTCAAAGTTGGAGATCTAAAATACTACATTGCCACCAAGATGGCAACTTGATACCAGAATGAGTAGCTGATAGAGACCTTCTCCTACGAGAAGTTGAAGACAGATGAAGCACGTCTCCAGTACACTTTTGGCTTTGGAAGCCTGGAGGATGCATATTTGCATCAGGATGACCTCATTAGAGGTATCATCGAAGTCTCTCAGCAGTATCCCAAACCGCACCCAGCAGATGTCTGGGAGTCAGCCAACAAGCTTCATACAGCAGCGGGATGGGAGACACCTTCTGGAGCTAACACATCCAAAGAAGTCTCAGCTGAGATTACCAAGGAAGCTGTACCAGAAAACACAGCTGAGGTAATGATCTCTAAAGAACCAGCTGATGCAGCAGCTGAACCGGAAGCGGCAGCCCCACCAAGTCCAATTGCCAATGACACTCGCGCACTGGTCGAGTTTGAGGCAGACAAACCCAGTCATGACGAATCCAAGACTCAAACGGACTCAGCTGTCGAGCTCTCTCAACAGCCTTGAAGGAAGCAATCTCTGAAAAGGTTGAGGAAATCCTTTTTCAGGACAGACTGAAGTCTCAAGTAGAGGTTATCATGCGTTTCACAGCTCTAGACAGTCAAGTTCGAGAACAACAGCGGACAATTGATGAAGCCCATCAATTTTCCCAAAACTTACAGCAAAGCACAATTCTAAATCTCAAGCAATCTCTCGTCTCTCAAAGCATTGATCAGTCAATCCATCTAGAGAAGAGAGTTCCTGAGATAATAACAAGACTTCAAGCTCCACTGGTTGACGATATAGCAAGTCTTTCAAGCCAGCTGGAAGCCATCAAACAGTCTACTCTCTCCAACAGCTCAAACATCCGCCAGCTGTTCAACATTTTCAAAGATCTGGATGCTCAGTTTAGCGCTGGAAGTAGCAGCACTGCTCAACTGAACATCGCCATAGCTGACAATACCTCCAAGATCGCTGATGTTGAAGTTGCTCTCTCTAAGCTCAACGCAACAATTGCTAACCTCTCCGCCTCCCTTGTTTATAATGCCAAAAAGGGGGAAGATAAGGATGGAGCTGGAAAAACAATTGAGAGAGATGCTGCAGTTCAGGGGGAACCGGTGCAGCCAAATCAGTCGAAAATCGCAACTTTGCCAAAGAGCTGGATGAAGAAGAGCCATCTACAGCAGTCAAAGAGACGTGGAGAGAGAAAATGGTCATTCTTGCCAAAGCTTGTGGATATAAGCTAGAGGAATACAAGGACTATCACTGGCTGTGCAACTTCCACAATGAGCAAAGAAGAGAGATAGAGGAGCTGGACAAAATCATCAAAAAGAAAGCCGAATCGCTCAAGCCTGATGAGAAAAAGCAGAAAAAGAAAAGACAGAGCTACAGGCAAGCTAAGAAGAAACAAGTCCAAGCGGCCTCAGCCGACAAGAAAAACAAGAAAACCCAGATGATTTCAATAAAGACTGGGAACAATGCAAAACAGAATTCATCAAAGAATTCTATTACTTGAATCAGTACAAAGGCATGGATCCGGAAACTGCTTTCCAGGATTATCTCCTCGAACTCCATGAGATGGATCCAATGATGGCAAGATCCATTACCCTCTACGCCAAGAGAAATAACATCCAGCTAAAGGCTCCAAAAGTCAAGCAATTGAAGTATCTCACTTTAGCTGGAACAAACCTTCCTAACAAAGCCCATATTATCAAAGAAGTTCATCATTGGGCTGGAAAAAGTGGAATCTCCAAGTCGAAAAATCAAGTCGAATGGAAGAACTTGGAGGAATTCATTTTCAACAGATATGGTCTCAAGACTGACCATCAAATGGTCGAACAGAGGAAATAGCACAACTGAAGACCCAGCCAACTGGGAATATTTTCTTTTGAACTTTTGTAATTAGAAAGTTGTAAGATTTTCTCTTATTAATGAAAAGTTCGTTTCATCAATATCAACCTGATGACAATCACTCTTTGTCCAGGCTCTGAATTTGATTATCTGCTATGAATGTTTATTTCTTTTGAAACCCCGTTTCCTGTTAAGGGGGAAGTAAATTGTTTTTCTCAGTTAGGTTTTGGCATCATCAAAAAGGGAGAAATTATTGGGAAAATTAATAGAGTTTTGATTTGATACCAAAACCTAGCTGACCTCAACCGAGTAGATGATTGCGCAAACCCAAGTATTTTTACAGCTCACTTGTTTGAGCTTATAGAGTTTCTAAGTTTACAGGTAGAATCGCTGAAGACAACAGAAGATAACAGAAGACACAGCTAAGCTGACACAGCTGAGGAATTCAGCAGAGCAGACCAAGCAGAGTCAAAGACCCAGCAGTATCAAGACCTACCTCGGTGACGGAAACCCAGCTCAGTGTCGAAGACCTAGCTCGGTGTAAAAGACCCAGCTTAGTATTGATGACATAGCTCAGGTTAATGACACAGCTCAGGTTGAAGACACAGCTCAGGTTGATGATACAGCTCAGGTCTAAGACAGCTCAGAGTCGAGATGTAGCAGAGTAGAAAAAGCTGAAGACACAGAAGAAACGCTCAGCAGCTCGAAGACGAAGACCTTCTCCAAGACAAGATCCTAGTGTCAGAAGATCTTATCTGACGCGGTCAAATCAGAGAAGAAATATCTTCTGCAGATGCAGACCTACTTTGTAGGTTAAAGGCTAGAAGTCAAAGAGAGTAGGTAAGATTCAAACTGCTCTCTTCCAACGGCTAGTTTAAATCTCCACCTATATATATCTCTTCCACCTTTGAAGAGGAGAGACTGGTGAGTCGACTGGAGAAATAGAAGAGAAAACAGAAAAATAAACAAAGATCTTCAAAGCCAAATCATTCAAGAACACCTAGCCAGTCAGATGTGTTCTTAGTTCACATATTCAGTCATATGCAGAATAGATCATAATATAAATATCTTAAGCCTAGTTTGAACGAGTACATCTACACCATGTTCTTCATTGTAAGAACTCGTTCATAGTTGGAAAACTCATACCCAAATCCAAACCCAGAAAGGTTAGGTCAAGGTTATATCTGCTCGAAGCGTGTAATTCGAGTGGTTAGGTTTTACAGAACCCGAAAACTGTAAGTCAGGTTCTTCAGTACCAGCAAACTGAAGGTGTAGGCTTGACAGTGCCCGTAAACTGTTGGAACACAACTGAGGTTCGAGTTGTGAAGTTGCTTGGTACTTGGAAACCAAGTGGTAGTAAATTACCAGTAAATCTGGTCGTGGACGTGGGAGGTGTTACTCCGAACCACGTTAAAATTGCTTTATTCTTTACTGATTTGTTTATGCATTCAGCTAACTCCTCATGACCATATTTCAAGTTGCATAAACTGACTAACTGAAAAGTGAAACAGAGCTTTGCAATATATTTGAAGTATCAGACGGACTTTCCAAAATCCACCACATTCCGCACACAGCCAGCTGTGTCGATCAAGCTGCAGTCCAGCTGGATTGAACACAGCCAGCTCACTCTAAAGAGTTTTAATTGGAACAGTTTTTAAACCTTGGTGTATTCACCCCCTTCTACACCAAGGAATCCGTCTTGGGACCAACAATTTTTTTTCCGGGTTAAGATTAACGACGGATATATCCGTCGTTAATTACCGACGGATTAACTTCCGCCGGTAATTAACGACAGATAAATTTGTCGTTAATTATTATTTTTTATTAAATATTAAATTTCGCATATTTAAAAACTTCCGACGGATATATCCGTCGGAAGTTTTAATTAGATAAATTAAATATTACCGAATATCCGTCGGTAATATTACCGACGGCATATCCATCGGTAATCCGTCGTTAAGTTCTTAATAGCCGACCCCTTTTTTCCGTCGGTAATTACCGACGGAATTATATCCGTCGCTAATATCAGTTGGTAAACATGCATGCGTTTTTTTGTAGTGTTAAGTCCTAACTTTATATTTTTATATATAATATATTTAACAAAATGTTTCAAAATTTGCAGTTTTACCAATATATCCTATTGTAGACAATCAATGTCCTAGAACAACCCCGGCCCTTTTAACACACAGCTCAGCATTTGGTCATCTTAAGTTCTTAACTATGTTTAAATTCTATTAATACTCGAAATAGTAAATTTGGTGTTAACACTTGCAGCTTGATTAATTTGATATGACAAATACTATTCACAAGGTCCATCAAATATTGTTATTACACAATGAAATTAACTCTAAAGAGGCAGTTGATTTTTTTATTTTTATTTTTTAAATAAAAAAAAATTAATTAATTAATAGAAACTCTAATTGAGAATTAATAAATCTTAATTAGAGATTAATAAACTCTAATTGAAAAAGAATTAAAGAAAAGATATTAAAATTAAAATTAAAAAAAGTAAAAGAAAATAGGTGAGCGCATATCATACATGTGTCTGCCATCAAATAAAATAAAAACTAGTGTGCTACCTGTCGAGTTTCAACGGGAATTACTTTATGTTGTAAATTCTAAGCGCAACTTTTTTAAAATAATATTTATGTTGATGTGATAGTGCGGCGACAATTTCTTCAAAGAAGTGTAAGAAGGGATAATATTTATCGGATAGTGCTACCCGTTTTGTATCTCAAATTTTATAGATCAACTTAGAGAATAATTTTACTGTCTATAAACTTATAATATCTTCTTTTTTTTTTTGTAACCATATCAAATATACCAAATAAATATCACGATTTCGCATCATCTCTACGGGCTCGGTTGGAAATGAGAATAGACCGAGTACTTATAAATTAATTAAGCATTTCACATATACTCCTATTTATTACAATTTTTTTACATGTAACCGTCTTCAAACCCGATTAAATATTCAATTACATTCTACAATATGAAATATTGTCTCATGGTTTGTGTGTGTCGCATTGAATATTATTAATAGGAATTGAATATTTATTATTATTAGAAGTTTTATGCTCAAAATGAGAAATTGAGATAAATAATAATTGAAAATATAAGCTTTTTAAAAAAAAATGAGAATATAAGACGCGTATTTATAGAGGTTTTCAGGAGTGAAGTTTGAGTGAAAAGAGATGTGGGATAGAAATTTGTAGAGAAATAGGAATGGAGGAAATTTAAATTTTAGTATATTGATTTCAAATTTCTTTAATATTTAAGGTAAATAGGAATGTAATACTATGCTGTTTCATTCTTTATTTTGCGTAATGTATATTATCCAATATGGAAAATTACCACATGGTATGTGTCGCATATAATATTATTAAGAATGGAATATTTATATCTTTAGGGAAGTTTTGAAAATATTAAATATAATAGAATATGAATAAAAATGCATAAAATGAGGATTTAAGATAAATGAATATAGTGGAAATTAAATTGATTGTGCAAAACATTGATTAAATTATATTTTTCAGTAAAAATAAAACTATTTATTTGATCAACTAATTAATTGGTCAAATTAAATTAGTTGTGCAAAATATTTGTGGGATGGAAAAATAGAGATTGATCTTGAGTATTTATATAGATTTTCCAAGATTGAGTTTTATTGAAAAGCCATGTGGATAGAAAATTTGTAGAAAAATAGAAATGGAGAAAATTAAATTTTTACTATATTAATTTCAAGTTTCTCTAATATTTATGATAAATGGAAATTAATATTTATATTATTTCCTTCTTTATTCTCTTATCCCCTTTTCGTATATTTAATATTTGACTTGGGCCAATGTATAATCTATATATAAGATATCGGACTAAATGACCAAAATAATAAATAGGATTAAATATTACTCCAACTTAATAATTTGTAAAATTAAAAAAATTAAACAAATATGGAATGGAATATTAGACTATGAAAATTGAATTATATTCTTCCAATATGGAATATTGTATCAGACATAGAATATTATTAAATAGGAATGTAATATTCATATTATTATGGAAGTTTTGAAAAATATTAACTATAATAGAATATATGAGTAATAATGTTTAAAATGAGGATTTAAGATAAGTAAGAATAGGAGCTTGCGCCACGTAGGACCTAAAATTAAGGAGAGGTGTTGGAAAAATTAATAGAGTTTTGATTTGATACCAAAACCCAGCTGACCCCAACCGAGTAGATGATTGCACAAGCCTAAACGTTTTTCAGCTCACCTGTTTGAGCTTATAGAGTTTCTAAGTTTACAGGTAGTCGCTGAAGACAGCAGAAGACATAGCAGAAGACACAACTAAGCAAACAGCTAAGGAATTCAGCAGAGCAGACTCAGCAGAGCAGACCAAGCAGAGTCAAAGACCCAGCAGTATCAAGACCCAGCTCAGTGACGGAAACCCAGCTCAGTGTCAAAGACCCAGCTCAGTGTAAAAGACCCAGCTTAGTGTCAATGACACAGCTCAGGTCTAAGACACAGCTCAGGTCAATGACACAGCTCAGGTTGAAGACACAACTCAGGTTGATGATACAGCTCAGGTCTAAGACACAGCTCAGAGTCAAAACACAGCAGAGTCCAAGACGCTGAAGACACAGCAGAGACGTTTAGCAACGAAGACGAAGACCTTCTCAAAGACAAGATCCCGATGTCAAAAGATCTTCTCTGAAGCAGTCAAATCAAAGAAGGAATAGTTTCTGCAGATGCAGACCTAATTCATAGGTTAAAGGCCAGAAGTAAATGAGAGTAGGTAAGATTCAAACGGCTCTCTTCCAACGGCTAGTTTGAATCTCCACCTATATATATCTCTCCTCCACCATTAAAGAAAGAAGACTGGTAGAGGCTGGCAAGACGACTGAATAAACAAAAGAGCAAAACAAAAAAATGAACAACGATATTCAAAGCCAAATCTTTTTAAGAACACCCAGCCAGTCAGCTGTGTTCTTAGTTGTTCACATATTCAGTCATAGGCAGAATATATCAGAATAGAAATATCTTAAGCCTAGTTTGAACGAGTTCATCATACTCTTTATTCTTCTTTGTAAGAACTCGTTCATAGTTGGAAAACCCTTACCCAAACCCAAACCCAGAAAGGTTAGGTCAAGGTTACGCTTGCTTGAAGCGGGAAATTCAAGTGGTTGTAAGGTTTTTTCAGTACCCGTAAACTGAAAGGTGTAGGCTTGACAGTGCCCGCAAACTGTTGAAACACAGCTCGGGTTAGAGTTGTGAAGTTGCTTGGTACTTGGAAACCAAGTGGTAGTGAATTACCAGTGAACCTGGTCGTGACGTAGGAGGTGTTACTCCGAACCACGTTAAAATTGCTTTGTTCTTTACTGCTTTGTTTTATGCATTTAACTAACCTCTCACGCATACATTTCAAGCTGCATAAACTGACTAACTGAAAAGTGAAACAGAGCTTTGCAATATAATTTGAAGCAACAGACGGACTTTCCAAACCCACCAACTTCTGCACACACTCACACAGCCAGCTGTGTCAATCAAGCTGTCATCCAGCTGGATCGGACACAGCAGGCTCTCTCAAAAGAGTTTTTAATTGGAAAAGTTTTTCAACCTTAGTGTATTCACCATCCCTTCTACACCAAGGTATCCGTCTTGGGACCAACAAGAGGCCTTGAACGCGTAATCGTTTTAATAATATATAGATTAGAAAGGCGGGCGCGTGCATTGGATTGTCGATGGGGAGCGTGAGATGCTTGCAAGCACCCAGCGTGTGAAATACTTATCGCACCATGCGATCGGTCATACACAAGTTTAATTTGTGAATTAAATTATATATTATCTTTAACGTTGATCCAATTAATTTCTTTTAGTTGACTTAAATGAAAAATGCACCGTATTACCTCTATGAACCTCGCTCCTATAAGTTATACCATGGACTAATCTTACTAAAGGAATTCAAAAATTTTGTTTAACACATCAAATTTTAGTTTCATTGTCTTGATTATTGTAGTTTATAAGAGGGTGGTGGGAATCTGTCACGGCCCCAAATCCCGAGGAACGGCTAAGTCGGGGTGCGACTAGAGGTTGGAATTAAGAAGCGGGGAAGAAGGGGGATTACTGAATAAATGAGGAATAGATATTAATCATCCAAGGATATAAACTGAAATGTACTTCAATTAATTAAATAGAGACAATCTCGAAAGATTTCTCGACATAGGTATTTCAATATTGTTAGGGTATTAAGTATAGAATACTTAAACCAAAACTTATTACACCAAATTAAAAGAGTGTCTTGCAGCAGAAAAGACGTAGATTGATTCCACATATATGAAGATGTGTAATCAGGGCTTGACTAGCTTTAATTGGTTATCTACAACCACTCAAACTTTCGCCGTCACCGTCACTCAACCTATATATTTATAAACATATACAAGGCTAAGTAAACATACTTAGTGAATACATGCCAAAAACATATCATAACTTTAATAGATTAAATCATGCATTTCCAAAGTAACACAGATGGATTTTTCAATAAAGACCCGTGCTTACTAAACATTTTCTTATTTGTACTTGCGCAAGTTTTTCATATCAATTCATCAAAACCATATCTGAAACAACATCGGGGAAGAAGGCCTTCTTCCGCGAATGAAACTCACCAAGGCGGGTTACTCCTCAATAACGGTTAAGCTCTAGGACTTTGCACTTGATTAATCTGTTATTAAAAGAAAAGAGATTTGGAAAAAATTCAGTTGAAAACCCACCTGATTCTCAAGTTCGACATTTATATACTTAGCATTTTCCTAAGTTTACAGGAAAAGCAGCTGAAGAACAATCAGAGTAGTAGGATTAAATCAGGAAAACGACAAAAATTGACTTTTTGAAAAAGATTCGTATCGCGAAATAAGTGAATGGAAAAACAGACGCTGCTTTAATCCGAGGTCTCGAACGAAAACTCAAACGGGTATCGAAATCCTAATCCGGTTATCAGTTAGTCTACTTCTGCAATTTATTTTCTGAAACGGACTGCGCCAAAAATCTTATAATTAATTTTAATAACTGGTGCGTCGTTTTTCACCAAAAATAAATCTGACACTCGGTCCGTATGCCCACACTACGCAGACAGTGGTAAGCAAGATCGTCTCCCAAAGGATCGGCGAGAATTTCCCTAATTTTCAATCTGCCAAAACACTTATAAACGAAAATTAAATAACAGATTTTAGAGTTTAAGAACAAAGAAACTAAATTAACTAATTAGCAAGAAATTTGAATTTAACAAATATTAAAAGCATTCCGGTTTCCAATTAATTTCACCCTAGCTTGATTATCCGATCATCGACGCAATTATAACTTTAATTCATACAAACAAACCGGTTATAACCACCGAAGACGCTTCTGACGCGATCTTATCTCACCTTAGCTTCTCGGTAATCAGGAAGACGCTTCACCAATTACTTCTCTAATCGACTGACAACCCTAGAGACGCTCTATGGATTTAATGAGCCGACAACATTAACAACTAGAGAGACCCGATTCAAAATCAATAAACTCTGACGCAGGATTATTAAATTAAGACTGCTCTTCCCTTGATTCTGAAGAATCAATTTACCACAAATCAAATCTAAACCACAATTACGGATGGCCGATTTAATTGGCTACTAATTAATTACGATCTACTAAATATTTGCAACTACCTAGCAGAATCGAAATAATTAACAACATTAAACACAGAGAAACACAGATGCTTGCATAAGAATTAAAGGAGAAAAACCAAATTAGATCTCACAGAATAAATCACGCTAGGGCTTCCTTAATCTTCACCGGAATAAAAGTGTTTAGCTTGAATTCATAGACAAATTCAAGCTAGAAGTCATGGAGAAAACAGAAAAAATATCGCTAGGGAGAAGAAGAGAGAAAACGTAAAAAAATAAATCTAAAGTATGTATCTGCTTTTCTGCTCCTTAAGGGAGTCTTTTAAATACCTAGTAAAAATTATAATAATAAGGAAATAAAATCCCTAATCCTAATCTAACTAGGAAAATAATAAAATAAAGATAAAACCCTACAACTAAGAGTCCATGGCCCAAAATTAAGAAGTAATCTCATGCACAACCCATAATCACGTTCAAATCAGCTTCCCAAACTTTCCAAACGCTGACAGCTTCCAGCTCCAGTACGCAGCAGGCGGTATGCCCATACTGCCCGATTTCGGCACATCCCAGAACTTTCTCTCAACCTTTTTAAGGCTTCAAATATCCTCTAAAATCATGTTTATTCCTCCAAATTAAGATCAAAACATACAATAGACCAAGAAGCATGCAATTAATTCCATAAACGTGATTAAATAGACATTAAGACCAAAAATGATGCAAAATTACTCCAAAATATATGATCAAAACACGCCCAATCAATAACTTAGGAGTGCAAAGCCTTAATTAATTAAAAATAATTAATTACGACGAGATTAGAAAAATTCAGGATATTACAGAATCTAAAACTATATCTTTCTCAATACATCAATTTTAGTTTAATTTTGTCTTCATTATGTCATATTGAAAGGTTAAATTTTGAATGTTTTCCATTTTCACTTAATAAAATACTTGAATATATTTTTTATAAATTTTTTACAAAAGAAAAATAAATTCTTCACAAAAACTAAAAATTCAAATTTATTTATTTAAACATGATAGAATGAAATTTGAAGTTTTCTTATGAAGACAGCAACCATGCATATTACTAGAATGTCCAAATTATAATTCTTTAAAAGCAAAAAAGTTGTAATTAAGATAAAGTTGGATTTACATCAGGGAAATGTAGGAAAATAGCAGTTTTGAGAAAAAAAAAAATAGTAACTATAACACCTCTTGAAAAAATTACAAAATTTACATTATTACTACATTATGAAATTGATTAAAACTAAAATTATAACTCCTCTTGCCTTACCAGGACGGAACACAGTTATCAAACAAAAATTGAATGCAGATGTGATCCTTTGGTGTCATAGTTAAGAAGTTAAAATTTGTAAAATAGTTTATAAAAAACTAATTAAACTCTTTAAACTACTCCTTCCGTCACATTGATAACGTTTCATTTCTTTTGAACACGATTATTAAGGAAAAGGGTAAAAAGATAGAAAAGTAATAGGTCCCACTACTTTTGAAGAGTTAATTATTTTCTTATTTGAAAACGGGATATTATCAATGAGACAGACGAAAAAGGAAAATGGAAAGTTATTAATAGGACCGAGGGAGTATATAGTGATTCATGCCTCAAACGTCGTTACTAATCCTCTCTCTCTCTCGAACAATTAACGTACGGCCAAACACACGTATGTACGTGTATGTTGGATTGGCAGGTTGATTCGCAGAGCCTTCCGTTACTATTACTATATTTAGAAAGGAGCCCTTTCGTTATTCTCTCGACTCATCTGTCGACAGCTTCTGTCCATTTTTGCCTTACTTGCCGTCGGAAAGGTTGGAAAGTAGCATAAACAGATGGCGGCGCCGCCTGCTCCGCCGCCAGAGGACGCCCAAGCTCCGTCGAGTACGTAAATTCATATAACCTTTCCTTAATTTCACAGTTTAATTTCATGCATGAATACATATATGCATACCTCTGCCATCGCTATTCAACAAACACCATCAATAAGCAATAAACAATTTTTTTTTTTTTTAGAAAAATCAATAACAATTAGATGCTAAAAAGGGATCAATTTTTTTTTTTTATCAGTAATTGCATGAATTTTATTATCTCGCCTATTGTATGCGATAATTATAAGGGTAATTTTAAATATAGCCCCCCATTTTACTCTCAATAGCATCCGTAATTAAAATATAATAAAAATATTAATTAATGTACTATTTTAACCTTATAGTCCCTAATTAAATTCAAATAAGAAATTAAATTTCTTCTAATCTATAATCCCAATAACCCCTTTTACACACGCTTAATTTATTCATTCATGATTCATCTGTTTCTTCTCTCTATTCATCTTCTCGCAAACTCAAAAAATCAAGGAAGCAAATATGAAGAATCTCGAACCCCTTCAAGTTTTGTTGATATGGATTTGTTTTGTGGTGAAAGATTGGGAATGGGATGGCGGTTCTGCATAGTTGAATCTAGGAGTTCTGAGAAGTAGGAGTTAATTTCTTCATCCATTAATGGCGGTGAAAGGTCAAAATTAACCATCCTTTTTAAATAAATGATGACGAAAGATCAAACTTATTCCCATGAAATTTGCAAGATGTGAAGATCAACCAAAAAAAATCTTTTTAATCATCAAAATTCTTGACATGATTATGAAATCTTTAAATTCAGAGAATTACGGCAAAATAGTATTGAATCCCATTATTTAAAATTCAACAATTGATGTTGTCATCCTTTAATCCTTTTGACGGTGTTGTTTCAGATTTTTTATTTGGATTGTGGAAAGTGGGATGACAGACTAAATAGTCACTCGAAAATGGTAGCCATAATTTTATTCACATGAATCTGGGTCGTTGTCGCGGCTCTTACTGAATTCCATGGTGGAACTACATATTTTTTTTTCTTTCTTTATTAGGTTTTTTCGGGTGCTACTTATCTGACATGTTCTTAAGATTTCATGAGATTACAAATTCGAATAAAATTATTTTTCATATGAATTTAATTAGAGACTAGGGTAGAGTAGTACTTTAATTAATAATTTTATTATTTTTTAATTAAAGAAACTGCGAAGAGTAAAATGGGGATTATGATTAAAATTACCTTAATTATAATGCCCTTCATGGGCCTCTGTGAAGGCCCATTACAAACGGGCCTTTTCTGGAAAGCCTTAATTTCTTGCCAAGTAAATTTATTGATGATGAAGTTAACTGAAACAAGTAGGCCATAGGATGATGATGATCAAATAAAATTGTCCCCCTCTAAAAGAAATAAGAATTAATTTGAACTATTTATCTTTATATGTTCTACGAATATCATAAAATAATGCGTTATAATAAAATTTAAAATGCATTATCATAATGATGCATTATTATAATATATAAAATGAAAATCAATTTTGACCTCTATTTGGTCAGATTGGTTCGTATTTCCTACATTAGAAATGTTTTCTACCAAATCCCATCCCTAAGCGAATTTATTTTACATTAATGAAGCTCGGCCTATGTGGCATATCATATTTTACTCAACTGATCATATTGATTAGTAACTAACTTGTGGCCGTTTTGATTTTATGTGGTTGCAGAGGATAAACATGTTGTCAAAGGTAAGTAATTATATAATAGATTTGTAGAATCTCTCCACGCTACAAACATTACACTAATATTATGGTTTTAGACTATTTTCATTTTCAAGTGTATACAAGTTGAGGCAGATATACAGATCATATGATTTCCATTTCTGTATATAACTTAATTAATTAGTGTGATAATAATAAGTAGATAAATTTTGATAGATACTGCTTTGGCGAAGCTAGAGCAGGAGAAGGAGTTCTCTTTCATCAAAGCGTGGGAGGAAAGCAAAAAGAGCAGAGCCGAGAACAGGTTTATATATTATGTTTCGTGTAATAAACAATTATTTCGAATTTGAGATTTTGACATTATAAAAGTTAATTTTAAGGTTTCCTAGTTAGCTAAGTTTTGGTGCATGCATGTGTCATGGAGCAGGGCTGAAAGGAAGCAGGCTAAAGTGAGTTCATGGGAGAACAGCAAGAAGGCATCTCTTGAAGCCCGGCTCAAGAAAGTCGAGGAACGATTGGACAGGAAAAAGGCAGAATACGCGGAGAAGGCGAAGAACAGAGAAGCACAGATCCATAAAAAGGCAGAAGAAAAGAGAGCTGTTGTTGAAGTGGTGAAGGGTCAAGAGCTGCTCAAGGCTGAGGAAATGGCTGCCAAGTATCGCGCTGAAGGACACCTTCCCAAGACCCTTTTCAAATGCTTCAAACATTAACTAAGTTTTCTTTTCTCTAGATTAATTTACTTATATATTTATTTGTGTTCAAGCTAAGTGATCAATTCTCTCAGTAGACATATCTGTCAATTTTTAAGGTTACAGATTGAAGCCAATCTGCTGTTGTGTGAACTAAATTAAATATAGTTATAATAAAATTAATACATTGGTGAGGCAGAGGCAGATAGATTCATTCCCACCTCCAAATCTTTCTTAAATTAAAACACAGAATTCTTACATTAGATTCTTCAAAAAAGATACATAACATAACATAATGTTTCAGAAGAGGTTGGGAGGATACAAGTAGCCATAGCAATGATCAGGCTGTCCCAAGAAGCTCATATCATTGTTGGTAGGAAAATCCAAAAGCAGCTGCAATGCAGATTCGGATGAGTCCTCCTCCTCCGTTTGATTGGAGCTACACGAGTCTGATCCCGGGCAGACATCTTCAATGCATGATTGATCAGCAGCTTCTGCAATAACCTCCATCTTGACAGTGGTTTGAGAGCATTTTGTTGATGAGGAAAGAGATGTTTGAGAAGCATTAACCACCAGCTTCCTAAATGTGTGTCCAACCTCAGAATTCCAGAGGCGTAAGAAGTAATCGGGCTCTGAAGATGGAGTGGAGACGAGGGATTCCTTGGAGAGACGGGCCTCAGCTTCAAGGCGGGCAGTCTCCCACTGCGCCATGTGACGCGTGGAAGGAGACGGGTGGTTGTGAGGATCAATGCCCATGTGGAGCAGCCTCTTCTTCAGATGAGTGTTCCATAGGTTCTTGATCTCATTGTCTGTCCTCCCAGGGAGCTGAGAGGCAATTGCAGCCCACCTAAATCAAACCTTATTCACGATTAATTTCTAAACTTACTTACTAACAAATCAGACTCAAAGATTAACCTGTTTCCAAGAATGGCATGTAACTGTATCACAAGCTTCTCTTCCTCTCTAGTAAAGGGGCCTCTTCTGATGTCTGGCCTCAGATAGTTTGTCCAACGTAGCCGACAGCTCTTCCCACATCGAACAAGTCCTGTAATCAATCAAATCAATCAAAATGCATCCTACTTAGCAATTAGGCCTGAGTTGTGAATTAATATTTTAGATAGAATTATTGGTAATTCAGGATAAATGAATGAAGTTAAAAGGATAGGATTATTGAAGCTAATTAACCTGCAAGGGTGGGGAGAGAACGCCAATTTCCTTGGCCGTGTTTGTTGATATATTCAACAAGTTTCTCATCTTCCTCAGGAGTCCATGGCCCCTTCTTCAACCCCTTTTTATCACAACATGGTGCCCTTCCCATTCAGACTCTTAACTCTTAAGAGAGAGAAACAAACAGACAGACAGAGAGAGAGAGAGTTTATGCTCTAACTTCTAACCCCTCAATTATTAATGCACACTAAATACACACTCTCACTCACACCTGAGACAAAAGAACACACAGGATTTGTATCTATTACATTTAATGATGACACAGCTGAAACCAAAAGCAAGAAAGATACATCCTTCTTCAGCCTTCAATCACACACACACACTGGTGAATAAATAGAACCAAACAAAAAACAAAGATAAAACCAAAGATTCAAAGACTAATAAGTAAGGCATAAAACACACACACTCACACACACACACACACACAGAGAGACAGAGAGGGAAGAGAATCTAAACTGAACCTAGAAATTAAAGTTAGTTTTGATGGATGTAAATGAGCAAAGCAGTGAGGGGAAATAGAGGAGTGTTTGAATGTTGAATATCATAAATGTGAAAAGACAATTCAGACTGCTTTCTCAGCTGGCTAATGCATTCAACGCTGCTTGCTTCTTCACTCACTCACACTCATTTATTATCCTCCCCGTCCCAATAGCAAGGTCTCACTTCTTTTATTGATGAGAGTATTATTTAATAAAAGTGAGATCTTGCTATTGGGACGGAGGGAGTAGTATAGAATTACATACTAGTAAATGATGGAGTATCACATAATATACATTTTTTTTTATCCACATATAGTCCAATTATTTTCCTCAACATGGACGATAAATTGAATAAATGATTCCGTAGACCAAATATATATATTTTTAAATATTTATTGCTTCCTCTAATCCTCCCCCATCTTCTCCACTAAGGTTCTTCTCCCACACACACAAATACATGCAGAGATTTAAATTGAGAATTATATTTTTACAACTTTTTTTAATTAATTAGTTCAACATTCAGTTATTTAGAATTTGAAATTTGAGACTTTATCTCTGTATGAGATTTCATTAGTTTACATGTGACAGAACACATGATTTTTTATTTCACAAATCACAATACATCGTTTTCTTCACTAAATTTCCTTACTATATGTACATCATATCAAAGTCAAAGACTTGTCTCCGGCAATTTCCCAACCCCCAAAAATATAACTAGACACAACATACTTTTTATCTATGTTTTTATTAATAATAATAATAATAATAAATAGCAAATTAATAAGAAAAAATGAAGACAAATGCAAAGAAAAAAAGAAATAATAAATGAAGACAGATGCAAAGAAAAAAAGAAAATGCAAAATAAAGAAAAATGGTATACCGCTGTTCAGGGATTCGAACCCCCATGAAATAAGTAGCCCAAGCTAGCGCTCAACCACAAGGATATGATATACTGTAAATCACTCCGTTCCGCTCATTTTATTTATTTTTAAAGTGTTAATTCTTACTTTATTGAGAAGTAGACAAATTGAATGGAACGTCCATTTAAAAGGATGAAGATAAAATGAGCGGAACTGAGGGAATATAATTTATCAATAAATTAATATATAAAACTTATTTACATTTTTGCCACGGATCACCGTCATCACGCGATCCCCAACGGTGAGCGACGCAATCTCCTATATTTGATGCAAGTTACTACTACCTCCGTCCCATAATAAGTGGCTACTTTCTTTTGGGCACGGGTATTTAGGAGAAGAGTGTTTAAAGGGTAAAAAGATAAAAAGTGGTGGAGCCCACATCTTTTGTGTGAGAGAGGGTATTTCCATATTAGGAAAGTGGCCACTTATGATGGGACAGCCCAATAAGGAAATGTGGCCACTTATGACGGGACGGAGGGAGTATAATATAAGGTAATTACAGATTATTAATTGTTGTGTTCAGAATTATACATATATATTTGTTCTAATCTAATATATATATATATATATATATATATATATAGGGTAGTGTTCAGGTAAAAACTTATTATATAGTGAAATCTAAAAACCTTTATAGACCGTCGATTAATACTTAATCAATAGTCAGAGATGATGACATGTGTCAATATTCAACTCTAATAAAAAGTTTTTTTATTACTTCTTAAGTCCGGAAGGTTAAATTAGTAAAAATTGGAACTAAAAAAATCCCATTATGCTCGGCGATAATTATGGGATGTACCAGAATTTTAAGTTTCTAATATTGTGGGGAATATTGATTCATTTGATATAAATTATATGTATGCACAATTCAAATAATGTGACATAACATTGTTATGCATATCTATAATACACGGGATGCATATTTATTGATTATGCACATTTATAATACATTTGATGCATATTTAAATTTAATTTATATCATTATTGATATTCATACTTAATTATGCATTTACAATAACATAATCGTGCATTATTGAATATTATTTTGATTATGCATATACAAAAACTGGATTATGCACAAATCAAAAGGCTAATCTTTTTACGTAGTTGTTGATGGGTAAAATATACAGAGTTATGAATCATTGATAGTATCACTAATTATTATACACATATTACACTAAATGCATAAAAATAATAAATTATAACTAACCAGAAATGTTGAATTTAATATTACCGACTGAGAGGAGAAGACGAGAAGCTACACCAAATATGGATATGGCAGTAAAAAAAGAAAATAGTGAAAGATGAAAGAGAAAAAATCGTGATAGAGTAAGAAAAGAATAATTAGGAAATAGAAAATAATTAATTATTCCAACATTAAAGGAATATGGCGGTTACAGGGAGAAAATCATTGACAAAACCATCCTTTTTAAATCCAAATAATATCAAATATTAAATGTAAAATTCAATTAATCTACAACCATTGATCAATAAATATCTAAAGTATAAAAAAGTTTCTACATTCTACGGGGGAATTAATTTCTATTTGAACTCTCCCCTATATATATATATATCTCCACAAACATATATAGAACATGAAGAATAATTTATATCATATTTAATTGTTGTGTTTTCTAAAAAAAATGGACTCAATGTTAAGCTTTTGGAGATAAATGCTTTGAACTGAGTAAATTTAAAGCTGAGAGGGCAAAAGGGCAATTGATATTTAAAGAATTGTGCCAACAAAGTGCAAATCAACTGTTTGCATTCTATGTGCTGTGTGAGGAGTAAATGCAAGATACTAGAAAAGATCACGAAGAGAGAGAGAGAGTTTTACCAAACAACAAGATGAGATGCATTGAAGATGAAAGCATTTAATGGGGTTGCATTAATATTGAATGTGAGTACCATCTGTACAACTATACACGCACATGCATATACATATACTCCCTCCGTTCTTTTTTAAGTGTCCCATTTAGCTCAATTTTTTGTTTTCAAATAAGGGTCCTATTTCAAAATTTGAGAGTAAAATAATGGCATTTTTCCTATTTTATCCTTATTTAATGCTTATCGTAATTTGTTAATGAGTTATATGTATACATTAATGATGGTAATTAATAAGGTTACATAAGTAAATTTCTTTATTTTCTTGGTATGTGTAATTTGACAGTGGGGGACACTTATAAAAGAACGGAGGGAGTATGTAGAGAGAGGGGGGGAGAGGGAGAGAGAGAGAGCATGCATTAATGGCAGAGACAGATATTCATGCAGCATGAGCATGAGAGAGAACGGATCCACTGCAGAAAATGCAATAACCGGACATCCTTTTTCCTTGTGATTTGTCTTAAATTGAAAATTGAAACTCTCTCTCTCTCTCGCTCACTCCCAGCTTTGAAGTTAGAAAAGTCAATTACTTTTCATTGCCAGATTTTTCGGCCTGATTTTCACACTGTGTTTTTCGAGTTATAAATTGGGCTATATTTTTTCGGGTCGATCAAATTGGGTTATTGAACTAAAAGTTTGGTTGTCCTAAGCCAGTTTCCGACCCGAATAGTGAAAACAGTATACTCATAAAGCCCATTCATAGATAGATTACACACCAAGTTAAAACGATAGAAAATACTCAAGTTTACCATTTTTCTTCAAATATTGATCCATTTTTCAATTTGGAGATAATTCATTTAATGCAATCAGGCCCATCACACTTCCGTATAAAAATCCTACGTATACCAAATTCATACCTTTTTTACCGTAATGTTGTCGGGTACCGCCGGAAGTTTTAGGGACCCCGTCCAACCACACGATCGCAACTGATGGTTTCCAGACGCAGACTCCTTCAGCAACACTCAGCACAGCCTTCGATCGTTTCCTACCCGAGGCGTAGGGTAATTAATTTGGTATACAAAGAATAATCAGACACTGGAAGGGATGGACAAAAGCCCGAACTTTATTTAGGAATTATATAAAATTTATTACAACATAAGTATATCTTCTTTAGGGAGGAGACAGACTTGTTTAGCTACCTATGGTAGCGGAATTGAAATACATAAACTAAAACTAGAATATTAAAACTAAGAACTATGATAATTTTATTTTTGGAGAGAGCAGAGAAAATGTTGTGTGGATTTTCCGATGATCAATGCTCTCTTCAATTCTTGTTTATATAGAGGTCTGAGTGAATGACCTCTCTCCCTGCATTATTGCCTCGGATGCTTTCTTTCCTTGGCCAGCTTAGCTTCACGTGAATTGGGTCCCCCATTGTCCTCCATTATTGAATGTGGACAACCGACTTTCGGTGTGAGGTCTCTTTCTCGTGACTAATGGACCACTTTTCTGCTGATAGTAGTCTTCCTGTAGTTTTACCCATTTATCATTTAGTGGGCAATCCCTGTTCATCCACCCACTGTTGTCGTTTTCTTTTTAGTGGGTGGTTCTCCAGCTCAGAGTCACATGACTCCACCAACTTGTGTCGGGAATCTACTTTTTTCTGGGGCCCTGGGCATCCTTGCTTTTGGCAGCATCCCGTGCTCTATGTGCTCGTTGGATCGAGCCTTCTCTTTGCCTTTTCTGAGTAAGAATCCCTTCCTGAATTCTGGTTCTGACAGTCCGAACAAATACGCTCAGACCAGTTTCCAAAATGAGTCATGTTGCAGTATTTGCGATGAGTTTCTTTGCTCGTCGCAATCTTGTTTTCCCAAAGCAGAGTCCTTTTTCTTTCGAAAACCTCCTCTGCAAATCTTGTCGATTTTCCTGTCATCGTATTTAACAGGAATGATCCGTTCACCGAGTTCTGAAAGAACTTAAACGGGAACTTAACTTTATCCGTCTCTGTGAGACAGACCCATAATCTTCATGCTCTTCTGGTTGAGATGAGGTCATCTGGTAATGTAGAGACTAGAGTAGTCTCTTTCTCTGTAGGCGCCTTGATTTTTTCGAGGGCGCGTCTATCTGGTCTCCGAAGCCTAATATAGTGTAAGGCATTATGGTTACCTTTTCCTGCTGGTTCTGGGGTTGCACTAATAAAATACAGCTCTAAAATATCACCTCAGCTAAGCTGTGGATTGTTAGCCCAGGTATCATACACCGCTTCTTGAATCCATTTAGGTAGATTCTTGATTTCGGCGAATGATGGAGATGTCGTATAAACCGAAGCAAGTGCTCCAAATTCATACCATCTTTTGACTTCGTGTGGATCTGAATTTGGCATCATCCACACCCGAGGATATTTTCCCGAAACATCAACCCTTATTTTTTTCTAGGTTGATTCATGTCCTTGTATGGAGCTTCTCCCAGTTAGTTTGATACATTTGCCAAGAAGAAGAAACTTTAAATTTACCAGTATTAACCTTAGAAGTACCAGTCATTGGTCTAAGATTAATCTCTCCCTCTTTTACCCCAGAGGTGCCGGGTTGACATGATGGTTCAGAGTGTGACCCTTGAATATCATTTTTTTCTTGGGGCAATGGTTCCGAAGATACCACCACCTTAGAACTCGGGCAAGAGGTATTGGAATCCTCTGCTACAGGTTAGAGCCTTGTACTCGAAACTCTTCTTTTACCAAAGGATTTTTGGCCACCCGAAGGATTAGTGTTTGACATGCAGCCCAGAGTTGACCCTGAAACCGTATGCAAGCTCGTATTCTCTCGGTGACTTTTGTCTTGTTGAGAGTCTGCAATCTTCCTGCTTGTTCAGCGTTCAGAACGCACTCGTCCCACTCTCCCGTTAACATCTCCAGATTTTCTCTGAGATGCCTATGGGCCAGTAAAATGGAGTTCACATCAGTTTGCTCCATCTTTTGTTAAGAAATCTGCAATAACATTTTCGTGAGATTTCACAATGACAATATCAAAAATATAATATTGACATTCAGCTTGCCATCTAATTAATCTAGCCTTTTCAGGCTTAGATTCCATCTTGTTTCTTAAGAAAGCCTTAACCTGTGTGTTATCGACTTTCAAAGTAAATTTCTTTGCTAATAAAAATAAAGGCCATTTTTTAAACGCCTTTCGAACTGCAAAGAATTCTTTCTCGTTGATGTGCCATCGCACAGCTTCATCTTCTGAGAATAAACCACTACAGTATCTGCATGGTTCTTCTCCATTAGGAGTGATTTTGGTCAAGACCGCTGCCCACCAATAATCACTTGCATCTGTGTACAGGACCAAGTCATCTTCGTCCTGCGGTATTGAGAGTTTTGGAAGATTTCTGCAAACTTCTTTTAACTCCTTCATTCCTTATCGATGTTCTTCAGTCCAAATGAACGGAACATCCTTTTTCAGTAATGAACTAAAAACTTTTCTATGTTTCGCGAGATTCTTAATAAATGATCCCGCAAAATTAACAACTCCCAGAAAGCTCTGAAGTTGTTTCTTTTCTCTTATATCTTCAGGAAAATTCTGGACCTTCTGAATAATATCGTCCTGTAGAATAATTCCTGCTTCATCGATCTCGATACCCAGAAATTCCATTTTCCGAGTTGCAACGACTGCCTTCTTTTCGAACAGTACTAAACCTTCTTTATAAAAAACATCTGCAAAGATCTCAAGATGTTTGATATGTTCTTCCATATTTTTTTATGCAATTAAAATATCATCAATATAGACGAACATAAAAGAAAAATAATCTTTAAACAGATTATCCATCTTTCTCTGAAATATTTGAGGCGCATTAGCTAACCCCATTGGCATCACAATTCAAACATAATGCCCATGTGGAGTAGAGAAGCCTGTAAACTTCTTACTCCCTTCTTCCATGCGAATCTGGTAGAAACCTGACTTGCAATCAAACTTAGAGAAAACCTTAGCATTTCTAATGCAGTTAATAAGGTATTCCCTACTAGGGATAAAATATCCATCAAACTCCAGAATATCATTAATTCCTTTGTAATTAATAACTAATCTGGATTTACCTCGTTTGATCTCACCATGATTTCTTACCAGAAATCCGGGACTGCTGTAAGGCGAGTTTTCTGGTTCGATCAACTTTAAATCAAGGTGTTCCTTGATTATCTCCTTCATATCCTGTTGATCTTTGAGGTTCATCAGGATTGGCCTGTATCTAACAAACACATACTCCTTATTTAGCTTTACCTTCAAGGTTGCTTTGAGCTTGTTTTTATCCTACCATGTCAAAGGATCCTCATTGTAACTCCTTTTAATCTTTCTTTTGATATCTTCTAGGGACACCTGCATTTCTTCCCTAATATCTTGATGAGATATTAAGGATGCCTTGAGGATCTGGACCTCTTCATCTTTGAGATCATTTTCTCTGATACAGCTTAGCACTGCTTCGCTGAACCTCCTTTGATCCTTCATTTTTTGGTATCGAAGTTTTCCTTCATCGCCACGCTTGCTACGAAAACTCAATGGTATCTGGCGATTAAAAGCCCCATTCAGCCTCTGGACAATGATTTTGTGATCGCAAATGGTTGTGAATACCAATTGCCTTTTTTTCATTATCCTGCATATATACGTGTATTCTGGGTTGGGGCCTTCTTGCCCTAATCCGCCTTTCTGCCATGTATGCATCGTTCGGAGTATGTTGGTCGTACCTTACTCCGGTTTGAAACTCCTGGTTTAAACCCATGGCTCCTGGTGCATTTTGAAAATCCTGTTGATTTCCAATGATATTTCCTGGTGGAAATTGATTTACCGGTTGTGGTCTGGGGATCACATCATGCTTCATCTTTAGATCCACTACTGACATGTTAGCAAAAGATTATGCTAACTCCTGGAGATCATCCAGATTTATCCTTTCGAGGTTACTCATTTTTTCTTTTCTCCTCGAATCATTCTCTTCAATGCCTCAACATTTGGATCCTTCTTGATTTTCCCCACTGGTAATGGATAAGTGGGCTCGTTGGGAAAAGGATTTCTTCTTTGACTGGAACGAGGTTGTTGTTCTAGCTTCTCTATTCGCTCTCGAATATCCTTCAGGAGGTTCTAAATTTCCTCCTGTTTTTTCTCGATTCCGTATATACTTCTTGGTACACTATATAGGCTTCCGCCATAATGTTGTACCGTCTTTTGTATTTTTCTCAGATCCATTGAGATTTTAGATGAATCTGGAGTAATTTCTTGATATGAAGAAGTAGATGATACTCCTTTATCTTTCTTTGGTTCCATCAAAGGTGATTCCAGCGATTCCAATTTACTCCCAAATGGATCCAATGATTTCTTCTCATGACATGTTCTATCTCTCATTCGAGGCAGATACAACTATGAAGAAGATCTTCTTTTCTTTTGATTCCTTGGAGGCAGGAATCAATTAATTCTTTCTCCTGGTTATGTTGAACTAAGAGATTCAACATATTTCTTCAGTGTGTTAGAACACTCTGGTATCTTGTCCTTCTTTTCTCCAAAATTTGGAGACATTCCTGGAAATGTCCACACCTTGGACATTCTTCTAGATCCATCAGTCTGTATGGTTCTGATGGTTTTCTCTCATCACGTTCTCCGTCCTTAGATGGAGATACTTCAACTCCTCAATGAAGTTTTCTCTCCTTCTCATCTCGTGGTGGCAAGCGATAATGGATTCACAATCCACTCTTGTTGCTGCAGAGTGGAATTCTCTCTTACAGATTGCAAGAGCAGTCTGGGTTCTTGTTTTCTGTATCTCCAAATCATGGAGATAGTTCATGTAACATTCGCATCTCGGACAATCGTCCGGATCCATATTTTTCTTGATGTCTCCTCCGTTAGGATAATACTTAAAGCAATAAATAAAATATAATTCCTTAATAAACCTAGGGCTCTGATACCATTTTGAAAGTGTGGATCTTTTAGCATAATATTAGGGCAGAATGATAAAAAACCTTGAGTATTTTTAATTGATTCTATCTTAGATGTGTATTCCAAGTTTGTTCCAAAGCAAGTGAGTATTGATGACTTCGGGCCTTAAATTGCAACTTTTCTAAAACTTTGTGGCCTTAATTTGTAATTTCAAAATTCAAATTCCCATATCTTTCAAGCCCGAAGGCCCTTTCTTGCAAGCCCGCTGAATTATGGCCCAAATTTACAAACCGCCCTAAATTAGTGGCCCATAAAAACTTTGAACTCGTGTTTTTCTTCAGACGTGAAGAGCTACCAAGAATAATAAATTATTAGTGAGGGTGCATTTTTCAATTTCATATTTTACTTACTTAATAAAAAATCGTACAAATTACACCCTTTAATATTTAACTTTCTCAGTGATCATGCATTGTTGGTAGAATAAATAAATTTGTGACGAATTCATTGTGTAAGGCTTATTTGGTCTCATCTTGTTGAATATAATGGTTTTGAATCGTTATTTGTGGTGGTTAATTATTTAATTTGTTGAAAAATTAAATAATTGATGATTATTTTACGTGTCGAGTAAATAATCGGAATATATTCATGTTCTCAAAATCATTAATTTGGTGAATGAGAAATGGTATATTTGAAGTTGTGTGTTGGAGATGAATTTATTGTAGAAAAATTCGATAATATGATTATTTACATTGAAGGAACGAGCTCGAGCTCGTATCATCGTCCTTAATTTTGATTTGAGTTGGGATTAATTTTTAGGAATTAATCTTGTGGACTAGAAATTGGGCACGGCCCGTCTGCTCATCACAAATCAAATTAAACATTTGTTATTGTTTAATTATTTGGAATTGAGTGTCGGCCCAATTGTCTAGTTATAGACTAATTAAACAACAATTTAAGGCTTGTTTAGTTGTTTGAAGTTTTCGGCCCTATTCAGCATAGGGATGGCAATTTACCCGCGGATACCCGATACTCGCGGGTACCCGACCCTAATAGTATTGGGTTATGGAGACTGATAAGCTCAATCATAATAAGAGTCTTTGGGCCTAGTGGAATCCTAATCAGAATAGGATTAGGATTAGTTAGGGTTTTCCCTTGTTATAAATAGTCCCTCTCATTGTAATGGTAAGGTGTGCAGAGATCCAAGATCAGGATAGATCAGAGTGGATCGGGATGGCACCCATGCTAGATCTAGATCAGTAGCATCACTGTGTGTTAGATCAGGGTAGATCAGGATAGCACGACAGTGTGCTAGATCGGAGTAGATCATATAGCATGTTTGAAGATACAACCTTATCTGAAATTCTCTAGTTAAGAATATCTGGCTTGGCATCGCCCCCAGACGTAGTCACATTGTGATGAACTGGGTGAACAATTTTCGTGTGTTTTTCTATTGCTTTCGTGATTACGTGTTTATTTCCTAACAAATAGGTGCGGGTTTGAGGAGCATTTGATATCCATGGATAGCTTCATGGTTAGAAAATATTATCCATTTAGTTCGCGGGTACGGGTATGGATAGTTACTACCCGTACCCGCGAAACCCGTTTACCCGCGAAAAATACCCGCGAAATATCCACGAAATAACCGATTATTACCCGACTATTATTTAATATATGTAATATATATTTTGCCCAAATATTATTTAATATAAATATATATATTTGGCCCAAAAAAACCCAACCCAAACCATAGTCCAAAACCATAATACACCTAAGTTTCTAACCTAATCCCATTTCTCCCGCTTCTCACTCTCTGCCACACATCACCACCACTCACGCCTTTCTCTCTCTCTCTCTCGCAGGGCTTGTTACCGCCCCCGATGCGTCGCCGCCGCGTTGCTGCCTCCTCTCACCAGTGATGTGGAACGACGCCAGCTACTACTTCTCTTTTTCCGAGAAGTAGATCTATCGGTAAGATGATGATGGGACTCGCTCCTTTCTTTCTCCAATGTCTGAGATCTGAACAAGAGAGAAAGATAGAGAGAGCATACGCAGAGAGGATTGAGAGAGGGAAAAGAACAAGAGAGGTACCAACAACCAAAAATCAGCACCATCAGGCCTCGAACAGTTGAACCAGCCTTCTCAATTGTTCTTCTCTTTTCCTGTAACAATCCTCTCTTTTCTTTGCTTATTTCCTTGTCTACTTACCTGACTGAATGAAATATAGCCCAGCAACAGCAGTTCCCGTTCAATCTTGGTGTAAATTGGAAAAAATGAAACTGAGAATAGTTCACCAAAATTAGGGGTGGCGGGTAGATGGATACCCGCGGGTGGCGGGTTGGCGGATACCCGACAGGTGGCGGGTATCTGCGGGTGGCGGGTATGAGTTTTGCTCGCGGGTACGGGCATGGATATCCACTATCCGTGCCCACCGTACCCGATTGTCATCCCTAATTCAGCATACAAAGCAATAAACATTGCAATTGTTATTTGCTTGGAGGTTACGACAATTTCAATTTATATGGTAGGTTCTTGGCCACCAAGTAACCTAGCCGCCTAGGTTTCACGCCACCTTTCCCCTCCTTTGAGTGCTATATATATGAGCCTCTTGTGATGGTTTTGAACACACCACAATTTGCTCTCATCTCTCATAGTATCAAAGCATCTCATATAGTTGCATTCTAGAGTTCTATAGCTCGGTTCTCAAGCTTTGTTTTGTTCGCCGGAGCTCTTTTCTATTTCGGTGTTGATTAGGAAAGAGACGTCGTTGTTTTATCTTTGAAAGACGATACGCCAAACTGTGAGCACTAGCCGGGGCGTATCTCGTCTTGCGGATACAGGCCTCCTCGACTCGACGAATCAAGTTTGTTATTCGTTATTTCCGTTTATCTTATTTTGTAATCTTATAATTTCAAGTTATTGTTCAGTTTTATTATATTCCAAGCTTCTACCATTGTCCCGTTATACTCAATTCTCAACACATCTCTCATGTATGTTATTGAAGTTATTGCACACAAACTAAAATATACTTGATCAAATACAACTGCAAATATATATACATCTGTTTTCCCTTGTCATCGATCTGTCACACATACAAAATTTGGATTGTTTATTATATACTTGTTATATATTTAATTTAAGAATAATAGTGTCTTATAGTAAAAGAAATTCAAATATACAATTAGAACAATTTATCATGCATGATTTATCATACATAAAATTCTCCCCACATTCTAGAAGCAAACATATACTCCCTCCATTTCAAGTTAGTGTAGTTCAACTAATATTTTATACCTCACAACAAATCAAATATATACCACACTTTTAAGAGACAGAGTGAGTATTAGTTTTAACCATCAAAACCAACTCTTTTAGAATAAAACTTCCTAATTCCGGAACTTTCAATTCTTAAAAACATCAAACAAACATCCTCTTTGTAAGTGCATCTCTAAGTGGTGCAAAAGTTTGCAGATAGAAGATGTTCCAAATGCACGTATCCCAAATGGTGAATATTGCACTCGGAGCATCTTTAATGGTTTGTATCATTTATTTTTTATTTTTATTTTTATTTTTTTGTTAATGGTTTGTATAATTTATTTTTATTTTTATTTTTTATTTTTTGTTAGGAGAGAGAGAAGGGCAGTGAACTTGAACTCATAACAACTCCATATACACGGAGGATATCCACCGTTTGCAGGTCAATGAAGGAATGTGCTTTTTACACTAAAACTAGATTGCACTCGTGCGTTGCACGGTAGAATGCATTATAAAAATATGTAACATATAAATTATCAAATCAAATAAATAATGAGTAAAATGTATTAATTACTCTCATCCGTTCAAGATATTTAGGACACAATTTCATTTTTTGAGTGTCCACTATATTTATGTCACTTTCCGTTTTGAGATAATATCTCACACATTCATTATTTTATACCTCACAACAATTCAATATAATGAATATCTTTCTCCACTCAAACACTACCTACCTAACATTTATTAAAACCATTGCCGCACCCTACGTGACCTATATTTTGTGGACGGAGGGAGTATAAAATTTTAAGACAACAAAAGAGAATAATAATACATTAATTTTTCAGTATAGAAATTAATAAAGGACATTTTTAAGTATAACAATAACAAATACAACATATTTCCTCCGTCCACGAAATAGTCCGCGAAATGTATATCATGTCCATTTTTGGACATAATTCCACTCACTTTCTTATATTTTATACCTCACAACAATTCAAAAGTAATGAGTCCCTTTTCTCCACTTAACAAATAATCTACAAACATTATAAAAACTCGTGCCACTAAAGCTGTGATATATATTTCGTGGATGGAGGGAGTATTACATTTCAAACATTATGAAAATTTTCTTTTTATACAATAATTTTTGAAGAGTGTTCATCATTACCACACACCAATATCTTCATACCTTTTCAATTTGCAACTCTTGAAATATCCATATAAAGTTGTCGAAAAACTGTCTCCCACAAATCAATTTGTAACTCTTGAAATATCCATATAAAGTTGTCGAAAAACTGTCTGCCACAAATAAAATGCATTAATCATCTAATATGTTAATTATGGAATAACACAATATATAAAATATAAAATTCATACATTACATCAATATTTTTTTTAAAAGAAACATTCAATCCAAATAACATTAATAAATATGACATGATAAATTTTGTATTATGATATACTTCTTTGTACATAAATTTAAATACACTATTAAATAATTAAATATAAACATCTAAATAATATTTATAAATAATAAATAATCCAAATATAAAACACAAAATATTTAATTACATTTAAGAATATTTTTTTAAATAGCATAACACTTACCTTCTAAGCATCTCTAAACAACCATTTTTTTTATATATTTGAAAATACAATTTTGATTAAAACTCATTTCAAAACGTTATTAGAATTAAAGATAAACAAACATTATAAAAATTTCAACCAATTTTGGCATTTTTAATAATTCTTCATTTTTGATAACTTCCCAATATCTCGAAATATATATTTTTAAGTTTTAATAGTTTTTTTCACTATTATATTTTTTAAATATTTACGAATCTAAATAATGAAAATAATAAAATTATTTTGGCAACCATTCATTGTGCTAATTTTTTTTTTCAAAATTAAATATCTTAGTCAAAATAGTGTTGTGTTAAATTAGAATATTTAGTATATAAATAATAAATATAAAAAGTAGAAAATTCAATTACATAGTCCCAAATAAGCCAAAATTCATAATCATTCAGTTTTATTAAATAATTTGATTTTTTTTAAAGCTCAAACATGATAATCAAGAAAGGAGATGTATAGAATTAACCAACATATATTATTTATCATTCATGAAATAACTTAAAGTTCAAGACCTAGTATCCACTAAATTAGTTTTGGAGGGAAAATGGCAAACTTGTTAATATAGTTACAACTCTCTTATTTAGTATTAATATAAATGATGTAATTTTAACACCAAAAACTTCTCCCACTACAAAATAGTACTCCCTCCGTCTAATCCATCTTGACATGTTACTGTTCAGCACGGTAATTAAAAAGAAGGGTAAAAAGATAGAAAGTGAGTATATCCCACTACTTTTGAAGAGTTTATTATTTTCATTTTTGGAATGTATCAAGATGAATGAGACAACCAAATATGGAAAAATGTGTCAAGATGGATGTCACGGAAGCAGTACTTCTTTAAAATGTACTTTTTAAATTACATATGATTAATTATTTGATTGTGATTTTATAATTGTTTGGTTGTCTTTTAAATTTTTTTGAATAATCTACAAAATAATGGTAATCAATAAATTTTAGACCAAATTTGATGTTACAAAAAAATATTAAAAAGTTACTAATTAATCAATACATAAATTATAATTAAGATAATTAATCAAAAAATATTTTAATAGTTGTATTAAATTATACGAGTTATAAAATATATTGGACCCTTTCCCTGTCAAATTTGGTGCAAGGTTTGGCGGTTTGATTTATATATCACACTTTCGTGTTACAAATCACTATATCAACGCACGATATGTGTGTTACTTATTATATCATTCAATACAATAGTATGATATATAATATATTTATTTACGTGACTATGAACATGACATGTGATATGAAAAATATATCTAATGATTCCATACCTAAATTTGGTGCATCATTTAAGTAAATAGTGTGAGAAGACGATAAATATGTATGCTAGAGCACCATTGAAGTTGGACTGATGATACTGCACGTTGTGGAATCCACTTTCATTTAGAGGAAGACAATGGAGATCCAATATTTATGAGTTATGATATTCTGGGAAATTAAAACATTGACCCTCTCTATGTCCTCCTTTTCTTTGGTGGTCCTCTTCATATCTATTGTCCATTTATTTTCTCATTTATTGGTTTTCTCTTGCTGGTCCAATTGGTATATCATATTTGGGTAATTCTAAACATAGCCCATTTTTTCTCTTTGTAGTTCCTTATTTAACTAAAAATACGATATATCCCCAAAAAATCTACTTTTTAAAGCAAGAAATCATATAACCCCAATTCGTATATCAAATATTGAAATCTACAATTTTATCTCTTAACTGTTACTGTTTTCTTGATTCTTTTCTTTTTTTCAAGAAAATCTTGATTTTCTATTTCCTTTTTCCAAAAAGCGAATTACTTCTTATTTGTGACTGTATTGGTTTCTTACTCTCTGGTAAAAAAATTAACCATTTCCAACAAAATTTATCGCGAATTTGGCCGAAATTGTTGGTAAAATGAATCATCGGTTGTCAGGCGGCGCCGGCTCCATAACCACAAGCAAAGCAACTAGAAAATTCTAAAAATGGAGGGAGGATCCCACATCATACAAGTGAGCGGAATGCAATTTTCCTATGACGCTGATTCCCCTCTCTTCTTCGATTTCAATGTCAACATAACATAACCCCAATCACGCTACCTTCCCGTCGGCGCCGATATATGGATCTTTTCACGTACGCCTCTTGCTTTAGCTGTAGAGTTTGGGGGCTATACTATATCTATACCTATTATAAAAGAGCGGATTCTTACAAAATTGGATTTACCTAATATATCCCTATTATTATATTTATTTTAAGTGCAATACTATAAATCTATATTAAATTTTTTATAAACATCACAAATTATAATATAGTTCTATTCCAACTATAACTCAACTTAATAAATCAATTAATTAATAGTATGACATGTTCTATTACTCATGAGTGAAAGAGACAAGACAACATAAATTTCGATAGCTCGAAATGATTACTTTATTGTGTTGGAATTTGGTATTTTTGTGTAATTTTTTTTTTTTTAATTTAGAGATATTATTTGATTTGATTATGAAGAATTTCTAGATCTGTGGCCATGGTTATTATGAAAAGAGTTGAGAAATTAGTGATTGATAAATTAATTTCATAGCTTTAAAGAATAATATTATATTAGGCGATAAAATTGAATGGAATCGAGCATGATTAGTGTCATTATGCTTCAGAAATCAGGCTTTGATTTTGCATAATTTGTAAAATTGACAATTCTCATTATAATTTCTCAAATATTAATATAAAAAAATTATCAAAAAAATATAAAAATAATATTAAAAATTAAAAAAGAAAAATGTTGGTGTGGGCTAAACGTCAACCATACGCACAAATGACCACCAACATATTAGTCTTTAATAAATATATTATCTTCAATGAAACTCTTTTCTTTTATATAAAATCTAATTATTATTATTATTTTTTTTTTCTTACCGAAATTAGATTATGAAGTATGTTTAGGTCTGTAGCTATGGTTTATGAAGAGAGTCGATAAATTAGTGATTGATAAATTAATTTCATATCTTTTAAAGCATCTCGTAGAAGACGATAAAAATGAATTTACAATTTGAAGATGTGGTTTTTGGTGTATTTAATCTTTTATTGATAACTACAATCTCAACTAAATTAAAGTTGAAATAGTACACGATAGTTGATTTACTAATATATATATTTCATCTAATCATTAAAATATAGTGAACTAAATTAAAGTTTAATTTTGAATAATTCCGATTATATTTAAAATTATATACTAAAATCGAAAAAGGAAATAGAGATAAAGGACAAAAGTATGAGAAATTAAAACATGATACTTGAGACATTATGTAATTGTTATACCCCATATCATTATCTATTATATAAATTATTTAACTATATATAGACACCGGAACCATCAAAGAGATTGAAAAGGTATATTTCACAATATTATTTTAATTTAATCATTCAAATAACATAGTATTTAACATTTCTTCTCTATTGTTAATATTTCAATTCAAATATTTTGTTGGTTAATTGTAGGATAATCTTAAGAGTTCTTCAGAGAACTCAAGATTAATTTTATGTGCAAAAATGACAAAAATTCATTGCTGAAATATATTGATTAAATATTAGCAACAAAGATCTTATACATAGACTACTAAAAGAAATCATAAAGAATCAAGGAGTAGAGACTATTTTTTTAAACAAAAGTTTAAGGAAGCTTGAGAAGAACGCAATTTTTAATATTTAATAGACAAAGAAATAGAAAAACTTGAGAATGGGAGGAAAATAACTAGCTTGTTGTGGAACTCAAGATGAGAGAAAAAATTGATATGCATTTTAATATTCATACAATTGCATATAGTATGTGTTAGTTAAGAGCGATTTTTTCGATATGTACATGATATGAAAATAAATGATATCATGCGCTTAAAAATAAAAAACAATAATTCTTAAGTCTTAGTACGAGGTTCAATTAAGAGCTTTGCACGTGTTTTCTTTTATTAATAAAGAGAAAAAATAACACAATCACATTCCTTTTTATTTCTCTATTGATATATTATCAAATCTACATTTGAATGATGTTAATTTATTCACGTAACCTTTTTTTTATTTGAAATATTAGTATTATAAATCAAGAAGATATAAAGTAGATGGATTTGAAATTCTTTTTCTAAAGGCTAAAGATAATCATGGGGCAAAAAATAAGTAAATGTGCTATTGAATTTTCGTGAAATTAAACAAATTAAAGAGTAAAAACCAAAACAAACTATGTCATTGTTAATGCATCAAAATTATTGAAACAAATAAAAGTGTAAAAGTATAATAGAGTTTGAATATTTATCTACATTAAATCTTTTTCCCTTATAATGGGAACATCATAATGTGTGTTCTGTTTTGTCTAAGTTATAAGGTCACGGATCAAATTAATTATATTATAATAGATCATCTTTACCACTGTCACACAATTTTTAAAACTGTACATAAAATAGATATATATATATATATATATTTAAATTAGAGATATATTTGCTTCTTCTAAGGTTTACTCTTTGCACCTACTTACTAATAATTTGTTGAAGTTAATAGTCAAAATTAATAATATTACAACTTTATTTTTTTCAAATTTATTACTATTTATAATAAATTAATTATCTTAAACAAGAGGTTATACGTGCAACGCACGTAATTTCTCTGCTAGTTTTTAATTAAGAATATAAGTTGGGGTTATATGGATCAAATAGTAAATGCATCAATTTTTTTTTATTATTTTTAATGAGGGGATGTAAACAGAAAAATGAGAGCTATAGTTAGAATCACCAATCATAATTTAGGCCAGAGGTGGCAAGTCGGGTTGGTCCGGTAGCCAATATGTTAGTCCAGTCCAAGCCGAAAAGATATTTAGCGTAAAAATGATCGGGTCAAATCGGGCCGAGCCCATCATATTATAGGTTATTTTCACAATTCTTATGGCCCATCCTGAGTCAAAATCGGACCACCACTATTTTGCCAGCTCAGATTAGAACTATTAATGATTTAAACTACTCGTGAGCTAAATTGATATCGGCTTGACGAAAAATTCATTCGAACTTTGATCGTTTGATATACGAGCTCGACAATTACTTCAAGTAGAGCTCTAGTCTGATCGACTCAACTTGAGAGTTCACTAGCCTCACAAACAAGCTTTTGTTTGCAAGCTTCCCAACAAACTTAAAAACATGACACCAATAATATTAAATTTTACAAATTTCTACAATTTCCATACAATTTTCATTTTTTGCCAAATTGCAGATGTGGTACTAACGTGGCAGTATATAGATACAACCACATGAGTCAAGTTTGTGCCTATTCCTTTTGTTTTCACTAAATAAAATGTATATTGATCTAAAAAAATGTCTATTTTATGGCATCGACTCTAAAGAAATAATATAAATTGATTTACCACATACTTTCTAAGGATAGAAGAAATTGAGATAGCTTAAGGCCGTGATTTTCGTAACCTACCCAACATAAATCCAACTAATGGAGTTCGAATAAAGAAATCAACCATGTCATGCTTCAAATGCTCGATCATGACTTGTATAATTCCTCACATTAAAATATACACAAATTAATTTTATTGTGAGGAAAAAAAAATAGGATTTTGCAATTAAGCGAAAAAAATAGTGAGGAAAAAACATGGAGCGGACAAACTCTATTCCAAATCTGTTGAGCATAAAATCAACTACCCTTCCCTTCTTGGGGGGCCAATTCCACCCGACAACTAGAGAACTCCTTAACTTCTCTTGTTTTTCCATTTTACCTTATCACAATATGAATTTGTCGCTTGAAAACGACGATACATACATCTCATTTTATTAGGATACGTGCACGGCAGCATCCATGAACAACATGGCCATAATTTTGGGAGTATTTTCACCATGCTCAACAAAACTAGATACAAGAGTTGCATCACCCCTCGCTAATAATCGAGATCCAAACAACGAGCGAGCAACAGAATACTGCTTTGAATCAAAAACTAGTGAGGTAAAGAGTAGAATAGACTGACAAGGTTGCAATACCCAATCATAAGATCCTGCAGAAACCAGCTCCTGCTGCTGTCGGAATGTCTTTATCTTTCACCAAATTGTTAGGAGAGACTAAAAGAAACAGAATCAATCTTTTTTCTCCTTCATTGAAGATCAAAAGTACAGAGTACAAAAGGAAACATTCTTTTTTGGGTCGCACAGAGCATACAGAAACACAGGATTGAATTAGTCTAATGTTAATAGAGAATAAGAGAGGTCGTAACCTAGAGCAATAAAGATATAATCCTGAAGGTTATACGATAGGTACCATCTCTTTAGAAGTTCCAAGGGTCATCAGACGCCTAATATCTTGGAAATTTAGGCATCATCTGCCTTGAGTCGGATACAAAGTTTCTCATTACCAAGAGCATGATTCATCTCAACCCCGACCCTCAATTATCTACCTCTTCCACTTTCCTGCAATAGACAAAGGTGATATTGACGATAAAAAATTAGAGAGGAGAAGCGTATGAGACGATAGAAAATAGGCAAAGAATCTAACTATTCCTCTTAACATTAAAAAAAGGTTCTTAAGAGAAACATAATGAAGGACTGCAATTGGTGCTATATATAAAATAAAAAGGGAGATAAATATCACTGCAAGAAGATAACATTTAATAAAGGAAATGCCATAGTCCCCAAAACTCGCCAATCTACAACCTTCAAATTATGGGTTGAATAGCAGTCACCACAGATCACTGACAGTATATAGCTTGATCAATTTGTGGTGGGATCTGCTGGATTTCTGTTCCTAATTCTTGTTCAATCCTATACCTGAAAGGTGATAAAATTTGGAAAAGATATTAATTTCTAATAGCAATGAACCATAAATAGTTTCTATAAGAAAAAAAGAGGATGAAGTGCATACAAATTGAAACGGTCCTCATAGGTGATGAGATTCACAGCTAAACCAAGATGTCCGAATCTTCCGGATCGGCCAACCTTCACACGATATTAATAAAAATAGGACAATCAGACAAAACACGAACATGAAAACTAATAAAAAAAAAATTATAAAAGTAGAAAACCTCAGGCATACCCTGTGCAAATATGTTTCTGCATTCTTCGGAAAATCAAAATTGATTACGACATTGACTGCCTGAATATCTATCCCTCTTGTAAACAAATCTGCAATGTAATTTTAAAGGAAAGAATAATCAAAATGATAGTTTAGGACATAAATTCATAAAGAAAAGACGTATGCGATAGTCATAACAAGATGAGACCAAATACCGCACCCCTAGTAGGCCATTTCTATAAATCTACAATATCAAAACAGCATCACTATCCAAGGCTGGAGTTAGGGGGGCAAAAAAAAGTATACGTATGTGCATGTGTGTACACATGAGCATGCACACACACAGAGATTGAAAGACCTGCGCCTGAGCCTTAGAAGAGCAAAGGCAGTTCACCATGCAAGTGACAAAAACAAGATGTTATGGTGGCTTTCTCATTTATTAATCTTCGTACCATTTTCATACAATCAGAATAAAAAAAATTTAGCAATACCAAGTCAATAATTCACAAACATTTCCACCCTGCCCAATGACCCACACAGAAAAAATACAAGGCGAAAAGGGAGAAGAAAAACACCAAGTTCCAGATAGCCCCTTTAAGTATAAGCAAATATCAGCACTTTTTGTTAAATGTTGCAGTCATGAACCACCACGAGAATATACAAGGATAAATATGATTTATCCATCCATGTTAAAATTCACAGAAATAGAATGTTTAAACATTATGTCAATTAGTCACACAGAACATACCAGTGCAGACAAGATTCCTACAGGCACCATTACGGAAATCATGAAATACTCTGTTGCGGTGATCCTGAAGCATCTTAGCATGTATATAGAAGCATGAGTAGCCAAGTTCTGTGATTTTCTTAGCAAGAAGTTCCACCCGATTCACAGAATTGCAGAAAATAATTGACTGGTTTATTTGAAGCTGAGCCAAAGAGAACAGATATCTCAAAACAAAATATTCTCCAAAGATGGTAAAGTAATTCCCAGACAGAAATAGAACAGCCAAATAGTTGATTCTAATTAATGAACCTTCGAAAAAAGGGTGTTGAGGCAGTGAACTTTCTGTCTTTCTTCGACAAAAGCATAAAACTGGGTTATACCCTTGAGGGTAAGCTCATCCATAAGGTTGATGATATAGGGTTTTCGCAGGTATCGATCTTTGAAATCTTTTACTGTAACAGGAAATGTAGCAGAGAACATAAGAATCTGGCGATTTCCAGGCATAAAGCGAATTAACTGCTCGATAGAAGGTTGGAACTCTGGCGACAGAAGCTTATCAGCCTGAAAGTGATACATAGAATAAGTGTCTCAGAAATTTAGCATTCAACTTCTCATTGTTCTGAAAACTTAAATCAGGCATAAAAATAGAAAATCCAGAAGCCTACAAGCAAATGGTTCTGTCATGGTTATGTAGAAAGAAAATACAAGCAACCAACAAAGTCAGATAAAAAGTACCACACCACTAATGGATAGTTTATTCTGATGTAACTGTTATTCAAGTCTCAGCAACCTTACCCAAAAGTTTAACACGTCACAAATGCTCAATATGGCATTTGCATGGGCTGACAGCCACAGAACCAATCTTCAATTCCATAAGTTGAAAGAATGGAGTGGTAAAAGAAGACAAGTCATAACAAACAATTATGCAGAATCAAAGGAATTCTTAGACATCCTAAACTCTCTCTAACAACAATCAAGAGAAGATTTATTTACTTACCTCATCCATTATAAGCATGCTACACTCATTCAGAACACAAACATTCTTGTTAGCAAGATCAAGGATTCTTCCTGGTGTTCCAACAAGTAAATGCACCGGTTGATAAAGGCGCATTATGTCATCTTTTAAGCTAGTTCCACCAGTAGTGGCCATGACTTGAATTTGTAAGTGCTTCCCAAGTTCTTTACAGACTTGTGATGTTTGAAGAGCTAATTCTCTTGTCGGGACAAGAATAACAACTGCAAAATGAATGTATAAGACACCAAGACTAGAATCAACTACTTAAATAGAGAAATCAAAATTAGTATTTACAAACTAATAAAATAACCAAAATTACCATTATATAGTTAATTAAATTAAGCAGGATTAGCACTAACTAGTTAAATATTTAAACTAATTATAAAAACAACTAGAGATGCTAAGGAACTTGACAATACGTGTATTTGTCTAAGTAACAGTTGCAATTTTCTAAAAATATATATGGACAGCATTAAAATCAAAGGAATGTATCCACAAGCTTCTGCCGAAAGAACTGTATAATTCACCCCATGAATGACCGATCAACTAGTCAACTACTATCATGGACCAAGACTGTAGTCAACATGGTAAAATGTCAAAACGGAATTGCCTCCTAAGACAATGATAAATATCAATATTTTTCTTGACATTTAAAATTCCATTAAGTAGCAAATTAAATTCAACTCCTATTTCTTCAAAGAATGTTCAGAGATTCTAAAAATTGCAGGAAGCTTCAAAATGGGTAATTTAAACCTTGAATTGCATTTTTATCGAGATCAATCTTCTCCAAGGCGGGAATGCAAAAGGCAGCAGTTTTTCCAGTTCCATTTTTTGCCCTTGCCAAAATATCACTTCCAGTGAGAGCAATTGGAATACTCTCTTCCTGGATCGGAGATGGGCTCTCAAAACCCTTCTCATATATTCCCATAAGCAGCTCCCGCTTTAAAAAGTAGTCTTCAAATTCATTTCCTTTGGTAGCTGTAACATCCTGAAAGACAAAATCATAAAGAAGTCAGGCCAACAGTTTCTCCAGAGATGATGGCATAACTGAATAAAATGAAATATAGGATCACAAGAATTCAACGTCCAATAAGGCCATAAGCAGAAGTGCTAAAAGAGAACGCCAGAAGACTTTCTAGGGGATCGAGACATGGTTAATGAGCCTAATTATAATGATGTCCACAATAAATTCACACACATTGAACCAAATAACACAGATAAACCAGTCAAGGATTCAGGTCAACAGAGGACGTCAATGAACTCATCTTATTCAGCTTCCAACGCTACTAAGATCTTTAACGAACTCGTCACTTAGCTTGAGTGAATAAAATCCATTACAAACATTTATAATCAGCTTACAAATTTTAAAAAATATATCACAATACAATTATACAATAGACTACATTCAAGTCTACAGTTTATCAGATAACTTTTCACCATTCATGATCGGTGCTAATAGAAGTTTCTTAACGTCCTACTAGAGAAGGAAAGGGGAGGGCTTCTTCCATAGTGAAGATAAAAGGGAAAGTCCAATAGTTATTAGGGCTTCTCATGTTACAAGACATGAAAGATAATTCAGGATAAGCAAAATGCCTATATCATGTTACTAATTTTGTTATAAGAACATCATGCTAAAAATTCAGTCAACTAACAAGATACTTGCTTTTACATGTATCATGATCAGTTCACACAGACGTATAGTTTCTAGATATTAATTGTAAAACCACAATGCAGAAATAGAGCTTGTACAAGGGGCACAAACTAAGACATACACAAGGGGCATTTTGCAGGGCAGACTTGATCAAATCCTATCACATGATTATGGTTTAATAATGTAATTTATAATTAGCCAATCCATTTCAATCAAGATGTAGTTAGTCAACGCACATCATAAATTTACTTTTTGCTCAATCAGACCTTTTTCCATTATGACATATCAGAAACATCCTTATGCAAAATAATTAATTTCCTGGCATTGATAATCCAATGGTTGCATTAACCAGCATAACTAGAGATTTTTTAATGGACAAAACAACCATCTACTTTCAGCAATAAACTAAAATAGAACAGCTTAAATCAATTTTTGCTGTGCAACAAATGCAAAAATCATTAACTATGAAAAATATTACCTCAGTTCTGAAACGATTGTCCCGTGGAGGTAACTTTAAGTGTGCCTTCCAATCTTGTGAACTGGACGAGATAAATAATTAAGTGCCATTTATGCATTAATAATAGTATATATGTGTACAGAGGAAATAAAGTGGCAGACAAAGAGTGCTCTAAGTTCAGCCGAAAAAAAGACAACAGTGATAAAAAGGATAAGCAAACAACAGTACTACCACACAAACACCTGTGCAGAGTTAAAAGATAACAAGATTGTCCCTACAGTCCTTAAAATTAGGGTGAGACCATTCTATCAACAAGCTACATACTTTCTACAGCTCGGCCATGTAATTCTAATTTAAAATGACTCTTTTCAGCAGCACTCAGTTCTACAAAACACAGCAACTACCTGCTTCATGTCCCCCAGAAAAATGCAAATTGCAGATTAATCAAGTATAAAAAAATCTTGCAATTACAATGGTCACTACATTTCTGAGGCCGAAGTCGGGTTCTAAATTATTTGCTCTAAGTCGACACTGGAACACCTGGATTCCCAAAAGTACGATAACAGAGCTAGCTCATCAGTCCTTTACCCCTAGTTTCAATGCTTGAACTCCATTATCACAGAGGCACTAATGACTACACTAACTCCCTAAAACTAAAAGACCAAACACGCACACGCACAGATATTCTTAAATTCACTCATTCAGTTAAAAAAATTTAAGAGCAGAAAGAGATGTAAAGACAAATTACTGAAACCGAAGAAATATAAATCAGTATTTCACCAGAATAAGGAAAATGTGGGGGGGGGGGGGATAAATCGATTAGAAAATGGATATTTAACCAATTCGAAACCTACGGAAAATGTGCAAAGAATTGATAATTACCTAGAATCAATGGCTTCTGACTGTACGGTCTTTTCAACCTCGTCGACTGCGGAATCGGCGGAAGGCAACTGATTTCTCCGCAGCCATTGCTGCTGCTGATGGTTCTGAAACAATTGTTGATTCTGATTAGTAGGCGCTGGACTTCTTTGCACATACTGGTGCGTAGGGTTTCTAGGCTGAAAACTAGGGTTTGGCCCGGCATTCGGGTTCATTCCGCCTCCTCCGCCTCTGCCGCCGCCCATCCCCGGCGGTGGGTATCTCGCTCGCGAACTCATCAAAAATAGCTACTAATTACTATATCAAACTTTACAACACGGGGGAATTGCCCTTTCCTGTGCGTAAATTCGTATCAAGATACACAACAGTAAAAAATCTGGAGACGAAGATTAACTTAAACCTACATAAATTGTTTCAGCAACAATATTTGGGCGAGAAAGAAGAAAAATAGTGATATCTCGTAATTGAGGAGGAGGAATGGTTGTAGAGATTTTCTTAACGAAAGCGAACGTTGAAAATAGAAATTGATAGTCTACGAAGATCCGACCGTTCTAGGGCGTCCGAGACAATATGCGTAAGTATATATTTACATACATCGATAATTTATACTCTAATTCATTTCACATGATAAATCATTTTTTTAATCATTTCATCTATTCATATTTTTTTATTTACACATGCCTCAAATAATTCAATTTATTTAGTACCCTTTACTAACCGTCAACTTCAACACATGCATACATGATACCCTTGGCAAAATTTTTTTTACTTCATAATTAATCTTTTAGGGGGAAAATAAAATTTTTCACTACAAGTAGGGAAAATTATTATCATGAGGTATTTGATGTGATACTCTTTAGAGTGAAAAGAAGGAATAAGAAATGGTGAAATTCTAATTTATAGAAAATGAAGGATAAGAAATAAAATATTTAAAGGGAGGAAAAAAAATTCTCTCATTTTCCTCTACCATTAAAGTAAATGCACACTTATAGTTTGATTTCTACATAATCGTTAATGCTGTAAACTGAATTTTTAGAGCTTCTAATGATTCTATAGCATAATAACGTCCATTTGTACATAAAATAGATTATTTTAACATGTAAATTTTAATGAGTGAATTTTATAAAGTGTTATTTAATAATTTTTATTATATTTTTTGAATGAATATTTTAAATTTTCTAAAATTTTACATATAATAATTAATAATAAAATAAAGAATAGTAAAAATATTTAATTGTGAAGAGCACTCTCATTCGGTAACTAATATTTACATTTTATTTCAATTTTTTGTGTGTGTTTCACTATATAACTATTAATAGATTGTTATTGAATAAAAGAAGTTAATACAATTTTTCCAAAGTATCCTAAATATATAAATAAGCTCATAGAATTTTATAGTTAGTTAATAATTGTTATTGGATCAAATGTGTATTCGAAAAATCTTAATAATTGATTTGAGTAATCCTTACGTTTAAATATGTAGTGTTTGACCTTATTTTGTAACGTGTTTGAAAAGAAAATGAATAATATAAAACTTAAATATTGTTCGACATTGTATTCCACGCTAACAAATCCATAGAATTTTCGCTTCGAATTTCCGGCAATCGTCGCCACCTTCGCAACCCTTTCTTTTATTGTCAGATGGTCCGTATACAAAAAGGCTGGCCCTAATCCTTACACCAATAATATCAATCACAAAAATTTAACATTGTAAAATGTTGGAAGGAATGTCAAAGTAATCATTCTAACACAAGAAAATGTTTTTATAGCCACTCTTGTACAAAAATATTTTTCTAGTACTTTTCATACTATGGTGTGATGTCGCGAAAAAAAGTACCGATGCGATCATGTGTAGTATCGCGCCTTTGCGTTTCGCACTAACATCGTTAACATGAACTTACAGACAAATTTTTGGGGAATATATCAAATCAGCCGAAAAACAAAAATAAAATGGCACAACAAGATAACATGTTGAAAGATTACCTTTTAATAACTCGATTAGTGATGAATGTACAATCAATGTAGCAGATTCAAACTTTTCGCATAGAAGTTCAAAAATGAAAGAAACAAAGATGAAGGTCAAATGAAAGTGATGAATTTGTGTGGGAAGTGATAAATTTGTGTATAATAAATCAGAAATATGATATATATATATATATATATATTATTTGGAGCAATTATTTTGTAAAACGCTAAAATAGAAAGAAAAAAAGATTAAAAAAACTAACTACAAGAGCATATTCGAAAGTTCACCACATAAATTGCTATATTAATAGTAATTTTTTAAAATTGTTGCTAAAATCAATCTTTTACTAAGCAAAACTGCAATTACTGTATATATATTTTTTTTGCCTCTTTCAAGTACACTTGATCATTAGCTATAAATGTTTCATGCATCTTTATCCATGAATCAATACATTTGTAATTTAATTACATATATCATAAAAAAATCGTAATTTTATTTCAATTTATATATTTGGTAACTATCATAATAAAAAAAAAGAGAAGATATAAGATTATAGCACTTTTGGGGGAAAAAACATTAATAATAGAACTAATTTTTAAAAAGATAAATAATAGCACTTTTTGACATTTTGCCTTAATTCTGTTATTTCAATCTATTTTCATCTTTTTATTTGTTTATACGTGTCTTCTTCATTTTTTTCATACATGTCGACCATATTTCCTCCACCGCCTTGGATTTTAAAGTCGTAGTCACCGACTCACATGGCCTAATTGCCATCGTCGTCTCCCTTTCGGCGACTTACTTTCTTATGTGTGAAATCACATATTAAAATCTATGAATGCACATATTAGAATTCGTGAATTCACAAATTAAGGGGGGTGTATTCCATCAAGACTCTGTGGGATTTTTTAGGAGTTTGAAAGTCTGGGTGTATTCAATCCAGACTTTTCAAACTCCTTAAAAATCTGGTGGTATTCAATCACAACTTTCTGAACTCCATAAAAATTTGGTGGTATTCAAAACTCCACTGACTTTTTAAAGTTGTTGACTCTGGTGGAATTTATCTTGATTTCAAGCATTTTTTGTACTGAACGAAATCCGACATTCAACCACGAGAATTTGAGATTTCATGACCTCCAGCGCCGGAGCCTTCCCAGAAATGGCTGAGCTATATTCGGCCCTCGGCTGGAACCCAGCCCCGGCTGGAATTTGAAATGTAACTCTCCAGACTTCACGTATTATCATTCTTTTCCTTCATCCCGTCGTGGCCCAGCGACGGCGGCGAGCCAGCGCTGGCTGGCATTTAGTTCCGTGACCGCTGGGGTCCAGCCGGAGCTGGACACCATCGACTTCAACTCCAACAAAGTCGTCCAAATTCCACGCGAACTCCATCAGAAATTCCTCAAGACTCCACGCGGAGTCAATCAACTTCAAAACTCCACAGACTTCCCAAACTCTTTAAAACTCCCACAAAGTCTTGATTGAATACACCCCCCTAAAACTTGTGAATTCACAAATTAGAATTTGTGAATTTGTCAATTCTCGAATTAATATTTTAAATTTGAAGAAGATGTAGCGTGAAATTACAAATTTAAATTTGTGAATCACAAATTAAAATTTGAGAATTCACAAATTTTAATTCGTGAATTCTTAAATTCTAATTCATGAATTCACGCATAATGATGGAGAGATGGTGGGATGGAGGGGTACATATGTCCAAAAGTATTATTATTTGTATTTTTTTTTTAAAGTAGCATAAACATCCCTAACGCGAAAACCCATATCGCAATTACAACCCTAAGGAAAGGGGTGGGGCTGCCAAGTGCCAGCACCTCAACGTATAAAAAGTCGGGCAAATTCCCTCTCCATTCTAACAGCGTTAAATTTTTTTTTCTTTTTTTTCATTTTTTCTGGGACCATCCAACCTCGACAGTGATCTTGACGGCGATGATCCCACCATTCTCAGTTCCATCATCCTAAGAAAAGAAGAAGAAAAAATTAATTTTAATTACCCGCCCCATTTTTTCTTTATTGTATTGTAATTTAATTTTTTTCCAAAGAAAAGAAGAAAAATATATTTTGGATGTATAATTGGAGAATTTTTACAGATTTACTTAATTAGGTAATTATGTTATTTTGTAGTTGTAAGTAGAGTCTGTGTCGATTACTCGCTTCTGTCGGCGGTTGTGGAGGCGGTGCCGCGCCCCTCCACCTTGTCCCGCGCTTGGGCCTTCTTTTTCCTTGACCAAGTCTCTCTCTCTCTTGAAAATTAATCTATTGAATGTAGATTGTGTTTAATCTAAACCCTCAGTAAAATTAAAAAGAAATTGAATTATATGATATATATACGCACGCAGCTGCTGACGTAGGTGTACCGACGGAGGTGGTGTACCTGGCGTACACGGGGTGCGCGTTGGAGACGTGAAGCGCGAGTTGCGTTGCGTGTTGGGTTATGGAGCCTGATAAGCCCAATCATAATAAAAGTCTTTGGGCCTGGTGGAATCCTAATCAGATTGAGATTAGGATTAGTTAGGGTTTTTCCTTGTTATAAATAGTCTCTCTCATTGTAATGGTAAGGTGTGCAGAGATCCAAGATCAGGATAAATAAGAGTGGATCGGGATGACACCCATGCTAGATCTAGATCGGTAGCATCATTGTGTATTAAATCAGGGTAGATCAGGATAGCACGACGGTGTGCTAGATCGGAGTAGATCAGATAGCATGTTTAAAGATACAACCTCATCTGAAATTCTCTAGTGAAGAATACCTGGCTTGGCATAGCCCCCAGACGTAGTCACATCGTGACGAACTGGGTGAACAATGATCATGTGTTTTTTCTATTGCTTTCTTGATTTATTTGTGCATGTTTATTTCCTAATAATTATTGGGTTGTAGAGCCTGATAAGCCCAATCATAATAAGAGTTTTTGGGCCTAGTGGAATCCTAATCAGATTAGGATTATGATTAGTTAGGATTTTTCCTTGTTATAAATAGCCCCTCTCATTGTAATGGTAAGGTGTGCAGAGATCCAAGATCAGTATAGGTTAGAGTGGATCGGGATGGCACCCATGCTAGATCTAGATCAGTAGCATCACTTTGTGTTAGATCAGGGTAGATCAGGATAGCACGATAGTGTGCTAGATCGGAGTAGATCAGATAGCATGTTTGTAGATACAACCTCATCTGAAATTCTCTAGTGAAGAATACCTGGCTTGACATCGCCTCCAGACATAGATACACATCGTATCGAACTGGGTAAACAATTCTTGTCTTTTTCTATTGCTTTCGTGATTACGTGTTTATTTCCTAACAACTGGTATCAGAGCTCCAGGTTTAGTGGGAGCAATCACGATGAGCGGCGGATGAAAAGACACAGATCGAGAAATTCGATGGAGCAGATTATGGGATTCTGGAAGATGCTGATAGAAGATTAACTTTATGGCAAAGATCTGCATCGGTCCCATGGCACCAAACTAGAAAAGATAAAGGAGGATGACTGGAAGTTGTTGGACAGGAAGACGATGAGCGTGGTACGTATATCGTTGTCCAAAAACGTCAATCTCCACACAGTAAAAGCCAGACGCCAGGAGATGCTAGAGACACCCAAGTTATTAAATTCGATATTTCTAATTTGGGTGGGAGCAATGAAGTTCAGGAGAAATTGAAGCTTTGTATAGATTCGATTTGCCTTGGAACTTGAGATGATGGTTTGGTGTTGCCGAGCAGCTGAAGGTAGAAGATTGAAGATTGAAGATTATAGGTTGAAGATTACATATGAGATCAGTCTCCAGGTGGGAGATTGTTGGGTTATGGAGCCTGATAAGCCCAATCATAATAAGAGTCTTTGGGCCTAGTGGAATCCTAATCAGATTAGGATTATGATTAGTTAGGATTTTTCCTTGTTATAAATAGCCCCTCTCATTGTAATGGTAAGATGTGCAGAGATCCAAGATCAGGATAGGTCAGAATGGATCGGGATGGCACCCATGCTAGATCTAGATCAGTAGCATCACTGTGTGTTAGATCAGGATAGCACGACAGTGTGCTAGATCGGAGTAGATCAGATAGCATGTTTGTAGATACAACCTCATCTGAAATTCTCTAGTGAAGAATACCTGGATTGACATCGCCTCCAGACGTAGATACACATCGTATCGAACTGGGTAAATAATTCTTGTGTTTTTCTATTGCTTTCGTGATTACGTGTTTATTTCCTAACATTGCGTACGGCGGTTTCTGCCAGAAGGCGACGACTTCCACCGTCCTCACATTCATCGTGAGCATTTGCTACGCCGCCCTCTCACTCCTCTCATTAGGGGTGAATAAACGGAAAACGGGTTTTCAGGTAACCCGTACCCTACCCGTACCCGGCCGGGTAACGGGTACCCAATACCCGTAATTTCCGGGTACGGGTAGGGTACGAGTATTAGTTTTTTCAAAATTCTGGGTACCGGGTATACCCGTTAGGGTATCGGGTACCCGGTCAATACCCGGTCAAAAAATAATTATATTATTAAAAAAAAAATTTATACAATTATACTCCATTCCATTCACTCCCCAGCCACGCCACCCTCCGTCCCTCCTACTGTCCTACAGTTTCAAACTTTCAATTCAACTTTCAAACTTTTCAATTTTCATCCATCTTCTCTCCCGTCCGCCTCCTCGATCCACGACGGCCGACGCTGTCACACGCCCGCCACCGGCCACCGCTCGTCCCGTCGTGGTATCGCCCATAGCAGCACTCCTCATCCCTGTCGTGGTGTCGCCGTCGCCGCCGCAACGCTTCTCCAGCTTCGCCGCCTCTCCCTCAAATCGCTTTCCTGCTGCTGCAAGGTGGGAACTTTTATTCTTTCTCTAGTTTTTTTGTGGCCCAAAATCTCGCCAGCTAGGTCAGATTGGAGCGAGAATGGTCGAGAACATATTACCCAACTTAGGGGCTTTGATTGTTATTACTTTTGCAGGAGCAAATATTACGAATTTACGACACCCTTCTTTGGATTATATAGTAATAGTTTTATGCTGGATTGTAGTAATAGTTTCATGCTGGATTATAACTATGTGCAGTTACTGTGTGTTGCTCAATCTGGCAATTTTGTTCTTAGGATTGAAATATAGTTGTATGCCAAATTATTGATTGTAAGTTAGATCAAATGAAGCTCGTATGTTATGTTCTGGAAATGCTGGTGCTACGTTGAAGTTTATGCCTCTGGATGTTAGAAGAAAGCTCCAAAGTACAATTTAACATTAACAATTGTGGCAACATGTTGAATACTAGCATTTGGGATTTTTGATTTTTGCCAAAAGCTTAGATTTAGCTTATTCTTTTATTGGTCTTCAAGTTGCTCTATCAGCTGATATTCACTTGCTCTCGTTATATAATTTAATAATTATACTGTTAAGCTTGCTTGGAGCAAAATGAGTCATAGACTCATAGTAATGCAAAATACTGGTTTTTTTTTTAACGGGTAGACCGGGTATCCGTTACCTGGGTCGGGTATACCCCGCCGGGTATTGGATACCCGGTTTGCTAAAACGAGACGGGTACGGGTATTCAATTTTAGCTTATGCGGGTACAGGTACCCGGAAAAAACGGGTAGGGTATCCATGGATACCCGTTTATGCACCCCTACCTCTCATCTTACAAGCTCTTCACCAAGTATGATCCACTACTCGTCTCCGCTACTGCCAAAGGAATATCAATTCAGACTGCAACCTTCAATCTCTAATTTTTCTTATTGAACTCAAATTCCAAAAGAAATGGACAAAAAAGAAAAAAAAATGTTTTAACGCCGTTAGAATGGAGGGGGAATTTGCCCCGACTTTTTATATGTTAGGGTGCTGGCAGCCCCACCTTTTTACTTAGGGTTGTAATTGCTATATGGATTGTTTATGCTACTTTTCACTTCTTAAAAACATATACTATTATTAGGATTTTTAACGTTAAAAGTGTTATTATACCATTTCTCCCATAAAAAAAATATATTCTGATAATTTCTTAGAAAAAATATATTTAATTATTAGATACATTGATACTTTATTTTAGCGTGACATTTGGTGGGAAAAGTTGGAGACCGAAAAGAATCTTTTATGCTAAAAATTACACCAGACTAAAATGGTGAGTCTGTGATAACCAACCTAATTACTTCACCATCATCAAGACTACTGCATCCATCAAACCTTCAAATGGAGGAGTTCGGCAATGAAACGCGGGAGCCTCACGACTGCGTAGTCAATCTGGTTAGTTAAACTCTATTTTTCATGAAATTATTACGTACTTGGTGAAAAAGTTGATAATTTAGTATTTTGATCCGATGATTGCTTCGATTGTAGAGGCGGAATCCGGTGAGGCGTAAGGAGAAGGTGGTGATAGGCTGCGGAGCTGGTTTCGCCGGCGACCGGCCGGCTGCAGCGCTGAAATTGCTTCAAAGAGTGAAAGAATTGGAGTATTTGGTGCTCGAATGCTTAGCGGAACGCACGCTGGCGGAGCGATACAGAGATGCAAAGTCCGGTGGCTCGGGTTACGATCCTCGACGTATGTCTTGTTTGGAACTGAATGTAGTTGAGTGTTCATTTGTGCTTATTCATGTTTCTGTAATTTACTGGTTTATTTGGTTGTTTGAGGAGCTGACGGGGAAATTCTATCGACAGAGGATGGTGTTTCTTCCAGTTGTAGATTGTGTTCTCAACTTTCTTAGCATCGTTTATGTGATTTTATTTGTATGATGAAGAAAAGATGAGTGTACCGAAAAAAGTTGTACTGCTCAAGTTATGACAAACTGAAGAAAAATTAGGACTAATTCTATGATTAGTTAATTATGTTTTTTTTTTGTGGTTGATTTTTTTTTCTCCCTCGAAATGGACTCGATTCGTGAGTCGATAATCAGTATTTTCCTTGAGATGTTTGCGTGTGATTATTTCACAAAGAATGCAGTAAAGGAGACACACGTTGCCTTTAATATGTTGAAGTGTTTTGCTTTGGATGGTAATATGCCTACATATTCATATAGCGGTGTAGTCACTTTCTTTTGTTTTCGTATCCAAATATCAAATAATTTTATGGTTCAAAAGTACATCCCAACTCGGGTTGTGTTTCGCGTTCTGGTGCATTTCAAATTTGTACCAAGTTTGTAATGAATATTACGGTGTATGTGCTGAAAGTTATCAAAAATTTGCAGTTTCAGAGTGGATGCAGTTGCTTTTACCTCTGGCTGTGGAGAGAGGTGTTTGCATTATTACCAATATGGGTGCTAGTGAGTATTAAGCGGTTTATCTATCGTTTCTCGTTATAGTTAAATACTCTACCATTTTGTCCACATATTATGTGGTTCTTCAATATCTAGACTTTGAACCTGTCTTGGTTAACACTAATATTATTCATGTGTTTGTAACTCGTGAAAAGAGTCTCCACATGGTGCTCGAGAAGAGGTTTTACGAATTGCAAGCAAGCTGGGGATTAGCATAAGAGTTGGCCTGGCTTATCAAACATCTGTTTCAGAAAAAGGTAATATTTCTGATCAGAAGAAGATTATAAGTGGATCCTCTGTTATCATAAAGTGGATTATATGATCGACATTTACTTCGGGACATTCTCAGGAGCAGATAATCAACTGAAGCTTGTTGATGGTGTAAGATTCGGCAATCCTTACTTTCTCCATGCCTAGCAACTTCATAGATGTAATATTTTGAGTTTATAACTTGCTTTAAACACATTTTCAAACCTGTAAGCTTGTTCTGGTTCGAAGTAAAGATGAGCATTTTGGCTTGGAGCAGTCAATATCTGCCTAGAAGCTCCTTTAGCATCTCTAAATATAAATTGGCATCAATATGTGCAGGATGTTAGCGTTTATCTAGGAGCAGCTCCGATTGTGGAATGTCTGGAGAGGTACACGCCTGATGTTCTAATAACTTCACGGGTTGCCGATGCTTCTTTATTCCTAGGTCCAATGGTATGCATTTCTATTGCCATTTTATTATATGAGTTGCTACGTCAGCATCTTTTGAGATATTAATCATGTATTGCCCCCCCCCCCCTTTTGCCTATTATTTTCTCTTTGGTTCTGGAGGAAGATGTGTTCCTCTGTGGCAGCCCTTCTCACCTTGACTTCTAAGTGGCGCACTTTGTCTTGCCACCACCTGATGATTAGCTTCTGGTGTACAGGTATTTGAATTAGGATGGAACTGGGATGAGTTCTGGCTTCTTGCACAGGGTTCTCTGGCAGGTCACCTTCTGGAATGTGGTTGTCAAGTCACAGGGGGGTATTATATGCATCCAGGTGATAATATACTTCCGCTTCATATAGTTTAAAACTCATGCATGTAATTATAACTGACTTGTATGACCTTTCAATAACTATTGAAGACAGATTTTGGGTATAATATCTTGTAGGTGATAAACACCGGAACATGTCTTTTGAAGATCTCCTTGAAATATCCCTTCCGTTTGCAGAAATTACTTTTGATGGCACAGTAAGTATAGCTAAGGCAGACGGCACTAGAGGGGTTCTCAATTTTAGCACTTGTGCCGAACAACTTCTTTATGAAGTTGGGGATCCTAGTTCATACATAACCCCTGATGTGGTACGTTGGTTTGTTATGCTTTTGCTACATTTTCTGTGATACCAGGAAAAAGGGTAAAAACGACATTAAATGCTTCAGATGTTGACTATAAACAGATTGTAGATTTTCAAGATGTTACATTTCAATCATTGTCAGACAGCAAGGTTCTCTGCTCTGGAGCCAAGCCTTCCACTGAATCTTTACCTGAAAAACTCTTACTGCTAAAATCAAAGGTATCCTACTGGCTACTGCTTCCTACCACCAAGATCGATGGATGGAATAGCTGGAAAAAAAAGACATAATCTAGGCTATCTTATGTTTAAGATAAAATGCATCTTTCTGTGTTCTTTCCTGTTAGACCATCCCTATGTCCAACTAAAGTTAAGTGACCGTTTTGATTTTCTTGTTCGCAGGACATTGGATGGAAAGGCTGGGGAGAAATATCTTATGGCGGTTATGGATCCATACAACGAGCTAAAGCTGCTGAGTTTTTGGTACTGTTGCACACAATTCTGAGAACTAGTGGTGTAATTATACATTTGATTTTTTCCTCTTCCACAGCACACTTGAGCTTTGTGCAATGCACATATTCATGATTGTTTATGCAATGGAATTTCCTCTCTAATTTGGTTTAGTATTTTAGTGGCAATCATCAGTAGCATATGAATAGACAAGCTTCACTTTAACTTATTATGTGGTTCTCTGGCATCAGGTAAGGGCATGGATGGAAGAATTATATCCTGGTATAAGCATCAATATAGTTTCCTACATAATTGGTCAGGATAGCCTTAAAGCCAATTGCACTGTGGATATATTGTCAAAGACTTGTGAAGATATTAGATTACGAATGGATGGCTTGTTTGAGAAAGAAGAGCATGCAATCCAGTTCACAAAAGAATTTATAGCTTTATACACCAATGGCCCTGCTGGTGGTGGCGGCATCAGGTATTTCCTCTCTGTTTACTTTTTCTGAAGTCATCAGGTTCCTTTACTCTCTCTTTTATCTTATATTGGTCAAAGATTAATAGCTTCACCTCAAAATGGTTCTCCAGCATGTGTTATTTTTGTAAGTATGAAATTGTTAAGTGGCTTAAAAGGTTCTGAAATATTTTACTGGTGAATCTAATAATTGAACTTTGATAAAGCGCCTTGAGTTTTTGAAGTCTAAATGGAGGTTTTAGGTATCAGGATATATAGTCTTATATTCTATTGGTTCTGTTTGCTTTTTTGTACATACACGGAGTATTTTACAGAAGCTAGTATCTAAAAGTCATTTGGGAGAGTTTGAATATGTATTCAAATAATTCCTATTCTTTTGTTTCAGTTGATATTAAACAATTCCAATAGCTGGAGGCTTAACAACAAGCCTTCTAGCTTAGTGGTATGGTAAGGGTTCGATCCCCAATACCCCCTCCGACAACTTATAAAAAAGAAAAAGATGGAGGCTTGGAGCTCTCGACTTGCTATAAATGAGATACTTTATCATCTACGTTTAACTATTTAGCTGTTGCGTATCTGATGATCTATTTTACAGAAAATTATGATTTTTGTGCACACACACACACACTCGTGTACACATACATATGCATGGTGTTTTGTTTTTCTTAACTTCTCACTTAATGCAGCACTGGAAGCAAGAAAGAGAATTTTCTGGAAAAAGAATTGGTACCCTCTCTCTCTCTCTCTCTCTCTCTCTTATGTATATCTGTGTGCGTATTTGTGCTTTTGCATGCACTTCTTTGGGCTATTATGTTGGTTTGGTTTTTCTTTGACGGGTCTGGATTTTGTAGTCATCTATATTGGTATTTTAATTCAAGTTATTAACTAACTGTTTGTATTTTGTTTTTTCTTCTTTCTTAGAACTGATTGTTATGTTTTTCTTATCAAGTCTCTCGAAATGGACGTTTCGTACAGAAAGTATTGAATGCATTAGAATGTTGTCAGCATTCGCAAACTGTAAGATACGCTCAAAGGCTACATTTGTTATTTGAAATGGACGTTTGTGAATTTCTTGGGGAATTACGAGTGTTTTCTAAGTAATCACTTGACCAAATGGACACATAACTGCTATAGTTTTGTCATACAGGTGGGACGTGAGTACGTTCATTGGCAAATTTCTGTAGCCCGAAACAATGTAGTTAGCTCAACTGACCACAATCCCAGGCATGCCATTGCAGAGCAGAAGCTCGCTCAGCATGAACCAAACATGCCATCAGTCCCGACAGAAACTATACCCAATTTGAGCAAAGAATCAAGAAGTGAGCTCTGTGCTGCTCCGAGTGGCCAAAAGATCCCTCTCTACGAAGTAGCTCACAGCAGGGTCGGGGACAAAGGCAACGACCTCAACTTCTCCCTGATTCCACATTATCCCCCCGATATCCAGAGGCTTAAGATGATTGTAAATCCAAAGTGGGTGAAGGAAGTTCTTTCACCCCTCTTAAATCCCTCATCCTTTCCTGATCCAGATGACATAGAAAGAAGAGACAAGTGGGTTGACGAGCATGTTAAGGTCGAGATCTACGAGGCTAGAGGGATTCAGTCGTTGAACGTTGTTGTCCGGAACATTCTGGATGGAGGAGTGAACTGCTCGAGAAGAATCGACAGACATGGGAAGACAATATCGGATATCGTATTATGTCAGCAAGTTGTACTGCCACCGTGATATTGATTACAGGTGGTAATGGTGACTTGTACCCTTGCAATCATCTTTCTGTTGTTTGTATGTATGGTCGTCCTTGCATTCTCATCAGACTCTTGTTTGTGTAATGTGACAGCAATTAATTACGTGACGTTTTTCATTTCGTGGCGTCTAAATATCCACATCATACATATGAGAGGTTGAGTTAGCATCCGATCGCCGGAATGTAAAACACAAGCCATTTTTTAACAATTTCTCAAAGTTGAGGTATTTTTCCAAATAAATTTAAGTTGAGGCCATAAATCGAAAAATGTTCAAAATTGAGGTATTTTTTTCAAATAAATTTAAGTTGAGGCCATAATAAAAAAAATGCTCAAAATTGGGATATTTTTTTGAATAAATTTAAGTTGCGGTCATAAATCGAAAAGAGTTCAAATTTGGGGCCACAAACTATTAATTAGCCTTTGTTTTATCCTTAAGTAAGTTTGGGAACTTGATCTTAAGGCTAAGCCTTCCTTCCGGAAAGGGGAAACCAATTCATAACTCCGGGAGGCTTGATTGGCGATTGCCTGATCAAAATAATTGTCACCATATTTTTATTTTTAAAATTTTTTAATTGATTGATTTTTTAATTAATTCTAATTGAGATTTAATAAATTCTAATTTAGGATTAATAAATTTTAATGAGTACTAATAAATCATAATTAGGAATTAATAAACTTTAATTATGATTAATGAACTTTAATTGATATTAATAAATCATAATTGATGATTAATAAACTCTAATTATCCCTAAATGATTCACTAATTTCCGATAATCCACTTAATTACTCTATAAATCCCTTTAATTACCCCTAATTGCAACCTAACCTAATGTAGTGTTGATTGTATCGAGTTTTTGCCTTGATAATGTCATGCTCGGCACTGGATCTGATATGGAATACACTAGTACGTAGCCCGTCAGAATTCGACGGGAAATAATTTTATGTTTTAATTTATATGTAAATATTTTAAAAATAATTTTATATCTTATTTAAAAGTTGTGATATTGTTCGCGTTAATTATTAATCAAACTTAGAAAATTAATTTATTTTCCGTATCTAAATTTATAATTAGGGAATGATAATGGATCGAGTATACTCAATCATTCTAAATCTAAATTTGTTAAGAATTTTTCTACATGTTCGTCCTAATCTCGGTTAAAATAGTGACTTTACTGTACATACTCGTCTCAAATCCGTTGAGTAATACTAGATAAAAATATGAACACCCCAAGTAAAATTAATTAAAATTAATAAAAATCCTTATTTCTATATTATTTAAACCGTCTTATTGATTTATGCTAAATTACTCGATAAAAATTTAAACAAAGTTAATATTAATTAAAATTTATAAAAATTATTCTTTTTAAGTATATTTGAATAGTCTCGTTGGTTTATGCTAAATCGATATCTCTAATCTTTGCCAAAATGCGGAAAAAAAATATTTACATCTTCAAAATAATATTAATTAAAATTAGTAAAAATCATTCTTTCTATGTTATTTGAACCGTCTCGTTGGTTTATGCTAAATTACTCGATAAAAATATAAACAAAGTTAATATTAATTAAAATTAGTAAAAATCCTTCTTTTTAAGTATATTTGAATCGTCTCGTTAGTTCATGTTAAATCGATATCTCTAATCATTGCCAAAATGCAGAAAAAAAATATGTTTACATCTTTAAGTTTTTTTGTTCTTTTCTTTAGCTACATATCCCACATTTGATTCAATGTATATATTTGATAGAAAATACTAATCGAATTTTTAGAAAAACATGAATGAAAAATAAAAAGGAATCCATATAGATTAGTCTTCATAGGGATTTTCATTTATAAATTTTCTATAGATTATTATATATGAATTAAGAATGTATAAAATAAGGGTTTTCAAGAATGCATTCGAAATTGTTATTATTTTAATATGTGTAATAGAAGAATTTAATTAAATAGAGGGAAAGATAAATATGAGATATGATTAATAGATAAAAATATGATATTTCAAGAATATGAAATTAATAAAAAAAAAATTAGAATATATATGAATTAAAATTAGACAAATTACCAGAATAAAAGAAAATTTGAATGGAGCACCGTAGATGAGACAATTTATTTTACTATTAGTAATAGACTAGTAAGTAGCCCGTCGAAATTCGACGGGAAATAACTTTATATTTTAATTTATATATATATATATATTTTTTAAAAATAATTTTATATTTTATTTAAAATTAGTAAAAATCATTCTTTCTATGTTATTTGAACCGTCTCGTTTGTTTATTCTAAATTACTCGATAAAAATATAAACAAAGTTAATATTAATTAAAATTAGTAAAAATCCTTCCTTTTTAAGTATATTTGAACCGTCTTGTTGGTTCATGTTAAATCGATATCTCTAATCTTTGCCAAAATGCGAAAAAAAATATGTTTACATTTTCAAAGTAATATTAATTAAAATTAGTAAAAATCCTTCTTTCTATGTTATTTGAACCGTCTCGTTGGTTTATGCTAAATTATTCAATAAAAATCTAATCAAAGTTAATATTAATTAAAATTAGTAGAAATTCTTCTTTTTAAGTATATTTGAACCGTCTTGTTGGTTCATGCTAATTAAATCGATATCTCTAATCTTTGCCAATTTTATAATATTATATATATATATATATATATATATATATATAGATTATATATGAATTAAGAATGTATAAAATAAGATTTATAAGAATGTATTCCGAAATTGTTATTATTTTAATATGTGTAATAGAAGAATTTAATTAAATAGAGGGAAAGATAAATATGAGATGTGATTAATAGATAAACATGTGATATTTCAAGAATAAGAAATTAATAAAAATTAGAATATATATGAATTAAAATTAGACAAATTATCAGAATAAAAGAAAATCTGAACGGAGCACCGTGGAGGGGGCAACTTTATTTTCGTATTAGTAATAGATGGTGTTTTAAACTATTAATAAATGATTTTCACATCATATCGTGACAATTTCAACTATTTTGGAAACTGTATTATTTTGTATACAGAAACACCTTTTTTTTTTTTACTTAAACATCTTATTTAGAAAATAGTCTTATGCTTCTCGAGCACAAACCAATTGTACGAAAACCTATGTGGAGAAACTTGATTTGCTAGAAGACGAACCCGCCTGGCCCGGGTCTCTCTCTCTCTCTTGGGGTTTCCATATTCAGCTCCGAAGAAAAGCAGATCTTTCAGTCATAACTGGAACAAATACTTCAAATTTTGGTAATTCCTCTCAGTTTAATTCTCGTCAGAATTACTGTTATCTGAAGATCAAATCAGATCGCGTTAAAATTATATTTTTTTTGGGTGAAATTCCTGTGCACAAATTTGCAAACGATTATCGCTGGATGATTATGCATTTCTGTGGTTGAGGTTTTTATCTGTATTGTATTAAAACAGTAGGATCGCTTTGCTTTTATTAGTTCATTTAGTGCTCGGACTGCTACCCGAGGTGTTTACAGTCCACAGTTCTTTGTGATTTTGCTATCTCGTTTCCGGAATATATATATATATATATATATTTTTTGGGGTTTAATGTATCCTACATTATGCCTGTTTTGACATTTAAATGCCTGTAAAAAAGTGAAATCTTGGTATGTGCTTGTTTATGCACTGTATTAATCCTTTTGCCTATTGTGCAGTTTTAAATTTTGAAACAAATAATTTTGTTATTCCGAGACTCCGAGTGTAAAGTGATGCATGAGCTATTTTTCATGAAGAAAATCCTTAAAACGGTATCTTTGCATCCCATTTTGTGCTACGGGGTAATTTCAACTCAGCTATTGATGCAGAGCATTGGAAGTTAGTTGTTTGTCATGTACACTAGGAGAATACAATGGGATTCACCTTTAATTCATATGCCCTAACAGATATCAGACGATGAATAGTTACAACATTTGCATTGTATGTAAACTGGGCCCGAATGTGGGCAGTCATTTGTGAACGCATGTAACATATCACAAAATTTAAGAACTCAATCAAGCCAAAATCCAAATAAAAGTTTAAGGACCCAATCACAACATAATGCAAAGTTAAATGATTCAATTGAACCATACGAAAGTTTGGAGATCCAATTAAAAAAAAAAAAACCGTGAAATTTCATTGATTTTGTTTAATGTAATATTCCATGAAAAAATGCTCACCAACTATGTACATTTGCCTTGCAGTGAAGTAGTGACTGTGCCTTGTGTTTGTAGACTAACTGGGAGAGTTTTGAAGCTTTAAACGAGGTGATTTAGACATGGTAACACATTTCTGGCTTTTGATTACCATAACTTGATTTGTGCAGTGAATTACATCTCTTATAAATTTTGAGTACTGATATTCTTGTTAATGAATTTTCAGTCAGCGCTGTTCAATTTCCATTCATTCCTCACAGTTGTTTTGTTAGGCATCTGTGCCTGCACATATGTGAAGATTCAGTTTCCAGCTCTTCTTGAACAGAGAACTGGGTAAGTCTCTTGTGGTTCAATATTCTACTTTTCAATACCATTATTAGTTATTGTAGTGTGAGCCTGTGAGGAAGTGGATTGTTTCATTGTCTTAGGAAAGAATTGGGTATATATCAGAATTTGAGATGTATTACATGGAAAATGCAACAACAAAGGAGGTTTGAGTGTTTTTGTATGGTCAAGCATTCACTGTAGATATTTAGTGTAATTGTACTAGGTAATGACCGACTGATAAAGCTTCATACTGAATTGCTAAGTGATCGATCTCTTTTTTTTTTTTTGTAGTTGTCATTTCTTCCCTGCCAATAAAAACTGTTTTTATCTTAGATGAAGTTTATGAGAACCTGAAATTTAATAAGTTTCATTCGGTAACAGTCTTTTCTCTGAAGAAACTATAACTTCCTCATAGCAAGAAGCAACCAAGGAACTTGAGTCCTGACAAATGATGATTCAGATGAGATTTGACATTTTTGAACCACAAAACGTCCTGAGGCGAAACAATAGTTTAATGATATATGATTACTTGTATCACATGGCCAAAATATGCTCATAAGCAAAAAATGTTGATAAAGTGAGGTGGTCTTAATTCGGTGACTAGCATGTCTAAGAATACTGTTTTAGAATCTGGTTTGAATTTGTTTCATGCACAAAATTAATACTTACCAAGAACTTTTGTAAAGAAAATTGCCATTGTATAAGTTTGAATCTGCTTGTCTGATGTGTGTCTCTTTCATTTGATATACATTTTTCACGGTAAAATTTGTTGTTACTGATTCAGTTTTTTTTTTGAGAAGCCTAATCTACATATCCTGATTTAAATCTACTGTGGCAGGTTTCGAGGTGTCTTCTGGAAGGCTGCTAGAATAGGTATCACTTTCTTAATTGCAAAATTGACAATTCTTAGCTTTATGAAGTGCTTCTTTCGGAGATACTCCCTCCGTCCCCAAATAAGTGTCTCGAGCCGTCAAAATTTTTGTCCCCGAATAAGTGTCCCATTTCAGAATTCTATGCAAAAGTTATGTCAAATTGTCATATTTGCCCCTTGTCTTATTCCAAAAAGTTTACTTTTTCATTTTTCCATGCAATAATTAGGGGTAAAATAAGTCATTTTACCCACTACCTTGGTATACGCATTTTGACGGCTGGGGACACTTAATTGGGGACGGAGGGAGTAAACTGCCATTTGTCCATATTTCGAGAAATAGTATCTCTTGTTTTTCATTCCCGTGGATTTTTTTCTTTTCTTTTTGGGGTATGTCTTTTGGGTTCGCATTGTACTTAAATGTAATAATATCTGGGAGCATGTACAGGGTTCTGTAGGCAGCCTCTAGCAAGCCCTGTAGGCTTTAGGACAAAGGTGACCAGTTTCAAATAATTACAAGCTGATTCATAATTAACCCTCTTCATTACTAAAGCTCCCCCCCCCCCCCCCTTTTTGCCTTTTTAGAACCTGACATATTGGCCAATAAAATAAGTTTTCCTTTTAGTTAATCACGTTTGGATTTCTTGGTAGGATGAAAATGACCAGGTTTCAAAGAATTACTAGTTGATTCATGACTAAGCCTATCTTTATTACAAAAACTTTCCCTTTTTGCCTTTTGAAACCTTACATTTTGAACCATAAAAACAAAAGCTTTAGATTTCAAATGAACACGTTTTCAATTCTTAATGGTGTATTAAGTTCAATTTACCGGAATAGCATTGCTTAATGTTATTTGATTCTTTCTAGAAGAAGATAGGTCTTTTATCCTTTGCTCCATAGGCTCTGCTTCATATATAAGGAGCTTGTTTATTTAGAGTAATTCAGGCTAATCTACCAACGTAGTTTGATGGATTTAACAACATTTGGCTTGTTTGATCATGTAATTATTTCCAATGTTTTGTAAATACTGAACAGTAAATGCCCCCAAGAGGTATAATCGAGAATTGAGAATCTTTATGTTGTTTGCTTTTGCGACTCGTTTACAAGCTCTAACTCAGAGGTGGTCCAATTCTTGTAACAGGGGAGAGACTGAGTCCTTGGGTGGCTGCAGGATGCTTAACAATGGGTGTCTCAATCATCTTCTTCTGAATACAGATGCTTCACAATGTTTGTTGTTGTAATGTGCTTATCATAGTTGAAAGTTATAGTACTATATTTTTTTCTGCACTTGTGCTGGCTTTCAATCTTGAATCTTTTTTCTTGGATCATCATATTTAGTGAAATTGTAAGATCTTAATTTCATTTCTGACCATAATTTTTTTCTCCAGATGTCAGTTTGATGCTTTCATATATATAATAATAAACATGCAAATTACACAGAGACACACTGGACTAAAATATTTAACTCAAAGTGGCCCCAAGTTCTAGAAACATAATCTCTTACGTATTATAAATAATCTTTTTTTTTTTTTTGGTAAAATCTTCCATATATTGAACAAAATTCCTAATGGGAGTGCTAAGACCTCATTTTCTAATAAGGCAAAAAGAAAACCAAAAGTCACAATAAAATTTCCTTTGTAATGAAGATTTCGTGAGAGACCTCAATCGGCTCAACACACTAGAATCTGAACCAAACCTATCGGAGTGTTTGGTTATTCAGCTTGGCTTGACCATGCTGAACTTTTTTTGCTTTGGACCTTCTTTTTATGCTGAACTTTTTTTTGCTTTGGACCTTCTTTTTTGGATTATTCGGATCAACCCACTTGATTTTGGGTCAGCCATATTGGAATGTTGAATTATTTGATAAATCAGACTGAAACGATCATAATCCTCATTTGTGTATTCCGACCAATCTTGTCGGATTCGAACTTGACTGAGATTCCTAAAATTTGTTGTCCTCTAAAAATAGCCTTTTTCTATCAAGTACAAACCCAACTTCCAGTATAATTATGAAATCATCCTCTTCCAACATACTACTGCATAACTTATATAAATGAATATATAAACTACAATAAATACCCTAAAAAATATGATTGGTTCTTATTATATATATACAATATAAAATGATGTATTAGACTCATTTATATGGCTTGATATTAGAAATAATTGGTTTTATTTAATTTGATGGTTTTTAGATATAGATTTGATCGGTTTTTGTTATTATATGTAGTGTGATATTATGAGAAGCACGAATGAGTAGTAATTGATAAAAAGAAAAGTCATGCAAAATGGGGTGTGGAAAAAAGGAATTAAAAACAGAGAGATGATTAATAATTAGTAACTAACATAACTAACAAATTCCCTCCCTCAAACTATTTTTGTCCCACCGAAGAATGGGATCTCCAATCACGCGTCTAATGTCCGTTCCACCACAAGAATGAGAAGTTAGAAATTAAAAAGCCTTTAAAATATAAAGCCAGTATTGTTGTTGGGAAGAGGGAAGTTTCTTTAGCCTGCAAAATTAAATTAAAGGGCCTAATCCACCTCTGCATGTATAGATCATAGATAGGCCTGAGAAGAAGAAGAAGAAGTTGTTCACATTGTGTGTGTGTGTGAGGGGAGAGAGCGAAAGCGAGAGCGAGGGCGAGAGAGAGAGAGAGAGAGATAGAGAGAGAGCGAGCGAGAGAGAGAGAGAGAGAGAGAGAGAGAGAGAGAGAGAGAGAGAGAGAGAGAAACAAGTACGTTGTTGAAAAAAATGGCATCATTCACAGGAACTTTGGATAAATGCAAGGCTTGCGACAAGACTGTTTATTTCGTTGATCTCTTGTCTGCTGATGGCGCTACTTACCACAAATCTTGCTTCAAATGCAGCCACTGCAAGGGCACCCTTGTGGTATGTGTGTGTGTGTGATTTTTATGTTTCTCAATTGGTACATGAATATGAATTGGGTTGATGATGTCAAATACTCGAATTTCATACCTAAATATATGTGTGACAACAAATATATTTATATATACAGTATATGTTTATGTCTTGTTGCATGACTCTGGGAAATGTTGGATTATGGAATTAAAAATTTAATTTTCTTGGGTTGGATTTAGTGATTTACAATTATCTTTTTGGAAATATAATTTGTTTGCAGATGAGCAACTACTCCTCCATGGATGGTGTGCTCTACTGCAAGACTCATTTTGAACAGCTTTTCAAGGAGTCTGGAAATTTCAGCAAGAATTTTCAAAGTGGTGAGCACCTTAATTATATTATAGTATATTATTACATCTTCTTTGTTAATCACTCTTCTGATGATTAATTCATTGAGCAGGAAAAGGAGAGAGGGAAAACTCACTGGTATATAAGTTTTCATACAACATTTCACCTCCGTAACGTGTTTGTGTGTGTGACTAATTAATTTGATGCATTTCAATTAATTAGTATGTGTTTTTGTGCAGACAAGGGCACCTAGCAAGCTGTCTGCCATGTTTTCTGGCACCCAAGACAAATGTGCTGCCTGCTCCAAGACAGTGTACCCACTGGAGAAGGTAATTAACTAAAAAAATAATTAATTAATCGAATTAAGGAAAGGATGAAATCCTCTGGTCCACAATTGAAAATGGGGATTTGGGTTTGGTTTGAATATTTATTAATTTGAGTGCATGCGCATGCAGATGACTATGGAGGGAGAATCATACCATAAGTCATGCTTCAAGTGTGCTCATGGGGGTTGCCCCCTCACCCACTCCTCCTATGCTGCTCTAGATGGTGTCCTCTACTGCAAGCACCACTTCCAGCAGCTCTTCATGGAGAAGGGAAATTACCAGCATGTCCTCAACGCTGCCTCCCACAAGAAGAGCGCCAGCATGGAGGCCGTCGATGTTGACGCCGCCGCCGATCATGCCGTCGACGCTGACGCCGATGCCGATGCCGATGCCGATGCGGATCCCCCCGCCGCAACAGCAGAAGCGTCTGAGGATAAACCTGCAGATGATGATGATGCTGAGAAGCCACAAGAACAATCCTAGATCATCATATCATTCCTGTGCATGCATGCATGGGACTAATTAATTGCACTCTTATGAGCTTTATTTATTTAAATCAATTCTTTTTTTTTTGGCACTATATATGACGTCGTATAAATGTTGTTGTTCCTTTTGTTTGTAAGTCTTTATGCATTGCAGTTGCAGGAGTCTACTATTACAGAAATATTCGACAAGTTGTACACCTCAATAATATTGTTCAATTTTGGTATAATTAAACTTAATTATTGTTGTAGCTTCAGAGGTAGATAAATGCATATATTTATGTATACATTTATTATTGGAATATCTAAGAATGCATTAATTATGCGCTAGCTAATTGGTTTATTTATTGAAATTTCTTGCATCGTTATGTGTGTGTGTATGGGCAACATTGCCCATCTTTTTCATGCAATCTCTTTATAATTTTGCTTTTCTTTCTGGCTTTAGGAAATTGCTTTTACATACTAGCTGTTTCTTATATGAAATCTTTATTCATCGTCGAATTTTACATCATATGCAGCATATTGATGATATCATAAATATATTCTTGACATTTGAAACACCATTTTTTATTTTTTGGGTATTAATTTGCAATTTACCTTTTCTTATTACAATTTTAACACCACGGACTCAATTGAAAATTGTGTAATTCAAGTAGTATTTTGAATCAAGCTGGCCTAAAAGACTTTGTAAATATAGGACTGAACTGTGCGGTTTTATAAACACATTAATTTCCAATTAGAATTAATATTAATTAATTAATTAATTAAAAAAGCAACCTCACCATGCTGTTAACCGCATGGGAGTGTTGCTCCAAAAAAAAAAATCATTGTATGTGTAAGCAAACAAAAAAATTTAAAACAACAGATTAAACGGGCTCCACAAACTTATTTATCGAGAGAATATGACTATTTATCCAAACCGCCAAAGCAATATATATTTCCGAAATAACAAAAATATTCACTAACCTTGCCGTCAAACTCGCCGTTAAAGCAACGCAAATCTCGTGACTGCGAACTAAACTTCGTTATCATTTCCGTCAATGGCTCCTCAACTTTTCTCCCCTAAATAAGTTCCAACTACATTCACTCAGCTCCATGCTTCGGATATTGTCAACGGTCAGTTCTGCTTTCATTTCGTGTTCCTCAGTTTTGTATTTGCTTGTTAAGCATAAAGAGTAACATTGATTATTTATTTGATATTATATGTTAGTGGAGTATGAATGCATTTTTTTGCGTTTAGTGAGATGAATTTTGTTGTTCAGTTAATTTGCGCACCAAGTGCTTGATGATAGGCCACTGAGAGTTGAATGAGATGTTAGAGATGGAAATGGGAAAAAAAATTAGTGATTGATTGGTGCGATTATGATCTTAAGCAGCTTAAATGTCATAGTTGAATATATAAATATATCATGCATGCAATATCAGTATGTACATGCGTGTATTGTATTCTTGGTGTGTGATATATCTAAGTGTTTGCGTGCGAAGATTGAGGATATGTTGGCAGATGAGTGACTTTGCAATTTGTGTGTTAATACACTGAAGAGAATATGGGAAATAAATATTGATGATTGGTTGGCATATATTTTCGTGTTATCGCATATAGGCCTTATTATTTGGATGCTCACATGCAAGGGCAACTGGGAATAGTTCCCAACTATATGCATTCCATTTAATGCTGAAGACTTTTGATGGCGGTAGAGCTTTCATTGTTCCTCGACGTTAATTTTTTATTATTTCAGGTTGATCTGAAGCCTGTGAGTTTCTGGTATGGTGAAGGATGCTTTGATGCATATCTTTCCCTTCTGAATTAGGAGTCATGGAGGTTGCTTGTAGTCTATCATCTTCAAGCATAATTTATGGAGGTGAAGTTGCAAGTTGCAGGGCAGTGGAGCGCTTGAAATTTTCTACAAGTTTGAGACAACGAGGTTTTCACTACAAAAGTTTTGAAGATTCAAGACTTGTCTTAGGAGCAAATTCACCAAAGAGGTTGAAGAAGAAGAAAAAGAGTTTTAACTGTGCCTGTACTGACGTTCCACGAATTCCTAGCGAAGGGAATTTTTGGTTGTGGCGTTTTAGCTTTAATAACTCTTCCATTTATAACAACATCGCTGATTTCAGAATTGTGAAGCACGTCGGACTGTCATATTGTCAGGGAAATGATTCAGTAGCTTATATAAATGGAAATAGTGGAGATGTAGATAGCATTGCAAGTAGAAACAATGAGGCTAGCCTTGAGTCCAATGCCTCCAGTGAAAGATCAGGGGACGCAAAAGGAGAATTTGGAAGTCCTAGTTTGGATGAATTAAGAGAATTATTGCAGAAAGCTCTGAAAGATTTAGAATTTGCACGACATAACAGTATAGTATACGAGGAAAAAGCCCAGAGGATATCAGAAGCTGCAATAGCATTGAAGGATAAAGCTACAAATGCTTGGGTTGATGTAAATGATGCCCTCCAGGACATCCAAGAGATAATAAATGAAGAGGCTATTGCTAAATCAGGTGTCGAGAAGGCTGCATTGGCTCTTTCTTTTGCTGAAGCTAGACTTCAAGTGCTCTTCGATTCAATGAAAATTGATACAGAAAACACTCCTAATAGTTTAAAAGAAATCGATTCTCAGTATGATGGTGGAGCTGAAGAATTCAACCAAGAGGAAGCACTCCTGGCAGCTCAAGTGGACATACAAGAGTGTAATGATCATTTAGCAAATTGTGAGGCTGAGCTAAGAAGGGTTCAAAACAGAAAAGATGAGCTGCAAAAGGAAGTAAACAGGTTGAATCAGGTAGCAGAACTAGCTGAAGTCAATGCCTCTAAAGTAGAGGAAGAAGTAGCCAATATAATGCTTTTAGCAGAGCAAGCTGTTGCATATGAACTTCTGGCTGCACAGCGTGTTGACGATGCTGAAATTGCACTGCAGAGGGCAGAGAAGTACCTTTCCCTTTCCAATATTGATATTGTAGATTCAACAGTTGAGGGAACTATCTCCAGAGAGGTATCTCAAGTAATTTCTGCAGATGGTGCTGTTGAGAGAGACTTGAATCTGCCACTTGAGGTTGCAGAAGTACTTGAAACTTTTCCAGATGGCCAGTTGCAGGAACAAAGTATCCTGGATGATAGTGACAAAGAGAATGGAAAATTAAATTTATCTACGGATACTGAAACTGAGGCTGAGAAACTAAAAACTATACACAGCAAGGCACAGGAAATACAGAAGGAATCCACAAGGGAGGGCTCTCCTTTAAATGCTCCAAAAGCATTATTAAAGAAATCTTCCCGGTTCTTGTCTGCTTCTTTTTTCTCTTCTGCTACAGATGAGGAAGAGTTCACACCAGCTTCAGTTTTGCGTGGTCTTGTGGTGTCTGCTAGGAAGCTATTGCCAAAGCTGGTATTTGGGTCACTACTTGTTGGAGCAGGGTATGCTTGCTGTTCTTCCTGAAATTTGTTTGAGTGGCTTCGGCAGACATTCAATTTACCTATTTTATTGAATAAATGAAAAATAATAAATATCTGAAAATATATCATTTTTTTAAGTAGTTCGCTTAAACAGAAACTGGGGTTCTTCTGATATTTGTGTATTGCAAAGCATGATGATTTACCATACATTGCTGAAATTCCTTACAGAATTGTCTATTATGCCCATCGTGGTGAAAAGGCAGCTCAGTTTTTTCAGCAGCAAAACATAATCACCACTAGTGTTGGTGAAGTATCAACCACTGCAAGACCTTTTGTCAGGAATATAAGAAAGCTTCCTGAGAAAATAAAGAACCTAATGGAAAGGCTTCCTCATCAAGAGGCAAGACTTCAGTTCACTTCTCTGTCTCTCTCTCATGCTGTTTAATTTAGATGAAACATGTCATTCCCAAGTTACTGTGATATGATATCCCTATGTTCTAAATTTCTTAATTCAAATAGTTCTGACTCTTTTTTCAGATAAATGAGGAGGAAGCTTCCCTCTTTGATATGTTGTGGTTGCTACTTGCAAGTGTTATATTTGTGCCCATTTTCCAAAAAATTCCTGGAGGTAAGTGGCATTTGTGCATTTGCACCCTAGCCCCTGAGGCTGTAGTGAAAGAAGGGAATAATTTCAGCAGGCTGTCAAATAGTTTATCTTCATACAGACAATTCATTTGATGCGAAACAATTTTTAAGTTCAAGTTCATTTCTGGCACCTGGCTTCATATTGCTAATAGTCTCTAGTATGACTTAGATACAATTTTATCCACATTACGTAATTGCTATGTTTATGTTTATATTTAACCTGTTCTCTATTTTAATAAGTGAGAGAGCCTTTTTCGCTAATGAAGATTGTATACAACAAATTTACGTACTTGATTCTTCTCTGCTGCAATTGTAGGCAGCCCTGTTCTTGGATATTTGGCTGCTGGAATCTTAATTGGACCTTATGGTCTCTCTATTATACGTAATGTTCATGCAACTAAGGCAATAGCAGAATTTGGAGTTGTCTTCTTACTGTTTAATATCGGCCTTGAGGTAGAGCGCCATGCCAATTTAGGATTTTGCTGATTGATTCATTTTCAACCTGTATGGCTATGGCCATGTGACCTTTAACTCACTGTTTTGCGGCAGCTCTCTGTTGAGAGACTAAGTTCCATGAAGAAATATGTTTTTGGATTGGGTTCTGCTCAGGTGACTTGAAACTGTATAACTTTCATTCTGAAGTAGGGAATTTATTAGATAGGATGTTAAAGCACAAGCATGCCATTTAATTTAACTTGCCTGAACAAATACAGGTGTTGGTGACAGCTGTGGTTGTTGGCTTACTTGCCCGTTATGCTTCTGGACTGCCTGGTCCGGCGGCAATTGTCATTGGCAATGGCCTTGCTTTGTCTTCAACTGCTGTAGTCCTTCAGGTAGACATCCTCGATCTTCTATCGATTTTCTTGAAATCTTAGGTTCTACCAATCCTCCCCGGTTTTTTCTGTTAGCACAATTTCATTTGAAAGGGCTGCCTCATATCCTTTTAAATTTTTAAAAGTGATTTGGAAATGTGTTCAACCTAATTAATCTCAGTTGCACGCAATTAAACGTGGTCGTAATAGATTAAGTAAGCTAACCCGAATATCGTCTCTCAAGGAAAACTTAGCAGGGAAATTATTGTATTGCGAAAAGAAAAGAAAAATAAAGCAGTAAATCAAGTTTTGGTCGTTCACTATTCTAATTCTCGATTTATTAATTAGGCGATAAGAGAAAATTAACATGAATTAAACCCTAGGCAGAAATTAAAATCTAACATAGCAAAAGCATTAAACGATCCTATCCCTAACATTAATTCAATTAAGTAAACCACCGGAAAGATTATAGCATAAATAAAGAACGGAAATTGAAAGAGCTCACAATCGTAAATTAAATTGACGTCAAACGATGAACTGGAATTGAATCTGAAAGTTGCAATAATTGTAGTCTCCAATCCGGAATGAAGTGACAATAATTAAATTACTTAACTAGAAATATCCGAAAGAAACTAGAACCGAAATCCTAAAAAAAAACTCTGAAAAACAGGAAGAAAAATCGTCTGGAATAGTCAGTGTTCTTCTGAAAACCCTAGCCCGCTATTTATACACGCGACAAATTAATAACGCTCAGCGGTCTCCTAAGCTCAGCGACCGCTGAGTACACTTCATAAGTCCGCTAAAAATCCGAACTCCGCGATCTCCTAGTGTGAGCGAGAGCTGAGTTCTCCACCTGTATTAACTTAAGTGTTGGACTCAGCGGTCTCCTAGGATGAGGGACCGCTGACTTCTCTCCCTGTATTGGCTAGGCGTTGGACTCATCGGTCTCCTAGGCTGAGAGACCGCTGAGTTCTCTTCCTGTATTGGCGCAAGCTTGGATGCAGTGGTCTCCCAAGGTGAGGGACCGCTGACTTCTTGCCCTGTACTTGGACGGGGCAAAACATCTTGAACTCAGCGGTCTCCTAAGCTGAGGGACCACTGAGTTGTACTTCGCCAAAAACTCAAAGCTGCGGCGGAAATTGAGTGAGCGTTGGTTGCCTTCGTCGTTCTCGAGCAAAATCTACATTTTCAAACTGATAGCTCGACAAAACATCATTAGTACATTTTAACTTCAAAACCATGCGAAACACAACAAATGACATCAAAAACGCGCTTGCAATACATCTAAAAACACAACCAAAAACTAACGCAACAAAATGCGTTGAGATCTTATTGCCACAGAGCCAGTTAAAAAGAAATCTGTGGCACATATACAGGTACTGCAGGAACGTGGGGAGAGCACATCACGCCATGGGCGTGCAACATTTTCTGTATTACTCTTCCAGGTATCAGCATGCTAGTCTGTAGGTTTTAATATCTATTTCCTGTCTATGTATGTTTGTTCCTTTCTCCGCCCTTATGTTTTAGGGGCTCCAAGTCATCTTGATCGAACATTTCATGTAACTTTCTTCATTAAACCTGGCACCCACTTACATAATTTCTTTATCTATTCTAGGATTTGGCTGTGGTGGTTTTGCTTATACTGATACCCCTTATTTCGCCGACATCATCCAAAGGAGGGGTAAAATTTTTGTTCTTTTATTCCTTTTATCTGACCTGAACTAAGAAATATATGACATGATAACCCATTTGGGTAATATTATACTCTTTCATCAGTGTCAGTCTAATTAAAGTTAGGTCATAAGATGCTAATTTTAACAAGTACCTGACTATTCTTTTTATCTCGTCTTTGTCTATCATATTGTAATAACTTAAACAACTTTCTAACTGATACTGCAGTTGATGTGGTTATAACAATATATATCTTTATGGTTTTCAGGTTGGTTTCCAGGCCATTGCAGAAGCTCTTGGGATGGCTGCTGTTAAGGCAGTTGTTGCCATCTCTGTCATAATTGCTGGAGGGCGCCTGGTAATATATGATTCCTTAAGGCATGGTTGAGCATCCTCTGTTCGTGATGGTGGAGTTTATCCTGTCAACTAGAGTCATATTGATAAATAGTTCTGGTTAAGCTTCTGCATTATCTTGCTCCTAAAGTTAACAGGATTTTCTACATGTTATAAGCCATAAGGAGCTTAATGTTGTTCTTAATGTATGCTGTTAGGCCATCTATCTAATTTGACAAAATGACTTCCAGTTTTCCTTCCTTGTGCAGCTGCTTCGCCCAATTTATAAACAAATTGCAGAGAATCAAAATGCTGAAATATTTTCGGCAAATACTCTTTTTGTTATCTTGGGGACTAGTCTACTAACTGCCAGGGTAGGAGAACTGTTACTCAGTTTTTTCAGCAATGTTATTCTTTATTGCTCATCATTGTCATAGTATTTCCTGCATATTGTTCCAGTATTATTAATGTATTTGATACATTATCTAAAAACAGGCTGGTCTTTCCATGGCTTTAGGAGCATTCTTAGCAGGCTTGCTACTAGCAGAAACAGAATTCTCATTGCAGGTTGAATCTGATATTGCTCCATACCGTGGACTTCTCTTAGGTCTCTTCTTCATGACGGTAATATTCCATATTTGATTGACTATAGTTATTGTTTGTATACAGTTCACAACACTCTCTCTCCACCCCAACCCACCCCCCCACCCCTACATATTTTCAGCTTTTGAAGTCCTTTTAAATGTGAGTATTTTATTGTCTATTAAAATCTTGCTTTCCTCAGTCTGTTGCTAGTCTCTATTTTGTGTAATTTCATCTTTGAATCGAATGTTTCATTTGATTGTTCCTTTTCATTTTTTTCCCTTTTTTGTTAAATGTTTCTAGTGCCTCTTAATAGTCACTCTTGCTAAACATTCTCTCATTTATCTCTTACAGAAATGTTATTTGTTTACAGGTCGGAATGTCCATTGATCCAAAACTTCTACTATCGAATTTCCCGGTTATTACAGGAACTTTAGGGCTTCTAATTGCTGGGAAAACCATCTTAGTTGCACTTATTGGTAGACTTTTTGGTATCTCAATGGTATCAGCAGTGAGAGTTGGTCTCCTACTAGCACCAGGCGGAGAATTTGCATTTGTAGCTTTTGGTGAAGCTGTCAATCAGGTACTCTAACAAATTATACCTGCTTGCATAATTTTCTGATGCATGCTTGCGGGTTGAGAACAACGCTGTTGGTCCATATCCCAATATCCTAAGTATTATGCTATGACTTCAAATTGAGTGGCTTTGATATTCCAAGTTGAATCTTATTCTGTTACCTGGTTGAACTGCACCAGGCCCTCCTTATGATTTTCAACTTACAATTACAAATATGGGTTACTTCAACTATCTACTTGCCATGGTTCAAAAAAATAGCATAAGGATTTAGAATGTGTGAATAAGTGTTTGAACTCAGTACTATGAAGCAATTTTGTAATGATTTGGCTTTCTTTGCAGGGTATAATGTCTCCACAGTTGTCATCTTTGCTGTTTCTTGTGGTTGGGATATCTATGGCCCTAACTCCCTGGTTAGCTGCCGGAGGCCAATTTATAGCCTCTCGCTTTGAGCAGCATGATGTTCGAAGCCTATTACCCGTTGAAAGTGAGGTAAACTGCAAAAAAATCCTGCATGAATTAAGTTTCAAGTGTTTCATGACCATACTGGCATTGTTTTTTTTTTCCCCCGTGTTTCAAATTGTACAATCCTTTCCCACTATCAGGATTTTGCTATTCAATCAGGCATTTTGGGTACCTGTACTATTATTGTAATTTAGGAAGATATAAATGCAAAATGAGTGACTTGAACTTTCTTTTGATTTTCAGATGATTCTATGAAATTATACATACTTAATAAAGCATGTATTTTTGTGGCTGTATTAGTACCTTTGTATTCCTGATTTCCTTTTCTGGGATTTTTCTAGACTGATGACTTGCAAGGTCACATTATTTTATGTGGTTTTGGACGTGCGGGCCAGGTATTTCATGAACTTCAATTATTTTTTATGAATGACTTAATTATCATTATCAACATATTGGGGTTTATTTCAATTCGAGATTCTCCATTATCTGGTATGTCTGATTTTCAGTTTGCAATTACAGATTATTGCCCAGCTTCTTTCTGAACGGTTGATTCCATTTGTTGCACTTGATGTCAGGAGGTAAAGTATGTGTTATGGATAGTTTAGCAAGTTCTTATGTTGTAATGTTCTGAAGTCACGAAGTACCTTAGAGTATTTTCTTAACCAAAATTCTACCGTTTTGTTAGAATATGATAGCCGTACATATTATCAACTCACCATGATTCTTGGATTAGCCTGACTTGGGTAGTGGTCATTTTGGTATCCATTATAGTTGCTTCTTGAAGGCCATAAACATTTTTTATGTTGCAGCCTCATCACGTCACAATCATTTTCCAAGGAAAACATAAAACTGGACAAATAGGCTATTTGGTTTAGCTTATGTTGAACACAAATAGCTTTGTTCCGTGGTGGATCTTATGTGGCAAAACTTATATAGGTCATTATAGTGGATCTCAAATATCTATAATATTTCATTCTAAAATTACTTCTACATTTTTCTAAATGGAAGGGATACTTGGGTAGCTATTGATTTTTATGTAACTTCAGCCGGAAAAGACAAACTTTGGTTTCTGATAGGGTTGGATGAGTTGGCTTCTCTTTTTGCCAGCAAGATAATTATATTTGAATTTCACCATTTCAGCGATCGGGTTGCATATGGACGTGCACTTGACCTTCCTGTTTACTTTGGTGATGCCGGTAGTCGAGAGGTGATTAAAATGAGCAGAATTTAGTTATGGTTCTTAAAGAAATGAATGAAATGTTCTTACTACTTTATTTTCTTGTTTAAGGTCCTCCATAAAATTGGTGCTGAAAGAGCATGTGCTGCTGCAATAACTTTAGATAGTCCAGGAGCAAATTATAGAACTGTTTGGGCTTTGAGCAAGTATTTTCCCAACGTAAAAACATTTGTCCGTGCTCATGACGTGGATCATGGAGTCAATTTGGAAAAAGCTGGTGCAACAGCGGTATCTTTCTTTGATTTCTTTTATTTATTTCTCCTTTCTATCGAATAAGTTACTAGACAAGTCCATACTGAAATGTGCTTATGGAGTATTGGTAGGGATTTATCATTATTGCTACTTTGTTCTTGTGCATAAGCTGTAAAAGAAATTTCAGGTTGTCTTGAGAATTAAGTTATTATACATTTCAGGTTGTTCCTGAGACGTTGGAACCTAGTTTGCAGTTAGCAGCTGCTGTCCTTGCACAAGTAAGTAAATTGACCATAACATAGTTTACTCGACTCTCTCTCTCGCTCCCCTCCCTTAATTTGGGGATGGAGTACATGTAACTTCCTGGGCCCACAGGGGGCGGGGGCCGTGACATTGCATTGCATAACAGGCTCCGCTAGCAACTATTTGACATCCACCATTATTTTGCTAAAATGGTTAACCAATTCAGTTGCTACTTAAGTTCATTGTACCCGTATATAAACTCTTTAAACATTCATTATCCACTCCATGAGGCACATTACATTCTCCCGAGACTTGAATTCCTCGCGTTCCTTCCCTGAGCAGTCCTGGCGTCCAATCTGAGCACTCCTGGAGTGGCTCTTGGACTCGGTTGAGCTTTCGAGGTTGATTACGATACCATTTGTAACACCCCGGGTCCAAGGGAGTAGGGGCCCCTAGCGACAGCATAAAACGAGTTCCATCAAGTAAAGTGAGGACATACGCCTAGTAGTTGCTAGTTGAGCATGTTCTGCTACCGTTGTGCTATGGGTCCCTACCCTCGTGCATCTGGGGCATTGCAATTTGTTATTAGAGCCACCCAAGGATTTTTGCATCAAGGAGCGTGATGAGGACATCGTGTCTCCAACTGAGGGAGAATGTAATGTCTTACATCGAGGAGGTAATAAAAGTTTCAGGACTTTATATATCAGCAGACTCTTCTAGCAATCTGAACTTAACCATTTTGGCAAAGCAATGATGTCTGGATGTGATGCTAAGTAATTGTTAGTAGAACCCGTTGTGCTGCCATATTGCTACTGGCCCCCACCCCTGTTGGCCAGGGTCGTTCATTACAGCTTCACTCTTATGCTTATCATGGTAAGCATTTCTTTCTTTTATTAGTTAAAACTTCAAATGTGTTTGCCTATATGATTACCGTCGCTAATTTGTTGATTCAAGGTTAATTTTTCTCTCCTTTCCATCTGACTTGACAATATATCAACAATAAAGATATCTATTGGTTTTTCAAAGGTTTAGATTAATCATATACCCAGTTTCTTCAGAGAGAGGTGTTGTTGGTCTTGGACATCTGATAATCTACCTTCTCTCAAAATATTTCCACTATCATCAGTCGAATGAAAACACCTATTTTAGCCATTCTGAAGGCATGACCCCCCTCAAATATTTGTATGTTGTGCTAACTTATCATTGTTCATCGCTTATTTGATAATGACTATGTTTTTGTAGGCTAAATTGCCCGCTTCCGAGATAGCAGCTGCGATTAATGAGTTCAGATCCCACCACCTCTCCGAGCTTGCAGAGGTAAGCAGATTTCAATCATCAGTGCATCTTTTATCACATTATTAGGGGTCTCATCAAATGCTAGTGTGTGCCTGTGTGTGTGCTTGCATCATGCAGACTCGTGTGTGGAAAGAATATCGGAGAGTTGGTGATCAAATATGTTTCTCCATGTGCAGCTTTGTGAAACCAGTGGAAGCTCTCTTGGTTATGGATTTTCCAAAGTGATGAGTAAACATGAAAATCAAATCTCTGAAGGGAAGCTGCCAATATGATCATGCGGGGGAGGGTAAAAATATTTTTTGCATACATTTTTGCCCATCATCTGTAAATAATGTACAGAAACACACCAAATGTAACCAGAAATATTTTGGAGTGGAATTTTATAGCTGTGGAAGCTTGTGATAGGCTTAGAAATGGCCTACAGACATGGAAAGACAATAAATACCATTGACATTCTATGTAATAATACTCTGAATCAAGTGAGTTCGACATTCAATAAGCCACGGGGTTGAGGGTGTAATCTGTCATTTACACAAGAAAGCGAACAATGTCTTGTACAAAATACGAATAATAACCCTTTCTATATATAGTAGAAGAAAGGATTAAAAAAAACATTTTTTTAATGCCTGTGAAAAGAAGAATGTGTATATCCCAGCGCGTTGTATCTCCCAGCTGGTAGACCTTTAAATTCTGGATTATTACTGAGGTCTACAAATCACAAATAGCCCACAGTTGTTGGAAGAGGCCATCCATCCTGCTAGCTCAGGAAGAGTTTCGTACACTGGTTTACTGTGTCCTCAGGGCTCGTTACTGATATCAAGCAACACAAATACAATTTCACATGCTAAAGGGGAGGAATTGTAGAAAAAAAAAAGGTGCTAATAAATCAGTTGCAATCAAGCATTTATCTATAATTAAAGAGCATCATGTTTAGGTCAAATAACACAGGATTTTGCTGCAAACAAAAGGCCATCAAAGAACAAACTTGAGACTTTTAGAAGCTTCAATTTGGAAGCAGAGAATTTATCGATTGAAGGATAACACTAGGATATGAAAAAAATGCACTCACCCGTGTGGCCCTTGGTCCGCACTGATTCATATATTTCATAGTCATTTCCTCCCTAGTCAGATAGAAAACATAACATCCATCAGATAGCCTCCAATGGAAGAAGAAAGTTCAGAAAATCAATTATAAAAACAATAACAGGTCGGTTTTATAATTAGGAGTAAAATAAAAACCAGATTTAATGTCTACTGTATAATGACTGGACAACCTTGTAGGTCTTGTCTCCAAAAAAGTAAACTTCTTGAAACTCATCCAGGTACTTCAAGCAATATGTTTTGTCCCAGCCTTGAGGAAATATCTGTCGGAAACATTTTCCTTGAGAAACAAACTACATTAGATGGAAACATATTGAAACCTCACAAATGCTTACATCAAAACTGATTTGTCCACCAATGGAAAAGGTTAGGTTTAACTGTGCAAACTTCTCACGGAGCACTGACACCATTTTGGGACGAATGTTGAGAACCTGATTATGTTTATGAACTCAATTCTATTAGAGTAAATGAGAAGACGAGTTCTAATGATAAAATTCAAGTCTCTCTCAATTATGAATAAAAATATGGTCCCTCCTACCTTGTCATACTTTTCAAACTCATCTCGCTCTTCCTGACTGCAGTTTCTTCCAATGGGGGATACATTAAGCATCCCATTACGGAATTCAATAAATGTTCCCCTAGAGTAAAAGAGAATGGATCTGAGATTCCAATCAGATATGACTAGGTGCTATTTGAGATCTTTAGTTCTATTCACCTTTTAATAGGGATGTCCAAGTCAGCAATGTAATGGAGAGTGAAGTTTATCAATTCCTGTAATATCATTAATAACACATCAAAAGAATTCTAATAAGAAATTGTATTGTTAAATTGGTAACTAGCATCCAGAGAGCCAACAAATAAAAGAATGTAATATCTGCCATCGAATTTGCTGGTATGCATCCATAGAACAAGATCACAGTCCAAAGTAAAAAAAGAATAGTTATCGGTGTCTAACTCCATTATAGATTATATTCCTTTCCAAAAAGACATCTCTGATTTTTGAGAGGTCAAACATTCACTTTAACACCCTTCACAAAGGTGAAGCATGTGTAATGTTGTAGTATCCGATACAAATAACTTCACAAACAAGGTGGCAAGTTCTGACCTTGAGCTTTTCTTCTCCAAGAAATGACTTCAAGCTCTGCATGGCATATATAAGTCATCAAAATGAGAAGCTAGCGAAACAAAAAATTACGAGATGATTCAAAACTTAGTATATAGGGAGCATTTGATAGCAGAAATAAAAAGTAGGAGTACGTCGATATCTCCAACAGCTAGAAAAAATATCAAGTATCAAAGTTTTTCTAATAGTTTAATTGTCCATTATGACCTGCATTTTGTTAATACAAAAGGACACATGGATTCCGACTAGTTTCTTTCATGTTGGAAGTACGATGAAGAATGTTTTTTTCCACCCTTCTTACAATGGAGGTGATAGGTTTGAATTTTAGATAATACCTGTGTTCCAATTAACTTTCCATCCTTATATGCAACAAGGCCATTCTCAGCAAACACGTAATCGTAGTCATCAGTAACTGCATAGAATCTAAAATTAAGTAGAAGTAAAACCACGTGAAGATGATCTGTAATTTGTGATCAGGAACTAAGTGAAGGTGACCTGTTTTTCCAAGCTGCTCTGCTATCTTAACAAAATCAGAACCTCCAACAACACCAATAGTTACAACCTGAGAAAAGATAAGTACAAAGTTTGAACCGCATTGTCTTGTTTTACTCTACTGGAAAATTTTGAGAGCAAAATATAAGCCTCCAACACAAAACTACACAACAATAGATTTCATGCAGCCTGAAAATGAAAAAAATCAAGTACCTTTCTAAGGTCCCGCATAAACTCTAACATCTTAGTAGTAACCCCCTGCAGCAAAATAGTTGAAAACACTAAATCAAGTCACAATCGTAACACAATAATATGTAAACGAACAAGAGCGAATTACCACAATTTATGCAAACTGCAAGACACTGAAACCGTCCACGATAAATTTACCACAATTTCCTTTTTGGTCCGTCCACAAAAAATTTGCCAACAAATTATTAAAACCCGTGTCATCCACAATGTGGCAAATTTATTGTGGACGGAGGGAGTATTATCTAACTTATTTATATCAACTAATATTTCAATAAACAATAGCCAAATGACCACGTAATTCATAAATCGAAAGAGATCTTTTATCAAGCAGTAATTCTTTCAAAGTTAACTGGGATCACAAAAGTTATTATATTATAAAGGTTATTAATATATCGAATATCAAATCTATAAAGGTTCTATAGTGCAGCTGCAAAACTACTCATCTAATTATTGACTAATTCAAGTAAACCAGGCATCACATTCTTCGTGACACTATTGCTTCAAATCCTCATCCATTGCAACTACAATTTCATTTCGAGAGAACGATTTCCATATGTTTAACACAAATCAACAAAAAATAAATAAGTAACATTCAATTTACACACCTTTCTGGGAGCAGTAAGCGTGCCATCGACATCAAAAAGAGCAATCACGCCAGGTCTTGCAGCCATAATCAATTTAGCAATATTCCTACTGCATTCCAAATTCGATGCTTTCAACTTCCTAAACTCACATTCAATAAAACACACACAGACACACGCACGAACTGAAAATGTAGTAAGAAAACTGTAGTAAATTTGGAATGGGGAAATTAGGTCACCTCGATCGGTGAATGAAGCAAAAAGCAGTAAGATCTGAGCTGAAAGAAGAGAGAATTTTAGAGAAATTTGAGAGCAGATCTGCAGAAGGGGTGGCAGTTGCTGTTGGAAGTGGCAGTGGTTTTAATATCCGTGTCTGAAAGAATTTGAAGTTTGGATCTCAAATTATCGCTTTTTTATTTTATTTTATTTTTAAATATAACGTGATTTTGTGGACATTGCGCGAGAGAATACATACGAATCCTTTTGGGTCCAAAGAGTTCAATGAACATGTGGTTGGCTAGTCCCGGGATAAGCCATTCTTGGGCCTTTTGCCACTTTTTGATGAAATCTTGTCTCTATCCCTGCGCTATATATAGATGAGCTATTTTTCAAATATGAATAGTATTTCTTCAAAAGTGGAGCAATACTTTTCACTACTCTATTTTTTTTTTCCTGTTCTTTTATTATATTTATTATTTTTTGTATTCTTTTGTTTCAAAATATTTTGTTCTAGTTATATTTCGAAAAGTGGAGATGCTTGTTGTTTTTGCTAGGGGTGAGCACGGTTCGGTTAACCGACCGTTTGCTACAAAAAAAATCGATCATACGGTTTTTAATCGGTTCGTTTAACCGCTAAAATGTAGAAAATAAAAACTAAAAACTACTATAACGGTTAACCTAAAAATCGGTCAATTTTTTTATAATTCATAGCATGAAAAACAAAAATCCATATCTTAAAATGTGAATACGAAATATATATTTAAAGAAGTATAAATACAAAATTGAACACTCTCATATTTTCAAGTCAAAGTAGTAAAATCAAGTTAGTTAATATTATAATTTATAACATATAATTAGTTGGTATAATAATTTTATAACATATAATTAGTAAAATTATAATTTTAAATGAATTTCGGTTCGGTTCGGTTAACCATCGGTTTTTATATATAAAAATAAGAGTGAAAAATTTTTATACACACTTTCAAATTTAAAAAATTTGTTATATACACCTATTTTGAAACAAATTAGTTATACTCAAGTTTACAAAAATACCCTTGGATTGTGACATATTTTATTGAAAAAGTTGTCAATGATTGAGAATCAATTACATTGTGTCATAACTTTTGTCCTTGTGTACTTATCTTGCACAATCATTGTGAAATTATCTGCGAATTATTGTTTAAATTGTAGATTTTGCAGATTATTTATTTAGTAAATATTATTTTACATATTTATTTAGTATTAACGAGTACGTACAGATAAAGAAATATTGAAGGCCGAAAAATATGTAAATTATACCAAAAGAACAATAATATCATGAAAAACCAAAAAACTGAAGATCCCTCTCGGACAATGGCAAAAAAAATGAAGATCCCTTTCGGGTGGGATCTTCTTAAAAAATGTAGATGTCCGAGAGGGAAATTAATTTTTTATGTCTAGATTTAATTATAAAAATTAACTATGAAATTTTATTGTGAATTAGTGCAACATATATTAATATTTGTAATTTTTCTTTGATTTATTCATGATTTCGTATTTTTAGACGAATAATTTGATTAAATATATGATTTTTTTGAATTATAAATGCATTGAGAGGTTCCTAAATCAAATCCCTCTCGGTTTAACCAAGATCCCTCTCGACATACATGAAATCTCGCTCGAGCGGGATCTAGACACGTAGATGTCCGAGAGGGATCTTAGTTTGTTATGTCTGGATTTAAATATAAAAATTAACTATGTAATTTTTATGTGAATTAGTGCAAAATATATTAATATTTGTAATTTTTGTGTGATTTATTCATGATTTCGTATTTTGACTGTTATAATAATATAATCTTTATAATTCAAAAAATAATATATTTAATCAAATTATGATTATTCGTCCAAAAATACGAAATCATGAATAAATCACACAAAAATTACAAATATTAATATATTTTGCACTAATTCACATAAAAATTACATAGTTAATTTTTATATTTAAATCCAGACATAAAAAACCAAGATCCCTCTCGGACATCTACAACGTGTCTAGATCCCGCTCGAGCGGGATTTCATGTATGTCGAGAGGGATATTGGTTAAACCGAGAGGGATTTGATTTAGAAACCTCTCAATGCATTTATAATTCAAAAAAATTATATATTTAATCAAATTATTCGTCTAAAAATACGAAATCATGAATAAATCAAAGAAAAATTACAAATATTAATATATGTTGCACTAATTCACAATAAAATTTCATAGTTAATTTTTATAATTAAATCTAGACATAAAAAATTAATTTCCCTCTCGGACATCTACATTTTTTAAGAAGATCCCGCCCGAGAGGGATCTTCATTTTTTTGCCATTGTCCGAGAAGGATCTTCAGTTTTTTGGTTCTTCATGATATTATTGTTCTTTTGGTATAATTTACATATTTTTCGGCCTTCAATATTTTTTATCTGTATGTACTCGTTAATACTAAATAAATATGTAAAATAATATTTACTAAATAAATAATCTGCAAAATCTACAATTTAAACAATAATTCGCAGATAATTTCACAATGATTGTGCAAGATAAGTACACAAGGACAAAAGTTATGACACAATGTAAGAAATTCTCAATCATTGGCAACTTTTTCAATAAAATATGTTACAATCCAAGGGTATTTTTGTAAACTTGAGTATAACTAATTTGTTTCAAAATAGGTGTGTATAACAAATTTTTTAAATGCCAAAGTGAGTATATTGGGGTATTGAGACTAAAAATAAAAACCTAACCGTTATCTTCGGTTTTTTAAAATTAAAAAAATAAACCGAATCGTCGGTTCGGTTAACCATTTTTTCGGAACGGTTTCGGTACGGTTTTTCGGTTTGTTTTGCTCACCCCTAGTTTTTGCTATATATTTGTACTGAAATTGCTGTATTTTGATGCGAACTGCTGGAGATGGCCTAAGTGGCGTAGAGCCGATGAATTTGCATAATCATATCGTCATGATCGAGTCGAGTTGAATATGTCATGCTCAAATTTAATTTGTTTATTATTGAATTGAGTCTGAAGTTTAATTAATTAAATACTTCGAGGTTCATGAACTAACTTATTAAATATAGATTTAATTAAAATAATAATTATTTTTTGAATATATGTTATTTCATAGTAATACAATATAATTATTATTTTAATAATAACAAATAAAGTTAGTTATAATAAAATTATTACTAATTAGTATAATATAATTAATTATTTTATATTATTCAAAATAGATCACTTAATGAGCTAACGAGCTCAATACCGCCAAACTCAAGATTGTCTCGTTTAGATAATGTACAACACATAATATTCAGGTTTGTAACATAAACACGTACTATTCTAGCTTGTAATATAATAACACCATTTCCTTCAAAATAAAAGTAATATCATGTCCCTTTTGAATGCCTAGTAGTAGAGTGGTATTTCTAGAGGCATATGTTTCGGGCTCAATCTCCATCAATGTCTTCATAGGTAGTCACCTAATGCATATCGAAAGTGACAATTGAAAGTTTCCATGACATTAAAAAATAAGTAATATTACTATTTCACTAATAAAATATCACTGAACATTTTACTAACTTGTTTGGTCCAAAAAAATAAATTAAATTCAAGCATCTCAATTTTTTTTAAACATCGATTAATATAATTTAAATATATAACGAAATATTGATATTTATAATAAATAACTAATTTATTATAATAATTATATTTAATTAAAGTTATTACGTGTTTTGTCGTTAAAATCCTCAATTTTTTTTTAATTAAAAAAAAGGGAGTTTAAGCCCCCATATAATATGTTCCGGGCCAAGTCCAAAACACTATTTCAATTATTTAGTTTGCAAGGGTCGACCCGTTTCAGCATTTCGCTCAGACAAGCACCCTACCAACTCAGAATGGGAGCGGCGACGAACGCAGCGGAGCAGCCGCCACAAGATGCAACGGCGGAGACCGTCGACGCGTTGCTTGCGGTACTCCACGTGATCAAATCAATTATTTCTTCTTTCGTTTATATTTTTGTTGTTAATTATTAGAACATGTTACTAAAATTTCTAGCCAAATATTCCGCGAATAATTTCAGTAAAAATTGGGTAAGCTGTAGTTTATTGAGTTTTCATTGGAATTTTTGGATTTTTTTCAGGCAGTTATAGTGCAAAAGTTTGTTTAGGCTATGATGATACGAAAAATTTACCTAATTTTGGTTCAAGTGTAAACTGCTCTGTTTTTTTCTTTTTTTTTTGAATACTTAGGCATTGGTGTTGCTCAGTTTTCTTTCTTACTCAGTTATTGCTATTTAGGTTTTCACAAATTGAGTTTAGCATTTATTTAAATTCTGTATTTTGTATTTTTAAGAATCTGAAAGTCTCTTACTGCCGGCTAATGTTGATTTAATACAAGTTTTAGCTGTCATGATGTCTTTGAATTTTGTAGAAAATTGTGATTCCGTTCTGTATTTTCCTGTCTCGTTTTTATTGTTGGATTTTTTACTTGCTTATATCATACATTTTATGAACAGGCTGCTAGGTATAATGATATAGACGATATCAAAAGTATATTATCTGCTGGTGTTTCTCTGGATTCGAAGGATTCAGAAGGCCGCACAGGTTGTTATTGCTCTAGCTTTCTTCTTTCTCGCGTTGATTAATAATACTATATTAGATGGATAGTCTTATAACTTTTGGTGTTTGTTTAGTTGGTGTTTTGGCTTTTCTTTGCATCGTCTGATTTTATTTGCTCCTGCAATGCTGCAGCATTACACATGGCTTCAGCAAATGGGCATCTTGACATTGTTGATTATCTTATCCGCAGTGGAGCGGTAAAGACTATTGGTTTCTCATCTGATTCCATAAAGCTTGACTTGTTTCAATGGATCATTTACTTTTTTTTTGTTATTGATTTATTGTTTTTTGAGAAGTAATGCATTTATCTTTTCCTACTTTGGGGGTGAAGAATTATAAAGGGGGTTTAAAGGTCTCTTTATGACAACATTTATTCTGGAACTCTTACTGCTAGGAGTTTGCCTAAAGGCTAAACCTATCTGTCTAAACTTGAAAAATGGTATAAATATGATGGCAATGATAGATGCAGATTTTGTGGTTTTTTATAGTGTCCAAGTTGGTACAAAAACTCCAATAAGTGAACAATGTTGTAATTTTATGATTTTCCATGGTTTGGTAATTTTTGCATGAAACTAGGCAGTATTTTTTTGCTTTTCTTGAGAAAGAACAGTATGTGGTTTTAAATGCATATTTGACAATGTCATCTCCCTGTATCCCCTCTTGTTGTTTCATTTGTTCGTTTTAATAGTAGCAAATCACGAGTGCTTTTTTGGGGGAGAAATTCTTATTTCTTTTTCATGGGAACAGGATGTTAATGCTTGTAACTCGGAGCAAAACACACCTCTTCATTGGGCAAGTCTCAATGGCCACATCGAGGTATTAACTTTGTTACAACATACGCTGAGCAAGTAATATTCGTTTATGCAAGTTTATATGAGTGGGTTTTCTGCAGGTTGTTAAATGTTTGATTCTTGCTGGAGCTAATATCTCATTACTGAACAGGTTAGTTTATTTTCTGACCCTTGTTTTATATTTTTACCATACTTGGAATTGGCTTTCATTTTTGGCACCAGCTAAAGTACTCATAATGTTGGTTGATCATCAGCCATGAGAAAAGTGCAATTGACGAGGCAGTCAGCACGGGAATGATGGATGTCCTCGATGCAATCAATGAAGCAGCAGCTCAGGTTGATCTCTCAACTACACAAGTTTCATAGCCCTATAAGTTCGTCCAAAAAAAAAATGATACCAAGCTCAAAAGTCTCCCTTAGATGAAATACGGAATCTGTTGGTGACTGTACGTTGTTTTTTTGGGGATATTGGAATTGGTTGTCTGTGTAGAAGTTAAGGTGTCACTATGGTTTAAAAAGTAGTGTTATCTCTACTGGTAGAAATGAAGTTGCGGTATAAGTTTCAGAAAGTTCATAGTTTTGATTTTAAGGTGTATGCTGATGATGATTCTGTCACTAACATTTCGTAATTTGTCAAATACATAATTGTTGATCGAGGGTCAGCAATCAGCATTATTTACCTGAATCAATACGAGTGTGTATCCCTCTAAAATACATTATTTGCGATTCAGAAGTAGCATTACCATAACTTAAAATCAAACCGTTATTTTTATTTATTTATTTATTTTTTTCACTTGGGATTGGGGAGCGGTGAGATTTGAACTCTAGATCTTACTATTGATGGACTGAAGTTTGTACTGCATGGATGTCTCCATGGGAACCGTTAAATTTTGTTATACATGTAATAAATGTTAATGACATGTATAAATAAAGAAAGATTTAAAAACAACATATAACGCATGCATCTCTTTTCAGTTGTACCCAACATCTATCGCAGGTGTTTTTAAGTAACCTAACCTATTTTCTGCAGTAATTTATGAAAAACTTCAAATACTTAGAAACACAAAGAGGTTAGAATCACTTGTGCTTTGTGTCTTTTTGGAGAAGTTTTTGGCGTCATTTTAATTTGTTTTCCAAAAAGTTTTTTTTTTTAAATCTCTCCCTCTTTTTCTTTTTTTTTTTTTGGCATTTCGGTACATGTTTAATTATTTAACCTTTTTAAATTTTACCCCTATATCTACTAAATATTAATTGTGAATTGAAACTATTACAAGTGAATACAAACTATATTGGAAGTTGTTAGTATTAATTGACATTATAGAATCAATTTGAATTTTTGGGAACCAAGATTTTCAAATTTTCTATGCTTTGCTCCGAGATAAATGAAGAGAAATGGCGCAATCAGTCAATGGAATATCATAATTATAAAAAATAAATTGGACTTGAGAAAATCTAGGTCGACTCATTTTCGTTTGCAGGCCGGCAAAAGGGATAACCAAACATTTATATTAAACAGAAAATGGCATAGTACAATCTTTTTTTTTTTTCCTAACAAAAGAAACAACGAATACTCACAATACGTATGTCAAATGAAGCTAACTTGAATCATCGCGCCACACTTTTAGCTTCAACTTCAAGAGTTAATCTGACGCCGTCTGCATAACAAGTTGGAGAAATACCAGTTATCCCAACCAACTTACTGATATTCATGGATATATCACAAGGGGACTTCACACCGCGATCAACCTGCATATTCGAAAAATTAAGTTTCAAAAACCAAAGCTAAATGAATACAAGTGAAAATGTACGATTATACTGATTGCAGAAGAAAACACATCTTCTAGAAACATACTGATGAAGCAGAAGCTGGTCTGATTAATGAGGTACTATAGCCCTTCACATGCGCAACAGCCTCAGCCATTTGAACCCGCGACACCCTATCTGGCCCGCCAGCATTTACAAGCAACTGCACTTGCTTAACCTCTGCAAAACATTATTAATCGAGAATCGTCTCAAATCACAATGTGACATGTGGTAAGAGTAAACAATTCCAATCTGGGGAAGGACAAAGTTTAAAGGGGGAAACTATCTTTGTCATTATAATGCAGGTGAAATTAGCCACAATCCTTTAATATTTTATATCGGAAGAAACTAAACCGAATTCCACTAATCCTGATTGTGCCTCACTAATAAGAAGCCTCTAACCTGTGATCCATTGGTTAGTTAGTATTTGAATGACAACAACAAGATCCTTCACAAAAACAGGGCAGCGGAACTCATCATGGAAGAAATCCAATGGCTCTCCCTTAGCAAGAACACTATCCATCCACTGCACAAAAAGACAGGAACAATTTAACAATGTGTAGCTCCTTCCCTTTCATGGAATAAGAAATTTTAAAGTGATTAAATGACTTCCGCTGAAATTCATATCGAAAGCAGAAAGCATTAACTGAGGGCATCCTTTCAAAAGCAAGTCAACGACTTTAATATTCAGAATTATTTTCTGAATGAATGTGTAAGAAATGCTTGTGAGATTACAATAAACTTCTAAGTGCTTATGATGTTAACAGAAGTAGACGATAGTGGTCGCAGTGTCTGTATGCACCTGGATCGGAAGTGATTTGGGAACAGGAGAGATGGTTTGCGGTCCATAAATTATACTGCTTCTCAAAATTGCATAGTTTTGGCAGTGTGTAGATATGTAACGCTCTGCTTCGACTTTGGATTTCCCATAAACATTAACAGGAACAGTCTCATCGTCTTCCTTATAGAATGATTTGGTTCCTTCATAAACTGCAGAAAGTTCAGATAATTTTATCTGAATTGACTTTTTTACTATTCCTTCATGCATCAAATCTATTGAAATGATGATAAAGCAATGGAGAGGCTCAAATATTAAAAACATAACTTCAATCTTGAGGTGTTTCAAATCATGTGGAATTCGTAATCCTATTATTACATTGAAGTGTTTGATACAGCCTTTAGGTCAGACAATCAAGTTCTTAATGTTGAAGGTTGCAATAAGTTGTTCATTATAAACCTAAACGGATTATAAGGAGCACAAAGCAAGAGATAAACACAATCTCAAATATGCCGAACAGCAGAGCGAACCAATAATTCCAAATTACCATAAATGATATATCAATATCTAAGAGAGTTTCAAATATCAAAGAAGAAGAAAGCACAATACAACTAACCTTGGTCAGTTGACAAATGAATGAGCAGACTACTGTCTTTAAAGCTCGATAACCATTTCACTAGACCAGTTGGCACATTTATCGCCATGGCAGCTTCTGGATCCATCTCACAGACGCGAGGGACAGATAGAGCAGCACAATTGATCACCACATCAGGCTGAAAACCAATCGAGGATTACTCTCTTGATGAAGGAGGTCAAATTTCCAAACACCAAATAAAAAGACGAATCATCCACAAACACTTCATCTTTCAAACTATTCACTTAGTATCTACAAATCTCTACAACCAAAATCTCAAATTTTGCAAATTATAGATCTATCTAGAAAAACATTCAAATGCAGCACCAGTTTCGCAGCAGATAGCAAACAAGAAACTTAGAACACGCATGAACCACCATACCGAACATTACATAATTCACAACCAAAAAAATAATAAAAAATTAAAATGCATAGCACGAACTAGTCATAAATCAGAAAAAAAAAACTAAATCAGTATTGAATCAGAAAATTGTGTGAATTTAGGAAAGTCAAAACCTGGCCGAATGCGTCGGAGATGGCATTGAAGCCGTCGCAGGTGCGTAAATCGAGGCGGAAAGGAAGAGCGTGAGGAATGGCATTGAGCAGCGCGTGAGGAGGAGGGGAATGGTGCGTGAATGCCAGAGCGAATTGAGAATCTGCATCGGCGAATGATTGCAGGAGGTGCTGCCCCAGGTATCCTGTGCCTCCCACTATCAGCACTCGCTTCTTGCTCATCTCCAACTCCAAGAGAGAGAGAGGTTAGATGTCTAGTCAGCAAGTCAGACGCAATGGGGGGCTAGAGTCTAGAGAGAGATGTCGCTAATTACGAAACGCGCCTTTAATTGGAAGTCTTTTTTTAGAGGAACCGCTTTTAATTGGAAATTGATGGGCAACAAAATGGTCCGGACCCAACTACTTATTTCGTCCATGATAAGTGTAGTATTCTTTTCTTTTTTTGTCGGTCTATAATATGTGTGATTTTTTCATAAATGAAATGACTACACTCATAATAAATTGGGCTTCATTCTCCACTCTCAATACATCTATCAAACTCACTCTTTCATTCTTAAAACTCGTGTCACTCCCTCCGGACCACACTTATATAACATACAAAATCATAATTTGAATTTTGAAGTGTAACACTATTATCCCAACGTTCGCTCATGTTCCACTAGTAAATAATAATTATAATAATATATATTATATAAATAAAAGTCATTACATTATAATATATTTTTATTAATATTTATTACTAAAAGTTAAAACATAATAAAATTACATATATCCTAACCTTTTGAATTATCAACCCTAGAAATAAATTATTAACTAAAAATTAAAATTAAATGCTAAAAATAATTATACTATATCTTAATCGATATAATAAACTCTAATAAATAACTACATGATTAACTTACACATCTGAAATTAAAACTGATGGAAAAAAATGAAAGAAAATCTAAAAAATTAAAAGTGTGTGTGTTGGTCTACCGGTAAAATGGTTAATCTTTCATTTAAAGGTACGAGTTAGTCATGATATGTGATGCTTTAAATTTAATTATTAATTTATTAAAAAGGATAAAAGATCTCAATGCTCAATGCTCAATGCTCAAGTGCATAATGAGCCCAAATTGGTGAACCACAACATAAACTTTTTTTTATGTTCCAACATAACGCGCCCATCAAAAATAGAAAATAAAAAAGAGGGGCACATGTTATTGATCAAGATAGTGTGTGTTTTGTCATATTTGCAATAAATAGGTAGAAATAGTATATATAGAAATTCTCTCAAAAAAGAGGGAAAAAATACATATATAGGAATCGCTCGTGTGTCATAGGATTAGGTGCGGCATGGCCCCACAACAGAAAACTTGAAAATCCACTGAAAGAGGAAATCACTTACCTATTCATTCATACAAGGCTTTTTCATTCCGTCATTTTCTCAAACAGCTACCATCACTGATTCGCATGCTCAGCGCGAGAGAGAGGTCTCAGTGAAGTCTTTCACATACGAAATACGAGAGAGATTTCGGTGGAGTATTTCATACAGGCATTTTCTCAAACATCTTGTCTGCATCGTGATTGCTGATGTCTCTTGCTCTCCGATTCGAATTTAGCTGAGTCTTTCATCAGAGATTTCCTCTTAACAGCTTTTCCACATCGCGATTTCCGGTTGGCTCTATGTCGCGGAATATGAGAAGAACTCTCAGTGGGATACCTTCTCTGTTCCTTGCGCTCCGCGGTAATACCCATTTCAATTGCATATCGCCGTATATTAAACCGGAACGCCATCTGCATTTTCTATTCCGATATCCTATTGTTAGCAGGTCCTCCATTTGTGCGTCTTTTACTTCCTCAATCTACGATCACGGAGAATGCCGTACTAGCTCGGAACATGAATCCGAGAGCGATGGTGAAGTAACGGGAAGCATCGCGAGCGAGCCAGGTTCCTCTCGTGATTTCGACGCCATTGTGGACATTCTGCGAACACCTGGTGTGCAAGAAAAGAGCAAGAAGCTGGAGGAATGCGGAGTGAGTATGACGCCGGGATTGGTGGCAAACGTCCTTTCTTGGGTACGGAACGATTGGGAGACGGCGTTGACCTTCTTCCTGTGGGCTGGGAAGCAGCCGGGCTACGAGCATTCGCTGCGCGAGTACCATTCGATGATAGCCATTCTTGGGAAGTTCAGGAAGTTCGACACTGCGTGGGCTTTGATCGATGACATGAGAGCTGCGTCACTTGTTACACCGCAGACGATCTTGATCATGATCAGGAAGTATGCAGCCGTGCACGACGTTGCCAAGGCGATCAACGCCTTCTATGGGCAGCGGCGCTTCAAGATTGAAATTGGAATCAATGAATTCCAAGGCCTGCTCTCGGCTCTATGTCGGTACAAGAACGTGAAAGATGCAGAGGATTTGCTCTTCTGCAACAAAGCGGCGTATCCTTTGAGCACTAAGAGCTTCAACATTATTCTCAACGGATGGTGCAATGTGAATGGAAGCATGCGTGAGGGGAAGAGAATTTGGTGGGAGATGGAAAAGAGAGGGATTAGGCATGATGTTTATTCATATGCAAGCATCATGTCTTGCCATTCCAAGACTAGTAATCTAAATGCAGTGATGAGGTTATACGAAAAGATGAAGTCTTTAGGCATCAAACCGGATAGGAAGGTCTACAATGCTGTGGTTCATGCTCTGGCCAAGGGGAAGCTCGTTAAAGAAGCTCTTAGTCTCATGAAAACAATGGAAGAGTCGGGTATTATACCAGACACCGTCACTTATAATTCACTGATGATGCCTCTTTGCAAGTCACACCTGTTGGATGAGGCCAAGCAAGCGTTTGAGGTGATGATGGAGAGAGGCGTGATGCCCTCTGTTCGAACATACCACGCCTTCTTTCGTGTTCTAAGGACAGCAGAAGAAGTGTTTGAGCTTTTGCAGAGAATGCATATTACTGGTTGCCCTCCAAACCATGATACGTATATAATGTTGATCAGGAAATTCTGTCGTTGGCGCCAACTTGAGAATGTGTTTAAGCTTTGGGACGAGATGAGCAAGAACGGGCTTGATCCTGACAGAAGCTCCTACATTGTATTGATACATGGTCTGTTTTTGAATGGGAGATTAGATATGGCTCATAAGTACTATCTTGAAATGAAGGGAAAGGATTTGTTGCCGGAGCCAAAGATAGATTCTATGATTCAAGAATGGTTGGCGAGTAAGATTGATGCAGATGGCCATGTGATTGCATCAAGAGAGAGCAAATCTAGCTCTAGTAAGATAGGAGAGAAGGAGAGATTCAAATCCAAAAACAATCATAGGGACGTTGATTTTCTCCGACGGCCTGAAATGAGGAGTGTTACTAGGGAGAAGGGCTTTTCGTTTTGGGATAATTGAGCATCAATAGTGACAGATATCTGCTGGTGTTTTTATGGCTCTTGTGCAACTGTTTGCTGTGAAAACTCTCCTAAGTGTCTAGGTATGATCTTTCCTTTCCCTTATGCCACATTTCAAATGACTTTTCTTACATATTTTGAATCACAATATCCTAGTTTTTGACTTGTTTATAATGGTGCCTAACTTGTGGTTTTTGGAAGAAGATGCTTTTATTATAAAGTTGGAGAATGTATGAAGTCTGTCTGTGTAGTTGGAAGAACACATTTTTATTATTAAGTTGCAAGATCAAATTCGTATTTGAAATAAGAGTGAAGGATCGGACGGTTGATATTAAAGACTAGTTGTGTTAGTTATTTTGTTATTAGAATGTGTTTCTATTTAGCGAGTAGCAACTTTAAAGGGGAAATTACTTTACCATCCCTTGCTGTTCCTAGTTGAATTTAAGAAAAATAGAGTAATACTTACAAATTTAGATATATATCTATAACATCTTTACTTATTCTAAAGGTAATTAAGTAATTAAATAGATGTTTTATTTATCATGATACAAGATAAGTATTCTTTTAAATCTAAAATTCTATGATATAATTTAGGGAAAATGCACTATTTTAGCCCCATAAATTCAATGTTTAGACAGTTTTAGCCGAACTTAACATAATACTAAATTCAAGTCCCATAAATCGATTTTTTTTACCGAAGCTGAAGATAATGCATTTACAGATCACATATAATAATAAATCAATTGATAAATATGAGACCAAAATACCACACCAAATATAAAACAGAGATCGGTTGTAACTGAATTGTTGGATGAAACAGAAAGAAGCATCAAATCATATGCATATAATATAAGCACAGAATGATAAAGTACTTGCAACAAAATGTGAGTTCACAAATTAAAGATGATGAATACGAAGGTAGGTTCCTTCAAATGATCAAAACAGCAAAATTAGTTGCAATAAAATGTGAGTTCAAAACTGACTCTTAATCTCAAGATTTCTCACTATATTACTCAATGCATGATTGCTTCCATCCTCCGAGGCTCTCCTCTTCAAGCTCCCCATCTCTACTCCTCTGCAACGACAAACACTTCATCATTTAACGGACAAACACACGACAACAGATACATAAACCAAATACCATGATGCTTAGGATGTCTCAGACCTGGACAGTGAAAGTGAGCCCAACTTTAATCTCTCCACAATACTGATCATCTTTAACAATATGGTACGACATGGGAGGAATGTTGTCTTCAACGAACAAAGGCTGAAGAGGAATTCTACAGGAATTCAAGAATCATGAGACAAAATTGATCATACATCAACTATGAGCAAGAATTTACAAGGTATATATATTACTCACGTTGCTTCTCCAATAAAGTCGTCTGCTGTGAATGTGTCTTTGTCCATTAGTTTGATCTTCAGCTCGGTATGATCACTGGATATAGAGAAGAGGAAGCTCTCATTCCACTCCGAGCAAGATCCTTCAGCTGGATATAACAAGTGGAGTATCATTTAAGGATGCATGAGAGAGAGAGAGAGAGAGAGAGAAAGGGAGAGAGAATAGGTCAGAAACTAGTCTCTTAAGTACTATTATTATGTTCATATATCCAAAATATGCAAGATGAAGCAAAAATGTACCTGATGCAATGGCGCTTTTCTTCTCCTGAGTCCGATAAGTGAGAATCGCATAAGGATCCACCCCAGCTGCCAAGTCGAAAATCAAGACAGAGCAGTAGTAGTTCATAAGTATATATATCTACTTCTACAAACGGTTATCATCTGATAAAACCACATTACACAGCTGAGAAGAAACAGACAATTTGGACTAATATTCACAGCCATATTGATATACTGCTGATCTTAATCTCATTGACATTCCTGTTCGAATCCGTCATGATCTAGTAACAATTGATAATATTAATGAGTTCTTTTGGTCTCGATTCTTACATGATCGGAAGAACATCATATTTGCATTGTGTTCTTCCAAATATGATATGGTTAATCAAGTGAAGGAAAAATTGACATTCCTAAACCTATCGAACGTTTAATCTAATTTATGTCTTATGAGAAGATTTTGTACCATTTTCAACAGTCAAAAGGCAAGATCTACATTGGTACAAAAAATCAAATTGAAAAGTCATGAAATCAAACATCCAATGATCAATATCACATGATAAGTCAACTAAGAGTCATGAATCTCAAAACAACTGAAACATCGGAAGTATCGAAACGATTAATTCTCAGAGTTGTAATTTGTAATAGATCAGACAAACATAGATCTTCGCATTTTTGTTACAAACCCCATAATTTTTTGTTGACTAAAAATAATAGCCAATTATTCTTGACTACCAACAAACTAATATTAAAACAAATATGATTCCACATGCTATGTTTTCGGCCCACGAATTCTGATCCTATGTCGTGAAGAAACACAACACCATGACTGATAATACTCCATTTTCTAAACAAAAACAGAAAAAAAACGCACACACACACACACGAAATGAGAGAATTTTGGTGAAGAAACATACTTAAAAAATCTGAGTCATCGAGACCTTTGGCGCTAACAAGAAGAACTTCAAGGTTTCCGCGAGTCATCTTCGGATCAAAAATCAAAATGGAACTTGCAGAAATCTTCAAAAACAGAGAAAATTCAGAATTTTTTTGACAGGGTGTCTCTCTCTCTCAAAACTCGATGTTATTGCTGATTTTGTAATTGTAATGATGTGGTCTTCGGGGCCCACCTCATGATCTCGAATTTGAATAAATTTTCCATTTTTAAATTTGGAAAATTTGTATGAATACTGAATTCGATTGTATTAGTAAAATTTAATAGATAAAAAATTAATATTATAATTTGATTGAATTTGATTGCATTATTCTTTAAAAAGAAAAATAAAGAGAGTAAATTTTTTTATTTTGGTACACATAAATGAATGTGAACTGTGTGCTGGTGCGTGCAATAGTTTCGAAATCATAAGTTGATAGTATGGTTTAGGATATCTAAAATTAAATATCTTAATTCTTACATGTCTACTGTAGCAGTCTCATCGAACAATTATGAGTTCACATACTATTTGTGTAATTGAGACAATTATCGACATTTCATGATTAATTATGTCACAAAATCTGAATTCTTTCGAATCAGATTTTTAAACACAGTTTAGCTCTATGTATAAAAAAAATTAAATAAAATGAATTATGGTGTTTAAAATCCTCTTAAGAACCAAAATCATACAGAAAATAATTGATTTTTTAAGATACAGTTAAAGAAGTAACAATTTTCTTTTTTAGAATTAAACAAGATATAATATCATATAAACTACATCACCCTTATGAAGGTGGGAGAATATAAACTATATTACTACACCACATGCAGAAGGAATTCGAATCCAAAACCTCTCGCTAATAAGAGACTTGTAGTACAGATTATTATTAACGTTTGTTACTTTTTTCCTTGAAAAAAGAAAATATCGAAAAACTTAGGAAAAAATATTGATTTAATGACCATTTATTCCCTACACTACATACACCTATATGATTTTGATTTCCTACACTACATACACCTATAAGGTTTTGATTTATGACCATTTATTTTGATTAACTTAAATAATCGTATTAATTACCTCGTGCAGTTTTCTTCTCTAGGGAAAAAATGCCTTCTCGGCTCCCCCCTCTCTTTCTATTCTATTTTCCAAAAACAAAGCTTCAATTTTTCCTAAACAACTCGGGTTGATACCAAATTAAATCGTATATTTATGTCTTATTAATTAACATATTTTAAGAAATTAAAGGCCAAATTATAGTACGTGGCCCGAACTTTCATCACTTTTTGATTTCCTACACTACATACACCTATAAGGTTTTGATTTTACGAAAGGGAAATTTTAAACATAGCCCCCATTTTACTCCACATAAGCCCCCATAAAAAATAATAATGAAATTAATTATAAATATACTATTATGCCCTTATAGCTCACAATTAAATTTTTAAATAAAATAAATCTTAAAACCCTTATAGCCCCCACTTAAAATTTAAATAACATAAATCCTAAAGATATATTATCGGTTTATAGCCCTTAGCCATTAGACAGAAGAACTCGTACGAAGCCATGAAAGAAGAAAAAAACTATCGGTATTTCAATTGTTACTTTATTATTAATCTTTTTGTTCTTCTATAATTTGTTTAAGTTTGTCATGATATTAAAGAAAAATATTGGATTGCGTGAAAAAAATAATTGTTCGTGTGTTTAGCTTTCTCATGCGCCACCTACTTTGGGAGTTATCTCAAGCATTCATAATTTGATAAATCCCTTATCTCATATCTCAATTTCTGACATGATTAATAGTTCTCATGTATTAGCAAAGACTTAATTGCAAACAAAAATAATGGATAAATGTAAAAATATGGGAAGAATTATCGAGCTAGAGTTCCGAACTTTAGGTGCTTATAAATATTATGTATGTGTAGTGCAACTCGTATGGTAAAAATAGTTATTAATTAGGATCGAAGAATAACTTTGAAACAACCATGTTTGTAATTAATTTTATTATTATTTTTTATAGGGGGCTATGTGGAGTAAAATGGGGGCTACGTAATTAAATTATTTTAAATTTAATTGGGGTGCTATAAGGGCATAATAGTATATTTGTAATTAATTTCATTATTATTTTTTATAGGGAGCTATGTGGAGTAAAATGAGGGCTACGTAATTAAATTATTTAAAATTTAATTGGGGCTATAAGGGCATAATAGTATATTTGTAATTAATTTCATTATTATTTTTTATAGGGGGCTATGTGAAGTAAAATGAGTGCTATGTTTAAAATTTTCCTTTACGAAATTGTTTAAGATTGGACTCCTTCTGAAAGATTTGATGTAATGGCCCAACCCAAAACAAAAAAGGAAAATTATAGTACGCGTTGCGTTCCATTTGTACGAATTGCGAACAAGGCCCATCTTTTTTTCCGGTATCGGAATGTTGATGCAGCTGACTGATAGAAGTGATGTGGATAATTAAATGACAGCTCTCACCATGTAATGGTTCTATACCGAGTCTATAGGTAGCAACACACGTAGATTTGTAGTAAAATGTGCAACATAGTCTATCAAATTTAAAGTCGCCCAAGTCGAAACCACGGCGTTTTTGTAGAGTCGGTATTTAATTATCCACGTTACCTCCATCGATCAGCCGAATCAACATTCCGACGCCGAAAGAAAGAGCCGGCTTTATTTAAACAATTTCATAAAGTTCAGGGTCTTTTCCAACAAAGTTAAAAGTTCATACCATAAATAAAAAAATAACTATAATTTGGCCATGGAAAATGTATTGAGAGAGAGAGAGAATGAAGAAATTAGATAATGGGGTGTTTTGAATTTTTTTCCTATTTTAATTTTGTTTTAGAAATGCAAATGCATAATATTGTTTTCCTACACCTTTAAATTTCTTGAAATAAACCAAAAAGGTCACCTTTTTTTTTTGAGTTAATCATGTTGACTAGTCAATAAAGTTAGTGAAAATTAATAGTTGGCCACCAACTTTTTTTGTAGAAATTCTGGCCAACTTTGAGGATTTTGGACCAAATTACCCCTAATAATCTTGACAAATATGCTATTCACGGTTCTCTTTCAGAATTCATTTTCAGATTCAAAAATTTTCTCTTTCATCTCCATCATTCTTCTCCCTTCCGCCTTCCGTCGAGCCGTCTACAACTTCCGGCGCCGTCTGCATCTTCCGTCGTCGTCTTCCTTACAAAGTGGCGCCGTCTAACATCCAGATCTAGATCTAGATCTATGTATTTTCTCTCTCTGTCTTTGAGTTCCACGATTCTCTCTCAACTACAGAATTTCTTGTCCAGATCTATGTATTATCTCTCTCTCCGGCGTGGGCAGCTTTCTGCGGTCATCTTCTCCGGCAGATCTGTGTATTGTCGACTTTCTTCTTTCTCTCTCTTCTATCAGTCACAGCTCGACAGATCTGAAGAAATTCAACAAGGCCAATCTCTCCGGCGCCGATGCAACTTTCCTCTATTTTGCGACTTTCTTCTCCGGTCATCATATCATCTCCATCTGAAAATTTGTTATTTGATGGTGTATTGTAGGTTGTTGGTTTTATGGTTGTAATGTAGCTTTGATCGTAAGAATGTATCTTGTATTTTGGAAATTTGCTTGTTTGATGGTTGTATTGTAGATTGATGGTTTTTAATCTAAATATCAGCTTTGAATTTAGTGTATTAATTTAAATTGAGTTTTCTAGATCTAGTCTGTCATGTTCTTGTCGTCCTCTTCGTGCATATGTGTTATTCCTGCATTTTTCACGTCACTGCGCGTCGCGACTTGGCACACCTGGTACGAATGCAACGTATTCGTACCAGGTGTGCCAAGGCATACCGCGCCTAGACTTGGAACACCTGGTACGAATACACACTATTCGTACCAGGTGTGCCAAGTCTAGGCGCGGTATGCCTTGGCACACCGCGGAATGCAACGTATTCGTACCAGGTGTGCCAAGGCATACCGCGCCTAGACTTGGCACACCTAGTACGGATACACACCATTCGTACCAGGTGTGCCAAGTCTAAGCGCAGTATGCCTTGGCACACCTGGTACGAATACGTTGCATTCGTACCAGGCGTGCCAAGGCATACCAGGATGCTGTTGACCAAAGACGAACACCATCCATGACATTAGATCTGGAATGTGACGCCATGGATTCTGGAGAGAAAGCTGTGAATATGGCCGGATCTGGTGCGGCGACAGATCTGGAATATGGCCGGCAGAATGTGAAAGTTCAAGGTGGCGCGGCGGACTGGACTGGAAGTACGAAGACTGTGCGGCGGAAGGGAATTGAAGTACGACGACGCGGCGGCGGAATGAAAGTACGACGGCGGCGACGGAAGAAATGGAGAAAAATAGGATTTCTAGAGAGAGACAGAATCTGAAATTTGAAAAATGAAAAATGAAATGGGTAGATGGATGGTTAATAGTGGTTCCAAGGGTAAATTGGTCCAAATTTCTAAAAGTTGGCCAGAATTTCTACAAATAAAGTTGGTGACCAACTATTAATTTCCACTATCTATATTGGTTATCCCAAATTTTGCCTCTTCTTTTTTTCCGGTGTGCCACTGACTATAACACGTTAAGCACATGGATTACAACTATAATTTGCCGAATTGTCAACAGTTTGATTCCTATTCAATAAAAAGGAAATAAAGTATATTCATTAATTAACTCGTCGTTTCGTTCCACTTAATGACGTTTTCTATTCCCAGATCACATCATGAAAAGCTAATAATGTGTGAAAGAACTGCAAATTACGAGCTCGGTGGATAAGTCTTTTATAATTTCTATTCGAAATTTAAATAAGTAATACTATTAATTAAATTCAATTAGAATTTACTAATTTTAATTAAAATTTATAAAATAACTAGGATTTATTAGTCTTTGAAGATTGCAAATGTTTCTAGCTCCAGTCAATTTGAAATACTATGTAAAATTGTAAATATCTAATTCTATATGAAAGTGCATAATTAGGCAAATTGTATTGTATGCATGTGTTCTTCCCACTAATTAGTAATTTCGTATATGCGAGGGAACTGGTTTGGTCTTCTTTAACGGTTACTAAAAGAATACTCCAATAAGGTAACAAAAAAAAAATATATATATATATATAAGCTAGTAAAATGTCTAAATAAAACCTGTAATTATACCCCAATTATATCTTTGAGCAAAATTTTGGGTTTTCCGACTGAAATTGAAATTCGGGGATCCCCCATATTGACGTTTTTGAATTCTCAATTAAGATCCTAAAATTATAATTTGACCCAACCTATTTGTGAAAATGATAATTAAGGACATGAATCTGACGTCTGACTAACAGATGGTTTCAATTGAGCTAATTCTGAAAGTTAAAGAGGGTCCAATTGAATCTAAAAACTTTTTTTGCGCCCACTTGAAATTCGAGATATAGTTTGAGGTAATTTGGACATTTTCTGAAGAAAAATTATTTGATTGCATGTATATTAATTAATATATTCTGAATGTATTACTATTTGATTGCATGTATATTAATTAATATATTATGAATGTATAAAGAAATGAAATTGGTTGAGATTTTGGTAAATTTATCTACTGTGGGGGAGATATAGTATATATTTACATAGCATTTAATAGCTTTTAAGACATCAAATTAAGAAGACAATTAGAAGTGAGGGAGAAAAAGTTGTTATTTGTTAATTAACTTTGTGTCTGTTATTGAAATTTTATTATATTCAGTTTCGTTTGGTTGGGAAAGATGCCTCGCGGAACCCTTGAAGTTGTGCTTGTTAGCGCCAATGGCCTCCAAAACATGGATTTTTTAAGTATGTAGTCTATTTTAATTCGATCGCACAAATTATCTCCTTATATATCTTTCTTGGTATTTATTTTAGTTTGTTGGATTTTCCCAAATATTATTTTAGTTAAATCATAATTAAAATTGATGAATTAGCTGTGATCTGTTGTTTTAATACTGGAGTTGGCAGTTGGCATGGATCCTTATGCGATTCTCACTTGTCGAACTCAGGAGAAGAAAAGCAGCGTTGCATCAGGTTCTTCTACTTAATTATTTAATTAATTTCTGCATATTATAAAATTTTGAAAAATATATGGGAGCCTAGCTAGCTTATGTCAGACCTTCAGCGAGTACGGGTCAAGTTTCGAATTCAAACTCATAACCAATGAATTTTATATCTGGAATTTGTAGTTAGATGTGAGTTTTGATTCGAATCATGACTCGTCCCACCATAATACGGTCTGATATATACGAGTTTTTGTATACATTAATTTTGATTGATTTGATGGCAGGTGAAGGATCGAGTCCTCGTTGGAATGAGACGTTTTTATTCACCATCTCAGGAGGTGTAGATGTAACCCAACTCAAAATCAAAATAATGGACAAAGACACTTTCACTAAGGACGACTTTGCTGGAGAAGCAACGTAACTATATCTATCTATTATATCTACACAACACAACACAAACAAATCCAACTTCACCTCCATATATATTTAATTATATATATATATACATCATTAACTTAATTTGTCACACCATATATATATATATATATATATAGCATTCCTCTGGAGGCTGTGTTTGCTGAAGAAAGCATTCCACCCATCTCATACGACGTCGTCAAGGGTGATATCAAGTGCGGAGAGATTAAAGTCGGCCTCAACTTCACTTACCAGGTTAAGGCCTTGCCTTGTGTGTGATATTCCTTGTTGCACAATCTCTGAAGCCCGTTATTAATACCAGCCCACCACTAATTTACTGTTACTCTTTAGAAATGGTATCCGATCAATTTGGTGGGATATGTATGCTATGCTTCAACAATAGCTAAGATTAGAAGCAAAATGACAATATTATCCTTCCAAACTTCATCTTCTATCCCCGAAGAAGGAGGAGGCGCGGCGGAAGGAGGAGGCGGCGGAAGAAGAAGGCTGCGGATGTGGTAGAGAGAGAGAGAGAGAGAGAGAGAGAGAAAGAGTGAGAAAGAAGGAGGTGGCGGCGGAAGAAGGAGGCGGCGGCTGTGGTAGAGAGAGAGAGAAAGAGAAAGAGTGAGAAAGAAGAAGGAGGTGGCGGCGAAAGGAGGAGGCGGCGGCTGTGGTAGAGAGAGAGAGAAAGAGTGAGAAAGAAGGAGGCGGCGGAAGAAGGAAGCAGCGGCGGAAGAAGGAGGCAACGGAGGCGGAATAAGCAAGCGGCGTTGGAAGACGAGAGGAGAGAGGAGAGAGAGAGAGATGAGGGGAGAGAGAAGAAAGAAGACGAGATGAGAGAGAGATGAGGGCAGCAACAAGTGGTGGAGAGCGAGAGATGTGGTTCTGGTGTTGAAGACGAGAGGAGAGAGAGATGAGTGTGGAGAGGAAAAATAATTATATAATTAGGGGTAGAATAGTCATTTTTCATTTAATCTTGAATTTAAACTAGGGTACCAAATAATCAATCTATTATATCTACGTTACATATCTTATCTACCAAACACAAAGATACGATACCAATCTTATTTTATCTACGATACATATCTTACTTTAAACTATCTTATCATATCCTAACATGCCTACCAAACGGGCCCTAATTGGTATATACATCTATAACTAATAACTTAATCTCTTGTCTGTTTCAAAAATTTCGCGATAAAGCAAAACGACCCATAATTAAAAGATAGCGTATTTAATTAATTTGTCAAATGTATCACGTCTTATTTCAAATTGCCTAGCAATTAAACGGTCGGGCCCTTAAGGTATTGTACATAACGCGTCTGGATTGTTTTTGGTTGTAGAGGTGCGGAGACGACAAGGAGGAGGAGAGCATCGGAGGAAGGAAAGACTCATCCATGGAGTAGTATTATGCCTTCTCATAATCGTACAGACATTGCATGTGTATTCCAGTTTTCTGCTTGTATCATGCATGGTTTGGTGTTTACGGAAGAATTCAGTTCTGAATCGTTTGTTTTCAACTTAATTTTATCTATTTAATTTCCTCGAAATCGTTAAGATTAAGTTTAGATTCGTTGATTGGATAAGTTATGATAAATTGGATTGTTTGATTTCAACTTTCTTCGCAAAAGTAATAGTAATTAATTAATTTATAAATATATTTATATAAATATTGATGAAATGGAGGATTAAGTTGAGGATGACACGACCATACCGATTCATAACTAGCATTAGCTAGATTTTACGATTTGATTTAGACCATAATCAAGGTAAATTCTCACTATGGTGAGAGAATCTAGTAACATCTCATTATAATGACATAAAATCTTGATTCAACCTATCTAGTTCGTCAAAATGCGACATATTGTATATAGGGGTCAAGACCCATTATAGACCATCATCTCCTTAGCCAAAATTCGTCATAACGGTCAAAACCGGTATCGGAATAAATAATGACCTATTAAAATAAGATGTTCAAATAATATAAGTGAGTCTACCCAAACGGGAAGGACGGAGTATTGAAAACTCCAGACTTGCTTTAATAAATATAACAACCTCTCCTCCAGAGAGGATCCTAAATATTGTATTCATTTCTGTCGATTGTACGTGGAGTAGTATATAAGATTATTTTATTTTTTAAGGGAGAAATTAATTAAGAGAGAAAATTTGAGATAAGACAATTAAGTGGTAGAAAAAGATTGAAAGCGAGAAAAAGCATGGCGGCCAGGAGCAGAAAAGAAATTCCGGCAGCCGGCGACATCCGTGAGGAGTACAGAACGGCAATCGGAATGCTGGAAGATTGGGGACTTGTTCCGTCAATCAAACCAGAATTCAACGTGAAGGGCGCCTACTCCAAACTTGTCGGCGGCGTTGTTAAACTCACCTCCGCTCAAAAGGGCAAAATCTCTTGCATTCTCAATTGCAAACCGCCCGTTCTGGTAATCCTTCATCTTTTTCCTAGTTAGCTAGGGTTTTCGGAATTAATTTAATTTGGGGATAATTAATTAAGTGTTTTACACAGTTAATTTGCGCCCTTGGCAATGTAATTAATTGGATTTTTCTGTTGTTTAATGTCATGATCTGATTGCAACTGCAGGTTCAGAATTTAATCTATCGCCCGCCTATTTTCATAATATATATATAACGTGCAAATGTATAGTAATAGAACCCACCACCTTTTCATTATATGAAATGAGTGTGTGTGAATAGAGTAGATTGTTAACTCTATGCATGTTTGGATGTTCTTGTGATATGATGATGATGATTATAAAATGGCAACCAGTATAGCCATTGTTGCACCTAATAGGTATTTACTTAAATTTTTGCTTTCCTTTTTTTGTCTATGAAACTGGATAATTTTCTTTTCAATATTTTAGGCTATAATTTTGATTGATTTAATTTGGTTGAATTGGAGATGTTATGTATGTAGAATGGAATTGGAAGATTGCATGGGCTTGTTGTAGCATCTGTGAGTGAAAGGGTGGCAATAGGTTGTGCTAAAACAGTGGTGGGGAAAGATAAGGATCTCTTCCTCGGAGAGCTTAGCATCTCTTATCTCTCTTCAGCTCCGCGTGATGTGAGTCGTCTTTCTGCTTTAGATCCCCCAATTCATTTTTGCATTTTAATGACATGGATTATTGGATATATATCTTTTGTTGTCCCTCTCAATTTATATTTATCCTCATGGAGCGTTTATTTGGATGATATATATAAATAATATGGGCCGTTTATCCATCTCATACTTGGATGGAAAACAACTTTGAGGTTGTTATGCTGGATCTTTTACGATCCTTCAAGCACTCAATGTTGTGTATTATTTGCCAAAGTAAACGCCCAACGGTACTTAAAATGTTATCTCATTTTAGCCTTGATTAATCCGAGCTAGATCTATGATCATTGATCATTAGAGTACTGGTGACATGGATATATTTCACTTGGTCATCCAGCATATTAATTTTAAACTCAGTTGTTTTTCATTCTTATGTCAATAAGGATTAAACATTATGTTTGTGTGACCAAATCTCATTAGCTAGCTTTTACAGATAGATGCATATTCTGTATTGGCAATAATATATTTCTACTCATGTAGAAATTAAACCCTGGTGTGATATAGTGAATTAAGAAAATGCATTTGGTGAACAAATAACAATATCAGTAAAATTAGATCTGAATGAAATGACAGGCAGAAGTAGTCGTGGACGCATCCGTGGTGAAAAGTGGGAGGAAGGTGACAATTGTTGGCCTTAGTTTCAGAGATGGGGAATCGAGGCGACTGTTGTACTTGAGCCGAGCTACATTTTACCATATGCCCCCCGTTTCAAGCTTGTGAATGTTAAAATCAAATCGCCATTAATATGGTAAACTTCCTGCAATATCTCATGATGAGTACTAGAAGTACTAAACGGTAAACTAGCTATAAAATAACATTGAGGCTTCCTTCATTCCTGGCATTTGGTTCGCCTATTGTGAACATATATGTATTCCATTCCCGAATCTCTATTTCTTATGTATTTCAGATTACTATTCCATTTATTTTACCATCAATCATCACTGCATCTCATTTGTGTTGTTTCATTCATATTATAAATTCGATGAATTGGGAGACGTGTGCATGAATTCTAATTAAACTTTAAATGTGGATTAATTACTAATAAACTCTAATTATAATGAATTACTAAACCCTAATGATAGAGTACTAACCCTAATTATAGATTACTAAACCATTACTATGGACTACTAAATCCTAATTCAGAAATAATTAGTTACATAATAGTTAAGGATTAATTAAGGGTCGACCACACCCATGCTTTCATGAATTCAATATGATGTCATTTTTTATTCTAGTATTAACATAATACTATCGTTTGTCATTTTTTTTTTATTATTGAAATGAGTGTGACTGCTAGATTTTTAACTCTCGTATATAGGTATTTCTACCAAAATCTGGTATGTCATGTCATATTTCTAGCGCCGAGTTTGTTTCGATAATATAATTGAAAAATAATTCAAAGATCGACCTATTTTTGATAACTTTCGAAGATCGAACTTAGGACTAGATTTAAAAAACACGAAAGATTGGGATATAAAGTGTAACTAATCCAGATTTAAATCTAACTCAAGTCATATGTATATGTCAACAATTATATATATACTTACATATTGACATCAATAGTATACTACTCCCTCGGTCCCAATAGAAAAGTCTTACTTGCTTTGGGCACGGTTATTAAAAAACAAGAGTAAAAAGATAAAAAATGGTAGGTCTACAACTTTTGAAGAGTTAATTGTTTTCATTTTTGGAATGAGACTATGCTAATGAGACAAATAAAAAAGGAAAGAGAGACATTGCTATTGAGACGGGGGGAGTATATACAAGTAATAATTTATAATAAAAAGTATCAAAATTACGAAATTTATTTATGTATTAAATGTAAGTTAATATTGTTATTTAATCTATATATTTTTGGTTTGATAATAATAATAATAAGGAAAATAATTACGAAATTTGTTTTAATATAAGTATATATATATAAGTATAAAAAGAATAACCAATTCCGTTTATAAAAAAATTAAAGGTATATTGATCTTTAAATAGCGTAGCACACTATTAGAAATCAACCTTAAAATTGAATTTCACATGTTAATATAATAGGGAAGACCTATATGTAGACCAGTCCATGGGCCTGGAACCGGCAGTTCCGGGCCCAAGCCTGCCGGTTACAGTTTTACTGGAGAGTGAACCGTAACCGGCACGTGTATACTGTACATGGTTACGGGCCGGGTTTTTTAACCGGCGGTTTGGGGCCCGGTTAAACCTCCCGATTTCGGTTACGGCCCGTCGGTTTTTTTTTAAACTTTAAAAATTAAGAAAATGAAGCATAAATAAATAAATGAATGAAAATGAACTAGTTTTCATTAGTACTTGAAAATTGAAATAAACATTACAAAATAGAAATTACAAGTACTTGAAAATTGAAATAAACATTACAAAATACATATTTCAACTACTTGAAAAGTTGAAATTGAAATAAACACTACAAAATAGAGATTACATTACTTACATTCTTAATTTCCCATAACTTAGGTCGGATGCTCGTTTTTAATGTGACAAACAAGGGAAGCATAGCCTCCATTTTGAGTCTACTTGAAAACTTTGTTGCAATAATTGCAATGAACTTCATAGGTTGGTATAGAATAGTTGGGCAATGGAACACTACGGGTGTAGTGCTTATTGAAAATATCAACACTAGGAGACATTGTTTGTACTTTGTAGAATTGAAGTTGAAACTTGAGAAAAGAAGAAAAAATGAAGAAGATAAGTTGAAGAGGTGAGGGATATTGAGAAGCTGAGAGTGGAGGAAATGAAGTGTAAGGGGTATTTATAGATAGAATTTAGGATTTTGAAAAGAAAAGAAAAAAACTGATCAACCGCCAATTTCTAGCCATTTTTTTCAACTTTTGTAATTTTTATTTTTTTTGTTTTTTTTTGTAATTAAATGTTGTATATACATATCTTAAGACAATATAAGCAAACAATTAATTTAAATTTTACTTAGGATTCATTGAATAAAAAAATTAAATCATTTCTCATTAATATTGTTGAAATTACAACACTTGAAAGTTGAAATGCAATCCCGTATTCTTCCGGATAACACGTCTCCATGTGTCGCCTTGATGTGCCATAGCCTCTCATGCGTTCATTTGTAGACGTTCTTGCAATAGTTGCAATAAGCATTGTATTTAGGAGGATTGTCGGGCATGTCACTAGGTGCCTTGGCTCTAAGCATTTTTTTGAAATGCTTAGTGAAGATATCCGACACAAGAGGTCAATCGACCCATCGGTTTGGTGTTTGGTTCTTGGACTTCGTATTCTTCGTTGGATTGTTGTTGAGATTACCGAAGCATCTTCTCCTCTTGACGATGAACTTCCTCGGCAAACTCTCGATCCTCTTGTCCTTGAAGTCGTTCTGCATACGCCCTTGAAATTTCTTCGACGGCCATTAATCGAGCTTGCCTTCTATCAACGAGAGCGGATCTTCTCCTCTTTTGGATCGAGGAGGAGCATCATCTTGATTTTCCACCGGGCCCTTGCCCTTATCGACACGAGACGAGGTCGACATTATAGATGGATTGGTGAAGTGTGGTGGTGATGAGAAAGTGAGAGTTGAACACAAAAATAAAGAGAGAAAGAGAACAAGAACTTGAAGTCTTGAACACAAAATTACTAGAATTTGAGCAAGAATTTAGGAGATTGAATGCTTGAAATTAAATAAAGAGAGATGAGAATTGGTGTGTTGAAAGGGTTGGAGATGTGTGGTATTTATAGGGGATTGAGAAAGTGGGAGTAGCCAAAAAACGACTCTTTTTTTTTTTGGGAAGAGCCAAATTGCCGATTGCCGAAGTCCTGCTGTTGTGCTGCTGTTTTTTTCTGCCCGTTGGAACCGGCGGTTCCGGTTCCATGGTTAACCGCCGGTTTTGCCCGTTTGAAACGTACCACGTCATTTAAAAAAAAAACTTAGGAACCGGAAAAACTGCCGATTACGATTCCACGACAAGCAAGCCCGAAACCGGCCCTTTCTCTCCCGGTTCTGATTTCGATTTCTAACCGGTCAATGCCGGAGCTGAAAACCGTTGACCGACGGGCCGGTTCCGGTTCGGTCCGCCGGGCCCTCCAGTTTGGGCAGGTCTACCTATATGATTTTTTAGGACTATATTAAAAATTCATTAAATTAAAAAGAGTAGAAAATAAAGTATAAATAAGCATTTAATTTAATTCGCCAAATTAGGCGAAAAGCAAACAGGGACGGAACCGGTTGGAGTAGTTGGGCTGACTGAAAGGGAGAGAGAGACTATGGCCACCACAAAAGAATCTCCGGCGGTGATAGTTGCCTCAGTCTCCAATGATATACCTACAGACTACTACAAAGCAATTACTGTATTTCTCGAGCGTATGGGAGTTGTTCAAACAGTCAAACCAGAGCACGACGTTGAGGACTCTTTCTCCAACCTTATAGGAGGCGTTCTTAAGGTTATCTCAATCGAAAGGGGCAAAATCTCCTGCTTTCTCGATGTCAAAGCTCCAATTTTGGTACCCTTTCTGCTGATTTCTCTCAATTTATAGCAGCTGAGTATTTGGCATATTTTTCAAGTACCCCGTTGATTAATTGATTGTTTGAAGAATTTTCTAAATGTCGGATCTTTTCGGATCTCCGTGGTTTCGTCGATAATTAGAGAAAATGAATTGGGAATTTCGGGAAAAAGTGAATTTGGAAATTGGGAAGAAATGTTAAAGCTCATTGTTTAATAGTGTGTGTATAATGGGTTTTATTATTGTTTATGTAGAAAGGGAATAAATATGCTTGGAGTTCGCCGTATTAGTTCGTGCTGGTTTATATATATTTGATTTTGTACTTTTTTTGTATCATTTTACTGATAAATTAGTTTTTCTCTGCCTCGTTAGTAAAGGGATTGGTAGTTAGTGCATCTGCTAACTGAGATGATTGTTATTTAACCCGATTGTGATTGATTAAGAGCTATGAACTGAAAGTGGAAAGGCTGTGATCTTGGTTTCCTCCTAAAGGGAATATTTGGACGGTTGAAGACGCTGGCTTTATATTTGAAAGATGGATAATAGGTGAACTTGTGCCTGCAATTAGAAATGGTTGAGAAAATTAGAAATGCCCTTCGCTCAACTCATGTAATATGACGTCGTTGGCTCATCAATTTGGCAGCCTGGCTTGTGCAAATAATTTTGGTGGTTATCTATGAGTTAATTTCTTGAAATTCATCGTTCTAGCTTGTTTTCTTTCCGTTTGTTTTAGTTGGTCAATAAGGCGTGAATGGTGGATCATTGTGAGACCTCAGGCTATTTTTTGTTCAACTTGATCTTTGAACTCTGATTGGGTTTTATTGGATGCATAGAATGCTTATGGTGGAATGCATGGAGGTGCGGTTGGGGCTGTTGCTGAGAGGGTTGCCATTGCTTGTGCTAGAACAGTCGTTGGAGAAAACAAAGATCTCTTCCTTGGAGAACTTGGCATCTCGTATCTCTCTGCTGCTCCACATAATGTGAGTTGTTAATGAGATAAATATGGATGCTCGTTTTTCTATCTATAGTGCTTATCTTTGTTCCGGAAACACTACTTTTTCCAGTATCTTGACATTGAAAGAATGAAAGTATAAAAAGCAATAAAATGGCCTAGATGATTCTTTTTTATTTTTGGTCTTCTACCGTTCTACGTGCATTGCTCCTTCATATTCTTGTAATTGATAAACCTCTTAATTGCAACATCAAGGTTCTTCTTAGAGTGCCGGATGTCTTAAGATGATTTCGATCCCCAAGAACCTCCATATTGATTTGAAGTCTCATAATCAGCATCTTGTATGGCCTAATGCTTTTCTTGCTCATCAGAAGCACATTATATCGATGATTAACATGAATGTTTTCCAAATCATATATTTTCTTGCACCTAGACCCTATTTTGATATAGATAATTATGCCGGTAGAGCTACGGACTGATCTGCTATGGTAGAATAATTTCATTTTCCTTGTTACATTGTGCTTCATATTTTATCATATTGAGCTTCTCATACTAGTAATATTGTGGGCTAGGGTAAAGTAACCATCAACAGATAATCGAATCTGTCTTCTTTAGCTTACTGTTTCCATTATTTATACATTCCCTCGGACTTGTATCACAGGCTGAAGTAATCATTGATGGGGATGTGGTGAGGAGCGGAAGGAACCTGACAGTAGTTGCTGTTAATTTCCGACAGAAGGAATCTGGGCGCCTGGCATTCTTGACTCGCGCTACTTTCTACAATATGCCCGTGTCGAGTTTGTGATTATTTATCCCAGACATCTGAGGATCTAAATTTATCAGGTAAAAATGGGGGCATTGAAGTAAGATGTTTCCCTCCGTAATATGCATTCTGTTAATTTTTACAAGCATAACGGAAGGGTTATTTGTCTATTTGATGAAAAATTAACCACAAATACAATTAAGATCTTGATGCAAATAATAGCTATTGCTTTCGTTTCGTTTATTCACAATTTCGGAGTTTCTCTATTCCCTAATGTGATTTAATATCGTAGTATTTATTTACCAGTTCTTTTCATTCAAGCATATATTTTGCATGTTTAGTGATTCATATAGGCAGAGTAACACAAGATCTCATTAACTTGAAAATCTAGTGTAACTGAAACTCGACTCTACAGTGAAATGGAAAATTCTATGACATTTTATCAGCCCCGGCCCCAGTTCCTGACATTTTATGGGCCCTACCCAAAATAAAAAAAATAAGAGTAATATTTATGTATATCCAGTATGATGATAGTGTATATCCCCCATAACCAGTTTTGAATGCATGTATAACACATAGCCACCAAGACTTTTTGACTTTTCTAATTATATCTATTGGCACATTTTCCAAAAAAGTGTCTTATTTGTGTAAAAAATGGGGAAAAATTGGACTAGTTAACCAAAATCATATAAAATTATGTATTTACCCTCCTATTTTAGCTATTAAAATGATAGCTATGTATTTCTTTATTACACATTTTGCTAATCGATCCTTCGCTTCTAAAATGGTATCAGAGCCCTGGTTTTATTAAGGAATTATATTTTATTTATTGCTTTAAGTATTATCCTAACGGAGGAGACATCAAGAAAATATGGATCCGGACAATTGTCCGAGATGCGAGGGTTACAGGAATTATTTCCAAGATCTGGAGATAAAAAGAGAAAGAAACCAGATGTCGAGGATAATCTGGAGAGAATTGTTCGACTCCATAGTCGTACGAGAAAGAAAGCTTGAATACCTTGAGCCTTGGTTCAAGAAATTGAGGCAAGAAGGAGATATGATTCAGATCTGAGCGATCTCCTGTTCGAGGTGATAAACACCATGAGAAGGAACCATCATAACAATCATATCTGATGGAGCCAGAAGAATGTCCAAGGTGTGGACATTTCCAGGAACGTCTCCAAATCTTGGAGAAAAGAAGAACCAGATACTAGAGGATGCTGACAGTCTGGCGAGATATGCTGAATATTTTAATTCAGCATAACGAGGAAAAAGAACTGATTGATTCATGCACCCAAGGAATCACCAGAAAAGAAGATCTTCTACATAGGTGTATCCTCCTTGAATGGGAGTTGGAACATGCTATGAGAAGAGAACATTGGAGTCATTTAGAAGTAAACCACTTATCCAAAGCCAGTGGGAGAAACCAAAAAGGATCCCAACATGGAGACCTTGAAAAGAATGATTCGTGAAAAGAAGAAATGAGTAATCTTGAACGAATCAAGCTGGACGACCTCCAGGAGTTAGCAGAATCTTTTGCTAACATGACGATGGTGGACTTAAAGATGAACCAGAATGTGGTCCAAAACCCACAGCCGGTGAATCAACTACCACCAGGAGCCATCATTGGAAATCAACAAGATTTTCAAAATGCACCAGGAGCCATTAATGCAGTCCAGGATTTTCAGACTGGAGCAAGGTATGATCAACATACCCCAAATGATGCATACATGGCAGCAAGAAGGACAAGGGTAAGAAGGCCGCATCCAAAGGTGCAAGATACACCCTATGGAAAAGCAACCTTGGATCCTATCCATCCTTACGGAGTGATGCTCGACCTCGATGAAGTCAATTTCAGAGACCGAGAATCAGTTATTGACGAGTGGACGTCAGCCCTGAGAATTGCAGCAGCAACTCTCGATTTGAACAAAGAAGGATTCGTAAGAATTCTCGAAATGAGTCTTGCAGGAGTTGTCAAGACAGCATGGGAATTCTTTCCCGTGGATATCAAGAATTCATGTTTTGATAGTGATAACTACACAGAACATGTCCAGAATATGACTGTTCTTTTTAAGAACCATTTTCTGGGAGAAGGATATTTCGAAGGATATGATCTAGAGAAGAGAAAGAAATACTTGATGGCATTGTATAATCTAAGACTGGCTGTCTTGGATTAACAATCGCTCAACAAGTTTCTACAGCTCTTTACTCTTTATCAACATCAATCTAAAGTTGATGATAGAGTGGCACTGGAAATTTTCTTTCTAAAATTTCCAAGCCCATGGAAAGAGATGCTGATCCGGGATTACGAACCAGGTGATCCTGAAAACGTCGCAAGAAGGATGTCTTATGTACATCGAAAGCTCTCAGAGTGGTGTCAACAAGCAACTGCTCTGAAGAATTTGAAGAAACTGAGGAGGATTAACAAATTTGCTCCTCTAAACTGTGAAGACAATGATCTACCAACGATCATTGGAGGAGAACCACCGAGGCTGAAGAAATACAAGAAAAATAGTTTTCAGCCCTATCAGAAAGGTGGAGATCCAAAAAGAAATTCTTGGAAACCAAGAACCAGATGGTCAAGACAGAAGGCCAGATCTTACAAATCAGGCCAAAGAAGTGGACCATCAAGGAATAGGTATCCATTCCGAGGAGAGGATAAATCTCAAGGAAGGACACCTGCCAAGAAGACTTTCAGAAGAACTCACACTAGAGTTAATGAAAGTTTCAAAGATTGCAATCAATGGGACATGCAGCGCAAAGCGGGCATATTTCCACAAATTGCCCGTACAACGAGAGAAGAGGTATCAACAAATTTGAATCCACTCCGGATATCGAAGATGCCGTCTACTACTGTGAACCGGTACAAGTATATCAGTTTGAAGATATACCCTCGGATGAGAGTATATATGAACAAGAAGAAGTCTTCACGGAGAAGATTCGTAATGGTCCGATGGAACTAGATCGGAGTCGACCGATCCAGAGATTGTTCATCGGGAGAAGAGGACGGGACGGGATTTTCCGGTCACAACTCTCTCTCAAAGCCTGATTGACAAGATCATGAAGAAGAGTCTAAATATACAAAAGTATCAAGGCTTTTCGGCAAGTAATATAGATCAAGTTCTAAGGAACTTTAATCTAAGGAGCAGGAAACAACAAATCGTCTATGGAATTTCTAGGCGAGAAATGTCGCTTCCTATAGAGCTTACAGGGAATCAAGTGGAGATGCAGTTGATTCCAGCCAGTGACATCCGGGAAGATTTATCAAAAATGAAGCCCGAAGTCGCTGAAAAGATGAACTGGATTCATATTGGAGCAATCCAGTTGATGTTAAAGTCGGCTCTCTTTACCGGAGTTCACACGCCGATTGATATCGCTATATGCGATAAAAGAGTTAGAAATCTGAAGGATTCCGTATTGGGAACAATAGCGGGAGATCTTTGTGCAGGACAAGTAGTGGGAATCATTTATCCAAAGATTGCTTACAATCTTAATGATACCCATTTCAGCAAAGCCCTGACGCTTTATCAGGACTTTAAACGCAAGGATTTGCTAGAGGAAGGAAACAGGACTTACTCTATTACTTATCAGGTATCATATGCTCTTTCCAACTCACATCACACTGAGTTATTTCTGGGAAAGAAGTTTATTGAGATACCAGATATCTTCAACAAGGTGACAACAGCTGTTTGTCCCGATAGAGTTGAAATTGCTCGGTTAAGGAATGTGGATATTCAAATCCGAGATAGAGAAGTCATGAGGCACGATCAAAGTCTCAGGATAACTTCAGGAAGATTATCCTTCCAAGGAGACAGAATTATGTCTTTACCATATGGAAGGAGTCGGAGTCTCATTCGAGAGTATTGACACACCCTCAAACATCTCGTAGTAACAAAGTTCCAGTAAATCTGAAATGTCCAGATGGATGGAGAGAAGTGATAGTAAAATTTGACACTACAAGGTGGGAAACCAACTTTCCTTGTAATGTTCTTTACTATCTGCAGCAACCGGAGATTAATCATTACAAAGGTACCCTGGAAATTGGGGGACAAGTGATGGAGATCAAGGGTAGAGCTGGAAGAGAAGCAGTTTTGCTTTTGGGTTTGGATTTTCTCGAAGATCACAAACCTTGGGAAATAAAGAGGACGGAATGGAAATCACGATTAATGGGAGAAAACTATTAATCGAATGACAAGTCCATTCTCCATATACATCTCTATAGGGATGTTATATGAAAAATATAAGGCAGAATATTTTGCTGCTTATATTGACTCAGGTGCAGGAATTTGTACTGCAAAACGAGGAGTCTTCCTAGCAGAGGTAGAAGATGATCTACCCCGAATTGCAGGAAGAGATTTCTCAAAGAAAATTTTGCTCCTAGCTAAAGGAGTAAAAGAGACGGAAATCCTAATTGGCGGAGCCAGAGGTACACCTTGGTATAAGGTTAAAACTCCACCAATTTATTTCCATGATACAGGTGCAGACATTCTGTTAGGAAACAATTTCCTACAGATGTTCAAAAGATATATGCAGGATAATGAAAGAAGGCAATTGGTGTTCACAACCATTTGCGATCACAAGATCATTGTCCAGAGGCTCAAAGGGGCTTTTAATCGCCAGATACCATTGAGTTTTCGCAGCAAGCGTGGTGATGAAGGAAAACTTCGACACCCAAAAATGAAAGATCAAAGGAGATTCAGCGAAGCGGTGCTAAGCTGTATTAGAGATTGGAATCTTGGAGATGAAGAGATTCAGATCCTCAAAGCTTCTTTAATATCCTATCAAGATATTAGGGAAGAGGTGAAGGTATCCCTAGAAGATGTCAAAAGGAAAATCAAAAGGAATTATAGTGAGAATCCTTTGGCATGGTGGGATAAAAACAAGCTCAATGCAACCTTGAAGGTGAAGCCGTAAAAGCGAGTATGAGTTTGTAAGATACGAACCAATCCCGATGAACCTCAAAGATCAACAGATATGAAGGAGATAATCAAGGAACACCTTGATTTAAAGCCGATCGAACCAGAAACTCGCCCTATAAGCGATCCGGATTTCGGTAAGAAATCATGGTGAGATCAAAAGAGGTAAACCTAGACTGTTATTAATTATAAAGCGAATTAATGACATTCTAGAGTTTGATGGATATTTTATCCCAAGTAGAGAACACCTTATTAATTGCATTAGGAATGCTAAGGTTTTCTCTAAGTTTGATTGCAAGTCGTGTTTTTACCGCATTCGCATGGAGGAAGGGAGTAAGAAGTTTACAGCCTTCTCTACTCCACAAGGGCATTATGTTTGGAACGTAATGCCAATGGGGTTAGCTAATGCGCCTCAAATATTTCAGAGAAAGATGGATAATCTATTCAAAGATTATTTTTCTTTTATGTTCGTCTATATTGATGATATTTTAATAGCATCAAAAAATATGGAAGAACATATCAAACATCTTGAGATCTTTACAGATGTTTGCTATAAAGAAGGTTTAGTACTGTCTGAAAAGAAGACAGTCGTTGCAACTCGGAAAATGGAATTTCTGGGTATTGAGATCGATGAAGCAGGACCATATTGTTCAAAAGGTCCAGAATTTTCCTGAAGATCTTAAAGAAAAGAAACAACTTCAGAGTTTTTTGGGAGTTGTTAATTTTGCGGGACCATTTATTAAAGATCTCGCAAAACACAGAAAAGTTTTCGCCCATTATCGAAAAGGATGTTCCGTTCATCTGGACAGAAGAACATCGACAAGGGATGCGGGAGTTAAAAGAGGTTTGCAAAAATCTCCCAAAGCTCGCGATACCTCAGGACGAAGATGACTTGGTCCTGTACACAGATGCTAGTGATTATTGGTGGGCAACAGTCTTAACCAAGATTACTCATAATGGAGAAGAACACTGTAGATACTGCAGTGGTTTATTCTCAGATGATGAGGCCGTGAGATGGCACATCAACGAGAAAGAGTTCTTTGCAGTTAGAAAGGCGTTTAAAAAATGGCCTTTATTTTTACTTGCAAAGAAATTTACTTTGAAAGTTGATAACACACAAGTTAAAGCTTTCTTAAGAAACAAGATGGAATCTAAGCCTGAAAAGACTAGATTAATTAGATGGCAAGCTGAATGCCAATATTATATTTTTGATATTGTCATTCTGAAATCTCACGAAAATATTCTTGCAGATTTCTTAACAAGAGATGGAGCAAACTGATGTGAACTCCATTCCACTAGCCCATAGACATCTCAGAGAAAATCTGGAGATGTTATCCGGCGAGTGGGACGAGTGCATTCTGAATGCTGAACAAGCAGGAAGATTGCAAACTCTCGATAAGACGAAAGTCACCGAGAGAATACGAGCTTGCATACGGTCTCAGAGTCAACTCTGGACTGCATGTCAAACACCAATCCTTCGGGTGGCCAAAGATCCTTTGGTAAAAGAAGAGTTTCGAGTACATGGCTCTAAATCTGTAGCAGAGGATTCAAATACCTCTTGCCCAAGTTCTAAGGTGGTGGTATCTTCGGAACCATTGCCCCAAGAAAAAGATGATATTCAGGGGTCACACTCTGAACTATCATGTCAACCCAAAGACCTCCGGGGAAAAAGAGGAGAGATTAATCTTAGGCCAATGATCGGCATTTCTAAGATTAATACCGATAAGATTGAAGTTTCTTCTTCGTGGCAGTTTATCAAGCCAATTGGGAGAAGCTCAACACAAGGATCGGTATCAACCCCGAAAAAATAAGGGTTGATGTCTCGGGGAAATATCCTCGGGTGTTGATGATGCCAAATTCAGATCCACACGAAGTCAAGAGATGGTATGAATTCGGAGCACTGGCTTCAGTTTATACCACATCCCCATCATTCGCCGAAATCAAGAATCTACCCAAGTGGATTCAAGAAGCGGTGTATGATACATGGGCTAACAATCCGCAGCTTAGCCGAGGTGACGTTTTGGAGTTGTATTTCATCAGTGCAGCCCCGAATCCGGCGAGGAAAAGGAAATCATGAAGCCTTTCACTATATTAGGCTTCGAAGACCAGATGCACGCGCCCTTGAAAAGATCAAAGCGCCTGCAGAGAAAGAGACTACTCTAGTCTCAACATTGCCAGAAGATCTCATCTCCACAAGAAGAGCATGGGGTTTATGGGTCTGTCTCACCGAGATGGACAAAGTCAAGTTCCCGTTCAAATTCTTTCAGAATTCAGTGAACGGATCATTCCTGTTAAATACCATGACAGGAAAGTCTACAAGATTCGCAGAGGAAGCTTTCGAAAGAAAGAGAACCTTGCTCTGGAAAAACAAGATTACGACGAGTAAAGACACTCATCGTAAATATTGCAACATGGCTCATTTTGGGAACTGGTCCGAGAGAGTCTGTTCGGATTGCCAGAACCAGAAAGAACCAGAGTTCGGGAAGGGGTTCATGCCCAGAAAGGGAAAGGAGAAGGCTCGGTCCCACGAGCATCTCGAGCAGAAGGCGTTGCCAAAAGCAAGGACGCCAAGGGCCCCGGGAAAAAAAGTAGATTCCCGACACAGGTTGGTAGAGTCATGTAACTCTGAGCTGGAGCACCCACTAAAAAGGAAACGACAGTAGTGGGTGGAGAGAAAAGTGATTACCCACTAAATAACAAATGGGTAAAAGAACAGGAGAAACATTATTGAATAAAGATAATGCAGAATGACAAGTAGCACCGAAAGTTGAGCGTCCTTATTCAATAATGGACGACAGTAGTGGTCCTACGCTGAGTCAGATACAGGCTGGCCACGGAACAAAGGAATCCGAGGCAATAATGAAGGAAGGAGGTTGCGAATTGAAACCTCTATATAAGTCACAAGTCTGGAGAGCAGAAGATCATCGAAAAATCAACACCAGCATTCTTCTACACCATCTCCTCTGCTCTCAAAAATAAATATTTGTCATAGTTCTTAGCTTAGTATAGTTTATGTATTTCAATTCCGCTACCATAGGTAGCTAAACAAGTCTGTCTCCTCCCTAAAGGAGATATACTTATGTTGTAATAAGTTTTATATAATTCCTATATAAAGTTCGGGCTTTTGCTCATCCCTTCCAGTGTCTATTTATTCTATAAATACCGACTAAATACCCTACGCCCCGAGTAGGAAACGAACGAGGGCTGTGCTGTGTGCTGCTGAAGGAGTCTGCGTCTGGAAACCATCGGTTGCGATCGTGTGGTTGGACGAGGTCCCTAAAACTTCCGGCGGAAATACCCGGCAGCATTCCGGTCAAAAAGGTATGAAGTTGGTATAAGTAGAATTTATTTATACGGAAGTGTGATGGGCCTGATAATGTTGCATGATTCATCTCCATATTGAAGAAATGAATTGATAAATCAAAGTATGTAATGAAGAAATTCAGTAGAAGGGTAAAAGAATGGCGCGTATTGTATGATTATAAGGTTGACTAGGTTATATCAATATTTCCCCTTATTTTATACAATATTTTACACACAAAAAATGGATATAATTATCTTATTGGTGGGTCAGTGGGTACTGCTTATACCCACTATAAAAAATGGTCGTAGGAGGTACACACTATCTCTATACTGGTTAGAATGAATTTCCTCTCAAAAAATAGCCACTTCATACTGACCAGGTTCTCCAGATATGTACCTTTCTTGTAACGTTGATGAACTCGAGTAGGTTTTTATTAATTTAAGCTTTGAAAAACTTCTTTGCTCAGGTGCTACAGTCACATTAATAGTTAATAAAATTCTAAATGCAATTAAAACATTCACAATCTGCAGCTTTTAACAAATTATCGTAACCTGACCCCACATCATCAACATTAAAGTTACATATACTCTTCATTATTAATCAAGCCAAACACACAAGCACGTGCTCCAAACACAATTCCGTAATTTCCAAAGCTTAAAGAGAAAATTTCTGGTCTTGAGGATTTAATTATGTTTGGTCCTCCAACTCTCTTGCCTCGTACATTTTCATTATCTTGTCTTGGTTACATCTGTACACACTACAATAATTAAAACGTTTCAGCAGTGACATAATTTTTGAAAAATTGTGGCATCTTATGATGGATAGTTGTTATGCGTTTCACAAAAACAAAATAAAAACTATGGCACAAAATTTAGTGATATTGGAGGGTGTAATTAATTTATTATTATTTTTCTAAATATAACAAAATTTAGTTACATATAGCAAAAGAAATGCATATGTAAATATCACTAAAGTTATGTTTTTTTTTAAAGTTTCAACACATAGCACACATGACTCGAACCCTCAACTTTTTGATTGGAGGGATCCTACATTAAACTTCGCTTCATTGTCAATCACTAAAGTTATGTTACTACTAGCAATAGACAATTTTGTTGTAGTGACATGTTATTAAATATGTGCACCACTCCAGCTACTATTGAGCAACAGATAAAACATCTATAGCTCCAACAAATAGCTTACAACTGCGACTGCGGTGTTAGAGCATAAACAACGGTGGGCGGGTGGGGGGTGGGCGCGGCTGGGCGACCGGGCGGGGGGTGGGCGCTGCTGATGGCGCCCAGTGGAGGGCGGATGGGGTGGGCGGCCTGGCGCCCGGGCGGGCTTGCTGGGCGGGGAGGGGGGGATGGCCACATGGCGGCTGGGTATTGGGCAACGGTTTTTTAACCGTTGCTCAACGATTTAATTTTTTTTTAATTTAATTTAATTCTAATTTTTACCTATAAATACTACACCTTATTCTATTCATTTTCACCCCATTCTCTACATTTCTATCTCAATTTCTTCTAAATTATCTCTACAACTTCTTATATTTTTGTGCTACAAATGGATCACAATAAAAATTGGTCTTGGTTCGGTTCTAGTGATGCAAGTTTCGATCCTAATAATCCAAATTTCTACGGCAATTTTCGACCTCCATCCTTCCAAAACGACTCCACCCCCACCCCCAACCGTCCTCAATTTCCGCCGGGTTTCGCCTATGTCCCTCAATTTTTACCGGGGGCTTTCTCCACGTATCCTACACATCCGGCACCTTCTCCTGGTGACTTCCAATCGGCCGTCAATTTGGACTCGTCCGAGGACCAAGTAAACGTGGAGTACGAGGAGCCCGTAGTTACTTCTACGCCCAAGAAAAAGGGCAGGGGTAAAGCCACTATCCGAGGCAAAAGAGGCGGCGGCAGCAGCAGCAGACCTGAAGGCGGTCAGGGCAGTCGGGGCGGCGGGGGAAATAACTACAGTGAAGCCGAGACGGAGTGCTTGGCTCATTGTTGGGTCGATATTAGCCACGACCCTAATGTCGGTAACGCCCAAAAATTTGGAAAATATTGGGAGCGAATCATGGAGTGCTACAATCGCCTCAGTACCGAGGGAACGAAAGCGCAAAGTGAGGAGCAATTGCGCAGTCATTGGAAGAGAACCCAAGATTTGTTGATTCTCTTTCAACAAATCTACAAGGATGCTTCGGAGCAATATCATAGCGGCGAGAGCGGCGAGGACATTTTCCAGAGAGCTCTAGCGGAGTGGCAGAATAAATTCTACACCCCATTTAAGCATTTGGATGCTTGGAACGTGGTTAGGGATACGCCGAAGTTCCATATTGTCGTCTCTTCCAGCAAAGTCAAAGAGAATATCGCCAAGCGATCCAAGATCCGGGAAGACGGGAGCTACACCACGACATCAGAAGCTTCCACTCCAAGCACTCCAAGCACTCCGGGCATGACGAGCGGCGGCGAATTCACCTCGGGAAGCACTTGCGCCGCACGTCCAATGGGAACGAAAAAGGCGAAGGCATTAGCTAGGGGAAAAGGTAAAGTTTCTGCTGACATAGAAGAGAAGTTTAATGCTATGCAATATCAAATTACGAGGCAGGCAAACTATGAGATTCTAACTCGAGACACAACGGGCATGGCACCCGACGCGCTCCAAAATCATCTTGCGTTTTGTGCAATGCTCAGGAGAGAAATGAGACTCACTGACCCCGCCGCCGCAGAATTAATGTATTTTTTTTAATTTATCTTTATGTAATGTTTTTTTTTTCAATTCAATAAAATGCATTTAAAAATTAATGTTATTTAAATTATGAAAATAAAAATAAAATTGAAAAATAAAATCATTAAAATAATAGGTGTGCCCACCAATATGGCCAACTTTTTTGTGCCCACCAATACCCCACCAATACCCCACAAATATTAATTAAATATTGGTGGGCACAACTTTTTTGTGCCCACCAATGTGAGTGCTCTTGGGCAGCCAAACACACACACACATATTATTAAGAGAGGAAATTCATTCTAACCAGTATAGAGATAGTGTGTACCTCCTACGACCACTTTTGATAGCGGGTATAAGCAGTACCCACTGACCCACCAATAAGATTATTATATCCATTTTTGTGTATAAAATATTGTATAAAATAAGGGGAAATATTGATATAACCTAGTCAACCTTATAATCATACAATACGCACAATTCTTTTACCCTTCTACTAAATTTCTTCATTACATACTCTGATTTATCAATTCATTTCTTCAATATGGAGATAAATCATGCATTATCAGGCCCATCACACTTCCGTATAAATAAATTCTACGTATACCAACTTCATACCTTTTTGACCGGAATGCTGCCGGGTATTTCCGCCGGAAGTTTTAGGGACCTCGTCCAACCACACGATCGCAACCGATGGTTTCCAGACGCAGACTCCTTCAGCAGCACACAGCACAGCCCTCGTTCGTTTCCTACTCGGGGCGTAGGGTATTTAGTCGGTATTTATAGAATAAATAGACACTGGAAGGGATGAGCAAAAGCCCGAACTTTTATATATAGGAATTATATAAAATTTATTACAACATAAGTATATCTCCTTTAGGGAGGAGACAGACTTGTTTAGCTACCTATGGTAGCGGAATTGAAATACATAAACTATACTATACTAAGCTAAGAACTATAACAAATATTTATTTTTGAGAGCAGAGGAGATGGTGTAGAAGAAAGCTGGTGTCGATTTCTCTTTTCTTCTGCTCTCCAAACTCTTGAAATATATAGAGGTTGGAATTCTCAACCTCTTTCCTTCATTATTGCCTCGGATGCCTTTATCCGTGGCCAGCCTGTGTCTGACTCAGCGTAGGACCGCCTCTGTCGTCTATAATTGAATAAGGACGCCCAACTTTCGGTGCTACTTTAATCAAACCGCATTATCTTTGTTCAATAATGCTTTTCCTGTGCTTTTACCCATTTGTTATTTAGTGGGTAATTACTTTTCCCTCCACCCACTACTGTCGTTTTCTTTTTAGTGGGTGCTCCAGCTCAGAGTCACATGACTCCACCAACCTGTGTCGGGAATCTACTTTTTTCCCGGGGCCCTTGGCGCTCTTGCTTTCGGCAACGCCTTCTGCTCGAGATGCTCTTGGGACCGAGCCTTCTCCTTTCCCTTTCTGGGCATGAACCCCTTCCCGAACTCTGGTTCTTTCTGGTTCTGACAATCCGAACAAACTCGCTCGGACCAGTTCCCAAAATGACCCATGTTGCAATATTTACGATGAGTGTCTTTACTCGTCGTAATCTTGTTTTCCCAGAGCAAGGTTCTCTTTCTTTCGAAAGCTTCCTCTGCGAATCTTGTAGACTTTCCTGTCATGGTATTTAACAGGAATGATCCGTTCACTGAATTCTGAAAGAATTTGAACGGGAACTTGACTTTGTCCATCTCGGTGAGACAGACCCATAAACCTCATGCTCTTCTTGTGGAGATGAGATCTTCTGGCAATGTTGAGACTAGAGTAGTCTCTTTTTCTGCAGGCGCTTTAATCTTTTCCAGGGCGCGTGCATCAGGTCTTCGAAGCCTAATGTAGTGAAAGGCTTCATGATTTCCTTTCCCTGCCGGGTTACGGGGCTGCACTGATGAAATACAACTCCAAAACGTCACCTCGGCTAAGTTGCGGATTGTTAGCCCAGGTATCATAAACCGCTTCTTGAATCCACTTGGGTAGATTCTTGATTTCGGCGAATGATGGGGATGTGGTATAAACTGAAGCAAGTGCTCCGAATTCATACCATCTCTTGACTTCGTGTGGATCTGAATTTGGCATCATCCACACCCGAGGATATTTCCCCGAGACATCAACCCTTATTTTTTCGGGGTTGATACCCGTCCTTGTGTTGAGCTTCTCCCAATTGGCTTGATAAACCTGCCACGAAGAAGAAACCTCAATCTTATCAGTATTAATCTTAGAATTGCCAGTCATTGGCCTAAGACTAATCTCTCCCTCTTTTTCCCCAGAGGTGCTGGGTTGACATGATAGTTCAGAGTGTGATCCCTGAATATCATCTTTTTCTTGGGGCAATGGTTCCGAAGATACCACCACCTTAGAACTTGGGCAAGAGGTATTTGAATCCTCTGCTACAGGTCTAGAGCCCTGTACTCGAAACTCTTCTTTTACCAAAGGATCTTTGGCCACCCGAAGGATTGGTGTTTGACATGCAATCCAGAGTTGACTCTGAGACCGTATGCAAGCTCGTATTCTCTCGGTGACTTTCGTCTTATCGAGAGTTTGCAATCTTCCGCTTGTTCGGCATTCGGGAAATGCACTCGTCCCACTCGCCGGATAACATCTCCGCATTTTCCGAGATGTCTATGGGCTAGTAGAATGGAGTTCACGTCGGTTGCTCCATCTCTTGTTAAGAAATCTGCAAGAATATTTTCGTGAGATTTCAGAATGACAATATCAAAAATATAATATTGGCATTCAGCTTTCCATCTAATTAATCTAGCCTTTTCAGGCTTAGATTCCATCTTGTTTCTTAAGAAAGCTTTAACTTGTGTGTTATCAACTTTCAAAGTAAATTTCTTTGCAAGTAAAAATAAAAGCCATTTTTTAAACGCCTTTCTGACTGCAAAGAACTCTTTCTCGTTGATGTGCCATCTCACAGCCTCATCATCTGAGAATAAACCACTGCAGTATCTACAGGGTTCTTCTCCATTAAGAGTGATCTTGGTTAAGACGGCTGCCCACCAATAATCACTAGCATCTGTATACAGGACCAAGTCATCTTCGTCCTGAGGTATCGCGAGCTTTGGGAGATTTTTGCAAACCTCTTTTAACTCTCTCATTCCTTGTTGATGTTCTTCTGTCCAGATAAACGGAACATCCTTTTTCAGTAGTGAACTGAAAACTTTTCTATGTTTCGCGAGATCTTTAATAAATGGTCCCGCAAAATTAACAACTCCCAAGAAACTCTGAAGTTGTTTCTTTTCTTTAAGATCTTCAGGAAAATTCTGGACCTTTTGAACAATATGGTCCCGTTGCACGATTCCTGCTTCATCGATCTCAATACCCAGAAATTCCATTTTCCGAGTTGCCACTACTGCCTTCTTTTCAGACAGTACTAAACCTTCTTTATAACAAACATCTGCAAAGATCTCAAGATGTTTGATATGTTCTTTCATATCTTTTGATGCTATTAAAATATCATCAATATAGACGAACATAAAAGAAAAATAATCTTTAAATAGATTATCCATCTTTCTCTGAAATATTTGAGGCGCATTAGCTAACCCCATTGGCATTACGTTCCAAACATAATGTCCTTGTGGAGTGGAGAAGACTGTAAACTTCTTACTCCCTTCCTCCATGCAAATCTGGTAAAACCCTGACTTGCAATCAAACTTAGAGAAAACCTTAGCATTTCTAATGCAGTTAATAAGGTGTTCCCTACTTGGGATAAAATATCCATCAAACTCTAGAATGTCATTAATTCCTTTATAATTAATAACCAGTCTAGGTTTACCTCGTTTGATCTCACCATGATTTCTTACTGCGTAAATCCAGGACTGCTATAGGGCGAGTTCCCTGGTTCGATCAGCTTTAAATCAAGGTGTTCCTTGATTATCTCCTTCATATCCTGTTGATCTTTGAGGTTCATCAGGATTGGTCTGTATCTCACAAACTCATACTCCTTTTCCGGCTTCGCCTTCAAGGTTGCATTAAGCTTGTTTTTATCCCACCATGTCAAAGGATTCTCACTGTAATTTCTTTTGATTTTCCTTTTGACATCTTCTAGGGATATCTTCTCCTCTTCCCTAATATCTTGATAGGATATTAAAGAAGCTTTGAGGATCTGAATCTCTTCATCTTCGAGATCCCAATCCCTGATACAGCTTAGCACTGCTTCGCTGAATCTCCTTTGATCTTTCATCTTTGGGTGTCGAAGTTTTCCTTCATCACCACGCTTGCTGCGAAAACTCAATGGTATCTGGCGATTAAAAGCCCCGTTGAGCCTCTAGACAATGATCTTGTGATCGCAAATGGTTGTGAACACCAATTGTCTTCTTTCATTATCCTGCATATATCTTTTGAACATCTGTAGGAAATTGTTTCCTAACAGAATGTCTGCACCTGTATCATGGAAATAAATTGGTGGAGTTTTAACCTTGTACCAAGGTGTACCTCTGGCTCCTCCAATCAGAATTTCCGTCTCTTTTACTCCTTTAGCAAGGAGCAAAATTTTCTTTGAGAAATGTCTTCCTGCAATTCGGGGTAGATCATCTTCTACCTCTGCTGGGAAGACTCCTCGTTTTGCAGTACAAATCCCTGCACCTGAGTCAATATAAGTAGCAAAATATTCTGCCTTATATTTTTCATATAGCATCCCTATAGAGATGTATATGGAAAATGGACTTGTCATTCGATTAATAGTTTTCTTCCATTAATCGTAACTTCCATTCCATCTTCTTTGTTTGCCCAAGGTTTGTGATCTTCAAGAAAATCCAAACCCAATAGCAAAACTGCTTCTCTTCCAGCTCTGCCTTTGATCTCCATCACTTGTCCCCCAATTTCCAGGGTGCCTTTGTAATGATTGATCTCTGGCTGCTGTAGATAGTAAAGCACATTACAGGGGAAGTTGGTTTCCCACCTTGTAGTGTCAAACTTTACTATCACTTCTCTCCATCCCTCGGGACATTTCAGATTTACTGGAACTTTGTTACTCTGAGATGTTTGAGGGTGTGGTACTTCTCGAATGAGACTCCGACTCCTTCCATATGGTAAAGACATAATTCTGTCTCCTTGGAAAGATAATCTTCCTGAAGTTATCCTGAGACTTTGATCGTGTCTCATGACTTCTCTATCTCGGATTTGAATATCCACATTCCTTAACCGAGCAATTTCAACTCTATCGGGACAAATGTACCGTTGTCACCTTGTCGAATATATCCGGTATCTCAATAAACTTCTTTCCCGTAAATAACTCGGTGTGATGTGAGTTGGAAAGAGCATATGATACCCGATAAGTAATGGAGTAAGGCCTCGTTTCCTTCCTCCAAGAAATCCTTGCGTTTAAAGTCCCGATAAAGTCGTCGTGCTTTCCGAAATGGGTATCATTAAGATTGTAAGCAATCTTAGGATAAATGATTCCCACTACTTGTCCTGCACAGAGATCTCCCGCTATTGTTCCTAATACGGAATCCTTCAGATTTCTGACTCTTTTATCGCATATAGCGATATCAATCGGCGTATGAACTCCGGTAAAGAGAGCCGACTTTAACATCAACTGGATTGCTCCAATATGAATCCAGTTCATCTTTTCAGCGACTTCGGGCTTCATTTTTGATAAATCTTCCCGGATGTCACTGGCTGGAATCAACTGCATCTCCACTTGATTCCCTGTAAGCTCAATAGGAAGCGACATTTCTCGCCTAGAAATTCCATAGACGATTTGTTGTTTCCTGCTCCTTAGATTAAAGTTCCTCAGAACTTGATCTATATTACTTGCTGAAAAGCCTTGATACTTTTGTATATTTAGACTCTTCTTCATGATCTTGTCAATCAGGCTTTGAGAGAGAGTTGTGTGACTGGAAAATCCCCGTCCCGTCCTCTTCTCCCTGATGAACAATCTCTGGATCAGTCTGACTCCGATCTAGTTCCATCAGACCATTCTGAATCTTCTCCGCTGAAGACTTCTTCTTGTTCATATATACTCTCATCCGAGGGTATATCTTCGAACTGATATACTTGTACCAGTTCCTGGTAGTAGACGGCATCTTCGATATCCGGAGTGGATTCGAATTTGTTGATACCTCTTCTCTCGTTGTCCGGGCAATTTGTAGAAATATGCCCCTTTGCACCGCATCAGCCAAAGAAGCTGTAATCTTTGAAACTTTCATTAACTCTAGTGTGAGTTCTTCGAAAGTCTTCTTGGCAGGTGTCCTTCCTTGAGATTTATCATCTCCTCGGAATGGATACCTATTCCTTGATGGTCCACTTCTTTGGCCTGATTTGTAAGATCTGGCCTTCTGTCTTGACCATCTGGTTCTTGGTTTCCAAGAATTTCTTTTTGGATCTCCACCTTTCGATGTATTTGAAATCTATTTTTCTTGTATTTCTTCAGCCTCGGTGGTTCTCCTCCAATGATCGTTGGTAGATCATTGTCTTCACAGTTTAGAGGAGCAAATTTGTTAATCCTCCTCAGTTTCTTCAAATTCTTCAGAGCAGTTGCTTGTTGGCACCACTCCGAGAGCTTTCGATGTACATAAGACATCCTTCTTGTGACGTTTTCGGAGGTCACACAGTTCGTAATCCCGAATCAGCATCTCTTTCCATGGGCTTGGAAATTTCAGAAAGAAGATTTCCAGTGCCACTCTATCATCAACTTTAGATTGATGTTGATAAAGAGTAAAGAGCTGTAGAAACTTGTTGAGCGATTGTTGATCTAAGACCGCAAGTCTTAGATTATACAATGCCATCAAGTACTTCTTTCTTTTCTCTAGATCATATCCTTCGAAATATCCTTCTCCCAGAAAATGGTTCTTAAAAAGAACGGCCATATTCTGGACATGTTCTGTATAGTTATCACTATTAAAACATGAATTCTTGATTTCCACAGGAAAAAATTCCCATGCTGTCTTGACCACTCCTGCAAGACTCATTTCGAGGATTCTAACGAATCCTTCCTTGTTCAAATCGAGAGTTGCTGCTGCAATTCTCAGGGCTGACGTCCACTCGTCAATGACTGATTCTCGATCTCTGAAATTAACTTCATCGAGATCAAGCATCACTCCGTAAGGATGGATGGGATCTAGGGTCGCCTTTCCATAGGGTGTATCTTGCACCTTTGGATGCGGCCTTCTTGCCCTTGTCCTTCTTGCTGCCATGTATGCATCATTTGGGGTATGTTGATCATACCTTGCTCCAGTCTGAAAGTCCTGGACTGCATTAATGGCTCCTGGTGCATTTTGAAAATCTTGTTGATTTCCAATAATGGCTCACAGTGGTAGTTGATTCACCTTTGTGGGTTTTGGACCACATTCTGGTTCATCTTTAAGTCCACCATCGTCATGTTAGAAAAAGATTCTGCTAACTCCTGGAGGTCGTCAAGCTTGATTCGTTCAAGATTACTCATTTCTTCTTTTCACGAATCATTCTTTTCAAGGTTTCTATGTTGGGATCCTTTTTGGTTTCTCCCACTGGCTTTGGATAAGTGGGTTCATTACCAAAAGGATTTCTCCCTCGACTGGAACTAGGTTGTTGTTCCAATCTCTCGATCCGTGATTGGATCTCCTTCAGGATGTTGTAGATTTCATCCTGTTTTATAGCAATCTTGTATAGATCGCGTGGTACACCATACAGGCTATCGCCATAATGTTGTACTGTCTTCTGTATTTCTCTTAGATCCGCCGAAATTTTGGAGGAATCTGGAGAAATCTCTTGATATAAAAGAGTAGATGATACTCCTTTATCCTTCTTCTGTTCCATCAGAGCTATGGAGTAATATATAAATCCCAATTTACTCCCACATGACTCCAATGTCTTCTTCTCATATCGTATTCTAACTCCATTTCAAGGAGGATACACTCATGTAGAAGATCTTCTTTTCTGTTGATTCCTCGGTTGAAGGCATCAATCAGTTCCTTATTCTCGTTTCGCTGAATCAAAAGGTTCAGCCTATCTCGCCAGTCTGTCAGAATCCTCTGATACCTGGTTCTTCTTTGCTCCAGAATTCGGAGACGTTCCTGGAAATGTCCACACCTTGGACATTCTTCTGGAGTCATCATATATGATGGTTCCTTCGCATGGTGTTTCCCACCTCGAACAGGAGATCGTTCAGATCTGAATCATATCTCCTTCTTGCCTCAATTTCTTGAACCAAAGGCTCAAGGTATTCAAGCCTTCTTTCTCGTACGACTATGGAGTCGAACAATTCTCTCCAGACGATTCTTGTCATCTGGTTTCTTTCTCTTTTTATCTCCAAATCTTGGAGATAATTCCTGTAACCCTCACATCTCGGACAATTGTCCGGATTCATGTTTTTCTTGATGTCTCCTCCGTTAGGATAATACTTAAAGCAATAAATAAAATATAATTCCTTAATAAAACCAGGGCTCTGATACCATTTTAGAAGCGAATGATCGATTAGCAAAATATGTAATAAAGAAATACGTAGCTATCATTTTAATAGCTAAAATAGGAGGGTAAATACATGATTTTATATGATTTTGGTTAACTAGTCCAATTTTCCCCATTTTTCACACAAATAAGACACTTTTTTAGAAAATGTCTCAATAGATATAATTAGAAAAGTCAAAAAGTCTTGGTGGTTATGTGTTATACATGTCTTCAAAACTGGTTATGGGGGTATACACTATCATCATACTGGATATACATAAATAATACTCTATTATTAATAACATGTGTATCGATTGATACATATATAGAGAGAGAAAGAGATATATAGAGAGAGAGATGGCGACTTGCAAAGATGGTCCGAGGGCGGCAGTTAGGTCAGAAGAGTACAAAGCAGCAAGTGCGTTTCTGGAGGAGGTGGGAGTTGGTGGAATGGTGGGAGCAGGATACAACGTTAAGGATTCCTTCTCCAAAGTGGTGGGAGGATTTGTTAGAGTTATATCTGTGGAACGGGCCAAAATCTCTTGCATTCTCATCGTCAAACCTCCCATTCTGGTAACCGATCAATTTCCTAGGGCTGCTAATTTTTTTTTTTTAATTGAATTTGTTTCGGGATTTGGGGATTATTATTAAGCACACGTTTGCTATATTGGATTTTTATTAGGGGTTCATTATTTTAAAAAGGAAAAATGTTTATAAATACATGAATTTTGGTCTTCCTTTTATTTTGCACATGACTTTTAAACGTTTTCCCTAAAATAAATTACAACCATTTGATTTTGTTCAATTTTTCCATAATTTTAAATTCCGTCCAAATTAAAACTGACTTGGCGCTTATGTGGCAGTCCAACATGTTCCGATCTCTTTGTCGTTCGATAAATTAAACGACACAATTTTTAAAAATGCAATACGATGTCGTTTTATGTGAAATTAGGGTGAAAATTCGTATGTCATACTGCATTTTTAAAAACTGTGTTGTTTAATTTGTCGAACGGTAGAGAGATCGGCACATGCCCGACTGCCACATAAACGCTAAATCAGCTTTAATTTGGACGGAATTTAAAACTGTGAAAAAATTAAACAAAATAAAAAAGGTTGTGATTTTAGGAGAAAAATTCAAAAGTGATATGCAAAATGAAAGGAAGACTAAAGTTCATATATTTATATGCAATTTTTCCCTTTTAAAAATTACGGACACAAAGTATACAGTACAAATTGCAATTACAACAATACTGGTAAAGCATTACACCAATTTTTAAATTTATAAAATGGTGCCATTTCGTGACTTTGTGTTATGCCTCACATATTATATACTTAAAAATCACGAAATTTGGTTGAATAATATCGTGTAAAATGTTTCAATAAAATATTAATTTTTTATTTTATTTTTGCAATAATAACATCTGCCTAATTTTCTAGTGAATATGTCTAATTTGTACGACTATTCACTGAAGACCTAGATTAATCATAAAAGTTCGATCGCTTCGCCACCCAGCGATTCTAATTCTAAGAGCACCCACAATGGGAGACCTACCCCAATATTTTAGAATACTTTATGCATTTTTTGTGGGACCTCAATGATTGAGAGACCGGTCTCTAAATCGGCCACAATGGGGTAGGTCTCTCACCCCGGTCTCTGACCTAGGTCTCTCATTATTTTAATTATTTTTTTAATTTTAAGTTTATATTTTTTTAATAATAAAAATAATTATAATTAAAATACCATATTATATTGAAATATTGAAAAATTACAATACAATAAAGAAAAATACATTAAATTTAAAATTAATGTAGAACTAGTTAAGTGGACCGAAACGTGTCCAAATTTCCTCAATCAAATCGTTTTCAAGACGTTCATGGGCTCTCGCATCGTGAAGCTGCGCTTCTCTCTGGGCATATGCTCTAAAAGCAGGGGGTCCACCTTGGATTGCCGGTGCCCTATTAATATTTCGATCGCCCTCCGTGCTCTGTTCGGCTTCAAAGTGAGTCGATTGAACTCCTTCATATTCAATGATCATGTTATGCATAATGATGCACGCATACATGATGTCGCATAAATGTTCTCGAAACCACAAGCGTGCAGGCCCTTTTATAATTGCCCAATGAGATTGGAGAACGCCGAAAGCCCTTTCAACGTCCTTGCATGCAGCTTCTTGCATCCGAGCGAACCGCTGTCTTTTCTGCTCCGTTGGCTGTGGGAGTGTCTTCACGAATGTTGCCCAACGTGGATAGATGCCGTCAGCGAGATAGTAGCCCATTCTGTACTCGTTGCCATTTGCAACAAAATTGACTGTCGGCGCCCTCCCATGCAGGACGTCGTTGAAAACGTCAGACTGATTAAGCACGTTGATGTCATTGTTGGAGCCGGCGACACCGAAAAAAGCATGCCAAATCCATAAATCTTGAGAGGCCACCGCTTCAAGGATGAGTGTAGGATATCCCTTTCGTTGGGTTGTGTACGCACCTCTCCACTGGGTTGGACAATTTTTCCATGCCCAGTGCATACAGTCGATGCTACCAAGCATACCGGGGAACCCATGCTTCGTTTCGTGCATCGATACGAGTCTGGCCACGTCACTGCTCGTTGGCCTCCTTAAGTATTCATCACCGAAAGCGGATCTGATGGCCGCACAGAAATTCTTGAGAATCAATATGCCCGTTGACTCGCCCACGTGCAGATACTCGTCATACTGATCTGCTGATCCACCGTTTGCAAGCTGTCTCAAAGCGACAGTGCATTTAACATATAGATGGTGCCCCAATCTACCCGTTGCATCTGGGCGTTGTTGAAAAAAAGGTTCTCGAGCCTGCAATGTCTCCGCTATGCGTATGAACAAATTCTTGCTCATGCGAAACCGGCGGCGAAATACGGCTTCGCCCCACCTTGAATTTTCTGCAAAATAATCTTGAATGAGGCGGCCGGCAGCCCCCTCACGATCTCGATCAACGTACACCCTCATTGGAATGCTACTCGTTCCAGCTGCATGTTCTTGACGCCGTTTGCGTACTATTTCAACTGCTTGCTCAGCCAGCTCCAACGCCCTCTCCACACGCTCATTCTCCTCTTCACGATTGAATAAAGCTCCGGGCCAAGACATGATTGTAGATAAATTGAGAGATATAATGAATGTAGATTTATGAGTGAATGAAATAGAAGATGAGTGAAATAGAATAGAAAATGAGTGAAATAAATTGAAGTGAGATGTGGTATTTATATGTAGAAAATGTGAAAAAAAAAATACATGAAATTGCCGTTGATATATATATATATATATATATAATTTTTTTTTAATTGTAACATAAAAAAAAATAATAAAATAATACTTACCCCAGGTCGCAACCTCGTGCGCAAGCTCGACTTGGGGTGCGACCGACCAGGTCGCCACAACGGGAGAGACCGGGGGGGAAGGGGGGGCGGTCGATAGGGGCGGTCGTTGGGCCAGCGACCGGGCCCTTCGACCGCCATTGTAGTTGCTCTAACAGCCACTTTCGGTAGTGGTCTTATTTTAGTTATATTTATCAGCGTTTTGAAACCCGAACCGGACCGGCAAATTGTCTTTAACAAGGTTTGATCCTAGGACCCCTAGGATAAAAGCCAAGCATCCAAACATTCCACCACCAAACTTGATTGTTTATATTTCAACGTTTATTTAATTAATAGTAAACATTTAATACTACAAAAATATACAAAATTCATTTCTTAGTTTTATATTCGATTATATCAATTGTTTGTCTTATTTATTTATATAAAATATATATTTGTTGTCTATAATAATACATAATAGTATAATCTATACTAATATTAAATAAGAGAGTTGTAGCTTTATTAACAAATTTACCATTTTCCCTCCAAAACCAATTTAGTGGATAATAGGTATTGACTTGAAGTCATTTTATAGGTAATGAATAATATATGATGGTCAATTATTATATACCTCTTTTCTTACTTAACATTTTTTGGCTTAAAAAAAAATTGAATTGTTTAATAAAATTGAATGGTTATGGATTTTGCTTATTTAATTGAATTTTTGGGATTATATAATTAAATTTCTACTTTTTATATTTATTATTTATATAATAAATGTTCTAATTTAACACAACACTATTTTGATTAAGATATGTAATTTTTTTTAAAAAAATTAGTACAATGAATAGTTGCCAAAATAATTTTATTATTTTCATTATTTAGATTCCTAAATATTTTAAAAATATAATAGTGAAAAAATATTTAAAAGACAGTTAAAAATATATATTTCGATATGTTTAGAAGTTACCAAAAATGAAGAATTATTAAAAATGGTAAAATTGGTTGAAATAATTATGATGATTGTTCATCTTTAATTCTAATGGCATTTTGAAATGGATTTTAATCGAAATTGCATTTTCAAATATATATAAAAAATGGTTTTCTCTATTTTTGTGTATTGTAAACTGAAAAATAAATGTATAAATTTTTAAATACTTATATATTTTAAATGAAGACATATGCAAAATATTGGTTACTGGAAATATTTTGTACAAAGAATTTCTCAATAAGAAGTATATGTCATAATTATTAATGTTTTTTGGATTGAATGTTTCTTTTTAAAAAATATTGATGTAATGCATGAATTTTATATTTTATTGTGTTATTTCATAATTAACATATTAGATGATTAATGCATTTTATGTGTAAGAGACAGTTTTTCGACAATTTTATGTGGATATTTCAAGAGTTTCAAATTGGAAATGTTTGAAGGTATTGGTGTGTGGTGTTGTGTAAAAAGAAAATTTTCATAATATTTGATACTCCCTCCGTCCACGAAATATATAGCACAACTTTAGTGGCACGAGAAGAGCATGAACCAAATGGACATAAAATACATTTCGTGGACAGAGGGAGTATGTTGTATTTGTTAATGTTATACTTAGAAATGTCCTTATTAATTTATATACTGAAAAACTAATATATTATTATTTTCTTTTGTTGCTTGAAATTTTATACTCCACCCGTTTATGAAATATAGGTCACGTAGGGTGTGATTTTAATAAATATTAGGTAGGTAGTATTTGGGAGTAGAGAAAGAGACCCACTATAATGAGTAGTTGTGAGGTATAAAATAATGAATGTGTGTGGGGTATTATCCCAAAAAAAAAGTGGTATAAATATGGACACACCAAAAATAATTATGTCCTAAATATCGTGGATGGATGAAGTAATTAATACTCCTTATTATTTATGTGATTTGATAATTTATATATTATATATTTTTAAAATACATTATACCGTGCAACGCACGGGTGCAATACTAGTTTATACTAATAATAAACAACCAAAATTTAATAATAATGCATATATAATTTTTGAGAATATATATTTGTTATGGATTTGAACATGCTATGAAATTATAAGTAATAAAATTATGAATATGTTTATATTTGTCATATATTTAATTATTATTTTTATATATTTATTAAACGGTTCGACCATGGTTGAACCGGTTGAACCAATTAAACCATGACCGGACGTCTGGCCGGTTTGACCTCCGGTTCGATTTTAAAGATATTTATATTCTAACGTTTTAGTTAACGGTCAATTTATTAATTCTCAATTAGAATTCATTGATCCCAAAGTATTTATAATCTCATTTAAGATTTAAAAATCTCAATTTGAATTTATTAATTTACAATTAGGATTCATTTTTCGTTAATTAGATATAATTTAATATTAACTCAATTTATAAAAAAATAATAAATTAATAAAAAAAAAATTACTATTGGGGTGCACGCACAGTAGGGGTGAACTCACCCTCCTTGTAAAATCGTCAAACTATCGGAAGCATTTTGGAGAACATCCACATCTCTGCTTTGGAGAAATCACCATCTCTTACCTATCAGCTGCTTCACCTAATGTCAGTCTTTCTTGCTAATTCCCCACTTATTTCAATATTAACGCTCATATTAGGTTTAGCTATTACTAAAAAAATGAGGAATTTGGAGTTAGATTTATGTTAAACCACAAGTGAAATTGGTGAAAAGTTAGTAATATTTGGGTTTGAACAAGTGAAAATATTAAGTTACGACCATAATGATTATCAGGCAGAAGTAGTGGTTGATGCATCGGTGATAAAGAGCGGGAGGAACCTTACCGTAGTAGCCGTTGATTTCCGATTCAAGGAATCGCAGCGGCTGGCTTATGTGAGCCGCGTTACATTACACAAAATGCCACTTTCAAATCTTTGAATCTACATTTATTTTCTCTATTAAATGTTGCACTTATTATATATACTAGTGTATCATCCGTGCAATGCACGGCAACTCATTATAACATACCTATTTTTTTATGGGACTTATTGTTCGGTTTATCAATTTAATTTTGACCTAAAAAATGAATCAATAAATTGAATTTTTAAAAATATAATTAAACTGAATTAACTGAATTAATCAAACATATTTCTTTCGGTTAATTTAATTATTCTGAATTAAAAAAAATGTATATGACATAAAGTCTATTATGTTCAGTCTAAATCAATAATAAATATATTGCAACCTAATTCCATCTAATATCAACAATTTTTTTTTTCTAATACAATGAAACTACAATACTTTAACTGAACAAAAAAAATTATAAACTTAATCAAATATATTTTCTTTGAACAAACATCATTACAAAAGAACAATACTCAATGTATTATTTATGCTCGGAATATCGGTTCTTCAATTAATTTCTGAACATATAAATACATTAACTATAATAATAATAATAATAATAATAATAATAATAATAATAATAATAATAATAATAATAATAATAATAATAATTCACCACCCGCAACACCCACCTCCAAGTTTAACCCCAACAATCTTAATTTGTCAGCATCAAACATTATTCAATATGTATCATATTTAACAAATATCGGTGAATCTTGCCCTCTCGCGTCGGATAAATAACCGTAAGAAAATGAAGAAAAAAGAAAAGAAATGAAAGAAGATGTAATGGGCGGATTGCGAGGAAGACGGCCTAAACAGACTAAAAAAAAAGTAGCTAAAATAACTTTAGGAATTTTAGGCGGGAAAACAAATTGGGTTGGTTTTGCTTTTATATATATATAGATGTATCATCTATTTTTCTCCATAATAACCTAAAACACTTGCATGCGGAGTTGATCGTCCTGTAATAGTATTAAATAAACAACACTTTCTTGCCAATTTTTTGGGAATTTTCATAGTGTTGCATTATTAAACCTGCGATTTCAATACAAAAATGCATGTTTTTGTATACAACGAAGCAAGAAAATGGAACTGGTAGTCCAAAAATATACTTGCTACCATTAATCACGCCTTTGAATAATCACAGGATTCACAACTTGATCTAGTTACATGATTCAAGGGCAAATTCTCAAAAAATCTACAACCAACACAACAGCCGAAAACTCGATCCAAAGAGACATTGAAGCACGGGAGTAGAGTCATCGCAGTCCTAACTCCTAAGTGGAACGCATAAAATTGCATAGCTCTGCTGTTTCTCGCGGATAATATATCATGGAAATATTGCATTGACGAACGCCTCAGCATCAAACGGCTGGAGATCTTCTACGCCTTCTCCGACACCAACAAACTTAACAGGTATTCCAAGCTCATCAACTACACTCACCTGTGACCTCAATACATGAAACAAATCGGTTGAAGTTTATGATATTGGCGACTTCAACAAAATCATCAAAAGAATTTGCTGCGAAAAGAAGGCAAATCGAAATTTGTTGAAAAGCTTACCACACAGCCACCTCTGGCAGTGCCATCAAGTTTCGTCAAAATCAAACCAGTAATTCCTACAACCTGTCGTTAATAAACTAGAATTAAATCAGACCATCAGGAAATCAGCTTATCGGAAAGATGATCTGCAGTGATGTGAGATATATTACATCATTGAATTCTCTTGCTTGAGGAAGCATGTTTAAACCAGTTGTTCCGTCCAGCACTTGCAGGATTTCCTGCCAAGATCGAGAAATTACAATCCGAGCATATTTTGCTATCACAGAAGTACGAGGCCATAACACACGACGAGATTAGTAGAGAGAATGCTCACATTGGGTGCACCAGGAACAACTTTTCCAATAGCTTTCTTGCAAGCTATCAATTCTTCCATAAGGCTGTAATTAGTATGCAAACCTGTCGATTACAAATAGGTATATTAAATATCATTTCAATAAGAGCGAGCGGTGTCAAATTCTTGCACCAAGTTCAATGTATGCAATCAAACTTACGTCCAGATGTGTCGCAGAGAACGACATCAAAACCTTCAAGTTTACCCCTTTTAACAGCCTGTGAAAGAACTACTCATGAAAAACTTCAAGATCACGCGTTGGGATGAACTACTGCATTATTAAATTTTCAATTTTGGACAATTACCTGATGCTGCCTTTGCCTTTTCCTTTTCAGCTACAACGATCTCACAACCCGTTCTTTCAGCCCATATCTCCAATTGATCACTTGCAGCTGCTCTAAATGTGTCTCCTGCAGCCAACAATACCTAGAATTTTTTTCGCCAGATCGAAATGAGAGATAAGTTTGTCTAAGTTTGAAATATGTCTTTGGTTCCATGATGTCTATCTTCAAACAAGAATCAGAGACGGTGCAAATAACAATAAAAAAAAGTATCAACTCACTTTGGTCCCTTCATTTTTCATTCGATTGGCCAGCTTTCCTGCATCAAGAAAAACAAAAAACGTCAACCTTAGCTATTAATAGTATATAAGTTTAGGAAACATATGCAGAAAAACCGTTTGTTGAGTTGTGGAGCCTGAAAGTACTAAACACCAGAGCACGATTAACTTCTAACTGACAAGAAATTCTCTCAGACCACTAACCAACATGTTCAGTGAGAGCACAAACAGGATAATCGACTATGACTTTAAAGTGCAAGGTCACAAAATAACTAATCATTACTCCATGTCCATGAGCAAATCTTTTCTTCAAGGGGAAAAGGGATGAAATATATTGGACCGGGATTAACTTACCCAGAGATGTAGTTTTACCGCCACCATTGACACCAACAATCATGATAACAGCTGGTTTCCTAGTTAAAGGCATATGTTAGCAACTTATAACATATTTCATTACGAACGTTCATAGCAACATTATTTGAACTAATTCTGACCTGAAGCCCAACTTCAACTCAGTTTTAAGTCCCTTTACTGTCAACAAATTCAATATACTCTTCTTTAAAGCATCCTAGAAATCACAGATCAGGCAAGTCTACTTAATGAGAACGTAAAACCACTCGATGCATCGAGATAAAAAAAAAAACTTTCTGTCGAAGATGAGAAACACAATATTCCTGATATTCTGACTGATCAAGATCAACAATGCAATATAAATCTCTAAAATGATTACTTTGATCTCTGGGCCCGACTTGAGCTTGCCAGCGTTTATATCGTCCCTTAAGCTCTCCACAATCTTTATAGTAATCCGAGGTCCAAAATCAGCTACTAATAACACCTACATAGGAATCAGGAAATACATCAATTCTCAGTATTCGTACATAAAAAAACACAACAAAAAATCTAATAATGTAAAGAAATCACATTTGCAACATAACAAAAAATCTAATAATGTACAGAAATCACATTTTCCGTACAATCACCCATAGGCAATAGAAATCTAATAATGTACAGAAATTACATTTCCAACCTACAAACTACAAACTGAATGCACGTAATGCTGCAAAATTGAAGCATGTTGGTCATTTCACAATCTAATTATATGAAATCTTCGAATATTTTAATATTTAAAATCATGCAATACTATGTTATTCACACAATTGAAATAAACTCACAGAAGCCTATGAAGCCATTCACCCATGAGTTGAACAAGAAAATAAAAATCATATCTAGAAGAATTATGGCATACAATGTTCCTGAAAAGTAAAGAAAAGCTAGAATCTTGAAACCTCTTCCAATTCATCCAAAACCCTGTCAGTATCGGACAGATTCCAATAAAGCAGAAGCTCATCAACAACAGCTAAATTGTCTCTTGTTTTGGAAAACCCAGAAAATATTTTCTCCACATCGCTTTTGGCTTTTTCTTTGATTAAACGACCGAGTTTGGTAAAGAAGCCGGCCTCTCCCGCGGAGCACTTGAACCGGGACGCTCTGGAAGCGGAAGCATATTGCTGATCAGTTGGGAAGTGCAGGAGGGTGGCGGCGGAAGTCGGCCGAGGAGGCGGAAGCGGTTTGGAGGGGAGAGGAGAGAGGCGAGAAGGCAGAGAAGATGACATTCTTTGCTTTCTGGGTAGTTGATGAGAGCTGTCTCTACTGGATAAAGTTACAATCTTCAGAGTCTATACGGCGTCGTATGCTCCTTGAAATAGGGCAAAAAATGAAATACTCCTAATTACTTCCATTTTGTTTTTACTGATTTCCTCGAGCTAAGTCAATTATCAATAGAATTATATAGGGGCATTTTTTCAAAAAATAAAAAATAGGCTTTAATAAGAGAATCTTTTAAATTGTAAACTAAAACTAGGGTTCTTATATTTATTACTCCATCCGTCTACGATAAGTATAGTCTTATTATTATATTCATCCGTCTACAAAAATTGCGGTCTTTCCTTTTTTTGAATACCCCACATACATCATTATATTTTAAGTCTCACAACAAATTAAAAGAGATAGGTCATCCGTCGACGATAAGTATGGTCTTATTATTATATTCGTCCGTTCACAAAAATTGTGGTTTTTTTTCTTTTTTTGTATATGACCCTACATACTCGCTTATATTTTAAATCTTACAACAAATTAAAAGTGATAAGTAATGAGTCTCGTTCTCCAGTTAACAAACATCTACCAAATATTTTTTAAAATTGTGTCAGACTCTCCACACCACACTTATCGTAGACGGAGGGAGTACTATATAGTGTCTCATTACTCTTTGAGAAAATATTTATTTTGTATTTTGGGATAAGAAGTGAAAATTGGCAACAATCATTCGAGAGTACAAGTGTAACAACCCGATTTTCCATTTACTTGCTAAATCATTTTAAATATGTTTCTTATTTTTGCAAATGTGTGAAAGTAAATTTAATCGAGCTTTGATATAGTCTAAGTCGCGCCCTAGACATGAAATCTAATTTAATTAGTCAAATTCATTTCTTATTACATTGTTTCGTTTAGAAAGATATTTAAAATTTATTTCTTTAATTAAACACATGCATGTGCATACATCATTTCATGAAAGATTAGTATTAATATTTAAATACCTTTTGTTTTCGAATTTTGGATAGAGCAAAAGGGATTTAAAGTGCCTTATTTGATTTATAAATTTATCTTCTTAATTATATTATATTATATATATATATTGTTTATTAAAAACAAATTGTGGTTATCATGTAGTTTCACCACGTATAGAAGTGGGAGGAAATATAGGAATCAAATTAATAGTAGTTAATCCTCTATCTTTTAGTATAAACGCAAGATTCAGTTTTAAAATCAGATTTTTCTTACGCATCTATAGAAATTGTTCCAGGTATCGATCGGTTCTTTCTCAAATTTTCTTATTTCTTTGTTCTTCAATTTTTCGAAAGTTTACAAATTCTGAAATTAATTTAAAACTGATTTGTTTAGGAATTCTTGATCGATTTGGTAACTGAAGTGTGTTCGATTTTAAGGTAATTTCTTTTATATGCTTTTGACAATTTACTTTATAAAATAACTAGTTAAGCATAGAAGTTTTACAAACACACATTCATCTTGCACATCACAAGCATAATTAAATTTATTTCATCTACTGAAACTCTAATTAATACTTGTACATAGAATAATTCGCAAAAAGAGGAATTAGGATATATGTGTTTTAAGTTGGATACTAAGGTTTAGAGGCTGTATAATTTGAAATTTCGAATATGAATAGAGATCCAACTAGCATGAGATTTGGGAGAAAGTTTAAGTTGCTGTTGGTTGAATTAATTTCTGTAAATGGTAATATAGTCGAGAGGGATAGCAGAGATCAAGAAAAATTAGTTGATTTTTAAAGTTAGAATTTTATTTCTTTATTCATATTTTCATTTTATATCTTTTATTATATTATTTTATTTCCTATACTTTATTATTAACTAGATCACTAGTAAATTTTCTTAAGAAAATTTAGAAATCCAAATTTTCAATTAGAAACAGTGAACCGTGTGATCTAATGTACATGCATATCATATATATTAGATTATAAAAAATTAATATTCATATGCATTAAAATAGCGGACATTTATTTATAGATTTTAAATTTATTAAATTTCTAGGTGTGGCGCGACTATGATACTCCTTCCGTCCCATTCATTTTGTCTACCTTTCTATAAATGGACGTCCCATCCATTTTGTCTACCCCAAATAAGGAAAGGTTTAACCCTTCAAAACTGGTGGGATCTACCCACTTTCTATCTTTTTACCCTTATTCTTAATCTCCGTGCAAACAGTAAACTAGACAAATTGGATGGGACAGAGGGAGTATTAGACTACGTTTGAGTTGCTCGATTCACTTTTCAAGCAAAAATTAAGGTGTGGGATCTTATTTATCTCTATGTGTTGACTTGAGTTTGTCCTATTTAATAACATGTGACTTGCCGTATGTTTATTTGACATTATGTGATTGAGCAGGACTGTTAATTTCAAGTTGTTCATTTGACTTTGCTCTCACTCATTTTGCGTACAATTAATTGGATATCATGTGATGAGCAGGACCGTTAATTTTAAGTTGTCCATTTGACTTTGCTCTCACTCATTTTGCATACAATTCATTGGATATCATGTGATGAGCAAGACTGTTAATTTCAAGTTGTTCATTTGACTTTGCTCTCACTCATTGACGCACTATCATGTTGATTTTAATATTCATATATGGCTTTCTATTTTATTAAATTGGACAAGTTCAGCATAACTGTTCGCCTTTTAATTATCACTACAACAAAATATAGATATTGGGACACTTATTTAGAGACACTTTTTAATAAATGCCTCCAAATTTATTATTGGGGCATTTATTCAAAATTATTAATTTTTATAAATTTAATGGGACACTTAGAAAATTTCTATCAATAATTACTAATTAAGATTTTGGAGGAATAACTCGCGCCCTATTTTTTCATCATCACTAGGTTTATCGGTTTAAACCCTTCTCTATACTAAAAAACAAACCTTTAGTTTCTCTCTCTACATCTCTTATTTTTCCCTCTATCACCCTCATCCTCTCTCATTCTCACTGGCAGAGAGCTGCGCCGTCTCCACGACGCCACCCTACCAGCCTTTGCTGGCCCGCTGCCCCAACTAGCCGCCGTTCCCGACTAGCCACTGTGTCGCCGCCCACCAGCAGGTTAGTTTCTCTCCTCTCTCTTTCTGTCTCTCTCTGTCTCTCTTCCAATTTCTCGCCGAGTCGGAGCCCGCGCTCGTCGAGTTGAGGTTTATTCTTCTAATCTTTCTTTTCCCCCAATTTTTATTAGTCTTAGTGTGTTGATGAATCGCGCCCAATCCTTTTGCCATCTGTTCAATTTCTTACTTTTGTTGAAATACCGAAATTTTTACAACTATTGCATCTCTTCTATTTTACAAGAACTGAAGTTTTCATCACTTTCCCTCTCTAGGGCTCCAAAAAACTAAAAGATTTGAACGAAAGGGATTCAAAGATTTGATTAAGAACTTCTGGGTCATCGGTGTTAGTGGAATAATAACGCAATTAGCGAAGCTATTGGGTTTAGCAGAGCATACTTCTTTGACGTCGGATTTTGGATTTGGACGTTTTAATTGTACTCCGCTTATTTCACAATTCTTTTTCTCCTCCAAGAATTTTCTTTTTCTCCTCAAATCATATTTTACAATTTACATGTTTAGTGAAAATGTGTTGATGTGCAGGCACTTTCAAAGCTTTGACTGAGGATGTAAAACAGTTTACCTTAAAGCTCAATTTGAACTTAATTCTGAAACTGAAAGGTAGTTTCTGCATGTGTGTCATAATTAGTTCAAAACAATTGGAGCCTTTTTTTCGTTCTTATAGTTATTCAGTTTTCTGCCCATCTACTTATAATTTAGATGATTCTATCATCTGCCCTTTTAGGCTCATAAAGAAAAAATAGCAATTATTTTCCATTTTTTTATTTTCTGTTTTTCTTTTTCTTAATTGTTAAGTATTATTTGATCGATGAAGGAGCCAGTTGCTTCCTAGACTTAGCAAATTGACCCAAGGATGAGTATTTGAACAAAATTCTATCTTCTATACTCGATTTGATAATTGTGGAGATGAGTTTTTCTATCTAAAACGGGACTCCGTTTCACGAGTCTATTAAATTTATAGTTCAAGTTATATTTCAAAGCTACCTCCTCCTTTTCCTGATATGAAAGTTGTATCCAATATAAGTCATTGTTAGAAAATTATATGTGTGTAATATTAATGTAAATTATTACTAATAATACGTTAATATGCTAAGTTACTAAAATGAAGAAAAAAATTCACAGGTGGTATTTTCTTTTTTGAAAGGACATGTCCTTATTTATTTTGAGAATTTATATCACAATCTTGTATGTGCGTGTGCATACAGTAGAGATTAAATAAACATGATTCTTACTCTGAGTTTGTTGGAACAAATAAACATTGTTGACTTTAAATTTCCAAATTTATGTTATTTTTATTTAAATCTTTTAAATTCTTTTATATAGTTATTGATCAGTTAATATTAATGTAAAAATGATGATATAATTTGATAGATTTTGTGGACTATGATTGTCTGGAAGCATTTTGATGGATTAAGTTTTGGGGTTTGGATTTTGGTTATGGCTGACTAATACAATTGTTCAAGCTAGCACGAGTTGGAAAATTAGAAAGATTAATGGTTGATTAATATCATTCTGTGATTGTCATGATGTTTGTATCTATCTGTTGGTCCCAAGACGGATACCTTGGTGTAGAGGGGGGGTGAATACACCAAGGTTTAAAAACTTTTCCAAGTTAAAACTCTTTTGAGTGAGCTGGCTGTGTTCGATCCAGCTGGATGGCAGCTTGATCGACACAGCTGGTTGTGTGCGGAATGTGGTGGATTTGGAAAGTCCGTCTGTTGCTTCAAATTATATTGCAAAGCTCTGTTTCACTTTTCAGTTAGTCAGTTTATGCAGATTTAAATGTATGCTTATGAGAGTTAGTAACATGCATAAAACAAAGCGATAAATAACAAGAGCATCTTTAACGTGGTTCGGAGTAACCCCTCCTACATCCACGACCAGATTCACTGGTAATCCACTACCACTTGGTTTCCAAGTACCAAACAACTTCACAACTCTAACCCGAGCTGTGTTCCAACAGTTTGCGGGCACTGTCAAGCCTACACCTTCAGTTTGCGGGTACTGAAGAACCTAACCACTCGAATTACACGCTTCGAGCAAGCGTACCTTTACCTAACCTTTCTGGGTTTGGGTTTGGGTATGGTTTTCCAACTATGAACGAGTTCTTACAATGAAGAACAAGGAGTATGATGAACTCGTTCAAACTAGGCTTAAGATATTTATTCTGATCTAATCTGCCTATGACTGAATATGTGAACAACTAAGAACACAGCTGCCTGGCTGGGGTGTTCTTGAAAGATAGGGCTTTGAAGATTGTTGTTCATTTTTCTCGTTTTCTTCTATTTCTTCGCCGTCTTGTCAGCCCCCTCACCAGCAATGGTGGAGGAGAGATATATATAGGTGAAGATTCAAATTAGCCGTTGGAAGAGAGCCGTTTGAATCTTACCTACTCTTGTTGACTTCTGGCCATTACCTACGAAGTAGGTCTGTATCTGCAGAAGCTATTCCTTCTACGATTTGTTGCGTCGGACAAGATCTTCGACATCGGGATCTTGTCTTGGAGAAGGTCTTCGTCTTCGAGCTGCTAAGCGTCTCGCCGTGTCTTCGGCGTTTTGGACTCTGCCGCGTCTCGACTACGAGCCGTGTCTTAGACTGTGCCGTATCATCAACCCGAGCCGTGTCTTCAACTCCGAGCCGTGTCATTAACACGAGCCGTGTCTCGGACTCCGAGCTGTGTCATCGACACTAAGCTGGGTCTTTTACACTGAGCTGGGTCTTCGACACTGAGCTGGGTTTCCATCATTGAGCTGGGTCTTGATACTGCAGGATCTTTGACTCTGCTTGGTCTTGCTCTGCTGAGTCTGCTCTGCTGAGTTCTTAATCTGTCTGCTTAGCTGTGTCTTCTGCTGTTTTCAGCTGTCTTCAGTGAATCTACCTGTAAACTAAGAAACTCTATAAGCTCAAACAGGTGAGCTGGAAACAACACAAAGTTTGTACATTCATCTACTCGGTTGGGGTCAGCTGGGTTTTGGTATCCAATCAAAACTCTATTAATTTTCCCAACAATTTCCCCCTTTTTGATGATGCCAAAACCTTTACAAACTTTTACAGAAAAACACAAAACAAAAATCCTAACTAAACTCTTCCTGGCTGCTCCACATGCTAGGATGAGAGTTTGCACTCTTTCTCCAGTTGTCTTTCCAGCTCGCCATTTGCCTCTTTTAGATTCCATTTCTGTTCAATCCTTTCCCCCTTTTTATTTCTGTTTTTCTGTCCTATTCTTTCACTCTTTCCCCCTTTTTGGTTCATCAAAAAGATATTAGGAGGGCGGGGAGTCGAGGTCTGACGGCGGCGTTCTGGCAATAATTTCTTCCCGTTTGAGGTAACTCCAGTCAGCTTGGAGTTAAAACCAATCGATGCATTTTGGCTCTTCCTTTTTCGGCTGATACCAATTGATGGTTGTATGACTCAGTTTGGATTGAGTCATCTTGTCTTTCTTTCTCTGCTGAAAGACACCGTTTGCGAGGTTCCCCCTCAATTGGATAAACCAATTGGGTTTTATCAGCTGGGTTTGATTCCCCCTGACTTGATAAATTCATTTTGAAATCCTTGGGATTCCTGCTGAGTTAGTCCAGCTGTGTCCGATTCCTTCTTGATGACACACGGTGATCCAGCTGAGTATTTCCTGCTGGATGCTCTTCTTGAAGATTCTGCTGGACTATGATGAGATCAATTGTTGAAATCAATTGATGGTGAATCTGCTGAACTGAGTTCCCCCTCAGCTAGATTCCTCTTCTGGATTCTGCGATCCACGATTGATCCAGTTTTGTTTGATATCCAGAAGATGACATTTGATAGTTCAGCTGGATTTTTCTCTTGATTCTCCACTTGACTCTTCTACTGGATTGACTTTACCCTCAGCTGATATCACAGCTGTGTCGATTTCCAGCTCGGTGGAGTTCCCCCTGAATTTGATAGTAGGTGGCTTTCTTTTCTCAGCTACTTCCTACTTCACTTGAGCGAATTTTCTCATCACTGGCTCAATTCTTTGATAAGGTCAGCTGCTCCATGATTAGCTGAGTTCATTGTTGCTTTGCGGGGTAGAGTATTCAATTTCCTGTTCTTTGTATTGCATTCCTGAGCATTGAACTCACCAGGAAAACCGTAATCACAACAATTGGCTGATGGACAAAAGATTATGCTACAGTCCATCAACATAAGAGACATTTGATATTATTATTGTTTGTCTCAAATGAGCTAAATCCTTTGACGTATCCTTTCGAGATATCACCAAAGGTTACCTGGGGACCAGTACGCTTGACATATTTTTTTTTTTTTTAAAGAGCTTTGAGGTGAGTCATGAGCTTTGATCACCAGCTGTCTTTCTTTCACAGTACGCTTGATGACTCCTCAAAACGCGCATGTCCCTCTTTGACCTGTTATCACTCCTTCGCCACCCAGTTGTGATTGGGTCCGACTTTGTTGTTGAGGGTTCCATTGATAACCCAGATTTGTCCTTATCTTTTGTGAGTGATACTTCAGATTGGTCCTTGAAATGGTCCTTTCTTCTTTGGACCTTGTTGACTCCATTTTGATGAGGTCCAATTCATAGCTGGAGTCTGTCAGCTTGATATCTCGTCTGCTGGAATCTTGTTGTGAAGCTCGGTTGATTTCCAACTTTCTAACCAGCTGAGATCCTTCTCAGCTGTCTTTTTAGTTGACCTTGATGTCTGTGCTGGATGACATTCTGTCTTTGATTTTGATTCCAGTCAGCTGGATTTATCTGCTGCCTTTGAGCTCTGTGATCAGCTGGGAGTTGCTGCTTTTCTTGGGCTTGGAGTTGCCGAGCAGTTTTCTTCTTTGATAGGACTGAGCTTAGAGAGCTGGCTTGATTATGTACGACCTCTTTGGTACATCCTTGGTTTGGTTCCAGCTGTGTTTGTATTGGCTGAAGTCATTCTTTTATCTGTTTCAGCTTTGGCCATCTTCAGCTTCTTGATCAGCTGTATTTTCTCATCTTCAAGCTCCTGATCATTCTTCTTCTTGAGCTCATTCCTTAGCTCCGAATTCTCAGCTGGCTAGATTTCAAGGATTTCTAGTAATCTCTTGAAGTCGTTGAGCACTTCTTCGATGAGGTCTCTTTAGCATGCAGTGAGCTGTGCCATGTCCAGCTGGGCATTCTACTTGATTTTGCTCTCTTTCCAGCTGTGTAGAGTTCCTCCTTGAATTGATAGTAGGTGGCTTTTTCTTCAGCTGCATCCTACTTCCTTTGATGAGGTCTCCGTTTGTATAGCAGGTAGACAGCTGTCCCAAATCCAGCTGATTCATCTGCTGCTTCTCGATTATTTTCTTGAGACCAATGTACTCAGCAGTGTGACTGGTTGAGTTTTTAGTTTTGTATCCAGCTGTCTTTATTTCACAGCTGGTCCCAGTCAGCTAGCTGGGTTTCTTCATTTTCTTCATCAGCTGGGTTTAAGAGTCCCATGAAGCAGTCATCTTTAATAAAATGCTTCATCTTCTGAGTCGGAAGAAAATACTTGATCTTCTTCTTTCTTGCTCGACTTGAGCTCTTTATCTTTTCTTCGGGAGGATGACTCAGCTGGGTTTCTCTTTGGGTAAAGTTGCTTGTCGTGATGAACCTTCACGATCTTCTTGTACCTTTCCTTGCTGTGTTCCAGCCTGTTAATATTCCGTACAAGCATGGCAACTTCTTCGTGCAATTCTTCTTTGCTCATATTTCTGCGCTCCTTGTTGGTCCTTCCAAGCTGAGCTGATTGAGCTAATCTTGATTTTGCACTGAGAGCTGTCTCTTTTTCCTTGGGAGTCAGCTCCGTTTCATTCATCCGGCTGGATGATTCTCCGCTTGAGATCTCCAGATCAAATTCGTTGGCCTTCAAGATGGAGAACAATTTTTCAGTCTCCATGCTGCCAATATCAGTTCTGTTTTGGTGAACCACCTTGTGTGTACACCATTCTGAGGAGAGAGCTGCAAGAACTTTCAAGTTCTTATCTCGAACTGTATATTTCCCAGTTCGGATCGTCTCGATCTCGATGACGAGGTTGGAGAATCTTAGCTCCATTTGATCAATGGACTCGTAGGGGAGTTGCTTGAAGTCATCGAACTTCTGGCATGCAACTGAGAATATGTTCTCTTGAATTTCCTCTGAGCCTTCACACAGCTTGGCTAGAGTGTCCCACATCCCCTTAGCTGTCTCGCAATTGATGATCTTGCTGAGATAAGCGTCCGTCACCGTTGAGGAGATGACGTTGCGAGCGTAGCTGTCCAATCCAGCTTGTCTTCTTTCTTCTGGAGAGTACTCCCTTTTGGGCTTCACAACTTGCCGGAGTGCGGTTCGGCTGTCAGTGTGGTTTCTGCTTGTCTTTCTGACTTCAAGATGATGATGGGTCCGTCAGTGATAACATCCCACATCATGTCGTGATGCGCACTCAGAAAGCTTTTGAGTCGGAACTTCCAGATCTGATAATCATTGACAGAGAATGTCGGAAGATTCCTGCACAAGGAAGATTCCATGACAGTATGCAATATAATGATTTAAAAAAATTTGAAGCTTTGAAAGATCTGTTCAGGTGACCACTATCAGCAATGAAATGCTGACTTGACAGATACAGTGATCTTTTGAACCACCGCTCTGATACCAATTGTTGGTCCCAAGACGGATACCTTGGTGTAGAGGGGGGGTGAATACACCAAGGTTTAAAAACTTTTCCAAGTTAAAACTCTTTTGAGTGAAATTTGTTGTGTTCGATCCAAATTGGATGGCGGCTTGATCGACACGGTGGCCGTGTGCGGAATGTGGTGGATTTGGAAAGTCCGTCTGTTGCTTCAAATATATTGCAAAGCTCGTTTCACTTTTCGGTTAGTCGGCTTATGCAGATTGAAATGTATGCTTATGAGAGTTAGTAACATGCATAAAACAAAGCGATAAATAACAAGAGCATCTTTAACGTGGTTCGGAGTAACCCCTCCTACATCCACGACCAGATTCACTGGTAATCCACTACCACTTGGTTTCCAAGTACCAAGCAACTTCACAACTCTAACCCGAGCTGTGTTCCAACGGTTGCGGGCACCGTCAAGCCTACACCTTCGGTTGCGGGTACCGAAGAACCTAACCACTCGAATTACACGCTTCGAGCAAGCGTACCTTTACCTAACCTTTACGGGTTTGGGTTTGGGTATGGTTTTCCAACTATGAACGAGTTCTTACAATGAAGAACAAGGAGTATGATGAACTCGTTCAAACTAGGCTTAAGATATTTATTCGATCTAATCTCGCCTATGACCGAATATGTGAACAACTAAGAACACAACTATCGGCCGGGTGTTCTTGAAAGATTTGGCTTTGAAGATCGTTGTTCATTTTTCTCGTTTTCTTCTATTTCTTCGCCGTCTTGTCGCCCTCACCAGCAATGGTGGAGGAGAGATATATATAGGTGAAGATTCAAATTAGCCGTTGGAAGAGAGCCGTTTGAATCTTACCTACTCTTGTTGACTTCTGGCCATTACCTACGAAGTAGGTCTGTATCTGCAGAAGCTATTCCTTCTCTGATTTGATCGCGTCGAACAAGATCTTCTGACATCGGGATCTTGTCTTGGAGAAGGTCTTCGTCTTCGAGCTGCCAAGCGTCTCTGCTGTGTCTTCAGCGTTTTGGACTCTTTGCGTCTCGACTACGAGCCGTGTCTTAGACTGTCCGTATCATCAACCTGAGCTGTGTCTTCAACCTGAGCTATGTCATTAACCTGAGCTGTGTCATCGACACTAAGCTGGGTCTTTTACACTGAGCTGGGTCTTCGACACTGAGCTGGGTTTCCGTCACTGAGCTGGGTCTTGATACTGCAGGATCTTTGACTCTGCTTGGTCTTGCTCTGCTGAGTCTGCTCTGCTGAGTTCTTAATCTGTCTGCTTAGCTGTGTCTTCTGCTGTCTTCAGCTGTCTTCAGTGAATCTACCTGTAAACTAAGAAACTCTATAAGCTCAAACAGGTGAGCTGGAAACAACACAAAGTTTGTACATTCATCTACTCGGTTGGGGTCAGCTGGGTTTTGGTATCCAATCAAAACTCTATTAATTTTCCCAACACTATCTTTAATCTTTGAGCTGTTGAATACTGATCTTCGTGGAGATTTGCGATAACTTTATGTTTTACTCAAGCAAACATAGCTTATGGATGGTAATGGACTGATATATTGCTTTGAATTACATCAGTTCTTGGATTTTTTTTCCTTCTTATTCTATGTCTTGATTGTGTACTATGACCCTTCTGATGATCCCAAGGTTATTTAAAATTACCTCTCACCTTTAATTTTATATATCAATGCTTTCAGGAAGATATTCATACTTTTTATTTTATTGTGGGTTTTCGAAATAGGCTAAAGTTGAAAGTTAGGAAATGGAAGGCTAACTGTTTGAGTAGATAGCCTAAACTGACCTCTTAAGAATTACTTACTTATAAATAATATATAAGTATCAAAACTTAGCTAAATTAGAAGTATGGACTGTGAATTCATCCAAGTCAGTGGGATTGGGTAAACTAGCATTACAATTTAGTCAATTTGTCAAGACACCCCCAACGAGTATGAAGTTGATGAGAATTAGAGCATATAGTGTACTGTATTATTCATACACTATCATGTTTAAGTTGTGTTCTCTATATCTATATTTAAATCTAAAGCAGAAGCTGCTATTGATACTATATTGATATTTTTGTAAAAGTTTGCATAAAGAAATTGGTCGAATTACATTGCATATATTATATATATGGGCGCTTTGTTTGGCATCTGTTGTGAACAATTTATTTTTATATATTTTATTTTTCAGCTGATGCACTATTTTTTATTTATGCAGTTTCAAATTTGTAGTTGAAAGTTATCATCATATAGTTAGCTCCCTTTAATCCAAACTTAACTGTGAGTTCTCTATATTCTTTACAGGCTCTTAAATTTTTTTATAACAATGCTTTCAGTACTTTATAGCATATGTATTTGTTTTTTATTATTTGGTTTTTCATATTATTTTTTATAACAATGCTTCTAGTAATTAGTAGCTAGTTTATTTGATAGTGTCAGTGTGCATATAAATATTGATTTGAGAACATTCTCTTAATAGGTTTGTAATGGACAAAAGTTGGATGCAAAAACATACACTATCTGCTGAGAATGGCTTAAATTAATTTCTTGATATGGCTTTTCATAATGTAAGTCTCCGTGGCACAATTATATGCCCATGCAAATACTGTAAGAATTCAAAGTGGGTAAATAGAGAAGTTGCAGAAGAACATTTGACAGTTGATGGCTTTATGAAGGGCTATACAAATTGGACTGCACATGGGGAGGGTGCTTCGTCTAACCCTATTACTTTTCATGATGATGAGCCTTTTAGTATGTCCGACGACATCCTCGATTTGATTTATGATGCTTTTGGGGTCAATGCTAATGATGAAAGTATAACAGATGAACCGAATGAACATGCTAAGGCTTTCTTCAAGTTGATAGATGATGCTCAACATGAATTATATCCAGGATACAAGCAATTTTTCAAAGTTAAAGTTCATTATTAGACCTTTTCATTTGAAAGTTATTGGGAAATGGTCTAACAAATCATTCACCATGCTTCTTGAATATTGATGGCAGCTACTATGTGGTGAAATCATTGTTATTTGTCCCAGTGGGGATGTCCTAGTGGTGGAGTGGTTGCCTGTTGACCAATAGATCAGAGGTTCGAGTACTCTCGTCCACAAAAAATACCCTAGGTGGGGTGTGTGAGTATTAATATTTGTAATGATATTAAAAAAAAATCATTGCTATTTGGTTTGTGGTTCAGTCCATGTAGTAGTAGTGTATAAATGAACTTGTGGTGTATTGTAAAGTTATTTTGCAGTACCTTATTGTCTAATAATTTATCGTTAAACTCTTTTGTTCTTCTCTTTTCAATATGCAGATTGTCTTGGATGAAGATGAAAATTGATGCAAGAACAAGATCACTCAAAATCAAAGGACCCTCCATATATAGATGTGTATGCATGATATTATTTTTACACTTCGTATTCTATAGAATGACTATTTAATTTTTCTTGTGTATGTTGGATATAAATGATAGGACTTTTCATTTATATCGAATTGTCATTTGGATTGTTTAGTTATTGAAATGTTGATGACATTATAGATTTTAATTAAATTTATGTTCAATATATATAAATTAAAATTCTTTTTTGTTATATAAGTGGAACTATTTATTGATATACAATAGGATATGATTGTATTTGTATAGTGAGTCATATTTATATGTCATACAAGGCACATGTAAGTGCCTTTATATACTAATTTTGGGGCATAAAATTTTTAATACTACAGATAAAAATGTCTCTAGTTTCTTGTGAATGTCTCAACAAGTGCCTTATGTTTTCATGACAAGACACACATAAGTACCCATAACATCAATCTGGGGACATATAACGAATTTTAAGGCTACAAATTTTGTGTCTCAATACTTAAGGTAAAAGACACAAATAAGTGCCCCATAACATTAATTTGGGGACATATCACGAATTTTGAGGCTACATATTTTGTGTCCCAATACTTAATTAAAAGACACAAATAAGTGCCCCATAACAATAATCTAGGGACATAAAATGAATTTTGAGGCTACACATTTTGTGTCCCGATAATTAAGCATACGACACAAATAAGTGCCCCATAACATCAATCTGGGGACATAAAATGAATTTTGAGGCTATACATTTTGTGTCCCGATAATTAAGCAAACAACACAAATAAGTGCCTCATAACATTAATCTGGGGACATATAACGAATTTTGAGGCTACACATTTTGTGTCCCGATACTTAAGCAAAAGACACAAATAAGTACCCCGATATTTCATTTAAAGGCACAAATAAATACCCCTATAGACTTATTCATATATTTTGAAACCTATTAAAAGGCATTTTTATGTGCCTCAAGAAATCAATCTCGGGCATATTAAATTGTCTGGAAATCTATTGGTATAGAGACACTTAAACTAACTCTATTGGGACACGATACTTGGAAGCACATGTATTAAGTGCCCCAAAAATAAGAAGTGCCCCAATAGAGCACATATTGGGGCACTTTTTGGTGTCCGGAAAACCATTTTTTGTTGTAGTGTATGCAAATATTAACCGCAAGTGTACGGTAGATATGTAGAAAATGACAAGCAAGGCCGTATCTACGGAGACTAATTTTCTACACTTATGATTACTATTACTACGCCGTTCTAATCTATTTAGACTAATCAAATTTTTAGGGACAATTACTAAATTAAACGAACAAAAGGAATTAAATAAATTAACGAACTAAATTAAATTAAACAAAGATGAAGACAATGATTTAAAACTTAAGAGAGATGAATTTCTAAGGATTAAGCATCGACAACTTACAACGGATTAAAATTCCAACACTCAAGTCTCATTTTGTTATCTCTTTACCTAAGACGATCTCTCGATCACTCGAGTCTCCTCTCGGATGACTAAAGTAGTTGATTACAAGCTAGGATCGTTGTCTCCAATCAAACACTAACCTATAACTCCTAAAAGCACCTAGGATCATTCTACCCTCGCAATACCACTCACCCTCTCGGGCTATTGCGATATTACATCTTGTGCTCGGTTCTAATGTCAATTCATCCCTCTCTCGAGCCTCAAACCAACATAACAAACACATTTAAATGGTTGCAACTCATCTAAATGCTCAAATAAATCTACAAACACAAGGAGGTAAGAGAAAACTTATCAATACTTGAATATCAAAGATTTTAATCCATACAAATTGTCTAGCTTAATCCCTAGAAAGAGGAATTTAGCCAACCATGTTCATAATCAACACAAATCCCAAATCTAGGAATAAAAATATCAAAAGGGCAAGAGATTAAAGATAAAGTAACAAATCCAACTCTTGATCTTCAATATCTCTTTGTTGGGAAAATTATAAGGTTTTGATTTGAGCTTTAGATTTTCTAGGTTTACAGGTTAAGGAAGCGGAAGACAGCAGTCGACCCAGCTGTGTCTACAGCAGGAGTCAGCTAGCGTAAGACAGCAGAAGTTCCAGCTGTGTCTACAACAGGAGTCAGCTAGCAGAAGATAACAGGAGCCAACCTTCAGCTGAGTCCTCCAGCAGAGCATGATCAAGCTGAAGAGAATTCGAGCTGAGTTCAAAACACAGCCGGTCCAGCTGTACAGAACAAAGGGAACTAACTCTGAAGACATCACTTCAAGTCAGTCCAACTCTGAATTCAAAAGCCAGCTCCAAAGGCAGAAGATCCCGACGTCAGAGGAAGTTAACATGCCTCAACCAATGAGGGATTGCCGAATCAGCATCCTAGACTTCAGGCCCTAGGATGTGACACAAATGAAGACAGGTGCAGATTCGCCCAACGGCAGATCTCGAATTTAAGAAGAGTAGGTAAGATTCAAACGGCTCCTCCAACGGCTAGTCTTGAATCTCTACCTATATAAACCTGTCTTCAACCTCAGGATCAAATACGAAAAACTCTCTACAAGCTTTCATTCTCTGAAATCATCAATCTTTCAAAAGCTCCCAAGCAGTTCTACATAGTTCAAAGAACACTTTATCTTAAAGTGTTTCTAGTTCAGAAACTGCTTAGTTTTTCGTCTAATCCCTAGGCCAAAATCTTTGTATATCTTAAGCCTAGATTTCGAACGAGTTCATCATACTCTAAAGTTCTTCATTGTAAGAACTCGTTCACAGTTGGAACCTCAAACCAAACCCCTCTTTACCCAGAAAGGTTAGGTCAAGGTTACGCTTGCTTGAAGCGGGAAATTCAAGTGTGTAAGGTTTTTTTAGTACCCGTAAACTGAAAGGTTAGGCTTGACGGTGTATGCCCGCTTGTTGGAACACAGCTCGGGTTAGAGTTGTGAAGTTGCTTGGTACTTGGAAACCAAGTGGTAGTGGATTACCAGTGAACCTGGTCGTGGACGTAGGAGGTGTTACTCCGAACCACGTAAAAACTCGTGTGCTCTTTTCTTTCCTCTTAAATTCAGTTTTGTACTAACTCTTTCATATCATTGCATATTTGATCAAAACTGCATACGCAGCTGTTCTCCAAAGACAGTTGTGTCTCTCTGAAAGTTGCACAACTTGACTAAGCTGAAAACATAAAGTTAATCTTTTCAAACTGAGTTTTTCTAAGTAACCGAGCTAAGTTTTCAAACCACCACATTCCGCACCGCCAGCTGAGTTATTTACCCAGCTGACCCTCCCCAGCTGGATCAATAACTGAGCTCACCAACTCTGTGATTTAACTTGAAAAAGTTTTTAGAAATCTATTTGGTGTATTCACCCCCCCTCTACACCAAATACCTAGCTCAGGGACCATCAATTGGTATCAGAGCAGTGGTTCAACAGACCACCGTTTCTGTATCAAGAGATCTCTCTTGACAATCTGTCAGTGGTCATCTGAACAGATCCTCTTTGTGAAAAACTCATAATATTACATACTGCATATTTTCCATGGATTCTTATCTTAACAGGAATCTTCCCACCTTCTCGGTAGACGATTATGCAATATGGAAGTTCAGGCTGAAGAGCTTTCTCTGTGCGCATCACGATATGATGTGGGACGTCATCACAGACGGACCCATCATCATCTACAAATAAGGGAACGAGCTTGTTCCAACTTTAGATGGCGAACAACCAAGATATCAGCTCATTCCCAAGCCCAAGAGTGAGCACACCTCAGAAGAAAGGAAACAGGCTGGACTAGACAGCTTCGCGAGGAACACCATATCCTCAACGGTCTCCAATGCCTACCTCAGCAAAATCATCAACTGCGAAACAACAAAGGAGATGTGGGAAACCCTAGCAAAACTATGCGAAGGGTCGGAGGAGATAAAGGAGAATAAATTCACGATTGCATGCCAGAAGTTTGATAACTTCAAGCAGCTGGTCAACGAGTCCATCGAAGGGATGGAACTCAGATTCTCCAATATAGTGGTGGAAATAGAAACCATCAGAACTAGGAAATACACCTAGCGAGAAAAGAATCTAAAAGTTCTTTCAGCGCTCACAGCTGAATGGAACACCTATAAGGTGGTACACCAAAGTCGAAGTGACTTAGGTGATCTTTCAACTGAAAGATTATACTCCCTGCTCAAAGCCAACGAATACAACTTGAAGATTACAATGAAAGAATCTTCAAGCAATCAGAATGATGGAGAGCTGACACCTGCAACAAAGGCGATTGCGTTCAGAGCCAACTCTGAAAAATCCGCATACATACTGTTGGGAAAATTATAAGGTTTTGATTTGATACCATAACCCAACTGATTCTCCAACCGAATAGATGATCGCGTCAACCTAAATAGTGTAGTCCAGCTCGCCTGTTTGAGCTTTAGATTTTCTAGGCTTACAGGTTAAGAAAGCGGAAGACAGCAGTCGACCCGAGTGTGTCTACGGTGAGTCGGCTAACTAAGACGACGGTCGACCCGAGCTGTGTTTACGGTAGAGTCGGCTAGCAAAAGACGGCGGGGATTCAACCTTCGGTGAGTCTTCCGAGCTGATCAAGTGAAGAGAATTCGAGTCGAGTTCAAAATACGGCCGGTCAGTATACAGAACAAAGGGAACTATCTCTGAAGACTTCACTTCAAGACAGTCCAGCTCTGAATTCAAAAGCCAGCTCTAAAGGCAGAAGATCCCGGCATCAGAGGAAGTCAACCTACCTCGACCAATGAGGGATTGCCAAATCAGCATCCTAGACTTCAGGACCTAGGATGTGACACAAATGAAGACAGTGCGGGTCGCCCAACGGCAGATCTTGTATTTAAGAAGAGTAGGTAAGATTCAAACGGCTCCTCCAACGGCTAGTCTTGAATCTCTACCTATATAAACCCGTCTTCAACCTCAGGATCAGATACTAAAAACCCTCTACAAGCTTTCATTATCTGAAATCATCAATCTTTCAAAAGCTCTCAAGCAGTTCCACATAGATCAAAGAACACTTTATCTTAAAGTGTTTCTAGTTCAGAAACTGCTTAGTTTTTCGTCTGTTCCCTAGGCCAAACTCTTTGTACATCTTAAAGGCTAGATTTCGAACGAGTTCATCATACTCTAAAGTTCTTAATTGTAAGAACTCGTTCACAGTTGGAACCCCAAACCAAACCCCTCTTACCCAGAAAGGTTAGGTCAAGGTTACGCTTGCTTGAAGCGGGAAATTCAAGTGTGTAAGGTTTTTCGGTACCCGTAAAGGCGAAAGGATAGGCTTGACGATTGCCGCATGGCTTGTTGGAACACGGCTCGGGTTAGAGTTGTGAAGTTGCTTGGTACTTGGAAACCAAGTGGTAGTGGATTACCGATGAACTGGTCGTGGACGTAGGAGGTGTTACTCCGAACCACGTAAAAACTCGCGTGCTCTTTACTTTCTCTTTATATTCGGTTTTGTACTAACTCTTTCATATCATTGCATATTTGTTCAAAACCGCACACACAAACTTTCTCCAAAGACAGCTGTGTCTCTCTGAAAATTGCACAACTTGACTAAGCTGAAAACATAAAGTTAATCTTTTCAAACTGAGTTTTTCTAAGTAACCGAGCTAAGTTTTCAAACCACCACTTTCCGCACCGCCAGCTGAGTTATTTACCCAGCTGACCCTCCCCAGCTGGATCGATAACTGAGCTCACCAACTCTGTGATTTAACTTGAAAAAGTTTCAAAAAATCTATTTGGTGTATTCACCCCCCCTCTACACCAAATACCTAGCTCAGGGACCATTAATTGGTATCAGAGCAGTGGTTCAACAGACCACCGTTTCTGTATCAAGAGATCTCTCTTGACTATCTGTCAGTGGTCATCTGAACAGATCATCTCTGTGAAAAACTCATATTATTACATACTGCATATTTCTATGGATTCTTATCTTAACAGGAATCTTCTCACCTTCTCGGTAGACGATTATACAATATGGAAGTTCAGACTATAGAGCTTTCTCTGTACGCATCACGATATGATGTGGGACGTCATCACAGACGGACCCATCATTATCTACAAATCAGGGAACGAGCTTGTACCAACTCAAGATGGCGAACAACCAAGATATCAGCTCATTCCCAAGCCCAAGAATGAGCACTCCTCAGAAGAAAGGAAGCAGGCTGGACTAGACAGCTTCGCAAGGAACACCATCTTATCAACAGTCTCAAACGCCTACCTGAGTAAGATTATCAAGTGCGAGACAGCCAAAGAGATGTGGAAAACACTTGCCAAGCTATGTGAAGGCTCAGAAGAGATCAAAGAAAACAAATTCACAATAGCTTGCCAAAAATTCGACAACTTCAAGCAGCTAGCCAATGAGTCCATCGAAGCGATGGAGTTAAGGTTCTCAAACATAGCCGTCGAGATAGAGACAATCAGAACTGGGAAGTATACCCAGTGGGAAAAGAATCTAAAGATTCTTTCAGCTCTTTCAGCTGAATGGAACACTTACAAGGTAGTTCACCAAAGTCGAAGTGACTTGGGTGATCTATCTACAGAAAGGTTGTTCTCACTCTTAAAAGCCAACGAATACAACTTGAAGATCACTCAAGAAGAATCTTCAAGTAGACAGAATGACGGAGAACTCACCCCAGCTCCAAAAGAGATTGCGTTCAGAGCCAACTCTGACAAATCCGCATACATGCAGTCAGCTGAGTCATCGAAGAAGGATAAGAAGGACATGAGCAAGGAAGAGCTACTTGAAGAAATAGCCATGCTGGTCAAAAACTACAACAGACTCAACACCAGCAAAGGCAAATACAAGAAGTTCGCAAGAACTTACAGAGACAAGTACACAGCAGCTGATGAGAAGTCAGCTGACAAACGAACAGAAGAAGGTTGCTTCAATTGCAAAGAACCAGGACACTACCGGCTAGATTGTCCAATGCTGTCCAAGAAAGACAAGGACCAACTGAAAGCTAAAGCAGCTGACAGAAGGAGAGCTTATATAGCCGATGAAGAATCAGAGTGCAACAAAATGGATGACATGCCATTTTCAGACTCGGAAGAAGAAGCCCTGATGGCCCATGATGAACCTGATTGGGATACATGCTTCATGGGACAAACAGACGGCATCGATGAAGATGAGGTAATGTCTCGAACTCAAAATCTATCTAACACCTCACCATCACACGAACACTCTACACAGGTCTCAGAATCTGGACTACCTGATTGGAGTCTAGTAGAGAAAGTAATGAACGATTCCAAGGAGTTTCAAGAGATCCTTGACGTCATTATGTGTGAGAATGCCGAGCTGAAGGTGGAACTGGAAAAGACAAAAGTATCAGACGCAGCTGATACAACTCAGCTCCAACAGGAAGTCGTTTCACTAAAAGACAAAATAGTGAAACAACATCAGCTGATGAAGGAATTCTACTATGAGAAGAAACAGCTGATAGAAGATGTGGAAAAGGTCACAGCTGAATCGGAAAAGAAGTCAGCTGAGATCATTGAGCTGAAAATCACCGAAGAGGTACTATCTAAGAAGATAGTAGCTCTCATCAAAGCCACATCAACAATGGACGAGATCATTAGTGCTCAGCGTCCAGCGGCACTCAAAGCGGGACTGGGATACAACGAATCAAAGGATGCCTCAAACATTGCCTCCACAAGTGGAACAAAGGTAATGTTTGTACGTGCAAACGAACCTCCAATCCCAGCAGCTCAGCATCAACAGTTGAGGACACATCAGGCGTCAGGAAGGTCAGCTGTGCGACAACCTCAAGCCCAACTCAGACAGCAACGTGCTCAACCTCAACGAAGACTACAGGCTGGATTTCACAGATACTAGCAACAGAAACAGCACGTTGAACGATATCAACCGGGATATCAGAGATACCCAGCTGGATACCACTCACATGAGTACCAGCTGGAAATCATTTCCAGCCACAACATCACATGAGACAGCAGAGACAAAGGAACGTCTCAGCTATGCACACAGCTGGAAACCAAAAGAAATCAAGACATCAAAACGGGAAGACACGGAGATCAAGACCCCGCCAGCAACAACCGAAGAACACAAAGAATGTGTATATCGACTCAGCTGGGAGAATCATCAGATCAAATGACTCAATTCGAGTCATCAAGCAGATCTGGGTCATCAAAGGATCTCTGTCTAACCCACAAGGACCCAATTAAAACTGGGTACCTGAATTTTAATTTTTTGTTTAGGTTGCAAGGAATCGACGCATCTCTGAGGAGTCGATGAGAACGCTATGGTACTTGGACAGTGGATGTTCCAAGCACATGACGCACCTAAAGCATCTACTCCAGGAGTATATCGAGCGTACAGGTCCACAAGTAACATTTGGTGACAACTCCAAAGGCCTAACCAAAGGTTATGGTACATTTAAAACTAGAAATGTTATAATCCCAAATGTTTCTTATGTACAAGGATTGCAACATAACTTGCTTTCCATTAGCCAATTCTGCGACAATGGTTTTTCTGTCAAGTTTGATGCACAGGGATGCACAGTGAAGCACAGGGAAACCAAGCAGATACTCCTAAGAGGGAAAAGAGAAGGAAATATGTACTTTGCTGACTGGAACAGCAGCCCTCCGGAGACTTGTCTTGTATCGAAAAGCAGCAATGAAGTCAGTTGGCTGTGGCACAGATGGCTGAATCATCTCAACTTCAAGACAATCAACAAACTGGCTAGGAACCAGCTCGCTAATGGAATTCCAGATCAAATATATGACAAAAGTCATATGTGCAGCGCATGTCAACAAGGAAAGCAGACAAGAATTTCATTCTCTCTCAAGCCAGTTCAGTCAACTGATCAAGTATTTCAACTTCTTCATATGGATCTTTTTGGTCCAGTTACTCCAGCAAGCTTCAATGGCAGAAAATATACTCTGGTCGTTGTGGATGATTTCTCAAGATTCACATGGGTATCATTCTTGTACCAGAAGAGCGAAACCAGGACTAAGCTGCCTATCCTGCTGGAAAGATTATCAACACAGAAGGAGTGCAAGATAATGTCAATAAGATCAGATCGTGGAACGGAGTTTCTGAATGAAACTATTTATGATTATTGCGAGAAAAACGGAGTTCAACACCAAATATCTGCAGCACGCACACCTCAGCAGAATGGTGTAGCAGAAAGAAAAAATAGAACTCTCAAGGAAGCAACTACCTCAATGCTAGCTAGCTCTGCCATTCCAAAGAAGTTCTGGGCTGAAGCAATCAACACAGCTTGCTTCACTCAGAATCGCTCCCTACTCACATCAAGACAAGGAAAGACACCGTATGAGCTATGGAACAACAGAATACCATACATAGGGTATTTCAAGATATGCGGATCCAAATGTCACATCCTCAACAATGGGAAGACACAGCTCAAGACGTTCGATGAGAAGACAGACCGAGGAGTATTCCTTGGTTACTCCGCTGTGAGTAAAGCATACAGAGTCTTCAACAGAAGAACTCAAATAATCGAAGTAACTCCACATGTTACCTTTGACGAATCCTCCTTTTAATATAGAGAGTCTATCAAACGAAGAAATGAAGGAGAATCTTTAAGACTGATTCAGACAAGAGCTCAAGAAAATAGAATCAGGAATCTGGCCGAACCATTAATTTGGGACGATGAGCCAGAGGAGGAACTTCAAATCAACCAAGAAGCTCCACCAGCTGGAAATCGAGAAGAAGCTTCAACGCCAAATCAAGGGGGAACATCATCAGCTGGAAATCCAAACACAGCTGAGTCCCCAGCTCCATCTCCAGCTGAGCCTCTACAGAAGTCTCCTCAAAATCTAAATCAAAGAGAACCAATCTCTCAAGACTTAACTCCTGAGCTACTCCAAATCAGACGAAATTTAGCCACGTCAAGCATCAATCAATTGGAAGAAGAAATTCGTAAGAGGAGAAGATGGATTGAAGATCATCCATCATCAGCAATCATTGGAGAATCAAATGACCAAGTCAAAACCAGAAGCTCAGCTGCTCAAACTTCATCGGATCATCAAGAAGCAGCTGACACAGCTCAACTCTCAGTAGAGCTAGGACTGACGGTCTATGATGAAGACACAGCTCTAATGGCGTGTTACGTAGCTCAAGTGCTATAGCCTCAATCAATTCTCGAAGCTTTGAAGAGCGTGCCTTGGACAAACGCCATACAAGAAGAGCTGAACGAATTCCTCAGAAATTATGTCTGGGAATTGGTCGACAGACCTCAAGAAGTCAAAGTCATAGGACTCAAATGGATATTCAAGAACAAATTAGATACCCTGGGAGTCGTCATCAGAAACAAAGCTCGACTGGTTGCCAAGGGCTACACTCAGCAGGAAGGAATCGATTTCGAAGAATCATTTGCTCCAGTAGCACGATTGGAAGCAATCAGACTCTTTCTCGCCTATGCAGCACATCACAAATTCAAGGTTTATCAAATGGATATGAAGTGTGCATTCTTAAATGGAGAAATCAAAGAAGATGTCTACGTTGAACAACCTCCAGGATTCGAAGTAGAAGGAAATAAAGTCTACAAGCTAAAGAAGACTCTTTATGGATTGAAGCAAGCACCTCGAGCTTGGTATGACACTCTTTCAAATTTTCTCGTATCCAAAGGATTCAAGAAGGGCTCAGTAGACAGAACTCTCTTTACCATCAAGTCAGGAGAAGATATCCTGGTTGTTCAAATCTACGTAGACGACATCACCTTTGGATCAAGATCAAGCTTCTTATGCCAAACATTTGGAGAGATGATGTCAGAGAAGTTCCAAATGTCCATGTTGGGAGAAATGAGTTTCTTCCTAGGACTTCAAGTCAAGCAATCATCAGAAGGGATTTTCATAAATCAATCCAAATACGTGAAAGACTTGATCGCCAAGTACGGAGTTCAATCCAGCAGAATTGTAAAGATTCCAATGAACACCAACTGGAAGATTGAACCAGGAACTGAAGGGAAGTCAGTTGATTCCAGCAAATACAGAGGGATAATAGGATCCCTGCTGTATCTAACAGCAAGTCGTCCAGACATCTCTTTCGCAGTCGGAGTGTGTGCCAGATTTCAAGTTGATCCAAAGGAAGCACACATGCAAGCAGCCACGAACATTCTCAAATATCTCAAAGGAACTCAGAATGTTGGGCTGTGGTACCCAGCTGAAGACAATCTACGATTGTGGATACTCGGACTCGGACTTGGAGATCGGTTGGACAGAAAATCAACTTCAGGAACTTGTCAGTTCTTAGGAAGTAAGTTGATTTCATGGTTTTCAAAGAAACAAACGTGCGTCGCAACTTCCACGACAGAAGCAGAATATATGGCCGCCGGAAGCTGCTGCTCACAAATTCTCTGGCTGAAACATCAGCTGGATGACTATGAAGTGAAAACTGGACAGGTTCCAATTTTCTGTGATAGCTCAAGTGTGATTGCCATTTCAGAGAATCTAGTACTTCACACAAGATGCAAGCATGTAGACGTACGACATCATTTCATCAGAGATCACGTAGAAAAGGAGGAGGTGATTGTTGAGAAAATTCACACAGACATACAGCGGGCTGATATTCTCACAAAACCGCTGATAGAAGCAAGATTCAAAATGCTGTGCGGATTACTTGGACTACTCAACCCAGACGATGCTTCACCCAGCTGAATGGAAGCATACCCAGCTGAATGGAAGCAGACCCAGCTGAATGAAAGCAGACCCAGCTGAATGGAAGCAGACCCAGCTAAATGCAAGCAGACAACTGCAATTCAGAATCAACGACACTGATATCAGCTGAAAAAGAATTCAGCTAAACCAGATGCTGAAAATGAAGAATTATTCAGCTGAGGGGGAACCAGCTGGAACCACGACAACACACCCCATCAACCGAGGTATCAGTTGACTACAATGATCAGCTGAGAGGTTTGCAACAACATTAATTACACCTACTCAACCTGTTTTTTTGTCATCTCATATCTTGTCATATCTAATCAATCTTAATTAAGAGTCTGCAAAGAATTGAATCATGGGAGTTTCGAGGCAAAAGTCAAAACACCTCAACCGTTCTCTCTCGCGCATTAACTCACATCTTCTAATCAAGAAATTGACACGACGCGAGAATCACTCCTAATCGTAGATCTTCTTATCAATAGACAAATCTTGATCGTCCATTCATCAAGAAAACTCTTTAAATATACTAGAAGATATACGTAAAGCATTGCATCTCCCCTAAAAAGTTTTCGGCATTCTTTCTTATTTCCATCAATTATTTGTTTCTACTAACAAAAGATGCAGAAGAAGAACATGGAATCCAGAAAGATATCTCCCGAAGCCGATCAAACTTGAAGAATCTGTCAAAGCTTCAAGATAAGAGTTGCTTAACTCTCAAAGAAGACGGAAGTCCAGAAGAATGTGAAGCCCATCGACAGATCCAGGCCAGCGTAGTGAGAGACTGCAAAGCTCAAGAACTTCATTCACCAGGAAGATGCAGAAAACTTCCTGGGAATGTCAAAGAAAAAAGACCTCCTCAGCCCCACTGATTCTCTCAACATAAAAGAGAGAACGGGACATACAACTCCCTGGGATGCAAAAATCAACGTCAATAGACCTGGACCAAATGTTGATAAAGTCGGAGTATTCAAGAGCAGTCATGACAAAGCTCTTGCTCCACCACAGGAGGCACATAAAAAGATGCAGGAGACAAAGCAGCATGCATCTATCTCCGTCCCAGCTGGGAATCGGAGACAACTTGAGGAGACAAAACATGCTGAAGCACCGTCTTCAAACAGAAGACTCAAGTCAAAGGTGCTCAGTCAGTCAGCCGAGAAGCCAGCTGACATTATGAGAGAATTCGTAATTACTCTCCGAGGAGCAGAAGGCCCACAAGCGGTCGTTTCTTACGGTGGAGGAGAAGTTCATGCGTCTGCGCGAACATCATCGTCACCAACACCGCAACGGAGTATTCCAGCTGATCAACCAAGCTTAAACCCCAAGACAGATGGAATACTTCAACCGCCTTCTCCTCAGTTTCCTTCAGCTCCACAGGGACACCAGCTTCAAGATATTCTGATGAAAGATGCTCAAGTTCCTGCACCAAGCTTAAATGAGAAACATCACCCAGCCAATGATCACCTGCAGCTGGATGATGATGATATGAGCTGAACACAAGTCCCTCAAGTGCTGAATCAGACTTTCTCATTCAATCTAAGAAGTCTGAAGAAGCAAAAGTTGCAAGGAATGAAGTTGTGCCCAACTCAGAAGATGCTATCTCCCGTGCCAACTCATCCCTCCGAGCACTCAGCTGGACTGCCCCAGCTGAATCAGGCCAAGGACGTTGTGTCTGCATTCACAGCTGAGGCTAATTCTACTGAAGAAGAGCCAGCTAATACAACAGCTGAGCCACTTAGACTCCAAACCTCGTTGCTCAGAGTTGAAAACCACAGTTTTGCCAAACTAAAACATCGCTTCAGCCGATGGTGTATCTCTCCCACCCTGTTTTGATCATGCCAAAAAGGGGGAAGTAAGGAAGGAGAGAGACAAGTCAAAGAAGAGGCAAACTGTTGAGCTAGAGGAACCAGCTGAATCAGAATCAGCTGAAGAGACGAGTCAAAAGAAAGAAGCAACGGATGTAGAAGAGAATACCCAGCCAACTGAGATTGAAGTTTTTTTTCTTCTTTCTTTTTCCTGTGTTATAATGTATATTCTTACATTAATAAAACACAAATTTTTCTGCGTCATAAGTTGTCTCAGTTAGGTTTTGGCATCATCAAAAAGGGGGAAATTGTTGGGAAAATTATAAGGTTTTGATTTGATACCATAACCCAACTGATTCTCCAACCGAATAGATGATCGCGTCAACCTAAATAGTGTTGTCCAGCTCGCCTGTTTGAGCTTTAGATTTTCTAGGCTTACAGGTTAAGGAAGCGGAAGACGATCGACCCAGTATGTCTACGGGAGTCGGCTAGCGAGAAGACGACGATCGACCCAACCGTGTTCTACAAATGAGTCGGCTAGCAAAAGACGACGAGCGTCAACCTTCGTGAGTCCTCCACAGAACTGATCAAGGCGAAGAGAATTCGAGCTGAGTTCAAAACACAGCCGGTCCAGCTATACAGAACAAAGGGAACTATCTCTGAAGACTTCACTTCAAGACAGTCCAGCTCTGAATTCAAAAGCCAGCTCTAAAGGCAGAAGATCCCGGCATCAGAGGAAGTCAACCTACCTCGACCAATGAGGGATTGCCAAATCAGCATCCTAGACTTCAGGACCTAGGATGTGACACAAATGAAGACAGGTGCAGATTCGCCCAACGGCAGATCTTGTATTTAAGAAGAGTAGGTAAGATTCAAACGGCTCCTCCAACGGCTAGTCTTGAATCTATACCTACATAAACCCGTCTTCAACCTCAGGATCAGATACCAAAAACCCTCTACAAGCTTTCATTATCTGAAATCATCAATCTTTCAAAAGCTCTCAAGCAGTTCCACATAGATCAAAGAACACTTTATCTTAAAGTGTTTCTAGTTCAGAAACTGCTTAGTTTTTCGTCTGTTCCCTAAGCCAAACTCTTTGTACATCTTAAAGCCTAGATTTCGAACGAGTTCATCATACTCTAAAGTTCTTAATTGTAAGAACTCGTTCACAGTTTGAACCCCAAACCAAACCCCTCTTACCCAGAAAGGTTAGGTCAAGGTTACGCTTGCTTGAAGCGGAAAATTCAAGTGTGTAAGGTTTTTTCAGTACCCGTAAACTGAAAGGATAGGCGACAGTGCCCGCAAACTGTTGGAACACAGCTCGGATTAGAGTTGTGAAGTTGCTTGGTACTTGGAAACTAAGTGGTAGTGGATTACCAGTGAACCTGGTCGTGGACGTAGGAGGTGTTACTCCGAACCACGTAAAAACTCGTATGCTCTTTTCTTTCCTCTTAAATTCAGTTTTGTACTAACTCTTTCATATCATTGCATATTTGATCAAAACTGCATACGCAGCTGCTCTCCAAAGACAGCTGTGTCTCTCTGAAAGTTGCACAACTAGACTAAGCTGAAAACATAAAGTTAATCTTTTCAAACTGAGTTTTTCTAAGTAACCAAGCTAAGTTTTCAAACCACCACATTCCGCACCGCCAGCTGAGTTATTTACCCAGCTGACCCTCCCCAGCTGGATCAATAACTGAGCTCACCAACTCTGTGATTTAACTTGAAAAAGTTTTTTAGAAATCTATTTAGTGTATTCACCCCCCCTCTACACCAAATACCTAGCTCAGGGACCATCACTCTTCATAGCTTCTCCTTCCTCAATCTCCAAGCTCCAACAATGGTGGGTGTGTGTAAAAGTGTGAAAGTGTGTGTGGGTGGTGGGAGGAGAGTGGATGACCTAGAGATGAGAGCCCAAATGCCATATTTATATGTTTAGCTAGGATGTAGGAGAAAAGTGTTATGGAATAAAAATCGGAAAATGGGGTGAAAATGAAGTAAAAACGTGTTTTGGGGAATAATCTGCTACGCCGCGCGCGGTCGAGAAGGAAATTCCTTCTTCTGCGCGCGGTTTGGCCATCAGCGGATTGTCCCGCGCTGGATTCTGATTTTCCAGCAGTCCCGGCACGCCCGCGCCCGGAGTACGTCGTTTTGTTTCGGCTCGTTTTCTTCGTCCGAACTCCGAATTGACCTCCGTTTTTTTCCATGTTCTCATGTTGAGCCCCTCTTTCTCATTTCAAACTCCTTCCACTGTATTTCCACATCCATTTACCTACAATTATTTCAAAACAAGAGAACGAACGTAAAAACTGACAAAACAAGGTTTAACTTGAGAAAAAGGTTAAACGACATGGTTTTTCACTAACAAATGGCATCGAATACACCTAAAACATAGTGAAAAATCCATGTTTGTCAATCCCCCAAACTTAAACCGTTGTTTGTCCCCAAACAACATTTGAAGGGCCTCATAAATTATTCTTTTCAACAACAAAATTGCAAATGCATTTCTCAATCAAAATTGAACATGCTACAACAAGGTCAAATATTCAACCTCTTAGGGATTTCAGATTCTCACACAAAGGCTTGAAATGAAGCACTCAACGCTCAAGTGTATAAATGGGACGTGTTTTCACTCAATTTGATGACATGCATAATTTCTACCATAGGCTTGCCATTCGTCTATCCTATCTATTGCTCAATGTGCTCCAAGATAAAAATCAAAAAGGGCTTTCACAAGGTTGTAATGAGGCTCTTTGGTGGGTGAGTGAGTTTTAGGCAAAGTGACTTCCCAAGTGATTTAACAACTTCAACAATCGACAACCACAATTGCCATATTTTGCACAACACTCCACTAATCACACTCACTCTTTTACTTTTCTTTTTCTTGCTTTAGCTTCTCCTTTACTTGCTATTTCTACCTTTAATGCTCTTTTCATCTTCATCAATTCTCAAGAGTTTGAAAATTTTCTTTCTTCTTGTTTTTCAACAATTCTCAAAAGCTCATAAGGGCTAGCCATCTTCAATACAATTCGAGCAAGATAACCTCATTTATTCACCAACTCCCCATTTTCTAAATTCACAATTTGTCACAAGTTCTACCCCTCCCCAATTCGGTTAGATCAAAGAAAAGATAACTGCTCAAAAAGGGCAAACTAGGATCGTTCTTTTATCATTTTGGTAAAGAATAAGTGAATTTTTTTTTGGCTAACAAAGAGGGCCTTTAATCATATCAACATCTAGAGCACATTTACTCATTTTCAAGGAAGAACCATGACAAGTTCTAGAGATACAAATACATGCTCAAACAATCACACACAAGAAGTGAGAAAGACTATAATCAACGGATAGTCAAAGGCTCAAATCTCACATAGGTTCATTTAATCCACAACCTAAGAGGTCGAAACTTGTTTCATCAAAACATATCCAACAAATCAATTAAAACACATAAGCAATAATTTTCAATCAAAACCAAGTTTTTCCACTTTCATCATTAGTCATGCCACAATTCACCCATCACATATTTTAAAAATGACTTAACTAGACACTACAAACACCAAGTTCAACAATTAAAAAGAAACACTAGAAAGATAAATAACAAAATAAACGGAAAAAATAAGCAAACGGATAAGCAAATCACACTTCTCCCATTCCCCAAACTTATTTCTCACAAATGTGACAAATAAGTTTGAAAGGAGAAGAGATGATTTACTTATCTACCTGACACCAATCAAAGAGATGGATAGTATTGAACATTACTTTGTTGTAGCAACTGAAACATTTGGAACAATTGCTCTTGCATCACTCGGTCATTCTCTCTCAAGATGACGAACTCATCATGACTTTGTTGTCGATGCACTCTCATGGTGGCCTTTATTGCAACGTGCCTCGCCTCGCTTGTCCGCTGCATTTCATGCATCATGTGGGTCAAAGATACAATTTCATCTTCATGCACATCTTCCCTAGTACGCCGTTGAACTGTGTTGCCGGTTGGGGATGAGGAGCGGGACGAGGAAGTGGAGTCTGTGGATCAATCACATGCAACGCCACGTGTGCAGGAGTTGCCATCTTTCAGTTTTCTCTTGATGTAGGGGTCACTAACGGTGGTGAGACCGGGATGTGGTAATGGAAAGTAGGTGACATCCCGTTGCATGAGAAAGATGTTGTCTATATCATTAGTGACCATTTGCATCTTGTTGATCATCGGATAACTGAGGTCCATGTTTCCTTTCAATTGTGCATAGTCATGATCAAATCCAAAATACTCGGCTATAGGAGTGATGAAACCACGAATGCCTATAAACGAGACCGGCCAGAGTAGGTGCTCAAAAATTTCCATCAAATACGCTCCAACATTGAAATTTGTGCTCGTAGCCATGCAGTGAAGGGCAAATAGCTCCTTTTGGAGCACTCCTCCAAATAGTTGAAGAGTCCCGAGGCCATTACTCATTGTACGTAGCAAAAAACCGGATTACGGATGGCGGTGGCCTTGGAGACGTTGGAGACATACGGAGTGCCATCAATAGTTAGCTCAAGCCACATATCATTTTGTGTCGTATCACCCTGTGGTTGCATGACACTCCCAAGATAAACCCTTAAGATTTCATTGAGTTCATCCAGCCTAAGTGTCTTTTGCTCATTCCCCATTTGGAAGGTCATCTTGACAATTTGTTGCTTTCTCTTGTGGATGACCATGGTACTCAAAACCTCGAGGACAAGGGGCTCATATGTAGGCCATCGAGCTTGCATGAAATACGTCCATCCAACCCTCTCAAAGAGAGGCCACACGTTGACATTTATCCCCAAAGCTTGCATGCAATCTTCATCGGGGTAGAGTGTGGGCTTCATCTTGGCCGCAAACAAGGTTTGCCAATGTTCAAGAGCATCCCGAGTGAGGAGATGGATACCATAGCTTTCGGGATCGGTCGGTCTCCATTGACGCTCGGCTTGGGAGGAGCTACTCACTTTATTTTTGCCCTTTCCTCCTTTCTTTGGTGCCATTCCTAGAAAAATAAATAAAACAAAAGCAAACAAATAAAAACAGATTTATTACAAAATAAAAGCACCATTATAATTTCCATTAAACAAGGATTTACATAGAAGCTCAAAAGTACCCAAGGATAAAGAAAATAGGAAAATTGGTGTATAAGATCATGCTACAACAATGAAAGGCTATAAACACTCGACTTCACTACGAATACTCATTTAGGCTCAAAGAATCAACCCTCCAAGTTGTAGCAAATTAATAAATGGTTATCAAATTTCCTAGGTTTCTAAGAACAATCAAACTAGAAAGTAAAGTAACCACAATATTTAATCTCAAAACGAGCAATTCTTTCTACTTTCTTCTTCAAAAATTTCTCTCCCAACTCTAATTTAAAAAAATTTATAAGTACATACCAAGCAAAACAAACATTCTCAACTCTATTCTCAACATATAAACACAATCCAACCACCAATTTACACAATTTAAGCACAAAAACTCAAAATATCCAATTTACAAGCTCAAAACTCAAAATTCAAGCAAAATTCACAAATTCTTTGCATCATGCTCAAGCAATTCTTCAATTAAGCACAAGCCCATCATGGTTAGCACACAATTAAAGCATGAGAAGCATCAATTTAGCAAAATAAAGCTTAAATTCGAATTTTCCCAATTTGAGCCCTAACATGCATATTTTCAAAACATGCTTCAATACTCCCAAATTGGCCAATAAATTGAAGAATTAAGCATGAACCCATGTTTATAGGCATGTACATTCATAAAAGGAAACATCAATTCAAAGAAATATTCATGTCAAAAATTTCGAATTTCTATGCCCTAGGTTCTAACTTCATTCAAATCCTTATGGAAAGAAGAAAGAATGGAGAAGAGGGAGGTGTGTGCCTGTTGGAGAATGTGTGAGGAATGAGAGATGCGAAAATTAAAGAGAGGGGGCTGCTGGACTTGCGTGCGCGGCACGCTCCAAAGTTGAGCGGGGGAGACATGCAGCTGGGCAGGCATGCGCGGGTTGCACCCCGGCTGTTTGTCCCGCGCCTCGGACCGTGCTCGAATCTGCGCACGACTCCAGTTTTGTAACAGGTCCAGCGCAGCGCGCCCTGTACTCGCGCACTTGATTTTTTTTAATAAACCAGAATTAAAAAGTAAATAAAACATTTACAAAAATTATAAATATATATTTAAAGAAATTGCATAGATACTTATATATATATAGATATTTAAATAAAAATAAAAGAAATTATGAAAATAAAATAAAAATCAAAATAAAAACAAGGTTAAAAATTAAATCTAACCTTGTTGGGGTGCCTCCCAACGAGCGCTAAGTTTAACGTCGTTAGCTCGACTTCTCCTTAGCTAAGCTTTGGCTTGATCATGGTAGATGACGAACACCTCCTCCTTTTGCTCTTGCTTGAAATAGGCCTTGACACGTTGCCCGTTGACCATGAAAGTGCTACCATCACGCCCCATCAATTCAACGGCTCCATTCTCAAACACCTTTTTGATAGTGAACGGCCCCGACCATTTTGATCTAACTTGCTCGGAAATAGAGATAGACGCGAATTAAAGAGAAGAACTTCATCACCGGGTACAAACTCCCGTTTCTTGATTAGCTTATCATGGAATCTCTTTGTTCTCTCCTTGTAGAGGCTTGAATTCTCAAATGCCTCACACCTAAATTCATCCAACTCATTGAGTTGGAGAATTCTTGTTTGGCCCGCCTTCTTGAAATCGAAGTTGATCTTTTTTATTGCCTAATACACCTTATGCTCCAATTCAACGGGCAAATGACACGACTTTCCAAATACCAATTGATAAGGGGACATCCCTAGCAGAGTCTTGTAAGCCGTTCTATAAGCCCATAAAGCTTCATCAAGCACCATCGACCAATCCTTCCGGCTTCCATTCACCGTCTTCTCCAAGATTTGTTTTATCTCCCGGTTTGCAAGCTCGGTTTGCCCGTTAGCTTGTGGATGGTAGGTGGTGGTGACTCTATGCTTCACTCCAAACTTGGTCAAAAGACCATTCACCCATCTATTGCAAAAGTGGCTCCCCCCATCACTTATTATGGCTCGGGATGCTCCATATCTAGACAAAATGTTCTTTTGCACAAATTTCAATACAACCTTGGCATCATTTGTTTGGGTAGGAATCGCTTCCACCCATCTAGAGACATACTCAACCGCCAATAATATATATTGAAATCCAAAAGAAATGGGAAATGGCCCCATGAAATCAATGCCCCACACATCAAATAATTCAACATCCACAATACTTGTCCAGGGCATCTCATGCCTTTTAGAAATTTCTCCCGTCCTTTGACATCTATCACAACAACTCACAAAAGCATAGCAATCTTTATAAATTGTAGGCCAATAAAAATTACATTGAAGTACCTTCATTACCGTTCGGTGAACTCCAAAGTGTCCACCACTTAGTGAAGAGTGACATTGCTTCATGATCGGCTCACATTCTTCTTGAGGCACGAACCGTCGGATAACCATGTCGGTGCATCTTCTATACAAGTAGGGCTCCTCCCAAAAGTAAAACTTCACGTCGTGGTAGAACTTTTTTCTTTGATATAAGGGCAAGTCGGACGGTGGTGGAACTTTGGCAACGAGATAATTTACAAAGTCCGCATACCAAGGAACATTTGCTTGAACTTGAAAGAGTTGTTCATCCGGAAAGCTCTCATTAATTGGGACTCAAAGCTCCTCCCCTTCAACCGGATTCTCAATTCTTGAAAGGTGGTCGGCTACCACATTTTCACATCCCTTTCGATCCCGGAATTCAATATCAAATTCTTGGAGGAGTATAATCCATCAGATTAGTCTTGGCTTTGCATCTTTCTTGTCAAAGAGATAACGGATGATGGCATGATCGGTGTAAACTATTATTTGGTTCCAATCAAATAAGATCGGAACTTATCAAAGGCATACACCACTGCTAGCATTTCCTTTTCGATGGTGGTATATTTGGCTCAGGCTTTGTCGAAGGTTCTACTAGCATAGTAAATCACCCGGAAGATTTTATCTCACTTTTGACCCAAGACGGCCCCGATGGCTATATCACTTGCATTGCACACGAGCTTAAACGGTTGAGACCAATTCGGAGATATCAAAACGGGAGCAATCACAAGTGCCTTCTTCAAATGCTCAAAAGCCTTCAAGTATTCTTCATTAAAATCAAAGGTAGGATCTTTTTCAAGCAAATGGCATAAGGGCTTAGAGATCTTCGAGAAATCCTTGATGAACCGTCTATAGAAACCGGCGTGATCAAGAAAACTTCTAACGGCCTTCTCACTTGATGGAGGTGGCAATTTCTCAATGGCTACAACCTTGGCTCTATCTACTTCCAACCCGACACTAGAAACTTTATGCCCGAGCACCACACCTTCTCTCACCATAAAATGGCATTTCTCTCAATTCAATACAAGGTTGGTTTCTTCACACCTTGTCAAGACCAAGGAGAGATTATAGAGACAATAATCAAAAGAATTCCCAAACATGAGAAGTCATCCATGAAAACCTCCATAACCTTTTCAATCAACCCGTCGAAGATAGCCATCATACATCTTTGGAAGGTGGCGGGAGCATTGCACAAGCCAAATGACATGAACCGGAAAACAAAGATTCCATACGGGCATGTGAAAGTGGTTTTTTCTTGATCTTCGGGTGCAATCATGATTTGGTTATACCCTGAGTAGCCATCAAGGAAGCAATAAAACTCGAACCCGGCAAGCCTATCCAAAATTTGATCAATAAATGGGAGGGGAAAATGATCCTTGCGGGTGGTGGCATTCAACATTCTATAATCAATGCAAACTCTCCAACCAATCACTATCCTTGTAGCAATTAACTCATTCTTCTCATCTTTTGTAACCGTCATGCCCTCATTTTTGCTCACCACTTGAGTAGGGCTTACCCACTTGCTATCTGAGATAGGATAAACTATTCCAACATCCAACCATTTGAGAACTTCCTTCCTAACGACTTCTTGCATCATCGGATTCAATCGCCTTTGATTTTGCCTCTTAGGCGTATAGTCATCTTCCATGAGAGTAAAGAGAGTTGAGTAAGCAAGCCTCCAAAGATTCTTTGGGTGAGCAATAAGACTCCAAATCCATGCAAGAATCCATGATGCTCAACACCTTGCACTCATCCATTCTTTGCCCATCTTCATCATCATGGAGTTTGAGAGCTCGATGGATATAGAATGTGAAGCTCTCCTCGTTGAATTGAAGTGTGAGCTCTCCTTTGGAAATATCAATAAAAGCTCTCCACGTGGCTAGGAATGAGCGCCCTAGCATTAATGGAACATCCTTGTCTTCCTCCATGTCCAAGACAACAAAGTCCACCAGAAAGATAAAATTATTCACCTTGACAAGCACGTCTTCCACAATACTTTTCGGATAGGAAATAGATCGGTCCGCCATTTGAAGAGCAATAGTGGTTGGCTTAATGACTCCAATTTATAGCTTGTTGAAGATGGAAAGGGGCATCAAATTGATGCTTGCCCCCAAATCACATAATGCCTTCTCAAAGCTATCATTGCCAATGCCACACGGTATGGTAAAACTTCCGGGATCCTTGATCTTGGTAGGCAATTTTCTTTGAATGACGGCACTACACTCCTCCGTGAGATTAACCGTTTCACAATCCCCCAATTTTCTCTTCCTTGATATGACATCCTTCAAGAATTTAGCATAGTTGGACATTTGTTGCAATGCCTCAACTAAAGGGATGTTGATGTGCACTTTCCTAAAGATATCAAGGAATTTAGTGAATTGCTCCTCCATTTTCTTCTTTTGTAGCCATTGTGGAAATGGAATAGGAGGGCAATAGGGAGGTGGAATTTTGGTTCCTTCATTCTTCTTGTTGCCATCTTCTCATTTGGAAGCTTGAGGAGTCGGATTAGGTGAGCAAGTTGAAGAAGAAGTAATATCACTTGATGTAGATCTTCTACTTTCTTCATCTTTGTCACTCACCTTCTCTTTTTCTTTTGAGTGCTCATCTTCAACATTTTCCGACTCATGCTCAACATTTCCATCTTCTTCATTGGGCATCTTGGGTCCCTCATAAAATGTACCACTCCGAAGCTTGATGGACTTACAATGCTCCTTGGGATTGACAATGGTGTTGCTCGGAAATTGGCCTTGTTGGTGTTGATTGCTCATTAAAGTAGCTATTTGGCCCAATTGTTTTTCAATGATCTTAAGTTGAGTCCCTTGAGCTTCCACAATAGCTTCGGTTTTCTCCATTCGAGCTTTAGTAGTCTCCATGAATTTCATGAACATGTCATCCATACTTGGCTTCTTTTCCTCGTTGATCATTCCACTTATCACTGAAAAATCCTGGCGGAGGTTGTAGGGCATTGTCGGGATTTCCATAAGAAAGATTAGGGTGTGCCCGGTTTCCTTGATACCCTTGATGGTATTGATTTCCACCTTGTTGAGGCCGATAATTGCCATAATTTCGGTTGTTGTGTATATAGTTGACATCTTCCACATTGGTTGGCTCCTCCACTCTTGGCCCATTCTTCGTTTGTGCCACAGCATCAATCTTGCTATTCATAGTAGATATTTGAGCAGCCAATAAAGCAATAGGATCCGCACTTGTGGCGGAGGCAACCTTCTTCAATGTAGTCCTCTCTCCCGGCCATTGGTAGCTATTTATAGTCATATTCTCGATGATCTTCGTGGCAACCTTGTGACTTTTCCCAAGTAGAGAGCCACCCGTCGCGGCATCAATGAGCCTCTTCATTTCTCCATTGCAACCATTATAGAAAAAAGCAAATTTTTGAATCTTGATCAAAACCATGGTTAGGGCATTTCCTCACCAACTCCTTGAACTTTTCCCAAGCCTCATAAAATGTCTCTCCATCCAATTGTTGGAATTGCATGATCTCCGTCTTTAGCTTCATAGTCATTCCCGGTGGGAAGAACTTCATGAGGAACTTGTGGATCATGTCGTCCCATATCTTTATGCTCCCATCATCTAGAGATTGATACCACAACTTCGCCTTATCCCTAAGAGAAAAGGGAAAGAGACGAAGTTTAATGACATCGTCCGGCACGCCATTTATCTTCGTAGTGCTACATATCTCCAAGAATTGGGCAAGATGATTGTTGGTCCCAAGACGGATACCTTGGTGTAGAGGGGGGTGAATACACCAAGGTTTAAAAACTTTTCCAAGTTAAAACTCTTTTCAGAGAGCTGACTGTGTTCGATCCAGCTGGATGGCAGCTTGATCGACACAGCTGGCTGTGTGTGTGTGTGCGGAATGTGGTGGATTTGGAAAGTCTGTCTGTTGCTTCAAATATATTGCAAAGCTCTGTTTCACTTTTCAGTTAGTCCGTTTTATGCAGTTTGAAATGAATGTTCATGAGGGTTAGTAACATGCATAAACCAAAGCGATAAATAACAAGAGCATTTTTAACGTGGTTCGGAGTAACCCCTCCTACGTCCACGACCAGATTCACTGGTAATTCACTAGCACTTGGTTTCCAAGTACCAAGCAACTTCACAACTCTAACCCGAGCTGTGTTCCAACAGTTTGCGGGCACTGTCAAGCCTACACCTTCAGTTTGCGGGTACTGAAGAACCTAACCACTCGAATTACACGCTTTGAGCAAGCGTACCTTTACTTAACCTTTCTGGGTTTGGGTTTGGGTTTGGGTATGGTTTTCCAACTAAGAACGAGTTCTTACAATGAAGAACAAGGAGTATGATGAACTCGTTCAAACTAGGCTTAAGATATTTATTCTGATCTATTCTGTCTATGACTGAGTATGTGAACAACTAAGAACACAGCTGACTGGCTGGGTGTTCTAGAAAGATTTGGCTTTGAAGATCGTTGTTCATTTTTCTATTTTCTTCTATTTATTCAGTCGTCTTGCCAGCCTCCCTCGCCAGCATCTTCTTCAATGGTGGAGGAGAGATATATATAGGTGAAGATTCAAACTAGCCGTTGGAAGAGAGCCGTTTGAATCTTACCTACTCTTGTTGACTTCTGGCCTTTACCTACGAAGTAGGTCTGCATCTGCAGAAGCTATTCCTTCTCTGATTTGACTGCGTCAGACAAGATCTTCTGTCATCGGGATCTTGTCTTGGAGAAGGTCTTCGTCTTCGAGCTGTCAAGCGTCTCTGCTGTGTCTTCAGCGTCTTGGACTCTGCTGCGTTTCGACTCTGAGCTGTATCTTAGACCTGTGCTGTATCATCAACCTGAGCTGTGTCTTCAACCTGAGCTGTGTCACTGACCTGAGCTGTTTAGACCTGAGTTGTGTCATCGATACTAAGCTGGGTCTTTTACACTGAGCTGGGTCTTTAACACTGAGCTGGGCTTCCGTCACTGAGCTGGGTCTTGATACTGCAGGATCTTTGACTCTGCTTGGTCTTGCTCTGCTGAGTCTGCTCTGCTGAGTTCTTAAGCTGTCTGCTTAGCTGTGTCTTCTGCTGTCTTCAGCGAATCTACCTGTAAACTAAGAGACTCTATAAGCTCAAACAGGTGAGCTGGAAACAACACAAAGTTTGTACATTCATCTACTCGGTTGGGGTCAGCTGGGTTTTGGTATCCAATCAAAACTCTATTAATTTTCCCAACAATTTCCCCCTTTTTGATGATGCCAAAACCTTTACACTTTTACAGAAAAACACAAAACAAAAATCCTAACTAAACTCTTCCTGGCTGCTCCACATGCCTTGACGAGAGTTTGCACTCTTTCTCCAGTTGTCTTTCCAGCTCGCCATTTGCCTTTTTAGATTCCTTTTCTGTTCAATCCTTTCCCCCTTTTTATTTTCGTTTTTCTGTTCAATCCTTTCCCCCTTTTTGGTTCATCAAAAAGATATTGGGAGGAAGGAGAGTCGAGGTCTGGCGGCGGCGTTCTGGCAAGCTTCCCGTTCTTGGTAACTCCGACTTGGAGTTGATACCAATTGATGCACTTTTGGCTCTTCCTTTTCACCGATACCAATTGATGGTCTTTCTTAGCTGTATGACTCAGTAGAGTGAGTCATCTTGACCTTCTTCCTCTGAGGGAAGGCACCGTTTGCAAGGTTCCCCCTCAATTGGATGGTCCAATTGTGTTTTATCAGCTGGGTTTGATTCCCCCTGACTTGATAAATTCATTTTGAAATCCTTGGGGTTCCTGCTGAGTTAGTCCAGCTGTGTCCGATTCCTTCTTGATGACACACGGTGATCCAACTGAGTATTTCCTGCTGGATGCTCTTCTTGAAGATCTTGCTGGACTGGGATGAGATCAATTGTTGATACCAATTGATGGTGAATCTGCTGAACTGAGTTCCCCCTCAGCTTGATTCCTCTTCTGGATTCTGCGATCCATGTTTGATCTAGCTTTGTTTGATATCCAGAGGATGACATTTGATAGTTCAGCTGGATTTCTCTCTTGATTCTCCACTTGAATATTCTGCTGGATTGACTTTGCCCTCAGTTGATATCACAGCTGTGTCGATTTCCAGCTCGGTGGAGTTCCCCATGAATTTGATAGTAGGTGGCTTTCTTTTCTCAGCTACTTCCTACTTCACTTGAGCGAATTTTCTCATCACTGGCTCAATTCTTTGATGAGGTCAGCTGCTCCATGATTAGCTGAGTTCATTGTTGCTTTGTGGGGTAGAATCTTCGATTTCTTGTTCTTTGCATCGACCTCACCAGGAAAAACGTTATCACAACAATTGGCTGATGGACAACAGATTATGCTAAAGTCCATCAATCATAAGAGACATTTGAAATTATTATTAATTGTCTCAAATGAGCTAAATCCTTTACGTATCCTTTCGAGATATCACCAAAGGTTACCTGGGACAAGTACGCTTGACATATTCTTTGAAGAGCTTTGAGGTGAGTCATGATCTTTGATCACCAGCTGTTTTTTTTTTTTTCACAGCACGCTTGATGACTCCTCTGAATGCGCATGTCCCTCTTTGACCTGTTATCACTCCTTCGACACCCAGTTATGATTGGGTCCGACTTTGTTGTTGAGGGTTTCATTGATAACCCAGATTTGTCCTTATCTTTTGTGAGTGATACTTCAGATTGGTCCTTGAAATGGTCCTTTCTTCTTTGGACCTTGTTGACTCCATTTTGATGAGGTCCAATTCATAGTCGTGAGTCCGTCGCCTTGATATCTAGCTTGATATCTCGTCTCGTCGGAATCTTGTTGTGAAGCTCGGTTGATTTTCGCCTTATAACCAGCCGAGATCCTTCACCGTTCTTTTTATTTGACCTTGATGTTCGTGCTGATGACATTCGTCTTTGATTTTGATTCCGCCGCCTGATTTATCTCGTCGCCTTTCGAGCTCGTGATCACCGAGCCGTCGTTTCTTGGGCTTGGAGTTGCCGAGCGCTTTCTTCTTTGATGGGGATCGAGCTTGAGAGTTGGCTTGATTATGTACGACCTCTTTGGTACATCCTTGGCTTGGTCTCCAGCTGTGTTTGTATTGGTGAGTCATTCTTTGATCCGATTCAGTTTTGGCCATCTTCGCCTTCTTGATCGGCTCGTGTTTTCTCATCTTCAAGCTCCTGATCATTCTTCTTCTTGAGCTCATTCCTTAGCTCAGAATTCTCAGCTGGCTAGATTTCAAGGATTTCTAGTAATCTCTTGAAGTCGCTGAGCACTTCTTCGATGAGGTCTCTTTAGCATCCAGTGAGCTGTGCCATGTCCACGGGTGATTCGTCGTCTCTTCTTTCATCTCTTGAGACCATTTTACTCACGTGTATCCACTCGTGTTTGCATTTCACAGCTATTCCTGCATGCCTAGCTGGGTAGGCTCGTTTCTTCAACAATCGGGTTTGAGAATCCCATGAAGTGTGCATCTTCAATAAAATGCTTCATCTTCCGAGCTCAAGAAAATACTTGATCTTCTTCTATCTTGCTCGACTTGAGCTCTTTATCTTTTCTTTGGGAGGATGACTCAGCTGGGTTTCTCTTTGGGTAAAGTTGCTTGTCGTGATGAACCTTCACGATATTCTTGTACATTTCCTTGCTTTGTTCCAGCTGATTAATGCTCCGTACAAGCATGGCAACTTCTTCGTTCAATTCTTCTTTGCTCATATTTATGTGCTCCTTGTTGGTCCTTCCAAGCTGAGCTGATTGAGCTTCTTTCCTTGGCTTGATCCTCGCCCGCTTCATTCATTCGGCCGGATGAATCTCTCGCAGATCCCCGCATCAAATTCGTTGGCTTTCAAGATGAAGAACAATTTTTCGCCTCCATGCCGCCAAGATCGTTTCCGCTTTGGTGAACCACTTTGCGTGTACACCATTCTCGAGGAGAGAGTCGCAAGAACTTTCAAGTTCTTATCTCGAACTGTATATTTTCCAGTTCGGATCGTCTCGATCTCGATGACGAGGTTGGAGAATCTGAGCTCCATTTGATCAATGGACTCGTAGGGGAGTTGCTTGAAGTTGTCGAACTTCTGGCATGCAACTGAGAATTTGTTCTCTTGAATTTCCTCTGAGCCTTCACACAGCTTGGCTAGAGTGTCCCACATCTCCTTAGCTGTCTCACAATTGATGATCTTGCTGAGATAAGCGTTCCTCACTGTTGAGGAGATGACGTTGCGAGCGTAGCTGTCCAAACCAGCTTGTCTTCTTTCTTCTGGAGAGTACTCCCTTTTGGGCTTCACAACTTGCCGGAGTACTGGTTCAGCTCCAGGTAAGGTTTCTGCTTGTCTTTCTGATTTCATGATGATGATGGGTCCGTCAGTGATAACATCCCACATCATGTCGTGATGCGCACTCAGAAAGCTTTTGAGACGGAACTTCCAGATCTGATAATCATCGACAGAGAATATCGAAAGATTCATGCACAGGGAAGATTCCATGACAGTATGCAATATAATGATTAAAAAAAAATTTTGAAACTTTGAAGGATCTGTTCAGGTGACCACTATCAGCAAAGAAATGCTGACTTGACAGATACAGTGATCTTTTGAACCACTGCTCTGATACCAATTGTTGGTCCCAAGACGGATACCTTGGTGTAGAGGGGGGGTGAATACACCAAGGTTTAAAAACTTTTCCAAGTTAAAACTCTTTTCGTAGAAATTTGTGTTCGATCCAAATTTGGATGGCGCTTGATCGACACAAATTCTGGCCAGTGCGTTGCGCGGAATGTGGTGGATTTGGAAAGTCCGTCGTTGTTTCAACATATTGCAAAGCTCTGTTTCACTTTTCGCTAGTCCGTTTTATGCGCTTGAAATGAATGTTCATGAGGGTTAGTAACATGCATAAACCAAAGTGATAAATAACAAGAGCATTTTTAACGTGGTTCGGAGTAACCCCTCCTACGTCCACGACCAGATTCACTGGTAATTCACTACCACTTGGTTTCCAAGTACCAAGCAACTTCACAACTCTAACCCGAGCTGTGTTCCAACAGTTTGCGGGCACTGTCAACCCTACACCTTCAGTTTGCGGGTACTGAAGAACCTAACCACTCGAATTACACGCTTCAAGCAAGCGTACCTTTACCTAACCTTTCTGGGTTTGGGTTTGGGTTTGGTTTTCCAACTATGAACGAGTTCTTACAATGAAGAACAAGGAGTATGATGAACTCGTTCAAACTAGGCTTAAGATATTTATTCTGATCTATTCTGCCTATGACTGAGTATGTGAACAACTAAGAACACAGCTGACTGGCTGGGTGTTCTAGAAAGATTTGGCTTTGAAGATCGTTGTTCATTTTTCTATTTTCTTCTATTTCTTCAGTCGTCTTGCCAGCCTCCTTCGCCAGTATCTTCTTCAATGGTGGAGGAGAGATATATATAGGTGAAGATTCAAACTAGCCGTTGGAAGAGAGCCGTTTGAATCTTACCTACTCTTGTTGACTTCTGGCCTTTACCTACGAAGTAGGTCTGCATCTGCAGAAGCTATTCCTTCTCTGATTTGACTGCGTCAGACAAGATCTTCTGTCATCGGGATCTTGTCTTGGAGAAGGTCTTCGTCTTCGAGCTGTCAAGCATCTCTGCTGTGTCTTCAGCGTCTTGGACTCTGCTGCGTTTCGACTCTGAGCTGTATCTTAGACCTGTGCTGTATCATCAACCTGAGCTGTGTCTTCAACCTGAGCTGTGTCACTGACCTGAGCTGTTTAGACCTGAGCTGTGTCATCGATACTAAGCTGGGTCTTTTATACTGAGCTGGGTCTTTGACACTGAGCTGGGCTTCCGTCACTGAGCTGGGTCTTGATACTGCAGGATCTTTGACTCTGCTTGGTCTTGCTCTGCTGAGTCTGCTCTGCTGAGTTCTTAAGCCGCCGCTAGCTGTGTCTTCTGCTGTCTTCAGCGAATCTACCTGTAAACTAAGAGACTCTATAAGCTCAAACAGGTGAGCTGGAAACAACACAAAGTTTGTACATTCATCTACTCGGTTGGGGTCAGCTGGGTTTTGGTATCCAATCAAAACTCTTTAATTTTCCCAACAATCATTGGGATCTTCCAACGGACGCCCTCCGAAAGTGTTTTGTTGGACCATGGAGATGAGAGCGGGCTTGAGCTCGATGTTGTTAGCATTGATCCTTGGGCCATGATTGCCCCTTTATTGAAAATCGGGTTGGAAGACATCTCAAATAGGGAGAATTGGTGCCCTATTCCGTTCTTCCTCTTGTGCTCTCAATTAAGCTTGCATAGCTTCCAATTGCGCTTGGAGTTGCCTTATCATATTTTCGTCGGTCATTGTTCTCCGTGCTTTTCGTTCCCTCCTTGCCCTTTCTTGATTCCTTCGGCAAGTTGCTTCAATCTCGGGATTTAAGGAGTCAAATGATAACTTCTTAGACCTTGTGTTCATGCACCACCTAAAATCCAACAAAAAAGACAAGTCAATCACAAGCAAAACACGGAAAATTAAAAACACAAAATAAACATAAATAATATCTAATCTAGATTATCACAACGGTTTATAATATCACAAGTAGTAAATTAATTAGTCCCTGGCAACGGCGCCAAAAAACTTGTTCGCCTTTTAATTATGCAAATATTAACCGTAAGTGTACGGTGTATATGTAGAAAATGACAAGCAAGGCCGTATCCACGGAGAATAATTTTCAATACTTATGATTACTATTACTACGTCGTTCTAACCTATTTAGACTAATCGGATTTTTAGGGACAATTACTAAATTAAACGAACAAGAGAAATTAAATAAATTAACGAACTCAATTAAATTAAACAAAGATGAAGACAATGACTTAAAACTTAAGAGAGATGAATTTCTAAGGACTAAACATCGACAACTTTCAACGGATTAAAATTCCAACACTCAAGTCTCGTTTTGTTATCTCTTTACCTAAGGCGATCTCTCGATCACTCGAGTCTCCTTTCGGACGACTAAAGTAGTTGATTACAAGCTAGGATCGTTGTCTCCAATCAAACACTAGCCTATAACTCCTAAAAGCACCTAGGATCATTCTATCCTCGCAATACCACTCATCCTCTCGGGCTATTGTGATATTACACCTTGTGCTCGGTTCTAATGTCGATTCACCCTCTCTCGAGCCTCAAACCAACATAACAAACACATTTAAATGGTTGCAAATCATCCAAATGCTCAAATAAATCCACAAACACAAGGAGGTAAGAGAAAACTTAACAATACTTGAATATCAAAGATTTTAATCCATACAAATTGTCTAGCTTTTTTTTTTTTGAGAAAATAAATTGTCTAGCTTAATCCCTAGAAAGAGGAATTTAGCCAACCATGTTCAAAATCAACACAAATCCCAAATCTAGGAATAAAAACACCGAAAGGGCAAGAGATTAGAGATAAAGTGACAAATTCAACTCTTGATCTTCAATATCTCTTCCTAGCTTCTACTTCCTCAAGCTCCAAGCTCCAACAATGATGGGTGTGTGTAAAAGTGTGAAAGTGTGTGTGGGTGGTGGGAGGAGTGGATGACCTAGAAATGAGAGCCCAAATGCCCTATTTATATATTTAGGATGTGGGAGAAAAGTGCTATGGAATAAAAATCCGAAAATGGGGTGAAAATGAAGTAAAAACGTGTTTTGGAGAAAAATCTGCTACGCCGCGCGCGGCGCGCCTGGAACCCGCGCGGCTAAAGAAGGAAATTCCTTCTTCCACGCGCGGATTGTCCCACTCCCGGAGCCCGCACTGGATTCTGATTTTCTAGCAGTCCCGGCGCGCCTGCGTCCGGTATCCCGCGTCCAGAGTGCATCGTTTTGTTTCGGCTCGTTTTCTTCATCCGGACTCCGAATTGATCTCCGTTTTTTTTTCACGTTCTCATGTTGAGCCCCTCTTTCTTATTTCAAACTCCTTCCACTGTATTTCCACATCCATTTACCTACAATTATTTCGAAACAAGAGAACGAACGTAAAAACCGACAAACAAGGTTTAACTTGTGAAAAATGTTAAACGACATGGTTTTTCACTAACAAATGGCATCGAATGCGCCTAAAACATCGTGAAAATTCCATGTTTTTCAATAACTGCCCACACTGAGTATATTCATGTATGCTCATCCCAAATCTTAAATATTTTCAGGTAATTAAGTTCGGATGCGCCTGGAGGGTCGAATGACGTGTCAAATTATTTTAGGATTTCCATTTTTCTGCATTTGCTTTATAAGTTCTTTAAGATTTTAAGACTATAAATTCTAGTTTATTTTTAGCTTTGTTGAACTTAGTTGGTTTAAAATTATTAAGAATTATGTATTTTCATGTTGTAAGTTAAAAGATGATTGTTACTCTAAGTTCTGACATTTTATTTTATTTTTAAATATTATTGTCAAAAGTTTAGTTTCGTTTAGTTTTGTTAGAAAAAGATAAACAAAAAAAAATTATTCTTATTCCGCATCAAATATTTATTTAAATTTAAGTCTTAACACCTTATTAAATTAGGGTGTTACAACAAGGATTTTGTTTTGCAAGATAAAAAGTATTTTTGTTTTGACCTTCAAATAAATCATAACTCTATATTATTTTTAAATCAATAAATTACCAAAAAAAAAAAAATGTTGATAAATGATAACCATGAACTAGCTTTTGGTTAAAAGTAATTGGGAGAGATTACTTCGCCAAATCTATTACTAATACGAAAATAAAGTTGCCTCATCCACGGTGCTCCGTTCAGATTTTCCTTTATTCTGGTAATTTGTCTAATTTTAATTCATATATATTCTAATTTTTATTTTTATTAATTTTATATTCTTGAAATATCACATGTTTATCTATTAATCACATCTCATATTTATCTTTCCCTCTATTTAATTAAATTATTCTATTATCCATATTAAAATAATAACAATTTCGGAATGCATTCTTATAAACCCTTATTTTATACTTTCTTAATTCATATATAATAATCTATAGAAAATTTGTAAATGAAAATCCCTATGAAGACTAAATAAATATATTTAATTAACATGTCTTTATGGAATCCTTTTTATTTTTCATTCATATTTTTCTAAAAATTCGATTAGTGCTTTCTATAAAATATATACATTGAATCAAATGTGGGATATGTAGCTAAAGAAAAGAACAAAAAATTGAAGGTGTAAACATATTTTGGCCAAATAATAATTAATTTTGGCCGATTAAATAATTTTTCCATATAATTAAATATTTTCATAATCAGCTATTTTGCACAAATTCACATAATTTGTATCCTATATTTATCCTAATATAATTGGATCAAGCTACCCTAAATATTCAGTTGTGCAATATAGAACTATTTATGTGACCAATTTAACTATGTCAATTTTGATCGTCGACAATATTAATGCTACTTAAATCACGAAAGTAATAACAAATTTATAAAAGGCCTATATTTTTGTTGGAGCAAGAGTTATAATAGGACTATATTGTACTTCTAACATAAATATTTTTATAATAAGTAATTATTACAAATACATAATTTAGTGTAAACCAACGAGACAGTTCAAATAGACATAAAAAGAAGAATTTTTACTAATTTGAGTTAATATTAACTTTGTAGTGTTCAGATTTTTATCGAGTATTACCCTTTAAAAGACCTATATTTTTGTAGCAGCAAGAGTTATAATCGGACAATACTTCTAACATAAATATTTTTATATTAAGCAATTATTACAAATAGACAATTTAGTGTAAACCAACGAGACAGTTCAAATATGAATAAAAAGAATGATTTTTACTCATTTTAGTTAATATTAACTTTGCAGTATTAAGATTTTTATCGAGTATTACTCAAAGGATTTGAGATAAGTATGTACAATAACGTTACTATTTAACTGAGAGTAGGACGAGAACATGTAGAAAAATTCTAAACAAATTTAAATTTGGAAAATACTTAATGAATGAGTATCCGATCTACGTGAAATAAAATTAATTTCGTAAGTTTGATTTATAATTAACTTAGAACAACATCTCAACTTCTAAATAAGATATAAATTAATTTTAAAATATATACACATAAATTAAAATATAAAATTATTTCCCGTCGAATCTCGACGGGTGAGAAGAATAATTAATCTCATGTTCATGGGAATGCTTATTTCTACAAGAATAATCTATTACTAATACAAAAATAAAGTTGCCCCCTCCACGGTGCTCCGTTCAGATTTTCCTTTATTCTTGTAATTTGTCTAATTTTAATTCTATATATTCTAATTTTTTATATATAATTAATATTGCAATATTAATACATATTTATCTATTCTAATATTGCAATATTAACACATATTTATCTATTCTAATTCTAATGTCATATTTATCTTTTCTTGATAATTTATCTATTATAATTCTACGGTTTCTGAGATTGCCGATATGCCAACATGTAAATATGTAATAGTTATATAAAATTATTGTTGACGTAAATCGTAACATCATATTTTTTAAATCAAATTTGACATTAAATACATATATATATCTTAGATTTTCTACCAAAAAAGTATATATATTAGATTTAATAAAACACATTCTATTATAATTGCACGCACCCAATCTATCTATCTATTACTATTACTATGGGTTACTAATAAGAAAATAAACGGTGCCCCTTCTCGGTGCTCCGTTCCGATTTTTCTTTATTCTGGTATTTTGTGCAATATTAATTCATATATACTATTTTATATTATTTAATATTCATATAAATATATTTGTATTTATCTTAAATCCTTATTCTGTGCATCATGATTCATATAGTATAATTCAATCTTATATATATATATTTAATCAATAAATTGGTAAGCTCGATAATTACACATATAAAAGAAACATATATCTAATAAAAAATATAAGACTATGAATATCTTTAAGCAATAACGTTCGAGTGCTCAATTCTTACTCAGATAATTATCATGGGAGTAAAATTAATTCATCAATAACTTTTTGCATGCCACTATATTTTTAGAATACGAATTAAATTAATTATAATATTATTTTTAGGGTAATTCATAGTTTGTGGTCCCCAACTTTGGGCGCTTTTTGATTTAAACTTCAATATATTTGAAAAAATACTTCAACTTTGAGAAATATTTGAAATATGACCCTTGTATAATTTTCAGACGATCGGCCGTTATAATCCTTCTTTTTAAGTCTGTTTGAATTTTAATTCATATATTCATCTATTCTAATCTAATAATAATTTTTATTTTATTATAAGTTTGCATTGAATATATAACATCTATCCCAATTCCTATTTATATATATATATATATATATATATATATATATATATATATATTATTTTATAATCAATCTAATAAACTCTTAATAAACGTACATCGAAAGGCCCAATTCCTATTTATATATATATATATATATATATATATATATATATATATATATATCACATTGAATCAAATGTATGGATAGATAGCTAATTAAAAAAGAAGCAAAAAAAAGATTTGAAGATGTAAATATATCTTTCTCGGCTTTTTGGCTAAGATTAGGAACATCAATTTAGCACAAACCAACGAGACGATTCAAACAGACATGAAAAGAAGGATTTTTGCTAATTTTAGTTAATATTAGTCTATAAGTAGCGCTAATAATTAAATTTAAAGCAACAAATTTTTGAAAAGGCAAATTAGCATTTTAAGAGGCCAATAGAAATTTGTAAATGAAAATCCATATGAAGACTAAATAAATATATTTAATGTAATACCCCGATTTTTCTAATATCTCGCTTAATTAATTTATTTAATTAATTAAGACTTTTACATTCTTAAGTTGTTACAACCAAATATTTTCAAACTCCGGAGGCGAGTATCAGATCGAATTATAATTTTTTAATTCATAATTCGATAAAAGTAAATAGTGTGTATATAATTTCAATGGGCCAAGTAATAAATTTTGTGAATTATGCCCAAAACCCTTTTTTTTTATTTGTAACACACAAGCTTAATTAAATTTAAGCCCATTTTATTAAAAAAATAATTAAAGCCAACCTGTTAAATCCATTAAGTTATTCATTCATCATAACATTACTTCAAGTCTTCAACAAAACCGATAAGAGTAAATCTTTAAGTGAATCTGCTATTTTTCCAACCTTATCAGAACTCATCATTAAGGAAGTAATCACAAGTAACAATTGAAGCTTAAATACATCACCCATAAATCCTTCTCACAACCGCAAACACAAAATACAACCAAGAAAAAGAAAGGAAGAAGAAGCTGTACTCGGGATTTTGCAGTCACAAGATTCAACATTTCAATTCATTCGCAAACCATCCATCCACTCATCAACCCAGCTAGTAAGTTTATACAGCTCAAAATCCAATTTCTATGCAATGAAAACTCTGTTTTCTTTTCTTAAAAGAAAACTTCAAACTGAAATCATATCAAATAAAAGAATAACCTATTCTATCTTTCAATAAGCACAAGCATGATCATCAACCTAAGTAAAGCAACCACAGTCCAATTTACACCAAATTTAAATTTAGAAAGCAATCACTGATTACAGTTTTAATTCAATAACTTAGAAAAAAATAAGAACCTGACCTGTTCTTATTTATCTCGAATAATCGAGTCATCGGACTGAAGTGAGCAACGGCACCACAGCGGCGCGTGAAGGAGGAGGACGGCGGCAGCGGAGGTGGGGTCTCCGGGCTGATGCCTGCTTGACCGAAAGGGAGACAGCGGGACTGGAGGTGGCCGGAGGTGGCTGCTGTCCACCGGAGGCAGAACCCGGTGGGGTTGCCGGAATCCGGCATCTCACCGGATTTTTATAAAAAAAAAAGAGATTAATTAATTTAAACTAAAAATAAAATTAAATTAAAGAAAATAGAAGAAGGGTGGCAGAGAGCTTACCATGGTGAAGGTGGTGGCGACGAGCCACGGCGCGGCGGCGGCGGAGGTGGCTACGGCTGCTGCTGTCATCCACGCTCCGGCTACGGGCTCACGGAGGCGGTGATTCATTCGCCGGAGTCGAGAGCAAAAGAGGGGTGAATTCAAAAATTTGGGGATTTTCAATTTAGGGATCTAGGATTTTCGATTTGAGGGTTTGTGGTTAAAAATAAAGAGGAAGGTGGGAGAGGGATGGAGATAGCGGTGGAGCTCGCCGGAACCGTAGGGAGACGGCAGCGGTGCTGCTGCCGTCGAGCCCAGAGAGAGACAGATGTAGAGAGAGAGGAAAGGAAAGGACGACGTGGCAACGTCGGGAGTGCAGGCGGCGAAGCGCGCCGGAGAAGAAGAGGGGCGGAGGCTGCTGTGGGAAGAAGGAAAAAAAAAATGAGAAGAGAAGAGAGCAGAGAGAGATGCGAGAGTTAAGAGAGAGAGAGAGTGGGGGTTATGTGTGTATATATATATAATATATATATATAGATATATATATGTTTTAATAATAATCATAAATCTGATTTTAATTTTATAATAAGTGGGCTTGGGTTGGTTTTTAAATATTGGCCGGAAGCTGGGCCGGAATAATTAATTAAGCGGGCCGAGAGTTGGGCCGGGCTTGAATTAATTAATTAAAATACTGATTTATCTACCACCCTCTATTAAATCGTGTATAATTTTTGACTCGTTTAATATTTTTAAGATCTGTAAATTGGGCGTTAAAATATACATTCAAGGCTTTCTAATGATGCATTACCCATTCTCAGATTCGAAATACACTGTTCTATATTTAAGTTTTAATTTGTTGCAGTTGTGCAAAAATTCCCAATTTCTAATTTCGTTCAAGTTTAATCAATTTATTTGATTTCTTGAAAACTTCTAAGTCAATATTGATCATTGACTTTTGTAATGAACGTTCTAAGCTTAGAGTAAAAGTCAAGTTGGAAACCAACTTGAAAACTATTAAAATTCCATTTTATTAATAATATATTAATAAAATGCCAAAGCCTTAAAAGATTAATCAAGTTATTGAGTCCGTTATAGTTTCAAATTCCGTCTAGATCAATTACTAAGATTTGTTTATTTACGATAAAAGGAACGTGCATAGAAGAAAGGACGGAAGACGGAAGCTTGGTAATTCGTTCTGTAAACTGTTGAGGTGGGCTTTTCTATATATCAAATAACTCGAACTTTGCTCTATTTTCGAAATGCTTTAAAAGTATGTTTTAAAGTGATTATCATGCATAAAAGAATTGTTTTATGGATTCTCTTATGCCTATCTGTGTTGGTTCGCAAACTGTTATAATCGATCGGATTCTGAGTTAGCCAAAAGGGTGCTTTCCAGAATTAGTGTACACGGTAGCCATGAGTATGGACCCTGTTGAGGGGCGACCAGCCATGGTGACTTGCGTTCGTGGAAGAAGGCCTTCATCCCCGGCGTTGTTTCAGATATGGTTTTAATTGAATAAATAAAGTGGATACGCAAGTACGAAAATGATTTAGTAAACACAGGCATTTATTAAAAAACCCCTGTGTGTTACTGTGGAGATGCATGATTAATCTATAAAATCTATTATATGTTTTGGCAAGTGTTCACTGAGTACGTTGTACTCAGCCCTGCATATGTTTTCTAAATGTGCAGGTTGAGCGACGAGTGACGGCGGATGTTTTGAGTTATTGGTTACATCAGTGAAGCTAGTAAAGCCCTGACTTCATGTCTTCATACTTGAAGTCAATCTACGTCTTTTTCCGCTGCAAGACATTATGATGTTTCATATCATGTGATATTCGGTTTAGTACTGTGTACTAAAAACCCTAGAACTACTGAACTTTTATATCGAAAAATCCTTCGAGATTGTCTCACTTTGGATAACTCCATACACTTTAATATTGTATCATTGTTCAATAATGATATCATCGTCTTTTATTCGTTGATTCCCCCTTCTTTCCCGCTTCTTAATTCCAACCCCTAGTCACACCTCAGCTTACCCGTCCCTCGGGATTTGGGGCTGTGACAGAGTGGTATCAGAGCATTTCTTCGCTCTGCACTTGAAATTTCTTTTAAGAAAATTTTAGTTTGAATCACTAAACTTAAGAAACCAGTTACAACTCAAACATCCCGTCACGTCGGCTCAACCAAAGAAGAAAGTGAGAAGTTTTTAAGGTTCTCAATATTTCTAAAAGTTCTGAAATATCTTATTGTTATTCTAAGCATGAGATGCTTGAATTTATATTCATGGAATTAATTGTTTATTAATTTCATTTTCCCGAAAAACATGGTGGATTAAGAACTTAGAAGTTGTTATAGGATTTTTTCCGATTCACTGAGAACCTAGACTATTTAGGATACGCTGTTTAAAGAAGTAAAGACAATGATTACTTATCATGAGATGAAAGAGACGTGATAGGGTCACAAGAAGCAAAACAAGAAGTGGAGACGAATGTCACTTGAGTGTAAGTGACATGAGCATAGTCATCTCTATTTGGAGTTTGATTTTCGTCGGAACTCCAAAATGACATTGTTTTTCCTTATAGAGAACCGCTTTAAACTTGCTTAAGCATCGCTAGTAAGTTATAGTTAGTGTCTCTTGGATTGAGAATCAAGAAGTCTATAGAATATATATATTATTGCTTAAGAGATTCAAGTTTAAATTTGAGATTATCTTGTTAAGAGATTAAGTTGAGTTTTACTTATTATGTTTAAGTACGTAAGTTAAGTTTTTATTTTAAGTATCAAGAGTTATGTCGTAGAAGTTCAACATACAAGGGATATGAGAAGATGCCCCAGTCCACGTTTGCACTCAAGAGATACTTGCATGAGTACTTTGACTACTGCACGCACCTAGTCCACAACGTGAGACGGTACACGTCTGAGTTTGCATACATCTGAAACGATTCGGGAAGTATGGGTGAGCGGCAACCAGGCCACATATGTTTTCATCAACAAAATTTCCATCAAATGGCATGGATAGGCTGAGAAGAAGTCTTGAGAATACCTCACTATGGTAGAAAAACGACGTACTACTGACCTACTATTTTTCACTCAATTGTGCTTGGTGTACTTGAGAAGTACATTCAACACCACCCAGTTCCCTGGGTGTGATTCCCAGTACGCTTGAGTGGCTACACTAGACCCGGAGGATGCACAATCGGGGGAGATTAGGTCTCACTGCATTGTCGTTACCTTGGGACAACCCAAAGAATGAGTTCGATGTCAGACCTTCTGTGGTCCAGCCAGAGATGGGACCGCTAGAGATGATCGACCAATTTTCCCACTTCATTTGAGGAAGCGGATGACTGCCACTGACTGGGCAGATTTTACTACATTACTACAGCGCTTAAGCTCCTCGAGCAATGATGAGCCGAGCAGCTCATGCAATAGAGTGAGGTCAGAGGTGCAATCGCAATAGTTTTCAGCATAGAGCCAGAGGAGGAGGAGGATATGGAAAATATCTTTAGTAACTAGTAGAGGGTAATGAGCTTCACAAAAGCGTTCTCAGGAGCTAGCTTCGTATAGAGGCTAATGGTTGGTTGAGAGTTCGTAATTATTGCTTTTGTATAGATCAGAATAGTGCTAGACTTCTTTCGATATTAGTAGAATGATTGATAGTGTATTGTCATTCTGGGTTTAGCAGTTTTCCTTGAAGTATACGGAAATGCGTCATGTTAAATTTTTTTGGATCTTTGGATGTAAAACTTCATTGAAGGTGGATACTATTTCCAATGTTTATATCGGGATTTTCTTTTCTGCGAGATCATCATAGTGATGCTTAGCTAGCCATTAAGAGAATTTTCCAACATATCAGATGTATTGATAAGGAGTGTTTATCCTGCAAAGCCTTTCAAATCACCGGACCTGCTGATTCTAGTGGGATGCTCGTAAGAAAATTATTCCAGAAGAGCATCTGGCTCAATATACCTGGAATGAAATCAAGGAGGTACTATTTTACAAATATGTGCCAAAAACCTATAGAACTAAGAATTAGACTAAAGTTCTATAATCTGAAGCAAGGAAAGATGTTAGTGACTTGGCAAGATATGCGTCAGATCAAGTTGATACAGATGAGAAGATGGCAAAGAAGTTTCACTCCATACTAAGATATGAAATTGGAGTGTTACTAGCCAGTCATAGAGCACTGAGCTACACTGAGTCACTAGAGAGAGCTCTAGAGATGGAGACTGCGATATCGGAAGAGAGATGGGTTCCAGTACCCGTACCGGTACAAGCACAAGCCCCGACTCAAAATCACTCCAACAACAACTTTTAAAGAAAAGTGAAAGTGGGAAGGTGAAAATAACAATAGCTATTATTAGCATAATAGCCATTAGGGTAATCAGAGTGGATTTCCGTAACCAAATCAGTATAGTAATAAGGACAACAAGAACAACAACGACAAGAAGTCATGGAAAATAGCTAATCGGCAAGTCAATGATAGGGACATGGGCGACAGAATGCTCTGAATCAAAGAGGTTATAGCCAGTGACAGACTTCAAATCTAGCTGCCATAAATAAAAGAAAGTGCATGTCAAGGTCTATTAGGTGGATTAAAAAAAAAATTGCTTTAACTGTGGCCAGAAGAGCCACAGAAAGAGAGAATGCTCAAAACCATTGTAGAACAACTAGGCCAAAGCACTATGATCAACGTTAGCCCTGAAAGCTAGTCAACCGCAGCAGAAACCATAACAACGAAATGCTAGTACTTTTGCCATCGATCAAAAGCAGTCAAATAAGCAGAGAGAATTACAATTGGTTAAGAGAGTGTCAATTATCTCTGCCATACAAGCTAGGAAGAGCAAAAGAGATGTAAAGATCGTTCAAGAATTTGAAGATGTATTCTCTGAAATACTACCAGGATTGCCACTAGATCGATAAGTGGATATCAACATCGACCTGGAGCCAGGGTTAGCACCGTGACGAAGGCATCGTACGGAATGGCGCCGAATGAGCTACAAGAACTTAAGATTCAACTGCAAAAGTTATTAGATCTTGGTTTCATTAGACCAAGTGTATCTCTGTAGGGAACACATGTTCTATTTGTGCAGAAGAACGATGGTACGATGTGAATGTGCATCGATTATCGAGAGCTGAACAAAATAACCCACAAGAACAAGTGTCATTTGCCATAGATAGATGACATGTTTGATCAACTCAAGGGAACAGACGTATTTTCCAAGATTGACTTTAGGTCTGGGTATTATCAATTGAAGGTGAAACTCGAAGATGTACCTAAGACAACTTTCCGAACCAGATATGGCTTTTACGAATTTTTAGTCATGCCATTTGGATTGACTAACATTCCCGCAGTATTCATGGATCTCATGAATAGAGTTTTTCATCCATACTTAGACAAGTTTGTCATAGTATTCATTGATGATATTCTTATCTATTCCTAGAATGAGAAAGAGCACAAAGAGCATTTGAGAATAGTGTTGAATACACTAAAAACTGAGAAAACTATACGCCAAATTTAGCAACTGTGAATTCTGGCTAGAAGAAGTATTGTTCCTCTGGCAGATTGTGTCAGTAAGTGGTATCAAGGTAGGCCTAGCTAAAGTGGAGACAGTACGTGATTGAAAATCACCAATAAACCCTAATGAGATTAGGAACTTTTTGGGTTTAGCCGGATACTACAGAAGATTCGTCGAAGAATTTTCTAATATTGCGAGGCCTATGGTGCAATTACTTAGGAATGAGATAAAATACAAATAGATGGATGAGTCCGAGACGAGTTTCAAGAACTCAAGAAGAAATTAACGACAACACCAATTTTGGCTCTGTAGAAACCAAACAAGGAATACATTGTGTATGCTGATGCCTTTAAGAACGGACTAGGTTGTGTATTGATGCAAGATGGAAAGGTGATAGCCTACGCATCACGACAACTTAGGCCACATGAGGTAAATTACCCCACACACGATTTGGAATTAGCAGCAATCATACATGCATTGAAAATCTGGAGATATCACCTATATAGAGTTAGGGTTGAGATTTTCACGGATCATGAAAGCCAAAATACTTTTCGAGTAAAAAGAGTTGGAAATGAGATATTAGAGATAGCTCGAATTGGTAAAAGATTACGATTGCGGCATAAATTATCATCCAGTCGAAGCTAACGTTATAGTCGGTACTTGAGTCGCAAGACTCCATCACACTTAGCTTGTCTCTATATTGAAGAGGGATGACTCATCCAAGAGTTCGAGAGAATGAATGTAGAAGTGGTCCAACCACCTAGGAAGATAACTAGTAGCGTCGCAATGCTTTTAGCTGCATCGGACTTACGAGAAAGAATTGTGAGTGCCTAGAGAAATAATGAAACGAAGAAACTAAGTCTGAGGATCAGATAGGATAACCCTAAAGGCTACCATGAGTCAGCTGGATACTTTGAAAAGTTGGCTGTACTTTGGGAGTCAGTCGTACTTTGGAAGGTCCAACTAAATGCTTTAGAAAAATAATTGTGTGTGTATAAGTGTTAAGCGATAAGTAACAAAGCAAATTAACGTGATTCAGAGATAACTCCTACGTCCACGACCAGAGAACCTCTGGTAATCCATTAAAGGATACCACTGAATTTATCTGTATTTAGCAAGCGTTGCAGCTCTAAACCTCGAGCTAGATACAGTTTTACATCGCACTATATCAAGTCGTGATCAACAATTTACCGACACTGCTTAAGCCTATCTTCAGTTTACTGGTACTGGAAAACCTGACACTCAAATTACTCACTTCGAGTGGACGAACCTTTACCTAACCTTTTCTGAGTTGAAGGGGTTTGGATTTGGGTTTTTCAACTATGAACGAGTTCTTGCAATGAAAAACAATGAGTAGGATGAACTCGTTCAAACTAAGCTAAAGATATTTCAAGTATAAACTGCCTAAGACTGAATATGTAAGAACAACTCAAGAACTTCAGCTGTTTGATAGTTCTTTTATGATTTGGCTTTTCTAGTGAATTGTTCATTTTTCTTTTGTTCAGTCTTATCTCTGAATCACTCCTGATTCATTCACCGATTCCTTTGAATCGCTGGAATCCCTTTCTATGATGCTTGGATTCACTTCTGATGTTGAAAATGGAGATCTATATTTATATGGAAGGATTCGATCGAGCCGTTGGAAAGAGCCGCTCAAAATCTTTATCATACCTTTATGATAGTGTGCTTGCTTTTCTCCTTGATTCCCTCATACGGTCATTCTTGGCTTTAACTCCAAGATGCCAGATGTCGAGGTTCCATTTGTCCAGGTCAGTTTTGCATTCTGACACTTGGATCTTTGTTGTAGACGATACTCAAGTTGTATTCTACCTTGTTGTGCTCTTTGGACTAAGCTGTTTTTGGACTATACTGTGTCCTTTGGATTTTACTATCTTTTGGACTCTGTTGTGTCATCTGCTGTGTTTTGTTCTTCACTCCAGTTGTGTACCTGTAGCCTTAGAAAATCTATGAGCTCTAAATAGCATATCAACAAGTAAATGCTTTACATTACCGGTCGTAATGAAAAGCTACTACCGTTAGAAATTCCAAAATTCAAAGGGGAGGACATGGCCATGAATTTTGTGACAGGTTTGCCTAAGACTAAGAGAGGAAACACTACAATATGGATTGTTGTTACAGATTCACAAAATCGGCTCATTTTCTACCAATTCTTATTATTTATGGATAAGAGAATTTAGCTCAACTGTACGTCTGTGAGATTGTACATTTACTCGGAGTACCAGTGTTAATATTGTCAGATTGAGATAACGTTAAAATTTATCTCGAGATTTTGGATCTATATAAAAAGAATTGGGTACTAAGCTCAATTTCAGTACCGCTTTCCATCATCAGACAATCGACAATTCGAAAAGACAATCCAAATACTAGAGGGCATGCCGAGAAATAGTGTTGGATGAAGGTGGAAGTTGGGAATATATTTTGCCCATAATCGAGTTTGCTTATAACAACAGTTATCAAGCAAGAATAGGCATGATGCCTTACGAGGCCTTATAAGGTAATAAGTGTAGATCACCGCTTTATTATAGGATAAAGTGGGTAAGAGAAAGAATTCTTAAACCATATTCAGTAAATGAGATGATTAAGACTATTCGATAAATCATCTGAGAATAAAAAAAAAAAAAGCCGAAAGCCAATAAAAATCTTATGATGATGTATGTCATTCGGAGTTGTACTTTGATTTTGGATATAAAGTTTTTCTCAAAGTTTTCCCCGTCTTAGGGAATTATTAGATTTGGAGTCAAGGGTAAGATTAGACCAAGGTTTATAAGACCAATTGGATCTAGACAGTCCATTTACCTTAATTTTTTTTAATGAGAAAGACGTTATTTTAAGTTAAGACTCGATTCATTGAAGTCTTTGGAATCAGGAAGTAATACGGGAGTAGCAATTTCACGCAAATCTCTAAAAGAACCTTGGAATTTTCATGAAGAGATTGTAATCCCATATGACAAGATCGTTGAGCGAGACAGAAGTTCCATGTGACTGAAAGACTGTTATGTGGACCTGATCAACCCACATAGCTAGAAACTCAGTAATATGGGTCTCCCGCCTCCATAATGACAAGTTGAGTCTTAACATGTTTGTCGTTTTATCATGCTAGGATTTTGAATCCTTATCTCATGTTAAATCTCGTACCAAGCCTTCTCGATTTATGACGGTTTAATAATAAATTTCAAGTTTCGAGGAACGGATAATTTCTCTAGTTTAAGTCCGATGAGATTATCACAAATGAGAAAAAGAATTATAGAAAAAAAAATGTGACAATGAAAAAGTTCAGTGTCAATAGCAATGTGCAGAAGGCGTGCAAATTTCGGGACGAAATTTCTTGTTAGAGGGGTAGAATGTAATACCCCGATTTTTCTAATATCTCGCTTAATTAATTTATTTAATTAATTAAGACTTTTACATTCTTAAGTTGTTACAACCAAATATTTTCAAACTCCGGAGGCGAGTATCAGATCGAATTATAATTTTTTAATTCATAATTCGATAAAAGTAAATAGTGTGTATATAATTTCAATGGGCCAAGTAATAAATTTTGTGAATTAGGCCCAAAACCCTTTTTTTTTTATTTGTAACACACAAGCTTAATTAAATTTAAGCCCATTTTATTAAAAAAATAATTAAAGCCAACCTGTTAAATCCATTAAGTTATTCATTCATCATAACATTACTTCAAGTCTTCAACAAAACCGATAAGACTAAATCTTTAAGTGAATTTGCTATTTTTCCAACCTTGTCAGAACTCATCATTAAGGAAGTAATCACAAGTAACAATTGAAGCTTAAATACATCACCCATAAATCCTTCTCACAACCGCAAACACAAAATACAACCAAGAAAAAGAAAGGAAGAAGAAGCTGTACTCGGGATTTTGCAGTCACAAGATTCAACATTTCAATTCATTCGCAAACCATCCATCCACTCATCAACCCAGCTAGTAAGTTTATACAGCTCAAAATCCAATTTCTATGCAATGAAAACTCTGTTTTCTTTTCTTAAAAGAAAACTTCAAACTGAAATCATATCAAATAAAAGAATAACCTATTCTATCTTTCAATAAGCACAAGCATGATCATCAACCTAAGTAAAGCAACCACAGTCCAATTTACACCAAATTTAAATTTAGAAAGCAATCACTGATTACAGTTTTAATTCAATAACTTAGAAAAAAATAAGAACCTGACCTGTTCTTATTTATCTCGAATAATCGAGTCATCGGACTGAAGTGAGCAACGGCACCACAGCGGCGCGTGAAGGAGGAGGACGGCGGCAGCGGAGGTGGGGTCTCCGGGCTGCTGCCTGCTTGACCGAAAGGGAGACAGCGGACCTGGAGGCGGGCCGGAGGTGGCCGTCGTCCACCGGAGGCAGAACCCGGCGGGTTGCCGGAATCCGGCATCTCACCGGATTTTTATAAAAAAAAAAGAGATTAATTAATTTAAACTAAAAATAAAATTAAATTAAAGAAAATAGAAGAAGGGTGGCAGAGAGCTTACCATGGTGAAGGTGGTGGCGACGAGCCACGGCGCGGCGGCGGCGGAGGTGGCTACGGCTGCTGCTGTCATCCACGCTCCGGCTACGGGCTCACGGAGGCGGTGATTCATTCGCCGGAGTCGAGAGCAAAAGAGGGGTGAATTCGAAAATTTGGGAATTTTCAATTTAGGGATCTAGGATTTTCGATTTGAGGGTTTGTGGTTAAAAATAAAGAGGAAGGTGGGAGAGGGATGGAGATAGCGGTGGAGCTCGCCGGAACCGTAGGGAGACGGCAGCGGTGCTGCTGCCGTCGAGCCCAGAGAGAGACAGATGTAGAGAGAGAGGAAAGGAAAGGACGACGTGGCAACGTCGGGAGTGCAGGCGGCGGCGGCGGCGAAGCGCGCCGGAGAAGAAGAGGGGCGGAGGCTGCTGTGGGAAGAAGGAAAAAAAAATGAGAAGAGAAGAGAGCAGAGAGAGATGCGAGAGTTAAGAGAGAGAGAGTGAGGGTTATGTGTGTATATATATATAATATATGTTTTAATAATAATCATAAATCTGATTTTAATTTTATAATAAGTGGGCTTGGGTTGGTTTTTAAATATGGGCCGAAAGCTGGGCCGGAATAATTAATTAAGCGGGCCGAGAGTTGGGCCGGGCTTGAATTAATTAATTAAAATACTGATTTATCTACCACCCTCTATTAAATCGTGTATAATTTTTGACTCGTTTAATATTTTTAAGATCTGTAAATTGGGCGTTAAAATATACATTCAAGGCTTTCTAATGATGCATTACCCATTCTCAGATTCGAAATACACTGTTCTATATTTAAGTTTTAATTTGTTGCAGTTGTGCAAAAATTCCCAATTTCTAATTTCGTTCAAGTTTAATCAATTTATTTGATTTCTTTAAAACTTCTAAGTCAATATTGATCATTGACTTTTGTAATGAACGTTCTAAGCTTAGAGTAAAAGTCAAGTTGGAAACCAACTTGAAAACTATTAAAATTCCATTTTATTAATAATATATTAATAAAATGCCAAAGCCTTAAAAGATTAATCAAGTTATTGAGTCCGTTATAGTTTCAAATTCCGTCTAGATCAATTACTAAGATTTGTTTATTTACGATAAAAGGAACGTGCATAGAAGAAAGGACGGAAGACGGAAGCTTGGTAATTTGTTCTGTAAACTGTTGAGGTGGGCTTTTCTATATATCAAATAACTCGAACTTTGCTCTATTTTCGAAATGCTTTAAAAGTATGTTTTAAAGTGATTATCATGCATAAAAGAATTGTTTTATGGATTCTCTTATGCCTATCTGTGTTGGTTCGCCAACTGTTATAATCGATCGGATTCTGAGTTAGCCAAAAGGGTGCTTTCCAGAATTAGTGTACACGGTAGCCATGAGTATGGACCCTGTTGAGGGGCGACCAGCCATGGTGACTTGCGTTCGTGGAAGAAGGCCTTCTTCCCCGGCGTTGTTTCAGATATGGTTTTAATTGAATAAATAAAGTGGATACGCAAGTACGAAAATGATTTAGTAAACACAGGCATTTATTAAAAAACCCCTGTGTGTTACTGTGGAGATGCATGATTAATCTATAAAATCTATTATATGTTTTGGCAAGTGTTCACTGAGTACGTTGTACTCAGCCCTGCATATGTTTTCTAAATGTGCAGCTTGAGCGACGAGTGACGGCGGATGCTTTGAGTTATTGGTTACATCAGTGAAGCTAGTAAAGCCCTGACTTCATGTCTTCATACGTGAAGTCAATCTACGTCTTTTTCCGCTGCAAGACATTATGATGTTTCATATCATGTGATATTCGGTTTAGTACTGTGTACTAAAAACCCTAGAACTACTGAACTTTTATATCGAAAAATCCTTCGAGATTGTCTCACTTTGGATAACTCCATACACTTTAATATTGTATCATTGTTCAATAATGATATCATCGTCTTTTATTCGTTGATTCCCCCTTCTTTCCCGCTTCTTAATTCCAACCCCTAGTCACACCTCGGCTTAGCCGTCCCTCGGGATTTGGGGCTGTGACATTTAATCAACATGTTTACATGGAATTGTCTTATTTTTCATTCATATTTTTCTAAAAACTTCGATTAGTGCTTGCTAGAAAATATATACATTGAATCAAATGTGGGATAGATAGCTAAAACAGAACAAAAAATTTGAAGATGTAAACATATTTTTTTCGGCATTTTGGCAAAGATTAGGAATATCGATTTAGCATGAATCAATGAGATGGTTCAATAGACTTAAAAAGAATGATTTTTACTAATTTTAATTAATATTCACTTTGTTCAGATTTTTATCGAGTAATTTAGAATAAACCAACGAGACGGTTCAAATAACTACTAATTTTAATTAACATTACTTGTAGTGTTCATATTTTTATCGAGTATTACCCAACAAATTTGAGACGAATATGTACAGTAAAGTCACTATTTTAACCGAAATTAGAACGAGAACATGTAGAAAAATTCTAAATAAATTTAGATTTAGAAAATACTTAATGAATGAGTACCGATCTATTGTCATTCATAATTATAAATTTAAATATGTGAAATAAAATTTATTTTCTAAGTTTGATTAATAATTAACATGAACAATATCACAAATAAAATATAAAATTATTTTTAAAATATATACCTATAAATTAAAACATAAAGTTATTTCCCGTCGAATTTCGACGGGCTACTTACTAGTACCATAAATAATAAATTTACTTTACAATAAGGTTTAAAGGTTTATTGTTTACAAAAATTGATTTACCTATTATATTCCTATTATAAAAATTGATTTACCTATTATATCCCTATTATAGATTTAATTATAAGAAAATAATGTATATCATATACTATATTGATCTATTATATATTATTAAATTATACTTATAACATTCTTACTTATTTAAGTTACTCATTTAATCTTGCATTTAAATTTATGATTTATCTATTTATAAATTTAAATATGTGAAATAAAATTTATTTTCTAAGTTTGATTAATAATTAACATGAACAATATCACAAATAAAATATAAAATTATTTTTAAAATATATACCTATAAATTAAAACATAAAGTTATTTCCCGTCGAATTTCGACGGGCTACTTACTAGTACCATAAATAATAAATTTACTTTACAATAAGGTTTAAAGGTTTATTATTTACAAAAATTGATTTACCTATTATATTCCTATTATAAAAATTGATTTACCTATTATATCCCTATTATAGATTTAATTATAAGAAAATAATGTATATCATATACTATATTGATCTATTATATATTATTAAATTATACTTATAACATTCTTACTTATTTAAGTTACTCATTTAATCTTGCATTTAAATTTATGATTTATCTATTTTTTTACGTATCTATATTTATTATTTAAATTTATTACTAGTAAGTAGCCCGTCGAAATTCGACGAAAAATAACTTTATATTTTAATTTATATGTATATATTTTAAAAATAATTTTATATTTTATTTAAAAATTGTGATATTGTTCGCGTTAATTATTAATCAAACTTAGAAAATTAATTATTTCACATATCTAAATTTATAATTTGGAATGATAATGGATCGGGTATACTCATTCATTGTGTATTTTTTTAAATCTAAATTTATTTAGAATTTTTCAACATGCTTGTTCTAATCTCGGTTAAAATAATGACTTTACTGTACATACGCGTCTCAAATCTGTTGAGTAATACTCAATAAAAATATGAACACTCCAAGTAAAATTAATTAAAATTAGTAAAAATCCTTCTTTCTATGTTATTTGAACCGTCTCGTTGGTTTATGCTAAATTACTCGATAAAAATCTAAACAAAGTTAATATTAATTAAAATTAGTAAAAATCCTTCTTTTAAGTATATTTGAACCGTTTCGTTAGTTCATGTTAAATCTATATCTCTAATCTTTGCCAAAATGTGGAAAAAAATAGGTTTACATCTTCAAATTTTTTTGTTCTTTTCTTTAGCTACCTATCCCACATTTGATTCAATGTATATATAATCTAGAAAGCACTAATCAAAGTTTTTAGAAAAATATGAATGAAAAATGAAAAAGATTCCATATAAACATGTTGATTAAATATATTTATTTAGTCTTCATAGGAATTTTCATTTACAAATTTTCTATAGATTATTATATACTCCCTCCGTCCCCTAAAAGTGTGGTCCAATTAATATTTTATACCTCACATATAATCAAATTTGGACCATACTTTTGGGGGACGGAGGGAGTATGAATTAAGAATGTATAAAATAATAATTTATAAGAATGCATTCCAAAATTGTTATTATTTTAATATGCATAATAGAAGAAATTAATTAAAAAGATGGAAAGATAAATGTGAGATGTGATTAATAGATAAATATATGATATTTAAGAATATGAAATTAATAAAATTTTAATTAATAAAAATAAAAATTAGAATATATATGAATTAAAATTAGACAAATTACCAAAATAAATGAAAAACTGAACGGAACACCGTTGAAGTGGCAGCTTTATTTTCGTATTAGTAATAGACAAATTTTCTATAGATTATTATATATGAATTAAAAATATATAAAATAATGATTTATAAGAATGCATTCCGAAATTGTTATTATTTTAATATGCATAATAGAAGAAATTAATTAAATAGAGGGAAAGATAAATATGAGATGTGATTAATAGATAAACATGTAATATTTAAGAATATGAAATTAATAAAAATAAAAATTAGAATATATATGATTAAAATTAGACAAATTACCAGAATAAAGGAAAAACTGAACGGAGCACCGTGGAATGGGCAGCTTTATTTTCGTATTAGTAATAGATGATATGATTATTTTATTTTTCATACACATATATGTTTATTATTAAAATCTATCAATAGTACGTGCTACGCATGTATGACACTATTAGTATGTAAAAAAGGATAAAGAAAAGTATAAAAATATCAACTATTAGAATTTAACTTGCATTGTGCTCGTTAAGTTAAACAATCAAATAATCTCAAACACCACCAATAACCAGACTAACCATATTTTTCTCTCCGTGTGACCAAAATATTCTCAAACATCAAATATTCTCAAATACTCAAACATCATACTATTATTTTATTAATGTGGTTTGTTCCGTAAGACATATCTTATACAGGGTTATAGAAGGAGAAAACTAGTAAAAGAAACTTACATAGTCGATTTAGTTCTTCTGATTTCAAGAGTTCAATCATTTTCTTGAATCTTGATCAATCAATTTAATCCACAGTTCAACCTAAGTACACTTGTCAGCTAAATATGTAACGATTATCAATGTCAATAGAGTTGTAATTCAAAGTTAATGATGAAACTATGAGATCATCTCTGACACATACTCTTTCTATCCCACAAAAATAGTCATTTTTTTCCTTTCTGGAATGTCCCACAAATATTGTCCATTTTCTTAATTATAATTGTATTATAATATTATTTTACTAATATAACCTTATTTAATGTTTGTGAAATTGATATGTGGAGTAATAAATAGGGGCAAAATTGAACATTTGAATAAAAATCATGTGTTTCTAAGAAAATTAAATGTACTTTCTTAATTTGTGGAATATTTTCGCCGGAGGGAATAGTATATAGTATATAGTATTCACTCAACAATTAGTGCAAAAAGCACCAGTGGTCTAGTGGTAGAATAGTACCCTGCCACGGTACAGACCCGGGTTCGATTCCCGGCTGGTGCATTGCTATGATGATATCTGCGCCCTATGCGATGGTTGGGTCCACCGCTTCTACTGAAAATCACAGGTTGATTCACTAGGCGGCATCTGAGCTTTCTTTTCATAATTCACTTTTTTTTTTAATAAAAATTGTAATATGATTCTTGTTCCATCATTTTTCTCCCTTGAATCTTAAAAAAAAGACGGAGAACGGAGAGTTTCAGAAATAAACTGACCGTTAATCAACATAAGTGGAAATATGAAGCAGTAGACAGCAATGGCGCACAAGGATTTACATAAATCGACGACTGACGTCGGCATAAATGCAAGGTTGCTCGTTCTCTTACAAAACAGAGTGCAACAATCGTGAGAAACCAAAACTGGCTGTTCTAAGAGCTCAAGGCTTCACATCTTACGTTTATAAGTTTGGGATAGAAACAAAAAGTTTCAACTTCACTACTATCCAACACCAAACCAATTCATCATATTTAACAATAAAGGCCTATAGTAGGTATATTACATAAATGGGCAGCTGCCGCATCGAGGCTCAGCGCAGGATACCCCGCAATCCCGGATGCACAATGGAGGTAGGTTTTAGTGATCATACTTCTTCACTACCACTTAGATTGCCATTTTTGAGTATGTTGAACTTGCAGAGAGGGCAGGTGGCGTTTAAGCATAGCCACTTGTCTATACAAGCCGAGTGAAAATGGTGGCCGCACGGGAGCTCCCGCAGTTCAGTTCCATCGTCGTAAGCACAGAGGCAAATGCAGCATTCCTGCAATCCAATGCAGGAATATTCAGAATCAGATGTATTCCAATGTAATGCAGTGTAAAAGCCACCAATTTTAATCACATGTTAACCATATGCATGCAATGTTGAGTTAACAGCAGCTAGTGTGAAGACATCTAAAATTATGGTAAAGGGGACAAAATGACAATATCCAGAAGCAGGGTGTGCCTATATGTGATTAACGGCCGAACATCATAATATGCATAGAATGATCGAATATAACTCATCCATTTAGATTGTAAAAGCAATAATACTGAACAAGTATAAAGCTGCTTTCAGATATATTTATCACATTGAATGTCATCCACAACATGTAAAACAGTATAGGTAGACAGACATACAGCATCCTCAAGAGGAATGACGTGCTCTAAGGGTGAGTCAGTGTCGCATTCAGTCATTATTCCTCCAAACGATCCTTGAATTTCGCCACTGTGCTTCTCAAAATCACCAATTTTCCGAAATTTGTATCTAGGTAGTCTCTCAATGTCATCCTTAGTAGCTCCTTCCTGGAACATAAATAAGAAGAACACACTTTATGGCATAAAATTGACATCATTAAATTTCCACATAGTTCTCTATGTTGGTTCATACATACAAGTCCAACCATCAGGACTATTTCACGATTAGCATTGGTATCAAAACTCACAAAAAGTATACAACACATCAAAGGCATAAATTACAACCCTTAATAAGCAGCTGCAGCACTGCCTAGCCAGCCAGCAAACTAAGTCCTGCCACATGTGACGTGGTTGATTTTACACAATGAGTTCAACAGCTACTTCACTCAACTATGAAAACTTCATTTGATTCTCTAATATAATAGCAGATCATAACATTCTCTTCTTTGGCCAGTGCAGAAGTAACTAGCACTAAAAGTCGTTCATTATCAAGAAGTTAATAGCAGGGAAATGAAGAGGGGATGCTAATATATCTAGCAGGCTTGCAGCTAGACACTGACCTAATGTGTGGAGGATATAGCATAGCTGGACATCCAAGACTGGCTTAAACTTAATATCTTTCCAACTCCTCTTTCCTTATGTGTGACTTTTGGAGTTTGTATTAGTATCACCATAGATTAGAAGTTTAGAACCTTCTGCAACTGCTAGCCATTCAGGTTCAAAGATAGCATTAACTGGTACTGCACCTCATAACAGTAGGTGAATTATTCTTCCCGACTAATTAAGAAAATTGTGGCGTAGTAACACCATAAAATATCATACAGTATATCTGGAAAAGTTTCATTAGTTTGTTCACAAAAATCTGGTCTAATCCTTATTACAAGAAAGAGTAATATCCGTTTCACAACAGCATTGCGTTAGTTTATTGATTGCGGCAACTAAAAGATACTAGCATGTAACCTACCTGGTCGGCAACAGCATATAAGATTGCAATGATGCAAGGTAGACAGCAGCAAACAGCAAGTCCAATAACACAAGCTACAGCAACGCAAATGACAACAAAGAACACATCGAATGCCAAAAATGTAATGCAAAGCCTGCAAGGAGAAAGGTTGATGACACATAAATAAAAATGGAACGTAAGCAAAACTAAAATAGCTTGAGTTCATATAGTACTCGGACAGACCAGTAAAGCTGAGGTGCTTCAGTAGTCAGACGTTGGCCACCAGCAGACACCCAGTAGAACCCAATAATCCACCAAATAAATGAGAACATAGTATTTGCAGACTCCAAATGTTTAGCAACGCTGCCATGAATCATCATAAAAATAATTTAATTCATAAAGTAATGAGCATAAATAAAAGGCCAAAAGAAGCTTCTTGGATCGTGCTCCAGTTGTAGTTAAGGAAAACACAGTGCTCCAACTGATATGTATGTACAATTAAACAAAGGTGAAGGGCGACAAACATTAGAAGCAACAAAGGATGTAATGGATAAATACTCAGTACACTGTGGCTATCAACTCAAATTAATTCTCTATATAGAACCAGTCTCCTCACAAAATTACTCCTTCCAACTAATTCAAGCATTCTGCATCTTGTTAAGCAAACTTCTCGTAGTTCATCAAGCACTAAAAGTTCCTGGCTGAAATTTTCAGTCCAACTGTCCAACCTTGAAATGACAATCTGAAGCCCAGTTCACATATCTTCCAATCCCCAATTCCAGAAACTTAAGAAGATATAATATTACAGTTACCTTCACCAAATCACAAACTAAGCTCTATATATTTGTCTTCCACATTCTATAAAATTTGTCACTTTATTTTAACATACTTAAGACAGATGAGAATACGAACATTTGCCCCCTAAAAAGCTCTAATACGAGAATTAATAGCATTGCAGAAATTAGAAACCCTAAACACATCGATGGCACAAAATTAAACTATACCTAGATTCATCATCACTTTGCAGGTGATCGGAAAAATAACTGGCAGAATCCACGTCTTCACTTCCGGAGCTCGAATTTGAGTAATTCCGACTGTGCCCTAATTGAGCTCCATCGCTCACTTCCAAATTCTGCTCCGAATACCTCTTCTTATACTCCCAGCAAACACACACTGCATGAAGAACGCACTGCAGTGCGTAACCCGCAGTCCAGAGCCTTAACGGCATCGAAGGCGTCTCGTTCCGGCTCATAATCAGCACCGAAATTGAGACGACGATGAACGCGATGTTCCAGACGAGGTCTAGGATCACTATCGGCTTAGAGTAAGCCCAATCACTCTGCCGCTCCTCGATTTGATCGGCGGCAGATTCTCGGACGCGGACGGAGGGCTCGCGCATGGTGCGGCTCCGGCTGCTGGCGCGACGGAGGAAGTTAGCGGCGCCGCGGAGGCTAGGAGGCCGGCGGAGGAAGCGGGGGCGGCGGCGGGAGCGGAAGATCTGGTCGCCAAGTAACGGCGTTGCATCGACGGCGGCTGGGGACGGGGAGTCGGCGCTGGACGACATCGTTTTCTTGGCCGGAAAGCCGGAGAGGTGTATTACGGTGTTGTGCTGTTTCTTGATTGGGATTTTTGTTTGAAGGTTGTATTGATGGTGGGTTGATCGGACGGTCGGAGATGAAGATCAGGTGCGAGTGTGACTGTGTGAGAGAGATTTCCAGATTAGAGTTGATAAACATGTAGTAACAATTATTGAAGTTATGTTCCCTCAAAATAAAATAAAAATAAAAATAAAAATAAAATAACGATTATTATGTTATGATGTCCAAATAAAATCAATTAGCTAGGGAGATAATTAGAGACACAAATAATCATTTGTGGGAAAAACTATTTGGAAATTTCATTACCTAAATGATACGACATGATTCACTTCCTGACTCGGAAAAAATTTCTATCGGTGATTAAAGTCAAATCTTTTACTTTATGTCCAAGTACTCTCTCCATCCCCAATAATTTGTACAGTTAATCATGGCATGAATTTTAAGTTATGAAAGCATCCACAATTATGGGCGCTAAAAGTGTGAACTCAATATTTAATTAGTTTTTATGATTTTAAGTGGGCTTTATATTTTTTTGCTACAATGGTGGACGCTTAAAATGGTGGACGCGGCCCATTTTATGTTTTTATTTTATAATTAATTTTATTTACTAATTTACATAAGAATTATTTCATAAAATGCAAATTTTATTGAATTGAAATAAAATAAAACATTACATTAATTAAAATGTAATGTTTTGCTCGGCCATTTTTTTTGCCGTAGAAATTTGGATTGTTGGGATCGTCACTTGCATCACTAGATTCCGAACCAACACCAATTGGAATTGGAACCCATTTGTAGCAAAAACTTGAATAATTAAAGGTAATTTGTTAGGAGAATTTGAGAGAGAAAAGATGAGATTATGGTGAAAATAAATGAAATATAGTGTTTTATTTATATACGTAAAAATTAAAAAAATTACAAAATAAAAAATAAAACTACCGTTTGAAAGGGCAACAGCATTGCCCAATCACGGCACGCCACGCCAGCCCGCCCACCTCCAGCGCCCACGGCCCGAAAAGGGCGCTCGCGCCAACGCCGCCGCCCTCCCCGCGCCCGCCCTCCGCCTACCCTTGCGCCCTAGTTAGAGCTCCCACTGATATGGGTGCTCATATAGTACTTTATCCATGTCGTTCATTTTGTCTACTTACTATTCGATACAGAGATTAAGAATAAGCATGAAAAGATAGAAAGTGGGTAGGTCCCACCACTTTTAAAGAATTTTGAAGGGTAAATTCTTTTCTTATTGAAAAGTAGACAAATTGAGTGAAACGTCCATTTAAAGAAATGTAGACAAAATTAGCGGAACGAAAATAGAAAAGTGTGCATGTTTTTGGGGGTGAGAGGAGTATAATAAATAGACGAATATAGATACTTCCACTAACCCCAAATAATTGTCCCTAACTGTCAAATTTTTCTCCCCAAATAAGTGTTCTATCACACATGTCTATGCAAAAATAATGCTAAAATGTCATATTTATTCTTTGACTTGGTATATATGCATTTTGGCCTTGTAACAATTATTCGGGAACAGAGGGAGAATATAATATATAAATATATATATATATATATTCATGCATTGAATTCAAATTCTAAATTTATCACATTTAAGATGAATTGATCGAGTTGACGATGAAGTGATTTCTTTCTCAGAAGAATATAATAAAAATCAGGATTTACTGTATAAATCCAATTCTGTGTTGGAATTACATAATTGGTTGATCATGATAGTCTAATTATGTTGGCAGGTAGTATACAAATTGAAGGCTGAAATTCTCATATGGTGCTATAGAGCGCCAACTCATTCCGTGATGTATATACTTAATTAATTTTATTCAAATTAATGTGATGGTCAAATAATTTGAGCTATCGTGTATGGTAATAATGGGTGTCATGTCAGCCCATGTACATTCATATCTTATTTTATTTTTGCTGTAGACATTGGAGGGTCGTCAGTAGTTGGATATGAATTGCGATTTTGAATTTTAATTTGTATTATTGTGATCTGTCACGCATAAATTTTTTATAATCTTATATAGGCTTATAATTCTCCGTTCTGAAAGATATGTAATGCCATTGAGACAGAATAGTAATCGAAAATTTCCTACGACTTATTTAGCAATCTTAACTAAAAAATGTTTTTGAGGGTTATTATGATCATACATGCATTCTGCAAAAATATTCTTTTTCAAAAATATCAATGGATTAGAATTTTGACATCAGATTTCTGACTTTGCACGCCAAAGTCTTGCGTGTATATTCATTTTAACATTAGATATACATTTTACACTCTGAACTCTAGTCTCTATATGTGTAAACCCTACCTTAGAGCACCCACTATGGCGGTCCCTCGGCCCGGTCGATTGGCCAGCGACCGCCACATGCGACCTACCCCCGGGTCCCTCCCCATAGTGAAGACGGCATAGGTCGCAACCCAGGTTGGGTTTGCGACCGAGCAACCGACCTGGGTTACTATTATTATTTATTTTAATTAAAAAAAAAATTAAACGGCTAGTTTTTTCAACGGTAATTAAATTTTTTTTTTCACATTTCCTACCTATAAATACTACATCTCACTTCAATTCATTTCACTCATTTTTTATTCTATTTCACTCATCTTCTAATCTATTCACTCATATATCTACATTCATTCTATCTCTCATTTTGTCTATAATCATGTCTTGGCCCAAAACTTTATTCAATCGTGAAGAAGAGAAGGAGCGTGTGGAGAGGGTGTTGGAGCTGGTCGAACAAGCCGTTGAAATAGTATGCAAACGTCGTCAAGAGCGTGCAGCTGAAATGAGTAGCATTCCAAGGAGAGTGTACATTAGTCGAGATCGTGAGGGGGCTGCCGAACGCCTCTTTCAAGATTATTTTGCAGAAAATCCAAGGTGGGGCGAAGCCGTATTTCGCCGCCGGTTTCGCATGAGCAAGAATTTGTTCATGCGCACAGCGACATTGCAGGCTAGGGAACTTTTTTTTCAACAACACCTAGATGCAACGGGTAGATTAGGGCACCATCTATTTGTTAAATGCACTGTCGCTTTGAGACAGCTTGCAAACGGTGGAGCAGCAGATCAGTATGACGAGTATCTGCACGTGGGCGAGACAACGGGCATAACGATTCTGAAGAATTTCTGTGCGGCCATCAGATCTGCTTTCGGTGAGGAATACTTAAGGAAGCCAACGAGCAGTGACGTGGCCAGACTCGTAGCGATGCACGAAACGAAGCATGGGTTCCCCGGTATGCTTGGTAGCATCGACTGTATGCACTGGGTATGGAAAAATTATCCAACCGAGTGGAGAGGTGCGTACACAACCCAACGAAATGGATATCCTACACTCATCCTTGAAGCGGTGATCTCTCAAGATTTATGAATTTGGCATGCTTTTTTTCGGTATCGCCGGCTCCAACAATGACATCAACGTGCTTAATCAGTCCGACGTTTTCAACGACGTCCTTTCTGGAAGGGCGCCAGCGGTCAATTTTGTTGCAAATGGCAACGAGCACAGAATGGGCTACTATCTCGCCGACTGCATCTATCCACGTTGGGCAACATTCGTGAAGACACTCCCACAGCCAACTGAGCCGAAAAGACAGCGGTTCGCTCGGATGCAAGAAGCTGTACGCAAGGACGTTGAAAGGGCTTTCGGCGTTCTCCAATCTTGTTGGACAATTATAAAAGGACCTGCACGCTTGTGGTTTCGAGAACATTTATGCGACATCATGTATGCGTGCATCATTATGCATAACATGATCATTGAAGATGAAGGAGATCATTCAACTCACATTGAAGCCGAACAGAGCACGTAGGGAGATCGAATTATTAATAGGGCACCGGCATTCCAAGGTGGACCCCCTGCTTTTAGAGCATATGCCCAGAGAGAAGCGTGGCTTCGCGATGCGAGAGCCCATGAACGTCTTGAAAACGATTTGATTGAGGAAATTTGGACACGTTTCGGTCTACTCAACTAGTTCTACCTTAATTTTAAATTTAATGCATTTTTTCTTTTTATTGTATTGTAATTTTCCAATGTTTCAATACAATATGGTATTTTAATTATAATTATTTTTATTATTCAAAATAAATATAAAACTTAAAATTAAAAAAAAACAATTAAATAATGAGAGATCGGGGTGAGAGACCTATCTCATAGCGGACGATTTTGAGGTAGGTCTCTGCAACATTGAGGTTCTACAAAAAGTGCATAAAGTATAATAAAATATTGGAAGACATAGCCAAAGGTAGATCTCCCATAGTGGGTGCTCTTAGATGCCTTCATATGTTTGCTCAGTGTCCACAACATAGAATGAGGTATGATTTGTTTGGAGATTATTTGAGGATTATAGCTTGAAGAACAAATTAGATTTCTTTCGTATTTGTTTTTTTAATTTGAAAATATTCAGATGACATCGTTTCTTCGACATAATTCCACGTGGATTTCTAACTTGCTAAGTCAGCTCTCACCTAGCAGAAAAATTTACAAATGCTACATTTGAAAATGATAGCATGAATAAGGTGAAAAAAATAATAATAATAACCGTAACTTTTCACCTCTTTTATCATAACTTATTTAAGACATTTCAAACACTTTCTTCATAATAAATATTTTTATTATTAGCACCACTACAATATTTTGATTTTATTTAAATTAAGAACATTTACTAAATCACAATCAACAAAAGGCAAAATGGAATCTCATTCTTTTATTAGGAACAAAAAAATGAAAGAAAAATAACTAAATACAAAAGAAATAAACTAATAAAACCGTCTCCAGTTTGCAGGCCTCCATCAACTAGATATGGACACCAGCAAACTGGACATCTATATATCTAATTATCATATCTGCATATACCCATACACCAATTCTGCCTGCTTCAACAAAACCATTCCATTCCATTGATAAGCATTGGAAAAACCTAGATTCAGGAAGTCTGCTTCCTGGAATGTTCTGGAATGAGCCGTTGTACCAGCTCGCGAGGTGCACCAGCCAGTTCTGTAGGAGGATCCAACGGTTATTACAGTTGAAAGGGCGGAAATAGCGCTCAAGATTAAAGGGTGTCGGGGAACATGTATGTACACTCACCTTCGGGTGAAAAGTCGAACAGAGGAGGCAGTGGTCGCCCGTTTGGTAAGAATGCGTTTGGTGCTCTCAACTCATCGAAGAAAGGGTGTGCACAAGCCTCCAACTAAAACATAACGGAGATACATATTCAAGATTTTGGAATGCAAAATGATACAACTAAGAATGTAGACAAGAATGACATGGTTGAAGATTAAAAAATTATTCTTTTTGAAATCTTAGGTGCAGATTTGAAATTGAGCTTGTTCTTGTGTTGATATTTTTTTTCCAGAGGATCACTTACAGCGGTGAAACGTAAAGTCGGGGAATATTGGAGAAGCCTCGACACTAAATCCACTGCCTCAGCTGGCATTCTCCTATGAAATACCTGTCAAAAATATTAATTTAATCAATGAAATCCCCTTTTGTTTTTGTTGTTTGCTTTCTTACTTATGATGTAACTTTCATTTTTAAGGGCACAACTATTTGGATATAGTAGCAAGAGCTGAAAATCTGAACTGGAAGGAAAGAAAATTTTATAGATAAATGACAAACCTTGTGCCATGGGTGGGCTTTAATCTGAGGAAATTTGAATTCAGTGTAATTTCGATTCATGCACTTGATTTCCTCCCTCGTTGGAGTTCCCAAAACCTTATGCACGAAAGAATATAAATTAACAACTGAGTGTCGGGATGCAACGAGAAACAAACCACTAGATGTGAAGATAATGCAACATACCTTAATTATTTCAACTAGCTGATCGACACTGCTCTCCCCAGGAAAGAGAGGCTGTGGATATTAGAATAATACAAAACCGAAGTATAAGATGAAAGAACACAACGTTTGAAATTTAAGCATACTTATTTCTCAGACAAAGAGTAGCAGCATAATATGGGTACCTACCTGCCCCATGAGTAGCTCGGCCATAACACACCCAACCGACCACATATCAATTGCAGTCGTGTATTCTGTAGCTCCGAAGATGAGCTCGGGAGCCCTATAATACCGAGAGCAGATGTACGAGATGTTTGGTTCACCAGGTACCTGCACCGAAAAATCGAATCTCAATAACAACTTCATGGTAGGAATCCGTTCAAACTCTGCAGAAGTATTACGTACCAACATCTTTGCACTCCCAAAATCGCAGATCTTTAGCTGATGCGTGTTAGGATTAACCTGCAGCAAACAGTGGAATAGAAAATGAAAAACTGTTGGTTTGGCATGAGTGTGAAGAACCCCACAGTGAGGTAATTAGAATCCATAAACAAAACAAGCAGCAGATAATTTTAGAACTACAATAGCTTCAACTAGAAGGTTCCCGTTCATTTAGAGACATCGATGGATAAGTCGAGAGAGAGAGAAAAAAAAGGATACCAGCAATGAAAAGTTACTACATTTGGAAGAGAAACATATAATCATACCAGTAGATTCTGTGGTTTAATGTCACGGTGACAGACTCCAATAACTCTATGCATATAATTTAGGGCCCGGCATATCTGCAATTTTTAGATAGAAACAATGATTTAAAGTTTCATAACTAAACAAAGTATTTTGAAAATAGCAGGAAACTTCAAAAGATATGGACTGCAGGCCACTACGTACCTGATATACGTACAGCTGCACGTAGAAGTTAGGCATGTACTGGTTCACTCTGCTGTAGTGCCTGGAAGCGCGATAAACAGTTTCCGATACAAACTCCAGAACTAGATTAAGGTACACCTCATTCTTTTCGGTAGTAGAATAGAAGGAATGTTTCAGCTGCACGACGTTTGGATGGTTGAGTAACTGCATTATCTGCAATTCTCTGTTCTTGTATCTTCTATCCTGAAGCACCTTCTTTATAGCGACGGATTCACCTGTTTCAAGGCATTTAGCCTACAGCACAAAGCTATTAGGAAACTGAAAATAATGCAGATAGTCTTGCCAAAGGTGTTCATTTCTTTGACATTACCTGATATACAACTCCGAATGAACCAGTACCAACAACGCGCTCAGCCATGTACGACATTGTCTGAGGAAAAGATAGCAAGGAAATCATACACTGAATTTGCATACTCTTTTACATAAATGCTGAAACAATCAGTTAGCAAAATCAATCACCTGCTTCGGTTTTCCATTTCTGCCACCAACTGAAGTCACAATTATCTGACCAGTTTCTGTTCCGTTGCCACTGATGACTGTTGGTTCGAGTTCGACATCCTGCAATAGAAATCCCCCATGTCAACAAATTTATCCATCTCAGAAATCAAGAACTTCACATACTACTTCTCAAAGTAACATGAAATAAATTGGAATCCAACCTTGACATTCTCATCATGATCATCAGTTCTATCATCTTTAATTTTCATTTCATTCATTTCTTTGGGAAGCTCATCATAGCCAGACTTGTCATGTCTGTCATGACTAATAGATGTGCTTGCAGCAACTCCTAAGGTGCCATTATCGTTATGCTGCTCCGAATCCCTCATACAGTTTTCGCCCGTTTCTACTGCATACGGGATTCTCTGATCAAATTCTTGCTCCACCTTCACCCTCTTAATAGTGCTAGAGTCCCCACCCTAAGCCAAAACAGATCAAACATTTAGAATTTGGGCTGTTTTTTTGTGTTTTAATTACCTCCATTTCCTTCCTAGAGATCATACAGAATTACTACTACCAAATGCATTATTGATTATTCAGTAGACACATCCTAAATTCTCCACCCTAAGATTAAAAGAAAGAGACAAAACAAATCGCAACTACAATCCGCAGCCACTTATTACCAGCCAAGAACAAAAACCATCGACAATCACAAGCTTTCGTGTCGTTATCGGCATTCTCAACTTTAGAACAAGTCCACACGTATCCATACATCAACACTAATCTTTAACATAATTTTAGACACACAATTACATTTCTTATAAAAATACGAAACACAAAAAAAATGAATAGTAGGACAATCAAATAGAAGCCACCGAAAATTCAATCTTTCAAATTCCAATCATTTTCTCCTACAATTTCCAAAAAAAACAATTCAAAGAAATCCATCTAATTATAATCAATAGCTGATCATTTTCTATTTCTTTCGGCTCATTATGCTGAGCCACCCTAACTAAATTTTCATAAAACATGCCTTGAAATGAAAATAAAAAACAAAAAGATTAATACGAAATTCGTGTTCATGTACACACAAAGAAAATACAGAAGAAAGAAAAAATTACAGGATCTGAAACGGAGGAGCGGCCGGAAGCAATGCTCTTCAGCCGCCGCATCATATTCATCTTGTCACCCTCTTCACCAAAAAATTAGAATTTGACTATCCAAATCAAATCCCAGAAAAAGAATCAGAAGAAAATAATTTCTTTTACACCCTTCAATCAAATTAATCGAAGGAAGAGAACAATCCACAATATGAAATGAAATTCAATCGCTCTGTCCAACAATGACACAAAGGAAAAAAGAGAAAATGTGTCGTCTCGTTTTTTTTTCCCTTCCTCTCTCTCTCTCTTTCTTCCCTGCGTTCAAAACAGAAACAACAGAGAGAGAAAGAGAGCGAGAAATAAAGAGAAACCGAAACCAAAAAAAAGGAAAAGGTCGAAAAGAAATTCCAAAGAAAAAAAAATGGGACAGATAAAATCCCCGCCCCCCCCCCCCCCCCCCCCTCGCTCTCTCTCTCTCTCTCACAAACAGCACTAATTTATTTTCCTTCAGTCAAACCTTCAAAGCTAATCATCATCCTTTCCGACCATATTTCTTTATCTTTGAAATGTGTACTTACGGTTAGACTTTGATTTTTGATCGTCGACTTCTTGTTGACGCGATCCGACGGCGCGGAGTGGTGGGGGAGTTTTAAAGTAGGATTGAATTTGACTGGGTTTCTTTAGCCTGAATTAAATTCAGCCTTTTTTGAATATTTAAATTTTAAAACTATTTAACTAAATCGAAACTGAAAATTACACGTATATTTATGTGCTCCTTTTTCATTTGAACCAAAAATTATACTTCCTCCGTTTCCCAAATAAGGTTCCGAGCAGCTAAAATTTTTGTCCCATAATAAATGTCCAAATTGTAATATTTATCCTTTAATTTATACCAAAAAGTTTACTTTTTCATTTTCACATGTAATAGGGGTAAAATAAGTCATTTTGTCTACTATCTTGGTATAATCATTTTGATGGCTATAGACATTTATTTGGAGACGGAGGGAGTACATTGCATATGTAATCATTGTATAATTCTATCACATCAATTACCATTCCTTCACACTCAAAACAGTGCAATTCTTTTCAGCATGTTTATTTCAGAGAAATGTTATTAAAGAATAAAGAGGTAGAAAGTGGTGGAGCTCGTACCTTTTATGAAATAGTGATTTTCTTCTTTGAATTGTGATCCAATAAAAAAATACGTGTTACTTTGATTGTGACATAGGAGGGAGTATTTATTTTTCATATGTGCACTAACAATAGGTTTATATTCAACCGGAATAATTTATGTGATATATTCGAGATTTAGTAAATTGGATTGACCTATTTTCTTATAGTATCATTAATGTGATATTCTTTTAATTTTTTTATCAGTTGTATGTTTTCATTAATGCCTATGGCATTTATTTAAGATAGCTTTAAATACGTAGGAAAACTTTTGAATTTTGAATTTTGCGATTTGAATTCATCTTAATGAACACATCTGCTTTCTATCCTCTAGAAACACTATACATAGAACTATCAGCTGGTTCTCTTTTTTTTTTTTTTTTTGAGAAAAATTGTGATCTTATTTTTTAACAAATTAAAAATACTTCCTTTTTATTAGATAGTCAAAAAATAAAGCTCTATTTATTACAACATTCTAAATGCTGTTTCACCTAAAAGATGCATTTTTTCCCGCTATATATATATATATATAGGTATATATAGAGTCAGATGATATGCACCATACTGTGCAATGAGTTGCACTACTAAGTGTATTGGGATGCACCATTTTTTAATTTTTTAATATTCTTTTTCACTATTTTTATTTTTTATTTTTTTTCAAGAGTCGAGCGAGGGGAGCCAAAGGCCTCGGAGCGAGCTAAAAAATATATACTGTTACCACAATCATTATCTATAAATTAAAATCGGAGCCGAATGCGGAGATAAAAAAAAATCCCAAACACTTGCTTATTGATATGGTATGAATACAATGATTTGAAAAGTAGTTTGATTTCATCATACCAAATCACCCCAAGATTTTCCCTCGTTTTGATATAGTTATACACACACACATAGTGTATGAGATAAATCTCCATGTATTATGAGATGCACCACAATGCATTTTGAGATGCAACACTATGTGTAATGAGATGCACCACCATGTATAATGAGATGCATCACAATGTGTAGATGCAACACACTGTGTAATGAGATGCATCACAACATGAAATGAGATGCACCACATAGTGTATTGAGATGCACACACTTTATAAAAAAACAGAAAAAAAAATTGAAAAAAAAATCTGAAACATAAAAAAAATTGAAAAGTCAACGGGTTGACCCGGATCCGACCCGCTTCAAATCTAGCCATCCATCTATTGTGGATCAAGGGTTGTGATTTATTCCTATTTCTTAGTTTAAGAGCTCTTTTCACTAGATCCACAGAACCTGAATCAGAAACTGAAGATTATGACCAAATTGATTTAATTGGATACAGTCAATTTACAAATGAAACAACTAATATGATTGTTTCCTTTAAATCTTATCCAATCATGTTGACATTCTGTTTCTGTATTCATATATGTGTAAGTTATTTGTGATTTTTCTTTTTCACTATATATACTATATACCGAATCATTTTCTGAGTCAGTTTTAATTTCTTCTATTTCAAGGGTTTAGGGTTTAAGGATTAGAAAGAAAAGAGTTAGGTACAAAAGTTTTAACAATATTAATGGATAAATCTTGGAGTACAAATATGAAAAAAACAACTATTTCCGGAATGGAAGTAGATATGAGTCAAAACAGTGCAATATTTTATTGTCTACCAGCAATACTAAAAGATATAAATGATTTAAAAAATTTTAAAATAGGATTACAGACAAAAGGATATGATGGTTATATAGGAAATAATCTAATTGTAAGTGTGAGAATTTTAGGAAAAGCCAGCAATAGATCTGGTATGAATTTTAAAGTAAACATAGATGGAATTGTAAAAAATATTAATAGTAAAGGAATAAAAATGATAGACCCCATAAAAATCAATCCAGAAGATCTTGCTGGATTAGATTGGTCATTAGAAAATTTAGTATTAATGAAAATAATAAAATTTTAGTTCCACAGAAAAGTCTTATGTATGAAAACAAGTACTGGAACATTTAATTTAAGATTCACAAATTATATTAAAAAAGATAATGAAAAAAGTGATGATGAAAAAACAGAAACAAATCATACATTATACCGGCTATATCTTCATTTTTAGTCTTTTCCTATTTCATAGCTTGTAAGACTTTGTAGCCTAGTCTAGCTTAGCTTTTCTTTGTAGAATCATTCTTGATTTTAAGCCACATGAATTTGGCTAAAAATCTTTTCAAACTCCAAGTTGACCTAAATTCAACAGACATGAATTGTGAAAATATTTTAAAATTTTATCACAATGGCATGATCGATTTTATTGAGTTTCGTCTTGAAGAAGAAGGCACAAAAATTGAAGACATTTTGGAAAAATTTGGAGAAAAATTCTTGCTTATAGGAGGAAATATTGCATCAAAATCCCTAAAAGGCAAGGTATTCTGTAAAATTATATCCTCTCTTCCACAAATTATAAATGGCTTTTATGTGCCAAGCAGAATGAGGATTTTTATGGAAGAAAAAGACAGATTAAGAAATCATGATTCAACATCATTTGATTTCAAGGAAATTGAAAATTCCAAGGTGTACGAATACTATCAAGAAAATATGGGTTTCGAACTAATTTTCTGGAACCAGCACAAACTCCTTGGAGAAGGACATTTTACCCAGATCTTTGGGACAGAAAATTGGAAAATGCTTTTACCATTCAGCGGTGAAGGCGAAAAATTAGAAGACGACGAACACATCATCAATACTGAAGAAGTGTTTGCTCATCATCAAGAAAGTGATACATAAAATGACGAAGAAATTCAAGAGACTCACAGGGATTTCTAGAAAGAATATGACGAATGCAATGACGAAAATTTATCAATTGTCAGTGACATTTGTTTAAAATTGTCAAAAAGTTTTTAACTTTTTGAATTTTTTGGCCACGATTATTATTATTTGGCCACAATTACCGGCTTTATCTTCATTTGTAGTCTTTTCCTATTTCATAGCTTGAAAGACTTTGTAAACCATGGACAGCTTTTACCTGTTCAGAGGGACATTTTGAATGGAATGTTTTGAGCTTTGGCTTAAAAAACGCTCCATCAGTTTTTCAAAGATTTATGGACTCTATATTTCTAAAATATGAGTTATGCCTAGTTTATATAGATGATATACTCGTAGCAAGCAATAATATTAAAGAACATGAATACCATTTAGAAATTATTTTTAAAGAAATAGAAAAATAAGGTATTGTAATTAGTAAAAGAAAAATGGAATTATTTAAAAGAAAAATATCCTTTTTAGGATTAGAAATTGGAAATTGAAAGATTGAATTACAACCACACATTACAAAAAAGCTATTAAATTTTCCAGATAAACTAGAAGGTTTAAAGCAAATTCAAGCATTCTTAGGATTGCTCAATTATGCTAGAAAATTTATTCCAAACCTTAGTAAGCTTGCAGGACCATTATATAGCAAAACTACTAAGAATGTGCAAAGAAATTTTAATAGAGAAGATATTCTTTTAGTTAAGAAAATAAAAGAAGTAATTAAAATAATTAACCCACTAGCATTATCTCTAGTAACATATTATACTATTATAGAATGTGATGGCTCCAAAGAAGGATGGGGAGCTGCTATGTTATGCAAGAAAAATAAAACCCCCCTTTTTATTATACATACAAGAATGGGTTTCTAAACTATCCTCTTCTTAGTTTTTAGCAGATAGTTATTCCTTCCTAGTTCATAATATATCCCAATATATAAAAAAAAAAAAAGCTCCGCTGTGTATACTTCTCCTCCATGTCAAAGATCAACCTGGAGTGCTGCCCTTTTCTGGAAAGCTCCTCCATCTCGTAAGATCTTCTTCTTTTTATTTCTTGTGGATTAATGTGTATCCCTAAAAAAACACACCATACCCCTCTTTTCATATCAGAGCTTTTAAGATTTTGAGGCCTAAAAGGTCTGGACAGGCTTAGTCAAGGTTGTTATGTGTAGCATAAATCCTGCTTATACTAAGAACCCGCCAGAATGAAGGATTATTCTTCTTTAAAAGCACTAATATTAACTGGAAAAGTTAGTGTGTTCTTTAGTTTTTATTCTTTATCTTGTGATGTTTTGTTTTGTTTATACTTATAATTTTAATTATTGGGATATGTTTTATCTTTAGAAAAGGAAGGTAACTAAAAGCTAAAAACTAAGAAACTCTCATCATTGATCGAAATCCGCTTAAACGTCTCGAATTTCTTGATCATGAATATTCGATAAAAGAGAATCATTGTTTTTCTGTAGAAAATTTTAAGTTTAATTGTAAATTAAAAAAGGGCTTTAATCATATTTTACACAGTGAAAATAATCATTTAAATAGTATTACAGATCTTATTTTAAATTTAGGCTTTGGCCTAGAAAAAGAAAATAATAAAATTATTAAAATTTTAACAGAATTAAAACAAAAAAAGTCTTGAGAGAGAGACTTATATTAATAAAATTAAAGAAAATTTAGATTTTATAAAAGATCAAAATTGTTATATTATTGCAGAATTAAAAAATCGCAAAAAAGAAACTAAAGAAACAGAAAGTTCAGAATCTTTTGATTTTACTAAAGAATTAGATAAATTAACTAAAACCATAAAAGATTTAGAATTAGGTCCAATTGAAAGACCTAAAAAGATATTACTCCACCTATTTATAAACATTGGAAAGCTAGAAAATGAATAGCTTTATAGGAAGATCTAGAACTGTAATATCCCGAATCCTCGATAATTAATTAAGGATAAGTGGGCTCTTCTAAGATTACAACTAAAATTAAGTTAATTCCTGTCAAAAAAAAGAGGGGGGGAGAGAATCTCTTTTTAATTCCAACAAAGGATTTATCAATTTCTTTTAAAGAGAGATTTTATCGAAGTGACTTGATTTAATTTACTAAGTGTGATTATAAAAGATTTTATTTATTTATAATTGTGAGTGCTATTAATTTATTTTGTCTCGTAATTAAATTAAATACAATTAAGTGCATATTTATTTTGTGTATATACGAATTATTGTATGCAAAGAGTATAAATTTGTGTCATTGAGAACAAATATATATGTATACTGATTTGGTGGACGTCCCCTGCCCAAAAAAAAAAGAAATTAAAACTTAAGATAATTATCCACTTTATATATGTATCCTTGTTTTTACCACAAATGAGCCATTGGTAGTTTTACTCTCCACGTCACCTCTTCTAATTAAGCAACACGAATCAAACACCTCCTCTTTTCATTACACCTATTCGATTACAGCTGAAAAGAAAAATAGAACAGGAAAGAGAGTTGCAGATAGAAGGAAAAAAGAGAAAAGTATCGGAAAAAAAAAGAAGAGAAAGAATAGAGAAAATCAGAGAGAATTTCCAAGAGTAAAAACGAAGCAGGGGAATTCGATTGGAGAAACAAAGGAACTAGAAGAAGAAATTTTACAAGGTTTACTAAATTCCCTTACCTTTTACTTCCAATTTTCAGAATGTAGATTGGTTAAGATAGCTTTTGAATTTGAAAGAATAAAACTTGAGTGCTCCTTATGATAGTATATGCTTCGAGGTGTGATTTTCAGTTGATTTAAATCTGAATTGATGATTATGAGGTTATATAGGTTTGTATATCTGTGTTAATAGCAGATTGGATAAAAAACAAAAAGTTAGAAAAAAATTGTCAATGTAAACTCATGCATGCCAATTGTTTGACTAAATGCGCAAAAGAGAAAGAAAACTCTTGCTGAAAGTTTGTGCAGAATTATATAGATATTATATATATATATATATATATATATATATGGAACGGCTATTGAGGGCAAGAAAACATAAATTTTTACTTGGTATACATACAATCTTGTTGTGGGTTTGCCGGCGACAATTGGCGGTCGCCAGAAGAGATGAGAGGAAAGGGGGTGCAGCTGTATCGAAGAGAGAAAAAGAGATTTGAGAGTTAAAATGTTTTTGAAGTTTTGATTTGAGAATTAATGAGGATTTGGGTATGGACTATATTTTAATCAAAAGGTTTGGATTTTGGGTTTTTATTTATTGTTGTTGAGCTTTTAATTTGATTAGTTTATGCCAGACCTAGTGAATTAATAAATTGTTGGGCTATTGGTTTAATTAAATTGCTATGAACTGACTTCTTGATTATAGAGAAATAGCATGAACTTAAGTAATTAAATATATACATATACATATGTACGAAGCTACTGACATGTTATGAACATAGAAGGAGATTTATATATACTGTGGATCATATACGTATATATATGTTGTCAGCAAGCTTAATTTACAGAAAACGATATGCAGAAATTTGAAACATATATTATGAGATTTTTGGTGTGTACTGTGCGTGTGTATAAGAAAAGGAAAGGCATGAAATCAGTACAGTTATAAATGAGTTGAGTTTCGTAAAGAACTTGCCTATGTGTTTGAATACACCTTCCAAATGAAGTTTACTAAATGTCGAACTAAGGTATGTTGGTGTCCGAAGTCGAATGTTGTGTTTTAAAATGGAAATTTATGAGTTTAATCCGAAATTAGTGAAAGTAGGAGCTTAGTATAACTAAGTTTTATTGAGGCTTAGGTTTGGAAATCAAGTCTAAGTTAGAACTCGTTTTATAAGCCGTTGCGGTAAAGAAGCTCTTTGAGAAAGCATGTTACATCATTCACTTATCAGGTGGGTTATACTTTTCTCTATCCAAAATTTATGTTTGAGTTATTAAACTTTGATATTTAATAAATGAAAATGCTATCCATGATGAAATATTTTATGTGCGCTCTATGTGTTTAAAACTCTTATGTTATCGATCGAGGCACTCAGATAATCTAACACATTTGATGAGTGTTGTGTACACCCCCAGAGTCATGTATTGCAATGGCCGATCACCATTGTGTGCTTGACACGGTTTAGTGATTTCTCTGAGTTTCGGCTCGAGATTCACCCAGGGAATTCTCTGAGCTTCGGCTCAAGGTTCAACTAGAGAACTCTTGGAGCTTCGGCTCGAGGTTCACCCAGTTTTAAGAGTAACACAAGAACGTTACAAGTAGCAGCGCTGAATTAGAAGAAATGTTTTGTGAACTTAGAAGCTTTGTCGTTTTAAAACCTTCTAAGTATCATTGTAGTTATGAATATGCTATGTTTATGATTGCATAAATTGCTTTATAAAATGCGATGCCCACTGAGTACATTAGTGCTCAGCCCAAAAAGTTTCCAAATGTTTTCAGGTCGTGGAGCAGGCGCAGGCAGGTGAAACTGAGGGTAGGATTCAACATTTGAATTTGCTTCCGCTAGTTTAAACTCTTTGAGATTAGTCGACTATGTCGACTTCTAAATTTTCTTTTTGAGAGTCATAGACTTGATCATATTTATGTAAATTATGTCAGTCTTTTGTTTTCAGATACGAACTAGGACTTCGATCCTGTAAACTTTTGAGTTGAATGTTAGTAATTATTATCGCTGAACTTGACGACCTTCTTATATGAATTCTCGTCTTCAAATAATGTTATAGTTCAGCTTTCCTTTTTAATCCAGTCATTCCCTGATCCTTCGTTTACAATTAGGGTGTGACAAGAACAATACAAGAAGGAAGAAGTAGTACGTCAAACATTAATGACATAGTTTCTAATACATTTTTAAATAGAATAACTACAAGAGGATCAGGAAGTAATTCTTCCGAAAATATTGTTCAAATTGAAGATGAAATTAATATAGACAGAAATAGAATTATACAATAATCATCAAATTGATATTTTAAACCCAAGAATTTTATATCAAACAGGCATGATGAATATTAACACAGTATTAATAAGATGTAGTAGGGAAGAAAGTTTAAGAATAGTTGAAAATACTCAAATTATAGACTTAATCTCACCAGAAACAATAATAAAAATTAAAAATTCCAGAAAACGATTTGTCCATATTGGATTAGTTGTTATAGGAAGGAAAGAGTTAGGTATTAAAGTTTTAACAATATTAATGGATAAATCTTGGAGTACAAATATGAAAAAAACAACTATTTCCGGAATGGAAGTAGATATGAGTCAAAACAGTGCAATATTTTATTGTCTACCAGCAATACTAAAAGATATAAATGATTTAAAAAATTTAAAAATAGGATTACAGACAAAAGGATATGATGGTTATATAGGAAATAATCTACTCCCTCCGTCCCGCGGAATATGGCTCATTTCTTTTCAGCACGGAGATTAAAAAAAAGAGAATTATGTGTAATAAAGTGTTAATAAAGTAACTTTTTAGTTAATAAAGTATTTTTTTGGTCAACAATGTACGGCTAAAGTGTTTTTTTTTAGCTTAAAGTAAGCTCTAATTCTTTCCCAAAAAGGAAACATGCCATATTCGGTGGGACGGTCCAAAATGGAAAACATGCCATATTCGGTGGGACGGAGGGAGTAATTGTAAGTGTAGGAATTTTAGGAAAAGCCAGCAATAGATCTGGTATGAATTTTAAAGTAAACATAGATGGAATTGTAAAAAATATTAATAGTAAAGGAATAAAAATGATAGACCCCATAAAAATCAATCCAGAAGATCTTGCTGGATTAGATTGGTCATTAGAAAATTTTAGTATTAATGAAGATAATAAAATTTTAGTTCCACAGAAAAGTCTTATGTATGAAACAAGTACTGGAACATTTAATTTAAGATTCACAAATTATATTAAAAAAGATAATGAAAAAAGTGATGATGAAAAAACAGAAACAAATCATACATTAATGGCAAATATAGAAGAAGATTCTATTTATAATTCAGAACCTATTTATGATACAGAACCTGAATCAGAAACTGAATATTATGACCAAATTGATTTAATTGGATACAATCAATTTAATGAATTAAATGACTATTCAGATAATGTATCAGAAATTGAAATTGAAACAGGTTTTAAATAGAAGAAACAAAAACTTCTATTGAACAAATAATAAATAAAAAATTTACTGAACTAAATATACAAGAACAAGTTGATGATATGATAATTGAATGTATGACAGAATTAAGTATGAATTATGAAGAGTCATATGTTGAATTAGAAAAATACTTTAATTTACCATTAGTAAGTGATATAATGAATGATAAAAGTATGATAATAGATTTTTACAAAAAAGAAGCAAATTTTATGGATGCAGCTACTATAACTGGATATAAAAGACCAAAAATAGAATTTTCACATACAGGACAAGGTTCAACGATAATATAGGCAGAGAAAATTGGGCTCCCTCTAGTTTAAAATACGAAGGAGAATCTCAATATAAAGGAAAAGGAAGTAGAATGCCTATTGAAAAATTATACAGTAAAGAAATGTTATTATTAGAACAACAAAGTCCTCAATTATGGCCAGATGAAATATTAATATGGGAACAAAATGTAGTTAGAAATTGGAAAACAAATAAAAGAACAGATATAGATATGTTTGCTTATTTAGAAACAACGCTAGGACCAATTGCTCTAGGGTTGTGGCAAAGTAAAAAGAATCAAGCTCCTGAACAAATTAATCAAATTAAATCTTTAGGAGAAAATCCCTACAATTTCACAAGTCAAATTAGAATATTATTGTTAGGAGTTGATCCTACAAAAGAAAATACATTTATTCAAGATACTGCAATTAGAAATCTTGAACAATTAAGTATTTCACATTTTAAATATATTAGAGAATTTAGTACAGATTTTACTAGAATAATATCACAAACCGGAAGGGCTATGGAAGATGAGTTATATGATAAATACTTTATAAAATTACCGGGAGATTTAGGAAAAGGTCTCCATGAAGAATGGAAAAAACTTGATCCAAAACCTATAAATTTAGGAATTGGGCCAAGAGTGTCTTTTGTTTTTCATAAATTAGAAGAAAAGTGCAAAGAAGTTGTCATGCAAGAACAAATTAAAAATCAAGCATGGGCTTTTTGTAAAACAACAATTTATACACCACAGGCATATGGATATTATGAAAAACCTAAAAAATATAAACATATTAGAAAAGGCACTAGTTTTGATAAAAATAAAAATTATGATAAAAATAAATATGTTAGAAAACCACAAAATAGAACTTGTAGATGTTTTATTTGTGGAGATCCAAAACATTTAGCAAATAGATGTCCGGATAAGAATAAAGATAATAGAAGTAGAGAAAGAAATAATCTAGTTGAACAAATAGGAGGTTTTGAAATAGAAGAAATTAAAACTGACTCAGAAAATGATTCGGCATATAGTATATATAGTGAAGAAGAAAAATCACAAATAACTTACACATATATGGATACAGAAACAGAATGTCAACATGATTGGATAAGATTTAAAGGAAACAATCATATTAGTTGTTTCATTTGTAAATTATTCCCAGCTATTGATAAAAGATATCAATGTATAAATGTTTTAAAGAAATATGCTTTCTATGTATACATGAAATATTTAAAATTAACACTGAATTAGAAGGAAGAACATCAAATATACTAGAACAGGATGAAAAGTTAAATTTTTATAAAGAAAGAATAAATAAACATGAGTTGGCTATTGAACTCATAAATAAAAAAAATACAACTATTAGAATTTAAGAATAAATTATTAGAAGAAAAAATTGATAAAAGAAAAAATATACTTATAACAGATGACGAAACCGAGTGTGGTAAAATGTCACAACAGATTGAAGAAAAACATGAAGTTATTTCAATAAATAATAAAAGTTTTGAAAGTATTAATAAAGGAATTTCCAATTTAATAACTCTACATTGCAGAGTTTGGCTAGATCAAAATACTTATATACCATTAGCAGCCACACTTGATACTGAAAGTACTAAAAGTTTAATAGGATATAGTCTAATCCCAAAACAGTATCATAAAAAATTAACTTATAATATAGAAACAAGAACTGTTGAAAATAGAATTATTACAATAACACACCAAGTTGAAGCATTAGGAATTCAATTCCTAGACTTTGTAGGAAATTTTAGTTCTAAATATGAATTACCACAGGTTATTATTAATCCAGAATCTGTAAAATCAGAATATTTTCTGTTAGGATTAAACTTTGTTACAAGTTTAAATGGATCAATTACAATAGCAAAAAACCATATTACTCTTAGTAAACAAGTTTATAGTTTTCCTACAAATAGATATAGTCAGACATCAGAGTTTGCTCGAAAGCGTGGTGGAACTGGTGAATTAGACTTTTTCAAAAAATCTCAAAATAAAGAAAGTCACAGAATAAATAAAATAAAAAATGAAACAATGTTTTATTTAGGAAATTTTTTGAGTCAAGAATTAGAAAATGGACCAAATATTACAAAGAGCATAAATTACCCTATAATTCAAAGACTTGAAAAAATAGGATTAATAGGTGAAGACATCACCAAGACAAAAATAAACTATTTAATAAAACAAAAAATTAAAAATACTGATATAAGGATTATTACAGCAAATATAGAATATTCTCCTCTTGATAGAGAAGAATTTAAAAAACAAATTCTAGAAATGTTAGAACAAAAACTAATTAGAAGATCAGAAAGTCCACACAGAACATCAGCTTTTATAGTTAGAAATCATTCAGAAATAAAAAGAGGAAAATCAAGAATAGTTTATAATTATAAAAGATTAAATGATAACACCATAGATGATGGTTACATATTCCGAATAAGGATGGATTAATTAGTTTAATCCAAAATAAAAAGATTTTTAGCAAATTTGACCTTAAATCAGGATTTAATCAATTACAATTAGAAGAATGGTTTAAACCATGGACAACTTTTACCTGTCCAGAGGGACATTTTGAATGGAATGTTTTGAGCTTTGGCTTAAAAAACGCTCCATCAGTTTTTCAAAGATTTATGGACTCTATATTTCTAAAATATGAGTTCTGCCTAGTTTATATAGATGATATACTCGTAGCAAGCAATAATATTAAAGAACATGAATACCATTTAGAAATTATTTTTAAAGAAATAGAAAAACAAGGTATTGTAATTAGTAAAAGAAAAATGAAATTATTTAAAAGAAAAATATCCTTTTTAGGATTAGAAATTGGAAATGGAAAGATTGAATTACAACCACACATTACAGAAAAACTATTAAATTTTCCAGATAAACTAGAAGGTTTAAAGCAAATTCAAGCATTCTTAGGATTGCTCAATTATGCTAGAAAATTTATACCAAACCTTAGTAAGCTTGCAAGACCATTATATAGCAAAACTACTAAGAATGGGCAAAGAAATTTTAATAGAGAAGATATTCTTTTAGTTAAGAAAATAAAAGAAGGAATTAAAATAATTAACCCACTAGAATTACCTCTAGTAACAGATTATATTATTATAGAATGTGATGGCTCCAAAGAAGGATGATGAGCTGTTATGTTATGCAAGAAAAATAAATATTGCCCAAAAAATGAAGAAAGAATTGCTGCATATAGCAGTGGAAATTTTGGAAAAATTGGAAGTAATTGGACTTCTTTAGATTTCGAAATACATGCATTAATAAATTCATTAGAAGAATTCAAAATTTATTTAAATAATGAATTTACAGTAAGAACAGACTGTGAAGCAATAGTAAAATTTTTAAAAAATGATAATAGTAGAAAAGTAAATAGAACCAGATGGGTAAATTTACAAAACCTAATTCAAGGAAAAAGTTATACAATAAACTTTGAACATATCAAAGGAAAAGATAATAATATAGCTGATTTACTTTTCCGTAACATTTTTAAATATTTAAATACAGGTCATGAATTACAAAAAGGTCATCAGACCTAAAGACAAGGAGAAAGTTGCTACAGAAAAAGTTTCTACAGACAATTCTCCAATGATAACATCTAGTGCAGAAAGTAGCCCTAAATTTCTAAAATTGGGACATACTTCTACTAGTTCTCCCAGTTCAAAATTTACACAGATGGGAAGTGATTCTCAGATTTCTCCCAGTTCAAAATTTACACAGAAGGGAAGTGATTATCAGATTTCTCCCAGTTCAAAATTCTTACAAATGGGAAATTTTTCTCAAACTTCTCCTATTTCCAAAATTTTAAAAAGGGAGAAAAGAATTTAAAAATACATTTTCAGTTTGGGTCTGTTATGCTTTCTACCCACACAGATCAAAATAAAAAATTCAAACCATACACTGGAATCGAGGTTAATCCTCAAAAACAGTGTTTGTTAGATAATTTGTGGCATATTCAAACTCTTCCAAACGCCACCTCTTTCAAAGTTCAAATTCTTAATGCCCTTAGTTTTTATTTTTCAGATTTAAAGGCACAAAAGAATGTTATCCCAAAAAGAAAATTTTCTCATTATATTATTTACAGAGGTACAAAAGTATGTCTTTTTCATAATTTTGATACAATTAGAAATCATATTACTTGTTAAAACCCTATTTTTAAAGGATAGAGTTAAGAGTTTTTATGGGCCTCTAATTTAGGGTGACTTGCAAATATAGGCCATAATTTTTCGGGCTTGCAAGAAAAGGACAATAAGTTTTTTGAGTTACAAAAACAGGACACAAAGTTTTGAAAATGGTAAATTAAAAGCCCGAAAACATTATACTCACTAGCCTTTGATCAAAAATTTTAATACATATTTGAGATAAAATAAATTATAAATACTCAAGGTTATTTTTCTACTCTAGCAATTTTGCTTAATGATCTGCGCTTTCAAGATGGTATCAGAGCCTTAGGTTTATCTGGGAATTATATTTTATTTATTACTTTAAGTATTATCCTAACGGAGGAGACATCAAGAAAACATGGATCCGGACAATTGTCCGAGATGCGAGTGTTACAGGAATTATCTCCAAGATCTGGAGATAAAAAGAGAAAGAAACCAGATGTTACGTGTTGCGTTAGTTTTTTGTTGCATTTTCAGATGTTTTGCATGCGCGTTTTTTATGACATTTGTTTTATTTCGCATTGTTTTAAAGTTAAAATGCGCTAATGATGTGGTGTCGAGCTCTCAGGTTGAAAATGTAGATTTTGCTCGAGAATGACGAAGACAACCACAACTTGCTCAACTTCCGCCGCCGCTGTGAGTTTTCTGCTGCAATGATAGGCTCCGTTTGAGCAAACAGAACACCTTCATAGAAGTCAGCGGTCCCTCACCTTAGGAGACCGCTGACCGTTTCTGCAAACGGGACACTTCAGAGAAGTCAGCGGTCGCTCAACTTAGGAGACCGTTGACCGTTTGTCTAAACGGAACATCTTCAGAGAACTCAGCGGTCTCTCACTCTAGGAGACCGCTGAGTCCAGCGCCTCACCAATACAGGGCCAGAAGTCAGCGGTCTCTCAACCTGAGCGACCGCTGAGTCCAGCGCTTCATCCATTACAGGGCGAGAAGTCAGCGGTCTCTCACACTAGGAGATCGCTGAGTTCGGGTGCTTAGCGGGTTTACTAAAGTGCGCTCAGCGGTCGCTGAGGCTAGGAGACCGCTGAGCGCAATTAATTCTCCGTATGTATAAATACCGAGCGAGGGTTTTTCAGATGCTCTCTTCTCTATCTACTTTTCCAGACGCATTTCTTTACTTTAATTTTCAGAGATTGTTCTTTAGGGTTCTTCTAGTTTATTTCGGATATTTTCTAGTTAGTAATTTACTATCGTCATTTCATTTCGGATTCGAGGCTACAGACGTCGCACTCTTCAATTCCAATTCCAGTTCATTGTGTTCGTCAATTTTTATTATGTTTGTGAGTTAATTCGATTTCCGTTCTTCATCCATGCTTATAATTGCTCCGTTCATTTGCTTAATTGAATTAATGTTCAGATTAGGATCGATCGTTTAATGCTTTTGCTATGCTAGATTCTGATTCATGCCAAGGGTTTAATTTGGTGCATTTTAGTTCTTGCCTAGGGATTAATTTATGTTTAATTATTCTTTCCGTCTAGTTATAAACCTCAAACCAATTGATTTACTGCTTTCTGTTTATTTTCTTCTCGCAATACAATAATTTCCCTGCTAAGTTTTCCTTGTGAGACGATACTTGGGTTGGTTTGCTTAATCTACTGTGATCTCGTTCAATTGCGAGCGACTATAGGATTAATTTAGTCGAAACAAATTTGGCGCCGTTGCCGGGGAAAACTTTAGGCGATTATTTGTGTTGCTTTGTATTTGAGTTTATTTTATATTTATTTCTTTTATTCTTTTGGTACTCGGTTATTTTTCTTCCTCCGGTGCGTGTAATCGGTGTGTTAAGTGTTGTGTATGCGAGGTCGCAGAAGCTTGAAAAGGAATTTGGCACCTTATTTTGACAACATCAATCAACCACGCAAGATTTTGATAAGTTTGCAGGAAGAAGCCGAGTCCAGTTTTAACGAGGTTGACGAACCTTGTTTTGAAGAAGAAGTTATTGTTCAGTCAGAAGAATCTGGGTGTGATCTGCCAGACGAACCTATTTTTCCGGAAGAAATGGCTAACAATACCAGATATATGGGGATTTTGCCCGGCCAACATTTGGAACCACGGCATCAGCTATTGTTTTGCCGACTGAAGTGAGAAATTATGACTTGAAGCAGAACCATTTGAATCTGCTGCCTTCTTATCACGGAATGGCCAATGAAGATGCTTTGCAATTCGTTCGTGAATTCTGCACGGAGGTCCAGTCTTTTCCCTTGCTAGCTCTGACTGAGGACCAATTAAAGTTGAAATGTTTCCCATATACACTGAAGGACAGAGCCAAAACGTGGTACTTATCACTTCCACCTAACTCGCTCACTACTTGGACGGCTGTATGCGAGAAATTTATGTTGAAATACTACCCGAACCATAAGACTCAAGAAGTGCGCACAAAGATCATGAATTTCACTCAAGCAGCAGATGAACCTTTCCATGAGGCTTGGGAGAGATTTAGAGAATTGCTTCAGCAGTGTCCACATCATCAGATGGCACCAGAGATGTTGTGGCAATTTTATTATGATGGTCTTTTGCAGACAGCTCAGTTTATGGTAGATAGTACCGCCGGTGGAAATATTGCGGTGAAGACGGCCGATGAATTACAGGAAATATTTGAAACCCTTGCAGCTAGTTCACAGCAGAAATCGACCCGTACTCGACGTGTTGAAGTGAGTGCAGTTGCTAAAAGTCCGGACATGAAAAAGCAGCTGGCCAACATGATGAGAGAGCTGCAGGAATTGAAGATGAACAAGTCTGCTGTTTCTCCACCTCAACAGACTCCTGCTAGACAAGAGATTTTTACTGAGCCATGTGGCATTTGTGGAGAGCAATGGCACAATCCTGAAGAGTGTCAAAGAATAGGAGATCCGACATATGAAGGAGGAGCAGAAGTCTATGCTAGACAGGGGTATCCTCCTCGTCAGCAGTTTGATCAAGGCCAAAGTTTCAATCAGAATCAACGACAACAGAGCTTGGGATGGCAGAATCAGTCTAGTTATGGGTGGAGGAACCAGAATCATTGACAAGGCTTAGGACAGAATTATCAATTTCACCCTTCCCAACAACAACTGCCTATTCGAAGATTCACCTCGGAAGCGGTGGTACCCTCAAGAATGTTAGCTTTTCCCAACAATTTCAGCCTCCTCAAAAGACTTCCATGGAGGACAGTTTGAGCGCTTTCATGCAGGAAAGCAAGCGAGCAAGGGAAGTTCAAGATACCACTATCAAGCGTCTTGAAACAGCTGTGGGACAGATATCTGGCACTATGAATCAGATGCAGCAGCAGCAGCAGCAGACTGGAAAGATACCGAGTCAAGGACAATAACCTCATCAGGCCCATGCTGTTTCTATCATTAGAGAAGTTGCTCCAAAATTTAAGGAGGAGGAAATCAAGACTCACAAGGGCGAGCACCAATTTGACCGATTCGTTGCCTTACCAAGTAGACTAAGAGAATGACCGGTACACACCCTTAATACGAGGGACACCACAGAGAAGTGGAGAAGTAAAACCGTGAGTACAATCAAAGCTTTCCAGCTGCCAGATGAACCTATACCTCTAAATACAGCTGAACCACAACAGCTACTACCTAAGCAGGATGATCCAGGTAGTTTTATCATAAGCCTAGACTTGGGTATTAGCGACGAGGTCTCAGGAATGCTAGATTTAGGTGCAGCAATTAACCTGATGCCTTTTAGTATTTTTGAGAAATTGGGTAATTGTGAATTGAAGCATACGGACATGAAAATAGAATTAGCTGATGGTTCTATTAGTTACCCTCGTGGGATGGTTGAGGATGTTGTGGTAATTGTGAGTGGTATTAGAATTCCGGTGGATTTTGTTGTGCTGAAGACCGGTAAGGGGATAAGGAGTGAGAATGGTCACCTTGTTTTGCTAGGCAGGCCTTTTATGGCCACAACTAATACTCGCATTGACGTCAGGTCAGGAACTTTGAGTATGGCGGGATCAGGGCAATCAGTGACTTTCTCTGTGTTCAGTAAGAAGTCAGTAGCTCCTGACCCTTTGGTGCAAAATTGCTCATACGTCAAGATGTTTGACTCGGTGGATGAGGATGATATTGTGCATGAATTCCTGGCTAATCTGCACAATGAGGATGATATCATTCAGGAATTCTTGGCTAATCTAGAAAATGAGGATGCCATAGTGCATGATTTTCTGACTGACCTGCAAAGTAAGGAGGAAGTCGAACCGGACATTGAAGTTCGAGTGAAGGGAAGAGCAACACATGCAATGGGTGTTAAGTACCTGAGACTGAAATCATCAGCTGCAACCATAAATGATGTGATAATACAGATGAAAAGGCAGCTGAAGCTTCAATCAGATTTTGGTTAATGGGTGGTTTCTCGTTCTTTCCCTTTGTTGTATTTGTTTTGCTTTCTTTTGTTTTGTTTTGTTTTGTTTTTGTATTTTTGTTTCAGGTTGCTGGATAATGCTGCTTGAATGATTTCTCGCTTGGAGCTGTCGTACCCTCAGTGAAGCCTCATTTTCTCTCTCCTTTCATTGTCACAATGAGGGCATTGTTTTATTTTCTTGTGTGGGAGGAGAAACCTATTTGTTTATCTTGTCATGTCCTCGTCAGTCTTGATTTGATTCAAACTGTGGAAGTATGTGGATTGAACATGATATATTATGCTTTGATTTAATTGATGGTTTGAGGATATTTTTCAGCATTTTCTTTAAGCATTGTGTTTACTTCATAGTTGACTGTGGGGCATTTTTCTGTATGTGAACAATTGAGGTGAAATTCTTGAATGAGAGAAGGAGGTGGGAAGTTTTTCTTTATGCGTGGATATCTGTGATTGATGTTTTGTTGTTAAAGTGTAAGTTGAGTCGGGAGGTCTCTGCTCTTCTGGGAACCATGAGCATGGGAAACCACATGAGGATACTTTAGATGAACTCTAAAAGTTTCCACCTCATGAATATTGACCTTATAACTCGACTCTTTTGCCGCTTATATAAAGAAAAATGTTGTTTGGCTTAATATATGATGTGAGGGGCTCTACCCCACTCTCTACATGTCTTTGTTGAAATGCTTAGGAGAGATGGGTATGGGAAACCACTCTAGGAGACCCGGAATACTCCGGAGGATTTACCTAGTGAATTTTGCCCCGGAGATTGTGTAAAAATGGTTGAATAATGAAAAGAAATTTGAAGCATTAAGTGTGTTAGCATGTTTCATCTCTTGCCTCATAACTTCGCATTTTGGTTTTGAGCCGATTGAGTTTATTTGCAGAGGGGCAACTCGTTAGTTATGGGGTGAATTGCTTTTAGTTAAAGAATGTTAATAATGTTCTTGCGCTGGATATGACGTTGAAGCATGATTTGTCATTTTCGATCTACGTCTTTCTTGTTGTGTTTTTAATTAAGATTTGCTTGAGGACAAGCAAGGTTTTGTGTGTGGAGGATTTGTTGCGTTAGTTTTTGGTTGCATTTTTAGATGTTTTGCATGCGCGTTTTTTATGACATTTGTTTTGTTTCGCATTGTTTTAAAGTTAAAATGCGCTAATGATGTGGTGTCGAGCTCTCAGGTTGAAAATGTAGATTTTGCTCGAGAATGACGAAGGCAACCACAGCTTGCTCAACTTCCGCCGCCGCTGTGAGTTTTCTGCTGCAATGATAGGCTCCGTTTGGGCAAACAGGACACCTTCATAGAAGTCAGCGGTCCCTCACCTTAGGAGACCGCTGACCGTTTCTGCAAACGGGACACTTCAGAGAAGTCAGCGGTCGCTCACCTTAGGAGACCGCTGACCGTTTGGCTAAATAAAACATCTTCAAAGAACTCAGCGGTCTCTCACTCTAGGAGACCGCTGAGTCCAGCGCCTCACCAATACAGGGCCAGAAGTCAGCGGTCTCTCAACCTGAGCGACCGCCGAGTCCAGCGCTTCATCCATTACAGGGCGAGAAGTCAGCGGTCTCTCACACTAGGAGATCGCTGAGTTCGGGCGTTTAGCGGGTTTACTAAAGTACGCTCAGCGGTCGCTGAGCGCAATTAATTCTCCGTATGTATAAATACCGAGCGAGGGTTTTTCAGACGCTCTCTTCTCTATCTACTTTTCCAGACGCATTTCTTTACTTTAATTTTCAGAGATTGTTCTTTAGGGTTCTTCTAGTTTATTTCGGATATTTTCTAGTTTGTAATTTACTATCGTCATTTCATTCAGGATTCGAGGCTACAGACGTCGCACTCTTCAATTCCAATTCCAGTTCATTGTGTTCGTCAATTTTTATTATGTTTGTGAGTTAATTCGATTTTCGTTCTTCATCCATGCTTATAATTGCTCCGTTCATTTGCTTAATTGAATTAATGTTCAGATTAGGATCGATCGTTTAATGCTTTTGCTATGCTAGATTCTGATTCATGCCTAGGGTTTAATTTGGTGCATTTTAGTTCGTGCCTAGGGATTAATTTATGTTTAATTATTCTTTCCGTCTAGTTATAAACCTCAAACCAATTGTTTTACTGCTTTCTGTTTATTTTCTTCTCGCAATACAATAATTTCCCTGCTAAGTTTTCCTTGTGAGACGATACTTGGGTTGGCTTGCTTAATCTACTGTGATCTCGTTCAATTGCGAGCGACTATAGGATTAATTTAGTATAAACATTACGGACAGTCTGGAGAGAATTGTTCGACTCCATAGTCGTAAGAGAAAGAAGGCTTGAATACATTGAGCCTTTTATTCAAGAGATTGAGGAAAGGAGGAGAGACGATGCAAATATGAGCGCTCTCCAGTTCGAGGTGATAAACACCATGAGGAGAAACCATCAGAACAATCATATCTGATGGATCTAGAAGGATGTCCAAGGTGTGGACATTTCCAGAAACGTCTCCAAATTTTGGAGAAAAGAAGAATAAGATACCAGAGTGTGCTAACACACTGGAGAAGGCAGTTGGATATCCTGATTTAACAAAAACAGGAAAAAGAATTAATTGATTCCTGTCTCCAAGGAATCAAGAGAAAAGAAGATCTTCTCCATAGTTGTATCTGCATTGAATGGGAGATAGAACATGCCATGAGAAGAGACCATTCGATCCATTTGGGAGTAAATTGGAATTTATATTCTACACCGCTCTGATGGAACCAAAGAAAGATAAAGGAGTATCATCTACTCTTTTATATCAAGAGATTACTCCAGATTCATCCAAGATATCGGAGAATCTGAGAGAAATACATAAAACAGTACAACATTATGGTGATAGCCTGTATGGTGTACCACGCGATCTTTACAAGATTGCTATGAAATAGGATGAAATTTATACTATCCTGAAGGAGATCCAATCACGGATCAAAAGATTGGAACAACAACCCCGTTCTAGTCAAAGGAGAAATCCTTTTGGTAATGAACCCACTTATCCATTTCCAGTGGGAGAAACCAAAAAGGATCCCAACATGGAGGCCTTGAAAAGAATGATTCGAGAAAGAAAAAGATGAATAATCTTGAAAGAATCAAGCTTGACGACCTCCAGGAGTTAGCAGAATCTTTTGCTAACATGACGATGGTTGATTTAAAAATGAACCAGAATGTGGTCCAAAATCCACAGCCAGTGAATTAACTTCCACCAGGTGCCATTATTGGAAATCAACAAGATTTTCAAAATGCACCCGGAGCCATTAATGTTGTCCAGAATTTTCAGACTGGAGCAAGGTATGATCAACATACCCCAAATGATGCATACATGGCGGCAAGAAGGACAAGGGCAAGAAGGCCGCATCCGAAGGTGCATGATACACCTTATAGAAAGGCGACCCTGGATCCTATCCATCCCTACGGAGTGATGCTCGACCTTGATGATGTAAATTTCAGAGATCGAGAATCCGTAATTGACGAGTGGACATCGGCCCTGAGAATTGCAGCAGCAACTCTCGATTTGAACAAGAAAGGATTCGTAAGAATTCTCGAAATGAGTCTTGCAGGAATTGTCAAGATAGCATGGGAATTCTTTCCTGTGGACGTCAAGAATTCATGTTTTGAGAGTGAAAACTTCACAGAACATGTCCAGAATATGGCAACGATTTTTAAAAACCATTTCCTGGGATAAGGATATTTCGAAGGATTTGATCAAGAAAAAAGAAATAAATACTTGATGGCATTGTATAATCTAAGACTTGCAGTCCTAGATCAACAATCGCTTAACAAGTTTCTACAGCTCTTTACTCTTTATCAACATCAATCTAAAGTTGATGATAGAGTTGCACTGGAAATTTTCTTTCTGAAATTTCCAAGCCCATGGAAAGAGATGCTGATTCGGGATTATAAACCAGGAGATCCTGAAAACGTTGCAAGAAGGATGTCATATGTATATCGAAAGCTTTCAGAGTGGTGTCAACAAGCAACTGCTCTAAGGAACATGAAGAAATTGAGGAGAATCAACAAATATGCTCCTCTAAACTGTGATGACAATGATCTGCCAACGATCATTGGAGGAGAACCACCAAGGCTGAATAAAAGCAAGAAAAATAGGTTTCAGCCCTATCATAAAGGTGGAGATCCAAAAAGAAATTATTGGAAACCAAGAACAGATGGTCAAGACAGAAGGCCAGATCTTACAAATCAGGCCAAAGAAGTGGACCATCAAGGAATAGGTATCACTTCCAAGGAGATAAATCCCAAGGAATGACACATGCCAAGAAAACTTTCAGAAGAACTCATACTAGAGTTAATGAAAGTTTCAAGGATAGCAACTGCTGGACGTGCGGTGCAAAGGGGCATATTTCCACAAATTGCCCTGACAACGAGAGAAGAGGTATCAATAAATTCGAATCCACTCCGGATATCGAAGATGCCATCTACTACCAAGAACTGATACAAGTATATCAGTTCAAAGATATACCATCTGATGAGAGTATATATGAACAAGAAGAAGTCTTCAGCGAAGAAGATTCAGAATGGTCTGATGGAACTAGATCGGAGTCAGACTGATCCAGAGATTGTTCATCAGGAGAAAGAGGACAGGACGGGATTCTCCAGTCACACAACTCTCTCTCAAAGTCTGATTGACAAAATAATGAAGAAGAGTCTGAATATACAAAGGTATCAAGGCTTTCAGCAAACAATATAGATCAGCTTCTGAGAAATTTTAACCTAAGGAGCAGGAAATAACAAATCGTCTATGGAATTTCTAGACGAGAAATGTCGCTTCCTATAGAGCTTACAGGGAATCAAGTGGAGATGCAATTGATTCCAGCTTGTGACATCAGGAAAGATCTATCAAAGATAAAGCCCGAAGTCGCTGAAAAGATGAACTGGATCCATATTGGAGCAATCCAGTTGATCTTAAAATCGGCTCTCTTTACCGGAGTTCACACGCCGATCGATATCGCTATATGCGATAAAAGAGTTAGAAATCTGAAAGATTCCGTATTGGGAACAACTGCGGGAGATCTTTGTGCAGGACAAGTAGTGGGAATCATTTATCCAAAGATTGCTTACAATCTTAATGATACACATTTCAGCAAAGCCCTGACACTTTATCAGGACTTTAAACGCAAGGATTTACTGGAGGAATGAAATAGACCTTACTCCATTACTTATCAGGTATCATATGCTCTTTCCAACTCACATCACACTGAGTTATTTTTAGGAAAGAAGTTCATTGAGATACCAGATATCTTCAACAAAGTGACAACAGCAGTTTGTCCCGATAGAGTAGAAATTGCTCGGTTAAGGAATGCTGATATTCAAATCCGAGATAGAGAAGTCATGAGACACGACCAAAGTCCCAGGATAACTTTAGGAAGATTATCCTTCCAAGGAGACAGAATTATGTCTTTGCCATATGGGAGGAGCCGGAGTCTCATTCGAGAAGCACACCCTCAAACATCTCAGAGTAACAAGGTTCCAGTAAACCTGAAATGTCCCGAGAGGTGGAGAGAAGTGATAATAAAATTTGACACTACAAGGTGGGAGACTAACTTCCCTTGTAATGTTCTTTACTATCAACAGCAACCGGAGATCAATCATTACAAAGGTACCCTGGAAATTGGGGGACAAGTGATGGAGATCAAAGGCAGAGCCGGAAGAGAAGCAGTTTTGCTATTGGGTTTGGATTTTCTTGAGGATCACAAACCTTGGGCAAATAAAGAAGATGGAATGGAAATCACGATTAATGAAAGAAAACTATTAATCGAATGACAAATCCATTCTCCATATACATCTCTATAGGGATGTTATATGAAAAATATAAAGCATAATATTTTGCTGCTTATATTGATTCAGGTGCAGGAATTTGTACTGCAAAACGAAGAGTCTTCCCAGCAGAGGTAGAAGATGATCTACCCCGAATTGCAGGAAGAGATTTTTCAAAGAAAATTTTGCTCTTGGCTAAAGGAGTAAAAGAGACGGAAATTCTAATTGGCGGAGCCAGAGGTACACCTTGGTATAAGGTTAAAACTCCACCAATTTATTTCCATGATACAAGTGCAGATATTCTGTTAGGAAACAATTTCCTATAGATATTCAAAAGATACATACAGGATAATGAAAGAAGGCAATTGGTGTTCACAACCATTTGTGATCACAAAATCATTGTCCAGAGGCTCAAGGGGGCTTTTAATCGCCAGATACCATTGAGTTTTCGCAGCAAGCGTGGTGATGAAGGAAAACTTCGACACCCAAAAATAAAGGATCAAAGAAGATTCAGCGAAGCAGTGCTAAGCTGTATTAGAGAAGAGGATCTCAAAGATGAAGAGGTTCAGATTCTCAAAGTATCTTTAATATCTCATCAAGATATTAAGGAATGAATGCAGGTGTCCCTAGAAGATGTCAAAAGAAAGATTAAAATGAATTACAATGAGAATCCTTTGGCATGGTGGGACAGAAACAAGCTCAAAGCTACCTTGAAGGTGAAGCCAGAAAAGGAGTATGAGTTTGTCAGATATAGATCAATCCTGATGAACCTCAAAGATCAACAGGATATGAAGGAGATAATCAAGGAACACCTTGATTTAAAATTGATCGAACCAGGGAACTCGCCTTATTGCAGTCCTGGATTTCTGGTAAGGAATCATGGTGAGATCAAACGAGGTAAACCCAGATTAATTATTAATTATAAAGGAATTAATGATATTCTGGAGTTTGATGGATATTTTATCCCTAGTAGGGAACACCTTATTAACTGCATTAGAAATGCTAAGGTATTCTCTAAGTTTGATTGCAAGTCAGGTTTCTACCAGATTCGCATGGAAGAATGGAGTAAGAAGTTCACAGCCTTCTCTACTCTACAAGGGCATTATGTTTGGAAAGTAATGTCAATGGGGTTAGCTAATGCACCTCAAATATTTCAGAGAAAGATGGATAATCTGTTTAAGGATTATTTTTCTTTTATGTTCGTCTATATTGATGATATTTTAATTGCATCAAAAAATATGGAAGAACATATCAAACATCTTGAGATCTTTGCAGATGTTTGTTATAAAGAAGGTTTAGTACTGTCTGAAAAGAAGGCAGTCGTTGCAACTCGGAAAATGGAATTTCTGGATATCGAGATTGATGAAGCAGGAATTATTCTGCAGGACCATATTGTTCATAAGGTCCAAAATTTTCCTGAAGATCTCAAGGAAAAGAAACAACTTCAGAGTTTCTTAGGAGTTGTTAATTTCGCGGGACCATTCATTAAAGATCTCGCAAAACATAGAAAAGTTTTCATTACTTTACTGAAAAAGGATGTTCCGTTCATCTGGACAGAAGAACATCGACAGGGTATGAAAGAGTTAAAAGAGGTTTGCAGAAATCTTCCAAAACTCTCGATACCACAGGACGAAGACGATCTGGTCCTATACACAGACGCAAGTGGTTATTGGTGGGCAACAGTCTTAACCAAGATCACTTCTAATGGAGAAGAACCCTGCAGATACTGTAGTGGTTTATTCTCAGAAGATGAGGCCGTGAGATGGCACATCAACGAAAAAGAATTCTTTGCAGTCAGAAAGGCATTTAAAAAATGGCCTTTATTTTTGTTAGCAAAGAAATTTACTTTGAAAGTCGATAACACACATGTTAAGGCTTTCTTAAGAAACAAGATTGAATCTAAGCCTAAAAAGGCTAGATTAATTAGATGGCAAGCTGAATGCCAATATTATATTTTTGATATTGTTGTTTTGAAATCTGACGAAAATGTTCTTGCAGATTTCCTAACAAGAGATGGAGCAAACTAATGTGAACTCCATTCTACTGGCCCATAGGCATCTCAGAGAAAATCTGGAGATGTTAAAGGGGGAGTGAGACGAGTGCGTTCTGAATGCTGAACAAGCAGGAAGATTGCAGACTCTCGATAAGACGAAAGTCACAGAGAGAATACGAGCTTGCATATGGTCTCAGGGGCAACTCTGGGCTGCATGCCAAACACCAATCCTTCGGGTGGCCAAAGATCCTTTGGTAAAAGAAGAGTTTCGAGTACAGGGCTCTAAACCTGTAGCAGAGGATTCAAATACCTCTTGCCCAAGTTCTAAGGTGGTGGTATCTTCGGAACCATTGCCCCAAGAAAAAGATGATATTCAGGGGTCACACTCTGAACCATCATGTCAACCCAGCACCTCTGGGGAAAAAGAGGGAGAGATTAATCTTAGGCCAATGACTGGCACTTCTAAGATTAATACTAATAAGATTGAAGTTTCTTCTTCTTGGCAGATATATCATGCTAACTGGGAGAAGCTCCAAACAAGGACGGGAATCAACCCAGAAAAAATAAGGGTTGATGTTTCGGGGAAATATCCTCGAGTGTGGATGATGCCAAATTCAGATCCACACGAAGTCAAAAGATGGTATGAATTTGGAGCACTTTCTTCGGTTTATACCACATCTCCATTATTCACCGAAATCAAGAATCTACCTAAATGGATTCAAGAAGCGGTGTATGATACCTGGACTAATAATCCACAGCTTAGCCGAGGTGACATCTTGGAGCTGTATTTTATTAGTGCAGTACCAGAACCTGCAGGGAAAGGGAACCATGAAGCCTTCCACTATATTAGGCTTCGAAGACCAGATGCACGCGCCCTCGAAAAGATCAAGGCGCCAACAGAGAAAGAGACTACGCTAGTCTCTACATTACCAGAAGACCTCATCTCCACTAGAAGAGCATGAGGATTATGGGTCTGTCTCACAGAGATGGACAAAGTCAAGTTTCCGTTCAAATTCTTTCAGAATTCAGTGAACGGATCATTTCTGTTAAACACTATGACAGGAAAATCTACAAGATTCGCAGAGGAAGCTTTCGAAAGAAAGAGAACCTTGCTCTGGAAAAACAAGATTGCGACGAGTAAAGACACTCATCGCAAATACTGCAACATGGCTCATTTTGGAAACTGGTCTGAGCGAGTTTGTTCGGATTGTCAGAACCAGAAGGAACCAGAGTTCGGGAAGGGGTTCATGCCCAGAAAGGAAAAAGAGAAGGCTCGGTCCAACGAGCATCTTGAACAGAAGGCGCTGCCAAAAGCAAGGACGCTCAGGGCCCCGGGAAAAAAGTAGATTCCCGACACAGGCTGGTGGAGTCATGTGACTCTGAGCTGGAACACCCACTAAAAAGAAAACGACAGTAGTGGGTGGGTGAACAAGAATTACCCACTAAAAAACAAATGGGTAAAGCTACAGGAGAACCACTACCAATAAAAAAGTGGTCCATTAGTCACAAGAAAGGGACCTCACACCGAAAGTAGGTTGTCTTCATCCAATAATGAAAGACAATGGAGGACCCCATTGACGTGGAAGCAAGCTGGCCAAGGATAAGAGCATCCAAGGCAATAATGCAGATGGAGAGGCCTTTCACTAGAGACCTCTATATAAACAAGGATTGAAGAGAGCATTGGGTATCAAAAATTCATCAGAAATCCTCCACACCATCTTCTCTGCTCTCTCCAAAATAAAATTGTTATAGTTCCTATTCTAGTATAGTTTAGTTTATGTATTTCAATTCCACTACCATAGGTAGCTAAACAAGTATGTCTCCTCCCTAAATGAGATATACTTATGTTGTAATAAATATTATATAATTCCTAAATAAAGTTCGGGCTTTTGCTCATCCCTTCCAGTGTCTAATTATTCTCTAAATACCGACTAAATACCATACACCCCGGGTAGGAAACGAATGAGGGTTGTGCTGAGTGTTGCTGAAGGAGTCTGCGTCTGGAAACCATCGGTTGCGATCGTGTGGTTGGACGAGGTCCCTAAAACTTCCGGTGGAAATACCCGGCTGCATTACGGTCAAAAAGGTATAAAGTTGGTATGCTTAAAATTTTTATACGGAAGTGTGATGGGCCTGATAGTTTTGCATGATTTATCTCCAAATTGAAAATAGGATGAAAGGGGAAGAAATAATAAACTTGAGTATTTTCTATGGATTTTATTTCAAATGTGTCTTTAATAGGCCTGCGAGTACTGTTCGGGCTAAAAAGTGACCTTTTAATGCAGCTTTTAAGACTTAGTGTCCTACTTTTGCCAGCCCGCAAACATATTGGCCTATTATTCAAAAAGGGGAAAGTTGGGGGCTTAAAAGAATCTTGTACTCTTAAAGGATATTATATCTTTAAAGAAGCTTTAGATAATGCTAGAGATTCTTTAGGGTTAAACTTTTTCATTGAACCCGAAGAAGTTAAAAGTTTCGCACAAATTGTAGAAGAAAACCCAAGTGGGGTCATTTTTGCTCAATCCGAGCTAATTCAAAAATTTGAAAAACAAATTTTTGATTTACAAAGTCAACTTTCTCTAGCTAATTCAAAAATTCAAGAGAATGTTGAGGCCCTAAATTTTAAGGACCAAACAATTCTTACAATGGAAAAAGATATCTCAAACCTTAATTCAAAAAAATTTTCCCTGAATACTGAGATCAAAAAATTTTGAAATAAAAAGGGATTCTATTACCTAAAGAAAATTCGAAAATTTCAAGGGAAGTGTGCTTGATCTCCCTTACCAAGAGGTCTTAAAACCACTTTTAGACAGAGTTCCTGAATTGGAACAAATAATTTCAAGAAAGGCCTTGGAAGGAATATTAAAGGATTTTGAAAATCTCCAAAAGAAATTGGTAAAAATTATTTTTGGAGAAATTCATTTCGAAGGAGTAAAAGTAGTACAAAAATCAACATACTACTTTGATTCTCAAGAATTTCCAGATGGAGTCCCTGGACTTTTCAAACTCCAAGTTGGCCTAAATTCACATGAATTGTGAAAACATTTTAAAATTTTATCACAATGGCATGGTCGATTTTATTGAGTTTCGTCTTGAAGAAGAAGGCTAAAAAATTGAAGACATTTTGGAAAAATTTGGAGAAAAATTCTTGCTTATAGGAGGGAATATTGAATAAATATCCCTAAAAGGCAAGGTATTCTGTAAAATTATATCATCTCTTCCACAAGTTATAAATGACTCTTATGTGCCAAGCAGAAAGAAGATTTTTATGGAAGAAAAAGACAGATTAAGAAATCATGATTCAACATCATTTGATTTCAAGGAAATTGAAAATTCTAATGTGTACGAATACTATCAAGAAAATATGGTTTTCGAACTAATTTTCTGGAACCAGTACAAACTCCTTGGAGAAGGACATTTCACCCAGATCTTTAGGACAGAAAATTGGAAAATGCTTTTACCATTCAGCGGTGAAGGCGAAAAATTAGAAGACGACGAACACATCATCAATACTGAAGAAGTGTTTGCTCATCATCAAGAAAGTGATACAGAAAATGACGAAGAAATTTCAGAGACTCACAGGGATTTCTAGAAAGAATATGACGAATGCAATGACGAAAATTTATCAATTGTCACTGACATTTGTTTAAAATTGTCAAAAAGTTTTTAACTTTTTGAATTTTTTGGCCACGATTATTGTTATTTGGCCACAATTACCGGCTTTATCTTCATTTGTAGTCTTTTCCTATTTCATAGCTTGTAAGACTTTGTAGCCTAGTCTAGCTTAGCTTTTCTTTGTAGAATAGTTTTCTTTGTCGGCCAATTTTGGTTATAAAAACTGCTTTGCTCTTTCATTGTAACACACCAGAAGAGAAATACAACCCCGCTTTTTATTCTACATACAAGAATGAGTTTCTAAACTCTCATCTTCTTAGTTTTTAGCAGATAGTTATTCCTTCCTAGTTCATATAATATATCCCAATATATTAAAAAAAAAAAGCTCCACTGTGTATACTTCTCCTCCATCTCAAAGATCAACCTGGAGTGCTGCCCTTTTCTGGAAAGCTCCTCCATCTCGTAAGATCTTTTTCTTTTTATTTCTTGTGGATTAATGTGTATCCCTGAAAAACACACCATACTCTCTCAAGACTTTTTTGTTTTAATTCTGTTAAAATTTTAATAATTTTATTATTTTCTTTTTCTAGGCCAAAGCCTATATATATTATATTTGGTGGGGTGGGGGGAGGGTGGGTTGTTAAAACTACAGTGTTTCTAGCATGCGTTTCGTTGGTCCACATACTCCATGAGGAGGAGACTATTTAAAATGGAGTGATGCTATTTATCCATAATGTGGCTAGCCATAATTTGTTCGATCAAGAGAAAATAGACCAATTTTGTTAGATATTTTATTCATATAAAAAGTATGATTATATATTTTATGTTAGTGTTTATATTTTTGGCTTAAATTCTATCATTATTAGTGTAAATATATTTCTTTCTTATTTTTTCGACAAAAAATCTTTGTATTACCTGGGTTGTTATATCTATTGAGATTTATATTACATCAAAATCTAAATATATCAAGATAAATTTGTATAAATTAAATATTTTAAATATTATAAGTCATTTAGAACTAAAAAATTTAAATAGACTTTTTTTTTTGTTATTCAATCAAATTATAGCTCAAATTATGGATAGTCATAATGTGGCTGCATAGATTTATTCTTTAAAATGTACTAGTACTACACCTACACGATGCGTGGGGATAATGTTAAACAACGATCGAACATTTTTTTTCATAATATCACATACATATTGGTACACCATGTTTTAATAATTTTTTTCAGTAATATCATAAGCTCCAATTTATGGTGCTGAAATATATATGTGGCTTGTTGGAATATCAAATCAGATTAAAATGACGTCGTTTTAGTCAGTATAAATTAAAACAGCAAATATATAACTTTAATTAAAAGCAAATAAAATCTAAATCATAAATTAATAAAAGTAGAGTAGAGGATTTGATGATTGTATATTATCTTCTCCATCCCTCGTTTTTACCACCACTCAAACTACATTAACTCATTCATATTATTCTCTTCCAACCCATGTCATCTCTATAATAGTCTTATGCTCAAGAATATTCCTCACTGAAAATAACTCTCTATCGCGTAAATATAACAACATGCGTGGTTGCTTCCACAACAATAGTATGGTTAAATTACTCATTAACATATAAAAATATACATCTTAATATTAATGTTGAACTTTATGCAAAAATATAGTTGCATTTAAGATATGAATAGCCTTTTGTTTTAATTTATTTTATTATGTTAAATATGTAAAATTATACATCTAATTTAAGTGGATAAAAAATTGATAACAATCGTTTTAACTTATATCATTAAATAAATCTTGATGAGATACAAATTATTCATAATCAATATTTAAATTCTTTTCGAACAAAGTAAATAGATTGAGAGATATTTCTATTTATTTAAAATAAAACAGATATAAAAACTTTATGTCACGAATTTCAAAAATAAAATTTGTATGATCAATAATTTTTATTTTCGTAGGCTCACAAATATTAGATCTCTAAGTGGCTTGTTGATATGCCACGGACGATTAAAATAACATCATTTTTATCCGAATAAATTATAATTGCTATCTAAACTTAACTAAACATAGAAAATCAAAATAAAGTAGAAGAATCAACAATCACATATTGTCTTCTCCACTCCCGTCTTCTCCGTCATCATAAGCTACCCGATCCCTTACAATTGTCGTCTTATCCATTGCTGGCGAATGCTTCACTTCAGCATATCCATCACTCTCGCATGTATGATTAAAAAGAATAGTTATGATATAAATTTTCTAATTTCATCCGCATGTATACTTATCATTCACTAAACCAATTACAACAACATCAAAGTATATACAATTATTTTGATGCCTTTGTCAAAAAATTCACATCATAATCTCATATTTTCTCAAGCGCGGAAGATGGAAAGGAAAATAGAAAAGATTAAATTCTCCAACTCATTCACCAATTTAAAGATGATATTTTAAGAAAACGGGGAATTGGAGAGATGAGGAAATGAATTTGAGCTTCGTCTAGCTATTTGCGACCAATTAGAATAATAGGTGATTAATTGGAAAAATTATGGATGTGATTATGAATCAGGTCAACATAGCCGTTTTTTAATTTCAATGGCAGATATGAGTATTGATTTTGGCTAAAAATATAGCGCCGGATTTTTATCTCCCACATATAATAACTTTGCATAAATATTCAGGTTATGGAAAATTTCCTCTATACCACATTAACATGTAATAAATAAAAAATAAAAAAAATAGAAAAAACACCCACACAATAAAGTAATTTATAATCCATTACAAAATGTACATGCCTCAATTATAACAATAGTGGAGAACTCATAATTTCATTTCATTACACAGACTATAACTTACAACAAAATTTTTACACTAATAAATAGGAATGAAATAGCACAAAGCAAGTAGAGTCTTGTACTCTTTTTTTCTGTAATTGGCAACTATAAATATCTGACTACTTCTCTATCTTGATGTTCATCTTCCATTATGCTAAATTCATGGATTAAGATTTCCCCTTCATGCTCTATGAATCTTTATCTTTGAGGTTTTCGTATACCTAATGATACTAATCTCTAACATACAAAAAAAAAAATTACACAAATAAGTAGGAATGAAATAGCACAAAGCAAGTGGAGTGTGTGGTTGAAATTGGTTGTAAAGTTTCGAATTATATAGATAAAAAATTATATAAATATGGTAAAATTATAATAGTTATTATTGAAATTAAATTATTGTCATGAATTATTCTTTATAACGTCTACTATTAATTCGTGGATTGAAAATTATTAATGTAAAATTATATTATACCATTTTTAAACATTATTTCTTGAAATAGTATAAAAATGGAAATTTTAATATTATTAATTAAAATTTTACCACTAATTATATTTTTGTAACGTCCGACATTAATTAGTTGATTGGTATATATTAATGAACAATTAAGATAATAACAATTAAATATATTATTTCTAAATGTGGAATAAAAAATAACTTAAAATAAAAGTTACGTATACTAAAATGACAAGTAGGGCTTACTTTTATATATTATAAAGATGTTTTGTTTGACACTTGAATATCAATATGGCAAAATATATATCAGTTCTATGTCCAAATATTTGCTCTCTTTAAAAAAATGTCCTCATGTTTAACTAGTTACATTTTTTTTTTTTTTAATATCATTACAAATATTAAACTCACACACCCCACCTAGGGTTTTTTTGTGGCCGAGAGTACTCGAACCTCTGACCTATTGGTCAACAGGCAACCACTCCACCACTAGGCCATCCCCACTGGGACAACTAGTTACATTTTTGTTCTCGAAAAAAACAACTAGTTACATTTTTATACTTTGTGTTTCAGAAAAGTCACAAAAATATTAAATATTACGAGACTCATCTTCGGTATCAGAATGCTAAGTCTTTTTTTTTTTTTTTAAATACCAAATTAAAGGATAAATCACCATTTATATCCTAAGATGTTCTCACTTTATCAAAAATATTATAAACTATATAAAATGTTCATCAAATTCTCAAATATCGATTTCTTATTAAAAATGCCTCGAGGTTCATTTTCCGACCATGAAACGCTGACGTGGCTCACCAGAAACCACACCATCACCTGTCGATGGCCCTTTTCGGTCGCTGAATGAGTCTAACTCATACATGGTTTCAAAGATCTCGAAACAAGAATTCCAAATCTGTAATTATTTTTAAGTTTTGAATTCGTTTGAGATAAAGTTTTGAAAAACTCCACTTTATTGTCAGTGTTGTTCCTGTGCTTGTTTAGAATAATTAACTTCATAATCATACTCGAGGTCGAGACGAGTGGATTAGAATATTTTCATGTGCGTTTTGGTTAAGATTTGAAAATTTTGAAATATATATAATATACATATACATTTACAGATTTACTTGAGTGTGTCTTAATGCATTTTTCTTCATTTTTAAGCTGCTTTTGGTCGCTTCAAATATGTAGTTGTGTTCAGCTGTTCGGATGTGTGTTTGGAGGCGAGGGTAAAGTTTTTTTGTGCTGCCTTCAAAACTTTCTTAAATTATTTTAAAAACTTACTTAAATTATCATATGTAAGACATGTGATTATGAGTAGGCCTCAGCTTTCATGGTTGTCAGAGTAAGATTATAAATTAAAAAATTTATCAAATTAAATAATCTACAACCATGTTTATTTAAAATAAATTATTTGTTACATGTTTTTAGTTATTCCGATATTCTAAACTCATAAAAAAACTGATAAGAAAATAACTTGATGATATAGTAGTAAGACCAGAATGAATGGTCGGTCACCAAACGTTGACATTATTGAGTTTATCAAATTATTTATTTATAAATTAACAATATACACTAAACCTTCAAAGTGAAACCAAATGTAACGTACGACTTTAACGAAAATCGAATTGAAATTTATATCCAATTTATGTTTATTACTGTCTTCCCTCTTCGGTTTCGGTTTTTTATTCACAACCAAATTGGGGAAAATATATATCATAATTGTGTCCATTCCCATAGAAAGAAAAGTAGAAACTAATTCGGTTTAACTAAAAATAAAATAAAATGACATAGAAACGTGAAAGTTAATGTTTGCTACAATTTCAAATTTCGGATGAGTTATATTGAATTGTCAAACTATATTGTTAGGACGACATCGGGACAAAGAAAATCCAAGTTATAAAATTTTGGTCATTTTTATCAATTCTAAAAAAATGATGTTGCAGTTGCACACGCTAATTCTACAAAAAATGGTTTTCTTAACCAAAAAAGAGGAATTAATTAAGGTTTACAGTTTTAAAAATGAAACATTGAAACGAAATACAATTAAAGTGAGATGGACGAAAAAATAAGAGGTAAACGCCATCAATACTCAATAGAGGTCCAAAATAAATACACAAAAACTCATAAAAAATAAAAGAATATCATAACGAGAGGCAACAATGGATAATTTCAATTATAAGTTTCTGATGTATATGTTTGAAGAAGTAATAAATTAACCCGGTCAAAATTATCAATAGATCTGAATTAAAAAACATCGCTATCGAACTAATATGCATAAAAGTTGAAGAGTGTAAATATGAAATTAAACTATAACTACGAACATCATAGCCTCATAGGTTAACAAAAGAAAATTGCTACTTGTTTAAGAAAAAGAAAATAAAATAAAAGTGTTACTCATTATATTTGTGTAGTAATTATAGTAAAATGCATTACACGTCAACACCAAGTGGATGCCACATGGAAATCAACCAACCCTCATACCTCGCTATCAACTTGAAAAAACAAAAATAAAAAAGGAATCCTACACTCTGATTAAGTTATTAGAATTTGTTTATGATATTTTATAAATTGCAACCATTATATGCCGAATATATGAAAATTCTGATGAAATTAGCAAAATAAATAATTGACAATATTCAATATTGGATCATAACTTTCTCTTAGAAACCCCAATTCATGAACGGTGACAAGCATTGAAAGCCAATCAAGTTATCTTTAAAACAATATACTACTATCCATCCTTATTTATCCTTAGAGTCCATGTAAAAGTTATGAATGTTCGAAGCTATTGTCCCAAACAACTACACGCGCCCGTCTTTTTATTTATTAATTTTTTTCTTTAATTCTTCTTGATTATGATTTATTAATCTCCAATTAATGTTTATTAATTCTCAATTAGAAATTATAATTCTCAATTAGAATTTAATAATTTTTAATCAGGATTTATATATTATTGATTATGGAGATATGTAATGTGATTATAATATCACATTCTAAAATCATCTGTATAATATATGTCTCATAACAACTTTTAGCACTGTTATGTACTCCCTCTGTCCCGCTATTAATGATCTACTTTTCTTTTGGGTTGTTTAGCTATTAATGGCTTGGACCCAAAATGAAAAAACTAAATCTTCAAAAATTATGGACCCTATCACTTTTTTATCTTTTACACATTCTTCTTAATTCTCGTGTTCAAAAGTAACGAACCATTAATAGCGAGACGGAGAGAGTAATTTTTGTTATAAAAAAAATTAACAAGATGGAAACAGGCACAGAGATGATAAACAAAATTGTGGCCCACAATCCACTTATTAGGGTCCATGACCCGAGAGGCCCATAATTGAACGGTTTATCATGCACTAATATGGGCCGTGAGCTTCGATAATGCCTATTGGGCTGATAGTTTGTGTCCCATCAAAAGAACTAGTCATGAGTTATCATATCCCAAATAAAATTTGCTAGATCTTATCATATGAATATTATGTAGGAAATATATTTATGAAAAAAATTAGTTATATATATATATATATACACACATGTACAGACAATGAAGCTTACAATTAGCATAAATATTTGAAGATATTCTCTCTGTATAGAGAAATTTTAGGGTTTATGATACGATCCCACATCGGATCCACAAACAATTGTGGATGTGTACTTAAGTAGGGGGTCAATCCTCCACCCTTGAGCTAGCTTTTGTGGTGGAGTTAGGGCCTTTGGGCTTGAGTACCTATTATTGGTGCTTTCATTGAGAGCTCGGACGTGGTTCGGGAAAGGGCTACCTAGGAGAGGGCTTACCTGGTGCTGTGCTTGGAGCATGGTCCGGAGTGAATGCTGCCTAGAGTGAAAGCCGTCCGTGGACGTCCGGCTCTGGATGGATACTTAAGTAAGGGGTCAATCCTCCACCCTTGAACTAGCTTTTGTGGTGGAGTTAGGGCCTTTGGGCTTGAGTACCTATTAGTTTAAATCTCACCGTATTTCCTTCTTTTCAAAAAAAAAAAAAACTCGAAGGTAGGACGAGGTGATTATTTGCAATTCAATTCATGAATGATATAAGCAAGATCCAACAACTTAAAATGCAGACATATCCACAACACAATGTTTGCAGTCACAATTTTAGTCTTTCCAATTTTGCTATTACATAATCTAAAATATATCTAAATCTTTTGTGAGTATTTCTGGTTGCAAATAATTGAAGTACATTATGTGAGCCTATAGTTGGTCCCATTTATCACAAGAAACCCTCATCAAAGAGACCAATAATCAAAACAAAAAGGTTCATCACCGACTACGTATTTTGTTGTGAAAAATAGCTGTAAATATTTAAGACTATAAATGAACACTCACTCAAGCTTCAGAAACTATATATATGGAGTAATTTTAATTTTAGAACCAAAATCTATCCCTCTCTCTCTAAAAAATTATAAAAGAGGTATTTGGCTTGAGTGTTCTTGAATCAATAGAAATTAATATTACCGATGATACTAAATACATAAACAGTTTCAGAATTGACTAGCCAATAGAATAATTGTGATAACGACGTCATATGAAAAAGTCAATATTTAACTATACAGCTGAGATGCACATCAATGATAGCACATAACATTGAGATATTTCAGAAAAACGGAATTATATTTTTATTCATTAATACAACAATAAGATCTCTTAAAATTAAAATCTTTGTGTCAGAGGACATGGTCCATTATATTAGATACAAATACACATCCAGCGGCATATTAATTTGTAGTATTTTGGTGATCCATATTTAATTGCATATTTATAATTTATTGGTTTTGATTGTATTTAGATTCAATTATAGTGTCGTCTGAGGAATCATGATCCATAAGATCACATGACAAAAGATTATGCCTAAAAGTATATTATTAACAACAGACTTTCATTGTTGTATATATTTTGACGCATATCAAAATTCCTTCCGGTATTAAATTTTTTATTGTTATAACTTAAAATCATGTTGTAACAAAGATAGTACATACGCCGCTAACGATGAGTGGGTTTTCGGATTGTAGTATATGTGTTGTACATAATCCAAATTCACATAATAATTTAACAAAATATTGATTTTTCTATTTTAAATAGTATATTCGTATTCAAATTATTAATTAAAACTTTTGTCTCACTAATTGTCATTATAATGTTACGTTATATATCACACACAGTTTTTGTGTACCTTATAAGAAGGCTAGTTCCATCACTTTCCTTAACTCTTATTCAAAGGTCCAATTCATTAATGTTTACCTACATTTGGACAAGTTGTTATTTAATTTGTTTCATTATTTCCTTATCTAAGTAACTAGTTCCACCCCACGCAATGCTCTAAAACTATCAATTTTTTTTTCTTACTAGCTTCAAAATCGATTTGATCAATCATATACGTAAATCAAAATTTTGATTGGTTAGAAGTTATCGTTGGTAAAAGTTCAACATAATAGATTAAAAAAAATTACAAGGCCTTCCACTTCATTTAAAATAAATCATACGGCCGGTTCCGTTTTAGAGATCTTATTTACTTTTTCGCAAAACACTTCCCTACGACCGGTCTCTAATAAGAGACCGGATCTGACCAGACCGAGCATTAATGATTAAATAAATTATAGTTGGATAAATACATAAATAACTCATTAACCTGGTGCTTAGCTACTTCGCTAAGGAACCAACAATCATGGGATCAAGTCCCATCTAGAACAACATTCCTCTGCTTTTTAGTATATACCTTTTGTTCAATACATTTTTTTCATTTTCTCTATTTTTATTCTTATCCTCACTTATTTTTGTTCTTGTTTTTAAATTTCTATCGTTTTTTAACTTTTAATTTAATTTTTCCAATAAGATTTGTTCATCCCCATATAGGATTTATTATACCCAAATATTACTTTTCTTCTCGTAAATTATTACTTATTATCCTGACAAATATTACTTTTGAAAAATATTGCTTTTGTTTACACCTTTTGTTCAATTCATTTTTTTCATTTTCTCTATTTTTATTCTTATCCTCAATTATTTTTGTTCTTGTTTTTAAATTTCTCTTGTTTTTTAACTTTTAATTTAATTTTTTCAATAAGATTTATTAATCCCCATATAGGATTTATTATACCCAAATATTACTTTTCTTCTCGTGAATTATTACTTATTATCCTGATAAATATTACTTTTGAAAAATATTGCTTTTGTTTACGACAATTGGTACATTGAAACGAATTATTACTTTTCTTTTAGTGAATTTTTAATTTTTATCCCGACAAATATTACTTTTGAAACAATATTAGTTTTGTTTACGACAATTGGTATATTGAAATAAATTATTACTTTTCTTCTCTTAAATTATTACTTTTTATCCCAACAAATATTACTTTTCTTTACGATAATTGGTACATTGAAATAAATTATTACTTTTCTTGTGAATTATTACTTTTAACTCCAACAAATATTACTTTTGTTTACGAATATTGTTATATTGAAATAAATTATTATTTTTCTTCTCGTGAATTATTACTTTTTATCCCGATAAATATTTCATTTGAAAAATATTACTTTTGTTTACGATAATTGTTACATTGAAAAAATATTACCTTTCTTCTCGTGAATTATTACTTTTTATCACGACAAATATTATTTTTTGACAAATATTACTTTTGTTTACGACAATTGTTACATTGAAAAAATATTACTTTTCTTATCATAAATTATTATTTTTATCCCGATAAATATAACTTTTGAAAAATATTACTTTTGTTTACGACAATTGTTACATTGAAATAAATTTTTACTTTTCTTCTCGTAAATTATTACTTTTTATCCCGACAAATATTACTTTTGAAAAGTAATACTTTTATTTACGACAATTCTTACTTTGAAAAAATGTTACTTTTCTTTACGACAATTGTTACCTTTTATCTCGACAAAAGTTACTTTTGAAAAATATTACTTTTGTTTACTACAATTGTTATATTGAAAATATGTAACTTTTCTTTACGACAATTGTTACCTTTTATCTCGAAAACTGTTACTTTTGAAAAATATTACTTTTGTTTACGAAAATTATTTCTTTTAAAATGTTACTTTTATTCTTGTTAATTATTACTCCCTCCGTCCCAGTTTAGTGTAGTTCAACTAATACTTTATATCTCACATATAATTAAATATGAACCACACTTTTGGGGGATGGAGGGAGTACTATTTATCTCAACAGATGTTGCATTGAAAAATATTACTTTTGCTCACGATAATTGTTAAATTGAAAAAATATTTACTTTTCTTCTCATGAATTATTATTACTTTTTATCCAAAAAATGTTACTCCCTCCGTCCCAATAGCAAGGTCTCACTTACTTTGGGCACGGTTATTAAGAAACAAGAGTAAAAGGAGAAAAAGATGTAGGTCTTACAGCTTTTGATTTCTATTTTTGGAATGAGACCTTGCTATTGGGACAGCCAAAAAATGAAAGTGAGACCTTGCTAATAGGGGTGAGCAAAAAAACCGAAGAAACCGAACCAACCGACAAACCGTACCGATACCGTCCTGAAAATACGGTTAACCGAACCGACGGTACGGTTAATTTTTCTAATTTTAAAAAACTAGGGTACCGGTTCGGTTTTTTGTTTTTATTTATAGAAACCGACAGTTAACCGAACCGAACCGATGCTCATGAAATATTTATAATTTTACTATCTATCATATAAATATTACATTTAATCAATTTTATTTGATTACTATTTTGTTCTACTATGTGTTTATTATTCCGAACTAGACATTAAATTTTGTTTATTCCACAATATTGTCAATTAGTTTAAATTGACAATAAATGTAGCTTGATTGTCCAATTAATCTTTTATTACACTATTATTATATATACTTGGTATATGAGATGTGTTAAGGTTTTATTATTCTTATTAGTTTATTATTTGTATTTTATAAATTATGTGAAATATATATATTTTGGAATGGGAAATTTTAATACTATGAATTAGAAAAATTATAACTTTCTTTTATTATGGTTAACCGTTGAATAATTGGTTAACCAACCGATTTTTAGGTTAACCGTTATAGCGGTTTTTGGTTTTTATTTATGATTTTTAGTGGTTAACCGAACCGATTTAAAACCACATTGTCGGTTTTTTTATACCTTAAATGGTCGGTTAACCGAACCGCGCTCACCCTACTTGCTATTGGGACGGAGGGAGTACTTTTTGAAAAATATTATGTTTGTTTACGATAATTGTTACATTGAAAAAATATTATTTTTCTTTTCATAAATTATTACTTTTTATCCCGACAAATATTACTTTTGAAATATATTACTTTTCTTCTTGTAAATTTTTACTTTTTATCCCAACAAATATTACTTTTATTTACGACAATTGGTACATTGAAATAAATTATTATTTTTCTTCTCGTGAATTATTACTTTAATTTAATTCCGACAAATATCACTTTTGTTTACAAAAATTGTTATATTGAAATAATTATTACTTTTATTCTTGGAAATTATTACTTTTTATCCCGACAAATATTACCTTTGAAAAATATTATTTTTGTTACGACAATTGTTACATTGAAAAAATATTACTTTTCTTCTCGTGAATTATTACCTTTTAAACCGACAAATATTACTTTTGAAAAATATTACTTTTGTTTATGATAATTATTATATTGAAAAATAAAAAATATGTTAATTATACTTTAGATTAATTAAGTAAAAAATAAAAGAAGAAAATATGTTAATTATGCTTGTTAATTTTTTTAATTGATGATTTAAAAATTGAATAATTAATAAAATCAAAATATATGGAAACATATCCTACTTGAATCTATTATTGAAAACTGAAATTTATTAAAAAAAAATAAACATAAAACAAGAAAGAAAAAAAAAATCAGAAAAACAAGTGAAAAATAAAATAAGAAAATGTTGGAAGCTATTGGCTCCAAAGGAGAATCCAACCTGGGTCTCAACCTCAACATCAAAGGCCTTAAACAACTAAGCTAACACCAACATTTGTTAAAAATATCTCAATGTACATATATATATCTGGTTTCTTGCAATTTTCTTTTTTTTTTAAATACTAGGCGGGATGGGTCAGCTGGTGGATCCGGTCTCTTGCTTGAGACCGGTCTCACCCAAGACCAACCCTTACTTTTTTACTTTTTAAGTTAATGTTGGATAAAATAAATGTTGAAAAATATATATTAACCATTCTTTTATTTAGTTAGATTAAATCATGGAAATGATTTATTCATATTGCACGTGTCGTTTACTTCAAAGATATTAAAAAGACTACATATCCAACATATATTATCAATAAATGCCTCTTTATCAATAAATAACCATATCATCTCAAAAAAAAAAAAAACCATATCGGTTTTTTCTTAAACCAATAATAATAGTGAAAACCTTTTTTTTTTTTTTAATGTTTGTTCTAATTATTTCATTGTCATGGGTACAGTACTAATGTGAGAATGAAACTATGAAAGATAAGCATGGAGCCCATTAGTGAGGCCCAGGAGAAAGACCGGTGTGGATTTGGACTTGAAAAGAATTTTAGTCAAGCAAGTGGAGCCCACTTGCATGTGATGGGTTGGATCAAGTTTCATAAAAGCCCAAAATCCAACTGCCCCACACTCCCTTGTTTTCATTTCTTACCCTAATTTTTTTTTTAATTTATTTTATTTTATCTAAAGCTTGTAGAAAGAGAGACCATTAGTATGTATTTCAACTGTTATTCCTCTATATTAAAAGAATGAGAAATTTGAGTACGAATTTCAATCTTCTCTTTCCCTGAGAGAGAGAGAGGGAGAGTACATGTTCTTATAAACAACATATAAATGTTGTAGATGTTAGGTGCTAAATAAGTAGTGCAGTAAAAAAAAAATTCTCACACAAACCTAATAGAATTTTCCGTACAATAATACTTGGTACTTAATTTGGAAGGGTGTTGGATTAGCACTTAGTTGGGTAGATCTAAAATCAAAGGTTTGAGTTAATGGCTTGAACAAAGTTGGGTGAATTTTTTTTTACAACACTATATGCAAACCACGTGGATATTTATTCACATCATGTCGATATGAAAAAATAGATGCAACTTCTTACAAAAAGATTATAATTTAGTACGTACAATTATATTTGGTGAATTATTACCTTGTAGAATATTTCATACTATTTTTTTTTTTGTCAAAACAGAAATTGTAAATAAAAAATGCTAGAAAATTCGTTAGATATGCATACAAAATTCTGACATAAAAATGATCGCTCTTTGCAAGATTTTTTTAAGAACTTGCTAGATGATAGATGATTCAAATTGCCAAATTTTAAAAATTGTTGATTATTTTTTTAAAATTTCTATTTATTATGTTAAATTTGTGATCTGGATAAAAAAAAGACTCAAGATTGAAGTATATTCCAAAAATTAAGTTTTTAATTTATGGTAGATTAATGCGAATATACGTCAATTGTTTTTGTTCTATGAAAAAATAGAAAAACATTTTCTCGTTCAAATTTTAATAAAAACAATTTTTTTTATTATTATCTGTGCCGAAACCTTCGAGACTAAATTTTTGGGACGGAGTCACAGTGCATGTGATACGAAATCTACGACATGACGGATAGATGCGACCAGCAACCGCCAATTCGAACGTTTTCTTAGCTTACTAAAAACTGCTGAAAATCAAATATAAATTCAGAAATTTGAAGTCTTAAACTCTTAATTGAAGGATGGACAGTTGGAGTGGGCCAATTTGAAGAAATTCAAATTCCACTTAATTAATTAACACTCCAAATATGACCTTTTTAAGTACTGTTGGAGTGGGTCATGATACTTTTTTTATTTTTAGTACTGTTGACATTATGTAATTATCTACTCATATATCTACATTGACTATTCAGTATGGACTATTACGGAAATTTCAAAATGAAAGTTGATTTTTTTTATTCGTTTCATACATACGAAGACGATGTTTCTCAATGTATCTTTGTTTAAAAGACACGTGCTAGTAACGTATCTATGAAATTTTTGGATTAATTTTATTATATAAAAGGATATTTGTAATCTTCACCACATATACACTATTATCAATTTAAAAAGTTTACATGAGTACGTAAAATGGGCAAATCAAATTACAAATTAAGTGCACTAGATAATTAAGGTACTTGATCAAGGGCCATTCTGAGCCGTGTCAAGGCTCAAAAAAATTAAGGTCCTAAAAAATATGTGGGCCTATATAGGATTTTATTTTTCTTTTTATTTTAGATCAATATAACCTTTTAAATTATTAAAATTATCAATTAGTAGACTAATTGGCTTAGTTGGTAGAGTGTGCGATATTCACTTGGATGTGGGTACGACACCCACAAACCGTAAGTTTTAATTTATATTTTTACTTTATTATTAATTATTGTTAATAATTTTAATTGATAAATTTTTAATTTTAATTTATAAGTTTTTTTTTTGTTTTTTAAATTATATATCAAGGGCCCAAATTGAAAATTTACAAAGCGCCTATGTTCTCTTAGCCCATAATTTGCCACGTATGCTGACAAGAATAAGTTCGATCGAAGTGGATTACATGCGAAATTATTATTTCATTTAAAAATACCCTTTTGTAATATGACTAGATTTACTCGCGCGCGTTGCTCTGCACCATTCGATTGTATTTCAATTTTTACATTTTTAAATGTCAATAATATCTATACAATCTTATTAAATATTTCAAATTAATAAAATTTATCTTTGTGAATCTTCTTATACAAAATAATACATTTAGCAAACACAAAAATTAATTAACGTGACAAACAATAAAATAATTACTACTCAAAAGCTTAATATTTGAATTTGAAAATTTGAAATGCAACATACATATCATTATATAGTGAACTAAATTTGTTAGGTTTCAAAGCCTAATTTTTGAATTTGAAAAATTGAAATGACATGAGAAAATGTACAGTCATTAATTTTCATTGGAAAGTGTACAATGATTTGCATGTGGCATGCAAAATGAGCGGGAAAATGCATTGCAAATTTTTTTACTTTAATATAGTAATAGATTTGATATATTATAAATTGCTATTAATCCAACAAAATATAATTGGGATTTTAGAAAATGCGAACAAGAGGATGGAAAAGGCAAAACTAGGAGGCCATATCTCATAGTTCTTACCAAACCAAATCAAGAAAATGTAATTCATCAAGGCATCACCATTCTTACATTTCACTTCTAATCCTTCTGCATCCACAAAAATAGTAAGAGATGGAAATTCTTTTTTACCTCTTTAACCTATGTTTGAGCCTTAAGTTTTATTATCGAAAGTAGATATTTTCTCATTCATTTTATCTTTTGCTACTTGTCTTATTTGATTTTATTCCCTAAAATCTATTATCTATAGACATCATTTTTTTTTTTTAGCTTTTCACAAAAATGAGTTATCCTTTTATCCTAAACGTGTGGAGATGTTAGAAGCCTCTCAAAATACACCAACATTTCTGAATCACGACAATTATAGGGAACGTAGTTTTTCACCCATCCCCCACTTCCATTCGTTAATTACGACTGACCATGTGCGGATTAATTAATTTTAGTTATGAAAGTTTAATCAAATTATCTTATGCAATTTATTTTTAGTAAAATCAGGAGCCTAATTTAAGTAGATGCGACAAATTTAATTTGTTTTGGTGGTGGTCATAGTTAATTAAATGATGAAAAATGAATATATATTGTACTAAATTTTGCCAAAAAAGAATTAATTGATTTATTTTCTCATTTTCTCATGTCTCACTCTATACATTTTTTTTTAGTTGGGAATAGGACGATTGTGATTCGTACTCGGATCTTCATCCTTATAAAGGGGAGGAATATCAGAGGTCTTACTTAGTCACTTTATATATACTTACACACCCCGTCAATGACAAAAATAATTCATACTTCCCCGATCCACAATAAGTGGTCACGTTTTATTATTGGGTTGTCCCATAAAAGTGGTCACTTTTTTAATATGAAAACTTTTTTGTCTCTCAAAAAGATGTGGGTTGTATCATTTTCTATGTTCTTACCCTTTAAACATCATTCTCGTGTCCAAAAGAAAGTGGGCCACTTATTGTGAGACGGAGGGAGTATCAATTTACGGTGGCATGTGGTGGAGTGGTGATCTTATAATCAAATATTAAGATTTTATATCCCATCAATACCGTTTTAAGCTAAGTCCATCACAAGTATATTTGATTATTGCTAATCGATCACCAAAATTCGAGAATATCTTTAGATAATACGATTACTTAAATCGATTCAACAATCTTTAAATGAGTCAAGAGTGGAACATTTAGGACATGTTTGGTTTTGTTAATTTCCATTCTACTATTTTCAATTTTCTATTGTACATAACATTAGGAAAGTGTCATCACTGTATGTACTTCAAAAATATTACTCCATCCGTTCCACTCATTTTGTCAACTTATTGTTCTGTACAGAGATTAAAGATAAAGGTAAAAAGATAGAAAGTGTGTAGGTCCCACCACTTTTAATGAGTTTTGAAGGATAAGTTCTTTCCTTATTAGAAAGTAAACAAATTGAGTGAAACGTCCATTTAAGGGAAAATGTAGACAAAATGAACGAAACGGAGGGAGTACTTTTTTATCAACCATAAATCCAAAGTGGATTCCACCAAAAATATATATAAATTTCAATTTTCAGACCTATAACTCTACAATATTGAATATTCAGTACACGTTAGCTAATACTACATTTTGTAAACTACACTGAGAATACTCCGAAACTAAAACCAAATTTCCCTTAAACCTTAGCGCCATATGATATTGTATTACAGCTAGTTAACTCTATAATACATTCTCATCCCAAGTTATTTTAATTTAATTTTAATTTCCCAAAATATTCTACAAACATTTGACATGATAAGTTAATAACGTAGACACAGTGTGCCAAAAATTCTTAATGATTATGGTCCTTGCTGTGATGAAAAGATTGTGTACAATGGGTGATGGAATAGAAGCCTTCGAAAAAGAAAGTTCACCATGTTCAGACAATTTGGAGGAATTTTTATTTTTACCAACATGGAATGTGCCAAGTTTTCATCTCGTCCTCTCTCTCTCTCTCTCTCTCTTATATATAAGACATCGACAGGAGATAATAATTCCAAAATTGTATCATTGCTTTCTTGGAATGTTGTGTATCTAACTTTGCCTTCAATGGAAAATCCAATCCTTCCTTCAAAATTATCTTTTGGGTTACCTTTGGTAACCTAATTTATGAAAAACGTGAAGGGAGCCCCCATTCCCATGGAATCAACCTAAGGTGTGCAAATAAAAGAAATATTCAAATTTAAAAAATTCATGATAATTCGAAATTTGGAATGACGAATGTTGTGTTCTTTTTCATAGATTAAGGTCTCGCTTCAAATTTTGTAATACTATGTTATATGTGTTCAATAATGGTTTTATTATATAACAAGTCGATGAAGCTTAGCCCAAGTAGTTAAATTGAGGCACTATAAAACTTTCTTTGAGCAAGAGATGAATAATTCAAGTCTCACTAAAGTGGGTTGTCTCCCCATTTTATATGGATATGTGTCTAGCTAGTTTATTACTAGTTTGGTTTATATTATAAGTATTGTGATTGATTTATAATATCGTTGGTTAGTATTGTGATTAAAGATTTATTTATATATCATGAAATTATGAAATGATAATGTAATTTGTATCTAAAAAATATAACAATGTTTTATATATTTGGATCCCCCGTATATATATGTGAAGTGTACAAAATATTTTCTTTAACCCCCTTTCTCAAATCTTAATTCCTCCCTCATAATGATCTAGCTAGTCAAAACTTTTAGACCAAATCAATAATGGAATAAGACCATACTACAGTATCTAAATTTTAGAATTTTTCCGAAGGACATGAATTAATTCGGTACGTAATCATATACTGTACAAGAAACAATTCATATTATATAGTAATTCTCAAGGAGAAGTAATAATAAAAATTAGTAAAGTGCTCTCTAATCAACACGAAAACCATCGTCGGTGGAAAATAGAAATTTACTAGAGTTGACGTTAAGTTGGTGCTTTACAAAACAGTTGCAAAATTCAATAATAGATTTTTTACTAAATCATTTAGAAGATGCTCTCAACTCAATATATTATACTTTCAGACAAAAATTAAACCCAACAAAAGATTTATAAATGTGACCAAATAGACATTTTTTGAATAAACATACATTACAAAAGAACATTATTCAATGTATTCTTTCTGCATGCCCATAGTCTTGGTCCTACAATTATTTTCTTGAAGGATTTAACCTAGAAACACATTAATCACACACACACACACATATATATATATATATATATATAACATATACTCCCTCCCATTTAAAATATAAGTCTTTTTAAACTTGTGCACACAAATTAAGAAAATTTTATTTTGTCAAATTTATCCTTAATAAATGATGAATTGAAATTAGTGAAGAGTGAAAAATATGAATTTGAGGTGAATCAATTAGGGGCAATTATGGATTTAGGAGGTGAAAAAAACTCGAAAAATATATATTTTGCAAAAGTTATAAAAGTCTAAAAAAACTTATATTAAAAATGGGAGGGAGTAAATACTAGTACAACGCAGAGAAAGAGTATAAAATAGAGTCACGGAGCACGACACCCACCACCAACAATCTCTGAAGAATTCATTTAATGCATGTCAGCCCCGCCACTATACTTGATAATGCTCATTTCTTTTCTTCATATTAACGAAAAAGCTAGAGATATTATACTCAATTCTTGAGCTCAACTCTTTTTCATATTATGCATATTTCCTTGCTAGCTTCAATAAGAGAACATGTGAAAGTTCTAAACCGAGCAATTTATGCATATAAATTGAATCTGTCACAGTAAATCTTAGCACGGAATAAAACACAGAATATAATAACTGAGCTAAGTAAATGACACACAAAATGGTAATCAAGTTCGGTTAATCAACCTATGTCTGGGGGGCCACGCCCAAGAGAGAATCGATCCACTATCGAAAGTTGTAGTTACAGAGGATCTTACGCATACTGATGGTCCCTGAGCTAGGTATTTGGTGTAGAGTGGGGGGTGAATACAACAAATAGATTTCTAAAAACTTTTTCAAGTTAAATCACAGAGTTAGTGAGCTCAGTTATTGATCCAGCTGGGGAGGGTTAGCTGGGTAAATAACTCAGCTGGCGGTGCAGAATGTGGTGGTTTGAAAACTTAGCTCGGTTACTTAGAAAAACTCAGTTTGAAAAGATTAACTTTATGTTTTCAGCTTAGTCAAGTTGTGCAACTTTCAGAGAGACACAACTGTCTTTGGAGAGCAGCTGCGTATGCAGTTTTGATCAAATATGCAATGGTATGAAAGAGTTAGTACAACACTGAATTTAAGAGGAAAGAAAAGAGCACACGAGTTTTTACGTGGTTCGGAGTAACACCTCCTACGTCCATGACCAGGTTCACTGGTAATCCACTACCACTTGGTATACAAGTACCAAGCAACTTCACAACTCTAACCCGAGCTGTGTTCCAACAGCCATGGGCATCCAAGCCTAACCTTTCAGTTTACGGGTACTGAAAAAAAACCTTACACACTTGAATTTCCCGCTTCAAGCAAGCGTAACCTTGACCTAACCTTTCTGGGTAAAGAAGGGTTTGGTTTGGGGTTCCAACTGTGAACGAGTTCTTACAATGAAGAACTTTAGAGTATGATGAACTCGTTCGAAATCTAGGCTTAAGATATACAAAGATTTTGGCCTAGGGATCAGACAAAAAACTAAGCAGTTTCTGAACTAGAAACACTTTAAGATAAAGTATTTTTTGAACTATGTAGAACTGCTTGGGAGCTTTTGAAAGATTGATGATTTCAGAGAATGAAAGCTTGTAGAGAGTTTTTCGTATTTGATCCTGAGGTTGAAGACGGGTTTATATAGGTAGAGATTCAAGACTAGCCGTTGGAGGAGCCGTTTGAATCTTACATACTCTTCTTAAATTTGAGATCTGCCGTTGGGCGAATCTGCACCTGTCTTCATTTGTGTCACATCCTAGGGCCTGAAGTCTAGGATGCTGATTCGGCAATCCCTCATTGGTTAAGGAATGTTGACTTCCTCTGACGCCGGGATCTTCTGCCTTTGGAGCTGGCTTTTGAATTCAGAGCTGGACTGACTTGAAGTGATGTCTTCAGAGTTAGTTCCCTTTGTTCTGTACAGCTGGACCGGCTGTGTTTTGAACTCAGCTCGAATTCTCTTCAGCTTGATCATGCTCTGCTGGAGGACTCAGCTGAAGGTTGGCTCCTGTTATCTTCTGTTAGCTGACTCCTGCTGTAGACACAGCTGGAACTTCTGCTGTTTTCCGCTAGCTGACTATTGCTGTAGACACAGCTGGGTCGACTGCTGTCTTCCGCTTTCTTAACCTGTAAACCTAGAAAATCTAAAGCTCAAACAGGCGAGCTGGAAAACTCTACTTAGGTTGAAGCGATCATTTATTCGGTTGGAGAATCAGTTGGGTTTTGGTATCAAATCAAAACCTTATAATTTTCCCAACACATACAAGTCTTCCACTTTATGCTACCCGTTCACTCACACCCTTCCCGATCTATGTGAATTAATGATTGCAAGTGCACCATCTACAATCTAAGTTCGAGTCGCAACTCGACACCTTACGTCCTTACAAAAGTGTTGTGTTTATATATGAAATAAACCTCTCAAGTTCAATAAGAAAAATACTCTCACGAAAGTATATGGCTATGAACAATAACAATAGCAGCGGCAACCATCTTCAATATATCTTGGTCTAGAAATATATATATATAAATGGTGGAGATCTATTCTTATTTCTTAGGTTAAGATCCATTCTTATATGATCCTCTCCTTATATATATATATATATATATATATATATATATATAAGGAGAGGATCATATAAGAATGGATCTTAACCTAAGAAATAAGAATAGATCTCCACCATTAATCCCACAACTTGTATGGCTTAGATCTAATCTGATTAGTTAAGCTATGTTAGCTTCCTTTCTTTTAAGTAGGGTTAAATTAGTAATTCTGAATTCCTTCATTTTTCAATTCAACATATGCGATTACGATCAGTAGCCCAAATTTACTTTTCTTCATCGCGATTCTTCTGCACAATTCATCTTTGCCTTCTTCTTCGCATATTCTTCGCGATTTCCATCATTACTATAATGTTAAATTAATCCAATCTTTTCATCTCAATTCAAATCATCTGCAACTCAATTTTAATTTTTTCTTTCTTATTCTTCATCGCGATTCTCCTGCCTTTTAATTCATTCTTCGCCGATTGTTTAACATAATTCCTCATTGCATTTACTCTTCGTGATTTCACCATTATTTCTACTTTCGATTCCATCTCTAATCAGTAGATAATGTTCTTCGTGAATATCATCAATTATTTCGTAATTGATTTTACAGATTGTTATTTTATAGATGTTTCTTATTCTGCTTCTTATGATTTTTAGTTTTACCAATTTTCGGACCGCGTGCAGGAGTTGAGGATAAAATTGATAAGTTTTGATCTGAACAATGACTGAATATTGGAGGAAGAAATTAAAGAGCTCCAGCGTGGAGATCAAATGGGGCTCCATCACACTTTATTCTGAATCGGTTGATATGATCCCGTGGCTTTCTAGTAACGTGAATGCTACCCGATTAGGCCTCCCCTGTTAGGATACTTTATATCTTGTGAGATGAACAAATACCGGTTGTCTTCTCCGACCATAATTGAATTTTATCTTGTTTGATCAATTGTTAATTTGATATTATTTGGAGATCAAATTGTACTTATGATAAAATGATATTTTTTGTTGAGTTTCTTGCATTATTTTCAACGATCACTTTGGAGTACTCTTCAAGTCTTCTCTTGATGTACATCTAAAACTCAAAATTAGAATGACTTTTGGGGCTAAATGTGCCTAAAATATCAATTCTATTTGGCTATATTTGTGTTCATCAGTTTCGATAAATAATCACCAGATTTGAACTAATTTAATAACCAACTGATGCATTTTTAAGTAGATAGTGATGCATTACACAAGCTTATGGCATGCATCAAGTTCGTAATTCTGATGCACCAAGTGTTTTGCCTTTATACATTGCACAACAAATAGTGACGCATCACATAGCATTACGAAATGCATCATATTACTTTACGAGATGCACTGAATGCATCACTTTGATTCATTACAAAATGCAAACTTTTCTAATTATCTGTTTTACATTATTAACTACAGAATATTAATAATGTCATACCTATGAAACATTTAAGTAATTCGAGTAGTCATTGCTCATAAAATAACCATCATGGCTAAATTGATTTAATAACTAACTTATCAGTTTCAGCAGTTAGTGATGCATCACAGAACATTATGAGATGCATCACATAGCATCACGAGATGCATTTCATAGTTGTACAAGATGCACTGAATGCATTACTTATAAATTATTTAGAGGCAAAATTTGGAATAACCAATATAGATAGTGGAAATTAATAGTTGGCCACAAACTTTATTTGTAGAAATTCTGGCCAACATTTGGAAATTTGGACCAATTTGCCCTTGGAACCACTATTAACCATCCATCTACCCATTTCATTTTTCAGTTTTCAAATTTCAAATTCTCTGTTTCTTCTCTCTCTAAAAATCCTATTTTCTCCATTTCTTCCGTCGTACTTTCATTTTGCCGTCGCCGCCGCCGTCGTACTTTCATTCCGCCGCCGCATCGTCGTACTTCCATCCCTTCCGCCGCACCGCCTTCGTACTTTCAGTCCAGTCCGCCGCGCCGCCTTGAACTTTCACATTCTGCCAGCCATATTCCAGATCTGCCGTCGCACCAGATTCTTCTAGATATACCGCCGCACCAGATTCTTCCAGATCCCGTTGCCTTATTTCACAGCTTTCTCTCCAGAATCCATGGCGTCAAATTCCAGATCTAATGTCCTGGATGGTGTTCGTCTTTGGTCAACCGCATCCTGGTATGCCTTAGCACACCTGGTACGAATGGTCTATATCTGTACCAGGTGTGCCAAGTCCAGGCGCGGTATGCCTTGGCACACCTGGTACGAAAACGTATTCGTACCAGGTGTGCCAAGTCGCGATGCGCCTAGACTTGGCACACCTGGTACGAATGGTGTGTATTCGTACCAGGTGTTCCAAGTCTATGCGCGGTATGCCTTGGCACACCTGGTACGAATATGTTGTATTCGTACCAGGTGTGCCAAGTCGCGACGTTCAGTGACGTGAAAAATGCAGGAAGAACACATATGCACGAAGAGGACAACAAGATCCGAAAAATATGACAAGAACATGACGTACTAGATCTAGAACATGACGGTACTAGATCTAGAAAACTCAATTAAAACTAATACAGTAAAAATACCTCAAATAAATCACTATGGAGATGAAAGCTACGCCGGAGAAGATGACCGGAAAAAGACTATAAGATAAATAATAAACTGTTCGAAAAAGTGTACAAATAAATCAAATCGAAAAGACGACCAAGAAAGAAGACGCGGCGGCGGAGGCAGACGGGAGGGAGTGGCGGTGGAGGAAGGGAGTACACAGAGAAAGAGACATGAGAGGAGAGAGAAAGTGAGAGTGGAGTGGGTGAAAGAGAGAGTACGGTGAGAGAGAAAGTGAAAGTGAAAAAATCTGTAAAGTGATATGGAGGGCATTTAAGTCACTTCAGCCCAAAGTTGGCCACAATTTATTAGAATAAAGTTGGTGGCCAACTATTAATTTCTACTAACTTAATTTGCTAGTCAACATGATTAACTCAATTATTTATGTAATTGAATAGTCATTTCTTATTTAAAAATATAGACGAGTGATGTAATTAATCACAATCATATAAATGTTTAATTCTTTCATATGATAACTAGTTCAAAATATACATTAAAGTATTCAATGTTCACATATTTTTCAGTTTTAATAATATCTAACTTGTCAAAAACTCATATTGATTCTGCTCTAAATAATCGACGCCTACAAAATCAACCAATTAGCAATTTCTCATATTGATTCTACATCATATTGTGTATTTTTTGATGCAGTGATATATCAACTTGTATTAATGTATAAATAATATTAACATAATGCATTAATATTAACAATATAATGCATTCCAATAATCTCTTAAAAGAAGAGTGATTTGACCTCCTACATACCATGTAAGTGGAGATGCACACATGATCAAGTGCAAAATGGTTTTTTCTATTGATCTTTTAACCTTAGGGTTTAGAAAGAAACATACCAATCGAAACAATTAAAAGATTACTTGGACTAAGTTGTTATACATAAAAATGGTCTACATTCTTATCACCCAATCAAGAAAAGTTGCATTTCGCCTTCTATCAGTGCAACTTTTTAATAATTCACATCATCTTTTAGGAGACATAAGAAAATTTGAATAGAGGTGCAATAGACTTTGTATTTCTCATTATGATGCATTAATACGATTTAAGTGATGCATCAATATGAAACTGTAGATACACATAATAGAGAAATAATCATTATCACAATTAATGCATTACATATATTGTATTTGTGCATTACATTGTTTAGGTTTATGCATTAGTGCCATTTTCAACGAATTATTATACCAACATCAGATTTTGTGTTCATCTTTCTAATATCTGCATGTAAAACATAACATTATACCAACATGAAAACCTCCACTTTAAGACCAAATTCTCAATTATTTCATAGCAGAAAAAGAGGGAGAAGAGACAAAGAAAATTAGAATTATAGATTGATGAAATTCATGAAGATCGATTGATTGCCAGGAAGCTAGAGGACGATGGCGATGGTTGACTATTGCCGGCGGTGAAGGAGATGCAAATCGAATAAGCTGGTTGGTTTAATTGGTGTTCTGGTAGAAATTTTATGAAAAAATGTGTAATGTTAGTCGTGGCAGCGATGTAGAAAACTGACGGGAGAGTTTCAATATTCAAGGTTACAGTAATCTCATAATTTCAAAATTGTGATGAAGGTGTGTGGTATTAGTGTGTGTTGTGCATGTATTTTTGTTGTTGTTTTGTTGGGGTAAAGAATGGAAGAGAGAGAGAGGGAGAAAAAGTGAGAGAGAGAAGAAGAAGAAGAAGAAGAAGAAGAAGAAGAAGAAGAAGACAATGTTGTCCAGCTGTGGCGGTGATGACGACGGCAGCGGTGATGGTGGGTGGTGGTGGTGGTTAAGAGAGAAATGGAAGGATGAGTGTTATAGATCGACCAAACGAGAGATAGGAGAAAAAGAGTGAAAGTCTAGTTTTATTTCCTTCCTAAAATACCCCTCCATCCTTTTTTTAATCCATGTCAAATTGTTAGATTTAATTCTGGCCACACACACTTTGCAAATGAGTGGTCTGGATTGGTTCTTATTTCTCATATAAGAAGTGGTTCTCATAAGATCCATACCATATATATATATATATATATATATATATATATATATATCTTGAGAAACCCTAGATATGTTATCCACCATGATAAGGAAGCTTCCTTTGAATATATGCTCTGTGGAACAAGTAGATATATCTGCAATATAATATCTTTTCCGTGTTATATATGGATAAGGAAAAGATCTAGATCTCCGTAAAATCCGCATAAATATGGAAAGAATCTTTCAGATCTGTTCAATTCTGTTTCACATCAAACTAGCTCAGGCTGAAGCTCACAAAACAGTATTTGTCTCGCAGCGGATCGAAGTCTTCAGCTGAACTTTTGACTACATAAACTTGCCAACATATATTGAGTACCAACTCAAAATCCAACGACTACAAAAAAACTCTCTTTTACCGATGGATTTTTCCGTCGGTAAAACAAAGGAATCCGTTGATAAACAGATTACCGACAGATTTATGACGTCCTTAAATACGTCGACGGTAAAGATTTACCGACGGATTTATTTTTGTCGGTACATTTAACGACGGATTACCGACGGAAATTCCGTCGGTGACGTTTTGTTTTTTGTATTCCGTTGGCTGGAAATAGCGACGAAATAGCGATGGATTAATATCTGTCGGTAAGTTTCGAAGAATCGAAACACACATTACCGACGGATTTAGGTCCGTCGGTAATGGTTTTAGCAATGTTTTTTTAAAAATTGTATTATATATATATATATATATTTATTTTTGCAATATTTTTGTCGAATTAAAATTTCCAACAAAAAACTAAACATCAGGCAAAATAATTAATTTGCATTAAAAGCGATTTGTCATATATCAAATAATATCATGTTCGACAGATATAAATGTAAAATGTAAAATGTAAAGTAGTTTAAATATTCTAAAATAATAAAAATACTAAATAATTAAAAAAATATCCAACAAACAAGTTAATCATACATCAGGACCAGGGGGTGGAGGTGGACGAAAAAACTACCCTAACGCCAGCATCTGCTGGAACTCGGCAAACTGCTGCTCCAGACGTGCACGTGCCTCGTGTTCCGCCTGATGTTCCTGGTCGATACGGGCACGTGCCTCTCGCTCCTCCTGTAGCTGCTCCTCTAAGCTGCCGATTCGTGTCTGAAACATCTCTTGTGTCAGAGCAGCCGTAGAACCGGAGCTACCACTGGATGCAGTCTGTCTGAGCTGGCTGCTGCCGAAGTTTCCAGTGCCGTAGCGCCTCTGCTTCGTGGGCTGTGTGATCTCCAAATAGATCTCGTTCAAATCGGATCGTCCATCCGCAGCAGCCCGGCGATGAACCTCGGCCTAATTCATATATATAAATGTGTTAGAAAATATATTATCATCAATTATAACAATTAGAAAAACTTAATTAAATACTTACATCAATTTTTTCATCCCTCGGTGTCAGATAAGTTCCATCGGCGTTCACGTGCAGTCGACAGAAACTCGCATAATTCATTGCATCCGGTGCGACCCCCTGCTCTGCTGCCTATTCATGCATTATTACAAAATATCATATATAAGTTTTAATTATAAATTAAAACATATAATATATACACACACATATATATATATACAAGTTAATTAAAAACAATCTCATGCTATTAACATCATAGATCAAAGTTACACTTATACAATTACTATAAAGTTTTATTATAAATAAATCATTTTATACAACTACACTATATACACAATTAAATCATCATCATAAAACAAACTCATGCTATTTACAATAAATTAATTTACACTTATCAATTATACTGCATGTTATACTTATACTTCATCATAAATAAATTTCATGCTATTTATACTTATACTTCAACATCAAACAAACTCATGCTAATTTTTACATCATAAAATAAACTCATGCTATTCAAATCATATTTTGGTAAATAATTGAACAAATACACAATTCATGAACTACAATAATTTAACTAGATTAAAATTCTAATTATTTATGAAAACTAACTTGAAAACAACGGGATATGAAAACTAACTTGGAGGGTTGACTATTGCAGAAGCCGACGACGATGGCTGCAATTATGACGGGAGTGGCAACTGCAAATTTGGGCCGAAAGAGAGAAACAGAGAAAGAGACAGTGAGAGAGACAAAGACAGTAATTAAGATAGAAATGGAGAGAGAGAGAGAGTGCATACCGTGATGGGATAACCCGAACGGCAGCGGCGGCGAGGCAGGGGCGGGGCGGGGCGGGGCGAGAGAGGCGGCGAGGCGGAGACAGACAAGGCGGAGGCAGGGACGGGGCGGGGCGACGAGGCGGAGGCGGCGAGGCGGAGAGTGAGAGAGGCGGAGGCGAGACGGGCAGGACGGCACGGAGCGAGAGAGGCGGACGGGCGGCGGCGAGGCACGGACTGGGCGGGGCGGTGGCGCGGCGGCGAGGCGGAGGCGGGGCGAGGCATGGGTGGAGAGTGAGAGAGAGGCGGACCGGGCGGGACGGCGGCGAGACGGCGAGGCGGTGGGAGGCGGGCGTCGGAGGAGAGTAAGAGAGAGAGAGGCGGACCGGTGAATGAGGGAGAAATTAGGTCTGCTGGGTATATCGCAGATTTACCGACGGATGAACTTCCGTCGGTAATTACCGACGGAAAATCCGTCGGTAATCATATATAATTAATTTATTATTTTTTTTCCGGATTATGATTACCGACGGATATATCCGTCGGTAACTATATATAATTAATTTATTATTTTTTTCCCGGGTTATGTTTAACGACGAATTTATCCGTCGTTAATTATCGACGGAAGTTAATCCGTCGGTAATTAACGACGGATTTATAACGACAGATAAATCCGTCGTTAATTATTATTTTTCATTAAATATTATTTTTCGCCTGTTTACAAATACCGACGGATATATCCATCGTTAATTACCGACGGTAAACGTTCCGTCGGTAATTAACGATGGATATATCCGTCGGAAGTTTGTTTTTTTTTATTTTTAATTAGATAAATTAAATATTACCGACGGATAATTCCGTCGGTAATATTACCGACGGCTAATCCGTCGTTAAGTTCTTAATAGCCGACCCGCCTTTTTTCCGTCGGTAATTACCGACGGAATTATATCCGTAGGTAAAGTAAACATGCATTTTGTTGTAGTGAACAACTTGCAATCATTAATTGTAATTAGTGCAAAACCACAAGTAGTAAATTGTATTAGGCATAACTAATTACAAAAAAGGAGTCCACCTAAAATAATTAGTTAATGAAATTTGAGATCATTAACTTTTCAATTACGAATTAATCCATTTTCACAAGCTTTATTACACGAAGTGCAATAACGTAATTAAAATAAGTGATCAATAGTTAATTAATACACTCTAAACAAGTATTCCCTCTATTTTTTTTTAAGTGTCGTATTGAAAAAAATTACAAAAATCAAGGAAACATGAGATATTACTTTTATACCCATATTTATTATTTTTAAAGTTTAAGAATTACATTTTCCAACAACTATTGTGAGAATAAAATAAGACTTTTGTCATTATTTTAGTCTCAAATTCCGCAATAGGACACTTAAAAGGGAACATGAATTTTTTCTCAATAGGACACTTATAAAAAAATCGAGGGAGTACTTTGTAAAACAAAAAGTCAATGAACATTTCAATAAATATTTTGTACGAGTATTTAACGAGAATAATGTTCCATAATAAATATTTTCTCTGAACAATATTAGGGGTGAACAAAAAATCCGCCCAAATTATAAAGTAAACCGATGAATTTAGGTCTATTCAGCTTTTAGGGTTGAAAGTTCGATTTGTACCAACCCGACCAAATATGCATAAATATATAATCTAATTTTTTAAAATGTAGAAAATATTGTCAATGTTTTCTAATTGTGTTTTTAATTTTGTTATTGTGGATTGAATTGGTTACGTCATTTCATTTTGTTATTTTGGTTGTTGATTATGGATCAAAATGAATTACGTAAGAAAGAGTTTAAAATTGTTGAAAAAGTTCGGTTATTTCGAGTTTTGGTGGTTTGATTGGGTTTGCGCATAGAGAGGGAGAGAGAATCTTCCATATTTACATTGCTATTATTAAATGATGGTCAATCGCAAAATTAATTTAGAAAATTAGTGTTCTCATAATGTAACTAATTTGAAGAGTCTGGCACTTGTCTTGCCTCTTGTGGTGCTAATTAAGATTGTTTGCCAAGTCACAAAGATCATATATTTACTTTGATTTGATATATTCCTACTCCTAGTTAGCAATTTTAAAATGAAAGAATTCATCATGATGATGATTTCTTATGCCAAATTCAAAAACAATTTGCTTTACCAAAAATACAATTAAGATTCTATTTATAAGATATTACGTATATCTAATATTTTAAAACTTTATGAGTGTAAGAAAATTTAGGATAACATGCTAAAAATAGAAGGAAGTGAACCGAATTGAGGACCAAGTTTTCTATGTAATAATCCATATGATTAAGATTTTACTTTTTGAATTGGGAGGGGGAGCAATGATGATTGGATTTTTGCACCACAAAAGAGGCATGACTACTACAACACACAAAGGTAAGATCACTACATCATACAAGATGGCGGGAATACACTACATCACACGCATGTGAGAGCAATTAATGATGATTGGATTTTTGACATATCTTTACACATACAAACTACAAATTTAGAATTGTGCTATATAAATTTTGATACTATTACTATATTAAAGCAAAATAATTTGCACTGCATTTCCCGCCCATTTTGCATGCCACATGCAAATAATTGTTACATTTTCCAATGAAAATTAATGACTGTACATTTTCTCATGCCATTTCAATTTTTCAAATTCAAAGATTAAGCTTTGAAGCCTAACAAATTTAGTTTACTATATAATGATGTGATTGCTGCATTTCAAATTTTCAAATTCAAATATTAAGCTTTGGAGTATTAATTATTTTATTGTTTGTCACGTTAATTAATTTTTTGTGATTATTATGTATTATTTTGTATAAGAAGATTCACAAAGATAAATTTTATTAATTTGAAATATTTAATTAGATTATATTGATATTATTGACATTTAAAAATGTAAAAATTGAAATACAATCGAATGATGCAGCGTAACGCGTGCGGATAAATCTAGTGTTTGTTATAAAGCATGGCGTTATGAATTCGGACGGAGGAGTATTATATAATCTAGAGTGAAATATTATAATAGCCACTTAAGTTAATAAAAACAAAATAGTAGCCACTAACTTAAAAATATATAAATACTAGCCACTCTTACCAAAATACCCTTTTTCGATTCACACCATTCAAACCATCACCGTTCTAACCTTTCCATTCGCATCATTCGCTCCACTCACTCCGTTCGCACGCCTCTATTCGCACCGTTCGCTCCACTCGCTCCATTCGCTCCACTCGCTCCATTCGCACCACTCTCATTCGCACCACTCGCATCACCTCCATTCGCACCGTTCGCTCAACTCGTTCCGTTCGCTCCACCTCCATTCATACCATTCGCTCCACTCGCACCACCTCCATTCGCACCATTCACACCACTCGCTCTGTTCGCTCCACCTCCATTCGCACCATTCGCTCCACTCGCTTCGTTCGCACCACCTCCATTCGCACCACTCGCACTACCTCCATTCGCATCGTTCGCATCACTCGCTCCACGACATGTACTAGAAAACGGAAGGCGCGAATGGATCGAGTAGATCTTATTCGTGCCATTCGCACCTTTCATAATGGTACAAACAATGCATGAAGATACGCTCGCTCCAGGTTCGCATTGCGAGTAAATTTAAAGGTTAAACTAGTCTTTTTCACACAAATAATGGCTATAATTTATATAATATTAACTTAGTGGCTACTATTTTGTTTTTATTAACTTAAGTGCTATTTTACATAATTTCTCTATGTTGGGAAAATAATAAACATGTTTTGAAGTGATACCAAAACCCAGCTGACCCCAACCGAGTAGATGAATGCACAAACTTTGTATTGTTTCCAGCTCGCGTGTTCAGAGCTATTAGGGTTTCTAAGTTTACAGGTAGAGTCACTGAAGACAGCAGAAGACAAAGCAGAAGAAACAGCTAAGCGGACACAGCTGAGGAATTCAGCAGAGCAAACTCAGCAGAGCAGACCAAGCAGAGTCAAAGACCCAGCAGTATCAAGACCCAGCTCAGTGATGGAAACCCAGCTCAGTGTCGAAGACCCAGTTCAGTATAAAAGACCCAGCTTAGTGTCGATGACACAGCTCAGGTCTGAGACACAGCTCAGGTTAATGACACAGCTCAGGTTGAAGACACAACTCAGGTTGATGATACAGTTCAGGTCTAAGACACAGCTCAGAGTCGAGACGCAGCAGAGTCGAAGACGCTGAAGACACAGAAGAGACGCTTAGCAGCTCAAAGACGAAGACCTTCTCCAAGACAAGATCCCGATGTCAGAAGATCTTGTCTGACGCGGTCAAATCAGAGAAGAAATAGCTTCTGCAGATGCAGACCTACTTCGAAGGCAAAAGGCCAGAAGTCAATGAGAGTAGGTAAGATTCAAACGGCCCTCTTCCAACGGCTAGTTTGAATCTCCACCTATATATATCTCTCCACCATTGAATAAAAGAGACGGGAGAGACGACTGAAGAAATAAAAGAGCAAATAGAAAAATGAACAACGATCTTCAAAGCCAAATATTTCAAGAACACCCAGTTTGTCAGTTGTGTTCTTAGTTGTTCACATATTCAGTCATAGGCAGAATAGATTATAATAGAAATATCTTAAGCCTAGTTTGAACGAGTTCATCATACTCCCTGTTCTTCATTGTAAGAACTCGTTCATAGTTGGAAAACCCATACCCAAACCTAAACCCAGAAAGGTTAGGTCAAGGTACACCTGCTCGAAGCGTGTAATTCGAGTGGTCAGGTTTTACAGTATCCGGAAACTGTAAGTCAGGTTTTTTCAGTACCCGCAAACTGAAAGGTGTAGGCTTGATAGTGCCCGTAAACTGTTGGAACACAACTCAGGTTAGAGTTGCTTGGTACTTGGAAACCAAGTGGTAGTGAATTACCAGTGAATCTGGTCGTGGACGTAGGAGGTGTTACTCCGAACCACGTTAAAATTGTTTTGTTCTTTACTGCTTTGTTTTATGCATTCTGCTAACTCCTCTCACGCATACATTTCAAGCTGCATAAACTGACTAACTGAAAAGAGAAACAAAGCTTTGCAATATATTTGAAGTAACAGACGGACTTTCCACATCCACCACATTCCGCACACAGCCAGCTGTGTCGATCAAGCTGCCTTCCAGCTGGATCGGATACAGCCAGCTCACTCAAAAGAGTTTTTAATTGGAAAAGTTTTTATACCTTGGTGTATTCACCCCCCCTCTACACCAAGATATCCGTCTTGGGACCAACAATTGGTATCAGAGTAGTGGTTCAAAAGATCACTGTATCTGTGTCAAGTCAGCCTATTTGCTGATAGTGGTCACCTGAACAGATCCTTCAAAGTTTCAAAATCTTTTCAAAAAAAATCATTATATTGCATACTGTCATGGAATCTTCTTTGTGCAGGAATCTTCGGACATTCTCTGTCGATGATTATCAGATCTGGAAGTTCCGACTCAAAAGCTTTCTGTGCGCAAGACACGACATGATCTGGGATGTTATCACTAACGGATCCATCGTCATCATGAAGTCAGAAAGAGAGCAGAAACCACACCTGGAGCTGAACCAGTACTCCGGCAAGTTGTGAAGCCCAAAAGAGAGTACTCTCCAGAAAAAAGAAGACAAGCTGGATTGGACAGCTACGCTCGCAACGTCATCTCCTCAACGGTGACGGACGCTTATCTCATCAAGATCATCAACTGCGAGATAGCTAAGGAGATGTGGGACACTCTAGCCAAGATGTGTGAAGGCTCAGAGGACATTCAAGAAAACAAATTCTCAGTTGCATGCCAGAAGTTTGACAACTTCAAGCAACTCCCCTACGAGTCCATTGATCAAATGGAGCTTAGATTCTCCAACCTCGTTGTCGAGATCGAGACGATCTGAACTGGAAATATACAGTTTGAGATAAGAACTTGAAGTTCTTGCAGCTCTCTCCTCAGAATGGTGTTCACACAAGGTGGTTCACCAAAGCAGAACTGATCTTGGCAGCATGGAGACGGAAAAATTGTTCTTCTTCCTGAAAGCCAACGAATTTGATCTGGGGATCACAAACGGAGAATCATCCAGCCATATGTCTCAAACAGAGCTGACTTCTAAAGCAAAGGAGACAGCTCTCAGTGTAGAATCAAGAAGTTGTCATGCTTGTACGGAATATTAATAGCCTGGAACACAACAAGGAAAGGTACAAGATGATCGTGAAGGTTCATCACGACAAGCAATTTTACCCAAGAACCCCAGCTGAGTCGACCTCCCAAAGAAAAGATAAAGAGCTCAAGTCAAGCAATATAGAATAAAATCAAGTATTTTCTTCCGACTCAGAAGATGAAGCATTTTATTGAAGATGCCTGCTTCATGGGATTCTCAAATCCAGTTGAAGAAACTGAGCTTACCCAGCTAGCTGTCTGGGACTAGCTGTGAAATGCAAACACAGCTGGACACACAGCTGAGTAAAATGGCCTCAAGAGATGAAAGAAGAAGCAGCAGATCACCCAGCTGGACATGGCACAGCTCACTGCATGCTAAAGAGACCTCATCGAAGAAGTGCTCAGCGACTTCAAGAGATTGCTAGAAATCCTTGAAATCTAGCCAGCTAAGAATTCGGAGCTAAGGAATGAGCACAAGCAGAAGAATGATCAGGAGCTTGAAGATGAGAAAACACAGCTGATCAAGAAGCTGGAGATGGCCAAAGCTGAATCAGATCAAAGAATGGCTCCAGCCAATGCAAGCACAGTTGGAACCAAGGCCAAGGATGTTCCAAAAAGATCGAACATCATCAAGACAGCTCTCAAAGCTCAGCCCTGCCAAAGAAGACAAGTTGCTCGGCAACCTCAAGTCCAAGAAATTCAGCGACTCCCAGTTGATCACAAAGCTCAAAAGCAGCAGATAAATCCAGCTAACTGGAATTAAAATCAAACACAGAATGTCATCCAGCTCAGACGTCAAGGCCAACCAAAAAGACAGTTGAGAAGGATCTCAGCTAGTTATAAAGCTGGAAATCAACCGAACTTCACATCAAGATTCCAGCAGACGGGATATCAAGCTGGATATCTAACTGACAGGCTCCAGTTTGAAAATGGACTGCATAAAAGAAGATGGAATTCAAGCAGCCATCAAAAGTCCAAAGAGAAGTGGACTCATTCAAGGACCAACCAGAAGTATCACTCACAAAAGATAAGGATAAATATGGGTTATCAATGGAACCCTCAACAACAAAGCCGGACCCAATCACAACTGGGTGCCGAAGGAGTGATAACAGGTCAAAGAGGGACATGCGCGTTTTGAGGGGTCATCAAGCGTGCTGTGAAAGAAAGATAGCTAGTGATCAAAGCTCATGACTCACCTCAAAGCTCTTCAAAGAATATGTCAAGCGTACTGGTCCCAGGTAACCTTTGGCGATATCTCGAAAGGATACGTCAATGGATTTAGCTCATTTGAGACAAATATTAATAATATCAAATGTCTCTTATGTTGGTGGACTTTAGCATAATCTGTTGTCCATCAGCCAATTGTTGTGATTACGGTTTTTCTGGTGAGATAAATGCACAGGAATGCAATGTAAAGAATAGGAAATCGAAGATTCTACCCCGACAAAGTAGCAGTAAACTCAGCTGATCATGGAACAGCTGACTGTCTTCTCAAGATCAGAGATCAAGTTGACAGATGAACGTAATTGTTGAGAAAATCATTGGCTCAAGTGAAGTAGGAAGTAGCTGAGAAAAGACAGCCACCTACTATCAAATTTAGGGGGAACTCCACCGAGATGGAAATAGACACAGCTGTGATATCAGCTGAGGGCAAAGTCAATCCAGCAGAATATTCAAGTGGAGAATCAAGAGAGAAATCCAGCTGAACTATCAAATGTAATCCTCTAGATATCAAACAAAGCTAGATCAAACATGGATCGCAGAATCCAGAAGAGGAATCAAGCTGAGGGGGAACTCAGTTCAGCAGATTCACCATCAATTGGTATCAACAATTGATCTCATCCCATCCGACGAATCTTCAAGAAGAGCATCCAGCAGGAAATACTCAGCTGGATCACCGTGTGTCATCAAGAAGGAATCAGACACAGCTGGACTAACTCAGCAGGAACCCCAAGGATTTCAAAATGAATTTATCAAGTCAGGAGGAATTAAACCCAGCTGACAAAACCCAATTAATTTATCCAATTGAGGGAGAACCTCGCAAACAGTATCTTTTAGCAGAGAAAGAAAGACAAGATGACTCACTCCAAACTGAGTCATACAGCTGAGAATGACCATCAATTGGTATCAGCCGAAAAAGGAAGAGCCAAAATGCATCGATTGGTTTTAACTCCAAACTGATTGGAGTTACCTCAAACGGGAAGAAATTATTGCCAGAATGCCGCCGCCAGACCTCGACTCCCCTCCCTCCTAATATCTTTTTGATGAACCAAAAAGGGAGAAAGAATATGAAAGAATATGACAGAAAAAGGGAAAGGAAAAAGGGGAAAGGTTAGAAGAGAGGCTAATGGCGAGCTGGAAAGGCAACTGGAGAAAGAGCGCAATTTCTCGTCAAGGTATGCGGAGCAACCAGGAAGAGTTTAGTTAGGATTTTTGTTTTGTGTTTTTCTGTAAAAGTTTGTAAAGGTTTTGGCATCATCAAAAAGGGGGAAATTGTTGGGAAAATAATAAATATGTTTTGAAGTGATACCAAAACCCAGCTGACCCCAACCGAGTAGATGAATGCACAAACTTTATGTTGTTTCCAGCTCGCGTGTTCAGAGCAATTAGGGTTTCTAAGTTTACAGGTAGAGTCGCTGAAAACAGCAGAAGACATAGCAGAAGACACAGCTAAGCAGACACAGCTGAGGAATTCAGCAGAGCAAACTCAGCAGAGCAAACCAAGCAAAGTCAAAGACCCAGCAGTATCAAGACCCAGCTCAGTGACGGAAACCCAGCTCAGTGTCGAAGACCCAACTCAGTGTAAAAGACCCAGCTTAGTGTCGATGACATAGCTCAGGTTAATGACACAGCTCAGGTTGAGGACACAGCTCAGGTTGATGATACAGTTCAGGTCTAAGACACAGCTCAGAGTCGAGACGCAGCAGAGTCGAAGACGCTGAAGACACAGAAGAGACGCTTAGCAGCTCAAAGACGAAGACCTTCTCCAAGACAAGATCCCGATGTCAGAAGATCTTGTCTGACGCGGTCAAATCAGAGAAGAAATAGCTTCTGCAGATGCAGACCTACTTCGAAGGCAAAAGGCCAGAAGTCAATGAGAGTAGGTAAGAATCAAACGGCTCTCTTCCAACGGCTAGTTTGAATCTCCACCTATATATATCTCTCCACCATTGAAGAAAAGAGACGGGAGAGACGACTGAAGAAATAAAAGAGCAAACAGATAAATGAACAACAATCTTCAAAGCCAAATCTTTCAAGAACACCCAGTCAGTCAGCTGTGTTCTTAGTTGTTCACATATTCAGTCATAGGCAGAATAGATTAGAATAGATATATCTTAAGCCTAGTTTGAACGAGTTCATCATACTCCTTGTTCTTCATTGTAAGAACTCGTTCATAGTTAGAAAACCCATACCCAAACCCAAACCCAGAAAGGTTAGGTCATGGTACGCCTGCTCGAAGTATGTAATTCGAGTGGTCAGGTTTTACAGTACCCGGAAACTGTAAGTCAGGTTTTTTCAGTACCCGCAAACTGAAAGGTGTAGGCTTGACAGTGCCCGTAAACTGTTGGAACACAACTCAGGTTAGAGTTGTGAAGCTGCTTGGTACTTGGAAACCAAGTGGTAGTGAATTACCAGTGAATCTGGTCGTCGACGTAGGAGGTGTTACTCCGAACCACGTTGTTCTTTACTGCTTTGTTTTATGCATTCTTCTAACTCCTCTCACGCATACATTTCAAGCTGCATAAACTGACTAACTGAAAAGAGAAACAAAGCTTTGCAATATATTTGAAGTAACAGACGGACTTTCCAAATCTACCACATTCCGCACACAGCCAACTGTGTCGATCAAGCTGCCTTCTAGCTGGATCGGATACAGCCAGCTCACTCAAAAGAGTGTTTAATTGGAAAAGTTTTTAAACCTTGGTGTATTCACCCCCCCATCTACACCAAGGTATCCGTCTTTGGACCAACACTCTATAATCTAATATAATACATACTAGTGTGTATCTCGTCGAAAATCGACGACGAACTATATTATTAAAATAAAATATATTAATAAGGTTGTTTATTCGATTTTATTGTACTTCCTTAACAAATATTTTTATTTTCATTATTAGTTTGCAATATATAACCATGAACATTAAAAATAATTTAATATTATTTCGGAGTGATAATATTTCGATAATTGATCAAAAAGAGTGTTTCTTTGATTTTATTTCACTTTATTTAGTTGCAAGAAATCAATAGAAATCAAACTTTTTTTCTACTTCACAATCTGTCAAATATTTCATTATATACATCGTTAATTTTTGTGTACGTCTGATCTCATCAGAAAGTTAAATTTCAAGAATTATTCCTATGTGTATATATATACAAATCCAAGAATTATAATTGAGGATATGTATTTTTGAGATTTTTCTTTTATTTACGTCAATTTAAAAATTTATTAAATTAAACAAATTAATATTAACAACTACATAATTGATCAAATTAAAATTGTGACTAAAAATAAACTATTTATTTGGCCAACAAATTAATTTGCCAAATTATATTGGTTGTGCAAAATAATTGCGGAATGGAATAATACACATGGATTGTAAGTATTTATATAGGTTCCCCAAGAATGAAGTTTTATTAAAAATTAATGTGGTATGACAAAATCTATATTAAATATACATAGAATAAATGAATAAAAATGCTCAAAATAAGGATTAAAGATAAATAAGAATACTGAAAGGAGAGAGCGCCACGTATGACCTCGAATTAAGAAGAGGTCTTGAATCCGCAATCGTTTTAATAATATATACTAGTGTGTATCCCGTCGAAAATCGACGGTGAACTATATTATTAAAATAAAATATATTAATAAGGTTGTTTCTTCGATTTTATTGTACTTCCTTAACAAATATTTTTATTTTTATTTTTATTATTCTTTTGCAATATATAAGCATGAACATTAAAAATAATTTAATATTATTTCGGAGTGATAATATTTCGATAATTGATCAAAAAAAGTATTTTTTTTATTTTATTTCACTTTCTTTAGTTGCAAGAAATCAATAGAAATTAAACTATTTTTTTTTTTTACTTCACAATCTGTCAAATATTTCATTATATACATCGTTAATTGTATTTCATTATATACATCGTTAATTGTATTTCATTATATACATCATTAATTGTTGTGTACGTCTGATCATCTCGTCACAAAGTTAAATTTCGAGAATTATCCCTACGTGTATATATATACAAATCCAAGAATTATAATTGAGAATACGTATTTCTGAGATTTTTCTTTTATTTACGTCAATTTAAATAAATTTGTAAAACAATGAGAAAAAAATATTCATTGATTGGATTATTTATATAGGTACTCCAAGAATGAAGTCCTTATTGAAATCCAATGTGAAATAAAAACTTTATTAAAGTAATAAATAAAATTTTAAATAATTTACTTCAAACTAAATAAAGCATGAATAAATGAAATTTAAATTCCATCATTGGTATCTCGGCAATATCCGAAGCCATTTTAATGCATTAAACAGTAAAGAATATTTTATCCTTACTTAGCCCTTACATTCATAATCAATCGATCAACTACTATGCAAGTCTTGAATATATGAATTATTAAATAATAAGATATATGAATAAGAAAATACTTAAAAAGAGAATTTAAGATAAATAGAAATACTGAAAAATTAAGATTAAATCCTAAATCTAGTAAATCCTTGCTTTGATATTTTTTCAAGTTAAAAGATTGTGGTTGCTTATTAATGGAATATAAATTTGCATAAAATTTTCTTAAATTATTAAATTAAAGGGTAAATACATGAATAAAAAAATCATTAAAATGAGAATTTAAGATAAATATAAATACTCAATGCACGTTACGCCACGTAAGACCTAAAATTAAGGGAGGTCTCGAATGCGTAATCATTTTAATAATAAATTGGTTATGCAAAATAACTTTTGAGATGAGAAAATACATATTGATTTGAAGTATTTATATAGGTTTTCAAAAAGTGGAGTTTTATTGAAAAATAATGTGGGATACAAAATTTTATATTAAATATAGTAAGAGGACAATTAAAGATTTTACAAAAATATAAATATAAACATAAATATAATATTTATTATGTACAAAATGCCTACCCAAAGAAAATCTATACACGTTTTAATATAAAATCTTATTTTGAAAGATTTTGATTGTAATTATAAAAGTTTTGATAACATTAAATATTAAATAATAGAATATATGAATTAAAAATGCATTAAATGATGATTTAAGATAAATATGAATGCTGAATGGAGGTTGAGCCACGTAGGACCACGAATCAAAGGGAGGCCTCGAATCCGTAATCGTTTTAAAAATATATGGAGTTGTGTAGAAAAAATTTGTATATTATTGATAAACTAGGAATCACATCTGAAACGAAATCATTACTTTAATCAAGAAATTACGTATTTATATTTGTCGAAGATCATTCGGAATCCTAACAATATCCTAATAATTATCACTTATGTTCTTTTCAAAATTCAGACACCATTATAAGTTTCAAATATCTGAAATTAAATAATTAATTAAAAAAACATCTGAAAAATTAAAAATATTGCAATGAAATTGAAGTAATTAAACGATATATATAATAAAAGAAGAAATTCAAACCACAGCATGGCTGTAACATTTCAAACTGAATTACCAACAAAAGTATTTGTTGTCAACAATTAAAAATTAAATAAAATTAGAAGCTATTTAATTTGAAGATTACAATAGTTATATCCACACCTACCTGAGCCAACTCAAGGGTACCCCTGAGTCAATACCCGAACCACCGCCCTTGCATTGTGCCAAGAACCACCATCCCTCGGCGGCGCCACCACCATGCAAGGGTTGTTTTGCCACGCGGTTCGTTCTTGACTCACCACCCCCTATTTACTCACACATTATCCTCAAGCAGATATATACTTTTTCCAAACGTCACAAACAATAACGTTAACAAACCCCCCACATATGATGAATTCAGAATCAATTCCGAACTACAAATAGTATTTTATCTTCTATTCCAATATCATCCATACATATCTGGTAGATTAGGTAAGGATATATATCGTTGGAATAGAAAATAACATACTATTTGCAATAGGGAAATCGACGGCCCTTATTCATCAGCTCTCACATTGAAGAGCGGCCCTGATTTTCTGAACGGTGCATGAGATGAGATTATTGACGGTCTCCACCGACTCCACCGTGAGCTTGGCCGTAGGCAAGCTGTTCACCAAAATCTGGAACGCCACCGTCAGCAGCGACCCGCTAACCCTGTGGCCCGGCCCTCCGTTGCTGTCCGGCCCGTTCTCGCCGTTCATGTAGGACCCCGGCCCGTCGGGGACGACCGCGAAACCTGACGGCAGCAGCGCCACGTAGGCAGAGTCGCCGCCGTTCATGACGACGTGCATCGCCGGGATGTCGACCGGCGCGTACACCACAAGCGATCCCGACGCGTCTGTGCATGTCTCCTGGAGTATGAGCATGCTGCTCTGGGTCGAGTTCATGGCCTGTCGGTACATTTACAGAATTAGCCCTCGACTTTTTCTGAAATTCGGATCTCAGTTCTGAGTCAACCCCACTTTATCATGAAAATTGCAAATTAGGGCCCCAGACGCAGGCTGACACATTGATAAAAACTTTTTTTTGACAGAAATCATGTATTTGACTTTTATACATGTTTACAAAAAATTATTACACACCTTTGGGATCTGACAATTGGCTTGTCTCGTCTTTATGGGTACCGCCAAATTACAAACTTGTCCTATATAATCATATTCACTATTCACCGATTTACGGACTGAACCGCAAAATTATTAAGGGTACATGCGTCATTTCACCGTTTCTGATAATTAAATATTGGAGAAACATTTCTAGTTTCTACCACTTAGTTACATCACATTTACTCAACATGTAAATACCATACAAATCCCATTCTTTGATGATTGAATAATAATTAATAGACTAAAATTAAAAGAAAATATAAACGACCAATAAATGTGAATGTGAAGAAAACTTACGCTTGCACGTAGGAGAGAAACACAATTGCCATGATCCTGGCCTTTGGCAATGTGCGCCATTTCTTGCATGGGGCCGCCGTTGGAGAGGATGTCCCACTCGCTCCGCAAATGCTCGTTGCGGAGGAAGTGGAACAGTCTCTGCGGTGACACTGGCAGCCAAACGGAGGTGGCGGCACTCAGCACCACACCCGGAGGCTCGCCAGGGTCATCCACGCTCTTTCGGGTCATCACACGAACATCCTCGTCCACATTCTCTGCCCGAAGTTTGTTCCATTTGTGGAGCGTGGAGGCACATACGCCGGCACAGAAGTTATTGGTCATGCGCTGGGCCAGCTTGAGCATGCTCCGCCGTCCACCAGCAGTAATTGCTGCAACTCCGATCAATTTTATTAGTCCGTGCTACAAAATTAGAGATGTAATAATTAAGTTAGAGATGGATTAAATTGTTACCGGTATGATCTCTAGGAGGATTGGAAGACGACATTAGGATGGCGAGGCACTCGCATTGTCTTTGGAGCGTGGCCACCCATCTTTGAGAGCCAAATCCCATACCGGCACTTATCATTGGCCGATACACTTCGTGAACTGCACTCTCGTCGTACTCGCTATGTTCCACCCATGTAACCTAAACAATGTGTATCCAACTTTTATTATATATGATTAATCACACTATGCCCTAATTTTAAATTTTATTTGGACCTGATATAAAATTTGTCATATTTGAAATTGAATATAGTGTCACCCCCATATAATTCCAATTGGATGCAAAATCCAAAGTTTGACGGTGCGAGCTTCTTTAACTTTTTTTTTTCTTGGGAAATATAGGTGCAACATTTGTTGGCAACGAGGTGGACTGAAACATAGAGATACGTACTAGGTCTAGTCACGTGACAAGACAAATGTAGCTAGTTTATAGGACTGTTGACTAATACTATAGCACTACCAAAACTGGCACATCTTGACACTGGTGATTACAGAATAATGTGTCGACAAATTACTAAATTAATACTAGTAGTATATGAAATTAATATAAGTCTGCGACGTATTGATCGAGACAATATCAGAAAGATCGGAATAGAAACATCAAAATATTATTTTAGTTTAACTCTAGCTATGTTTTGATGATTACTAGAATCTTGATTCTGGATCTTATGATAATTAATATGTCCCAAGGAGCAAAAACAGGAGTAGTAAGTAGAGCCTTCTATTCATTATTAATGTACCTAACCTAATTATATATTCATCCGATCTTAAGCCCAAAATCCAAGTATTAAGATAATATTTTCGTCGCACGAGAAGCATCTTGTCGACGACGGCTAATTTATTTATAAAGATTAGGATATATAGGTCAAATATGCCCGGGAAGTACTCTAGATTTTCTATGACGACTAATTTACAATAAAATAAAATACGTGATATATTATCAAATTATATTTATAAAAAAAATAAAAGGAGAATATACTTATATTATGGTATGATGACTAGGACTAAGAGGTATGACTCAATTAAATGTGCTCAACTAAGTCCCAAGAAATACAGTTGCTTCAACAAACATATTTAAAACAATAAGAGGTGAAGGACACCAACCCTTTGAGAGACTCAATAAATGTGAAGAAAACGAGTGTGGAGCTGTTTGTAATAAGTAAGAAGCCAACAAAATAATAATGCATGAATAATTTACGTCGTTGGGAAGATGAAATTAATGTAATTTACCTTGGAATAGCCATTAGGCATATCTTGTACCACACAGCCGGAGGGCAGCCTCCGGCAACTCGGGTACGGCGCCGCACCACCGGAACTCTCTCTGATGGTGTCGATCGAGACGTCGACCACCGCCCAAACTCCCTCCGCGTGCTGCTTGCAGAAGCGGAGGAAGTTCACCTCTCTCACCGGAACCAATGGCGATAGGACTTGCAGCTCAGCATGCATCTTAATTAATTTTGCAAGAAAACAACTCAATTAATTACGCGGTTTAATATTACATCTCGTGTTGCACTACACACGTAGTACGCTGAAATGAAATACGAGACTGAAAAAATAAAAATTAAATTACCAGCTGAAGTGCACCATTCCTTGTTCCTCCCATACCATTTGATATGATATCCGTAGTTGTGGCTCTTGCAATTAAGCAAGGAAACATCTCCGCCCATTTGCTCTAAATATCAAAATTAATTAACACAATCATCGTATATATCCAAACCTCAAATTAATCGAAAACAAACTAATTTGATCGACTCACCGAGTCCATCATTGTCTCAACGAGGGCTAAACTGTTGATAATCACCATACCAGTCTCTCGCGAAGCTTCTGCTACAAATCCATTAGGCTTCATCCCAATGCAGGGAGTGAAGCTTCTAGAATATTCTTCACGATTCAACACTTCCCTTCCACCTTCCAAGCTTCTAATCCAGAGCGGCTCGTTCGCCTGCGCGATTTTAACGAGTTCGTCCATGGCGGCCAAAGCGAGCTCCAGATACATAGATCTCTCCAAAGATCTCTCGATCGGGGTGGTGGAATTCATGGTTGATTTGGTCGGAGAGATGATAGGAAGAGGGCTGCCGTAGTCTAATGGGAGGGAGGTGGGAACGGAGGTTAGGCCTCCAAATCCGAGTTCCAAGCTTGAGTTAGGCATTGGTGGGCCCATCGATGCCGGAATGGGGCGGCCTAAGAACTTTCCGGCGAGCGCGCAGACGCGATCCAGTTCGTCTTTTAGGCGGGCGTTCTCGATCCTGAGGTGTTGCTCCTCCAAAGAGACGTCGCCGATCATGGCAGGGCTGCCGCAGTTGGTGCAGATGGGATTCCTCATTGCTTCTCTTATCGACATGTTCTCCGCTCGGAGCTTGTCGTTTTCTTGCCGGAGAATGGAATTCTCGTGGCGCTCCAGTTGTGTCTGAGTCACGCAACATTAATTAATATTAGCTTTTTAAGAAATTATTAATTCTGCAGCTATATTTCGAGAAACTGAAAAAAGAAACCTCTCTCTCTCTCTCTCTATATCTCTCTACCTTCATCTGAGTTCTTCGATTCTGAAACCAAAATTTGACCTGCCTGGTCTCCAAACAAAGGCGTTTGCTGAGCTCCAATCTTTGCTTTTCGTCGGGGTGAGGGCACTCCTTGAACAAACTACAAAAAACAATTAATTATGACATACTATATAATTAAAAATGATGGAATTGAAGATGATGATTAATTTAAATTAGTTGAAGGGGTGAGAATGCAAGAAGAACCGACGATTCGAGTTCTTGGATTTGCTGAGGTGTGTGTCGGTGGTATCTCTTCTTCTTGGAAGGGCGGTCGGAAGCGGCCTCCAGTTCATCTCCAGATGCGCCATCCATGTTATCGCTCCCAGATCTGCTCTCATGCTCTTCATCTCTGCTTCTTCTAATTCCTCCACCGTTACTCGATTCGTACTTGTCCGCAATTCTTCCCATTTCTTGTCCCTCCATCCCCGTTTGCTGCACAAAACCAAACCAAGGATGATTCAATCCGTCATGTACGACTCAGAGAGAGGTTAGAGAGTGAAAGAGATGGGCCGCGCGTACGAGAGCCAGAGAGAGGCCGGGGGAGTTGAAGACGGGCTTGGAGGTGAGAGAGTGAGAGACGAGCTGGCGGGGCGGAGCAATCGCGCCGGCCGGCATGCTGCTCAGAGCTGTGATAATGGTGTTGCTGTTGGTGTAAGGTAAATCTCTTGCACTCCCACCGCCACAAGAATTGTTATCAAGAAAATCCCCAAAATTCATTAATTTTTTCTTTCTTTCGTTTTTTTCTGTTTCTTCCCCTCTCCCTTCTTGCTCCAAATGATAATTTGTTCAAATATTAACACTTGTATTAACAGATGATCGACTAAATTTCAGACGCACACACTCACACACACATATATATATATATAATTTTCTCAAGAAATTAAGGGCGTGAATAAAATGTTAGAAAAAAATAGAGAGATAGAGGAGACAGAAGGCCTTAATCCTAATGTCTCCAAACTGCCTCTCAGAAAAGCTTTGTTGATTTATAGTGAGAGAAAGAAAGAGAAAGAAGGCAAGCCAAAAACCCTTGCTCTTCGTTCTCTATCCCTCTCTCTTTAATTTCTTTCTCCTCCCCTACACAACAATCTTTTTTCTCTCTAAAACTCCAATTAATACTTATTCCAATGTGAAGAGAGAGAGAATAGTACAGAAAAAAGAGATGGAAAATGAAAAGAAAACCCTAGAAATGTTGAGAGGGCTTTTCTTGCTTTAATTTTCTGTTATCCCAATATCTGCATGCTTGACTTGCAAAAAGCTACTTCTCATGCCTACAAAAGCTGAAAATGAAAAGAAAGGAAGATAGAGAGAGAAGAAACAGAAATACATACACATGACGAGACAGAAAAAAAGAAGGGAAAAAAAGGCCAAAGTGAAGATAATACCCGCAATACTATATGTGGAGTCTTCGAAGCCCACATAAAAAGGGTCGGTTGACTCGGGAAATACACACACTATACTGCGTGGTGTTTGTATACACCCACTAATTAATATTAATATTATATTATAATCTCTCCTCTCTCTCTCTCTCTCTTGATTTTATGTTTGGGTGTGACGGCAGTGAAAAAGTTTTTTTCTCAGCAAGTAAAAAATGTGATGTGTAATATGAAAGCTCTGTTTTCTTTATCTTGGGAGTACAGACTGTCGACCCCCTGGAATTTTCTTCCATCGCACTGGCCTAATTCACGTACTATTTATATTTTGGTTGGTCCACTAATGTTATAATTTGATACTACAAATTTTAAAATTTTGTTGACACGTGTGAAAGTCGAATAGGCGATCATCTTTAAATATATTCTACGAAAAATGTTATACTCCACAATCCTGCATTACATAAATTCACACACATATTGCTTTATTTTCTATGTAGTACAATAAAACAATTGTGATTTATCTTAATAAATATTCAAGTAATTAGGTAAATAACAATTGTGATTACTTGAAAATTATGATGATACATTAATAAAAGAATAGTATTGATCGATATATTATATATTTAGTCTCATGAGATCTCGATCCGTTACACTCTTGAATCTCCTCAAGTATTTTATTATGCATTTTGCAAAGTATATCAGTTTAATGTACATGCAAATTAACTTCATAAATTTGCATCTTTTTTCTTCATGTTCAGCGGAAATACATAAAAATAACCGCGGATAACTTTTGATAACTCATCAGCTACTTTTCAAAAAAATGATATATGGTAGGGGAAAAAAAATAAAAAAGAAAGTTTACTTTGAATAAAATCAATTTATACATTGTAATTTAAATATTTGAAGGAATAACATTTAATGTACACTAATCTATTTTCCGAACGAAAAGAAGAATTTTAATCCATAGCCAATTGTTAGGCTGTTTTAAATAGGTCGATTTGGACCACGTTCTTGCACAATCAAGCTATGATGGGCTAAAAGTAGTTAGTTATTTATTATAAATTATGGGGACATATATGGCCTACTTTTAATTTCCCTTTAATTAATGTAATTAATTAAGTATCCATATAGCGAGGCCAAGATGTACGTCCAATAGCTATTTGACTAAACTTAATATAAAACATTGTATTACCTCCGTCCCGTCATAAGTGGCCACTTGTTTTGCTTTTTATCTCACAAAAAGCAAAACAAGTGGCCACTTATGGCGGGATGGAGGGAGTATAAACTTACATAAATAATACTAGCATATAACTCTACTTATTTGATACAAGTAAATTTAAAATTAAACAGCACACACACATAAATCATAGGAGTGTTTAAAAACTTATAGGAGTGTTAAGATAAATTGTCACACCCCAATTTTGAACAAAGGATCGGGGAATGACTGGATTAAAAAGGAAGGCTGAACTATAACATTTATTGAAGACGAGAATTCATATAAGAAGGTCGTCAAGTTCAACGATAATAATTACTAACATTCAACTCAAAAGTTTACAGGATCGAAGTCCTAGTTCGTATATGAAAACAAAAGACTGAAATAATTTACATGAATATGATCAAGTCTATGACCCTCAAAAAGAAAATTTAGAAGTCGACATAGTCGACTAATCTCAAAGTTTAACCTAGCGGAAAACAAATCCAAATGTTGAATCCTACCCTCAGTTTCACCTGCCTGCGCCTGCTCCACGACCTGAAAACATTTGGAAAACTTTTGGGCTGAGCACTAATGTACTCAGTGGGCATCGCATTTCATAAAGCAATTTATGAAATCATAAACATAGCATATCCATAACTACAGTGACACTTAGAAGGTTTTAAAAAGAAAAAGCTTCTAAGTTCACAAAATATTTCTTCTAACTTAGCGCGCTGTTGTTTGTAACGTTCTTGTGTTACTCTTATAAGCTGGTGAACTTCGAGCCGAAGCTCAGAAAGTTCGCTAAACTGTGTCAAGCACACAATGGTGATCGGCCATTGCAATACATGACTCTGGGGTGTACACAACACTCATCTAACGTGTTAGGTTATCAGAGTGTCTCGATCGATAACATAAGAGCTTTAAACACACAGAGCGCACATAAAACATTTCATCATGGATAGCATTTTAATTTCTTAAATATCAGAGCTTAATAACTCAAACATAAACTTTGGATAGAGAAATATAGCCCACCTGGATAGAATGATTTTGAAGTAAAAACCGTAGTAAACTTGTCGGGACGAGCACTGCTATCCTTCTGAGTAGGACGATCCTACAAGACGATTTTTAGTCTTAATATATTTCCAAACTAACCTCATTAATGATACTAAGATCTCTCAACTTAGATTCATTTCCCTGACCTCTACACCTAAATTATTTTCTTTCAAATGATACATTTCGGCTTAAGGCACCAACCATGCCTTAGCTCGACACTGTAAACTTTATTTGAAAGTTGTACTCAAATACATAGACAAGTACCTTATGAAACTCAACTCATTTATAACTTTACTAATTTCATAGCAGCATGCATATTCTACACATGGTTATCAACACATAAGTTATACTTGTCGATTTTCCAGTAACATATAAATTACACTTTAAATATGTATCTTATTATCGTTAAACTTGACGACCTTCTTATATGAATTCTCGTCTTCAATAAATGTTATAGTTCAGCCTTCCTTTTTAATCCAGTCATTCCCCGATCCTTTGTTCAAAATTGGGGTGTGACATAATGGTATCAGAGCGGAGTTCTTTTTCATATTTGAAATAGTAGTTATTGATATCGAGTCTAGAATAATGTCTCTAGACTTGTAAGTACTTCAGCAACCCTCAGTTCACCACCGCACTGCTCTCGACTAAAAGTTTGTAAGTTATTTCCAAATTATTTTGTTAGTATGCGCACTAAATCGCTATACTTGCTTTCATACATATAGGTTTTGCTATGTAATTACAGAATTTCATAAAGTTACGAAATATTTGTCGTGTTTGGAACTACCTGAATCCTTAACGACTATGTATGAAGAATAGTTGTCATGTTTGGGAGGAACTAAACCCATATGACTGAAATTCAGCCTAAAGAATATGTTATGCTTGAGCAATTTGAAGCATTATGATAAGTGTTTCAAGTTAAGCGTATGTTGTCATATTAGGCCATTGACCTTTACGATGTTTAAAAGTTAAAGTTTCCTCTCGAATTTGAGGATAAGTAAAAGTAAACGTATGTGATCAGCACAATGTCGTATACGGTGTTGAACCTATATGATAAGAAAAGAATAAGAGTGTTCTCTCAAAGGTTTGAGAACAAGCATCTAAGTATACTTTTATGTTAGGGTTTTCGATTATGTGAAATATCAAGATGATCTGAATGTAATGACCTTGTAATTAAAGGGGTGTGATTCTCTTGCAAGGCTCGAAATCCATGTGAATGAAGGTTATTCAGGAATTTGTTAATTTAGTTTCAGTCAGACCATTTGAGTTTTCTAACTCTCTCGTAAGATATTGTGGTTCGCTCACTAACTTGTACATCTAGAATTTGTCATATTGGTTTCCCTTGACCTTTATGACTCAACAAATATTAGTAGGATGACTCAGTTTATCTCCTAAGTAGCAAAGTATGATCTTCTCGTTGTTAGAGAGATATACAAGTTATTGTTATAGAGACTGCAGAATGATATAGAAGTAGCGCTTCAAGTTAGAAGTTCACTTAGAGCTCTACAAAAACTAAGGAGTTGTCATTTTTCGGACCGTATGACTGAGAATCCGTTATGTTGGGTCTGGCCAGCCCAACATAACCAAAATCTCAGTGGATGTCGTCATGAGTTTCATGACCAAAGACATAGTTTATTTCATAGTTTCTATTCGGTTGCCATTTGGGTTTTAATCATTTGGTCAGTTTTGTCGTGTTAGGATTGAAAACCCTTTCTATCAGTAAGTTGTCATAATAGATTATCCTTAATCTTTATGACCATGTTTGTTAAATGAATCACTTTAGATTACCCAACCTTGTGGTAAAGTGTTATGTGATTGATAGATAGGAACGATAGAATGGTCATGACAAAGATTGTTTACCGTCTTCAATAAATGTTATAGTTCAGCCTTCCTTTTTAATCCAGTCATTCCCCGATCCTTTGTTCAAAATTGGGGTGTGACATAAATAAATCATATAACTCCCAATTAGATATCTTAATAATTCCCTCTACAAAAATATATCCTAGTAGTTGTTATTATTAGTATTATTACGACGACGACTATATATTACTACTATTGTTATTATTTGTAACATTTATTATTTCGCGTCTTACTTGAATAACTATTGATTTTAAGAGATTCATTCATGTGAGGTGGACCGTACCGTACGATTAAAATTTAAATTAATCTTAATTGGTGTTTGATATTTAATTAATTTTAATTTTAATTGGAATTTAATTAATAAAAATCCTAATTGAAAATAATTATACGTTATTTACATAGACACGCTACATAGCTAGGTATAACGAAATATGGACAAATAAAAGTGATCATACATATGTATATACTATATTTTTTGCAATGGAGAATTGAAAATAATTAATCTATATATTTTAAATGCATTTTGGGATTATAACATAAAGAAGTGATCCTCGACGTCATTAATTAACAGATATCCATACGACTAACAGGTCTAGTTAAACCCTAAGTCATAAAACACTCTGGAGTTTCCATATTATAATAACTTTTATTCAAAAATTACTAAATTAAGAACCCTAAAATAGTGTTCTTTACAAAGATTTATTCGATTTTTTTGCCTTTGTAAAAGAGCTCAATGTTATTTTTATAAGTCATGTTCGTATGGAAGCAAATAAAGCGGCTCATGAGCTTGCTCGATTCGCTAGAACTTTAGATTCCACCGTAGTAGTGTGGCATGATAATTGGCCATTGTGGCTTTCGAATATTGTAGTTGATGATTCCAAGTGATTAATAAAGTTATTTTCTTTTTTAAAAAAAAAGAACCCTAAAATAGTAACCTACAAGAGAAATTAGATAAAAAGTACCCTTATATATTTTGTTTCAACTTTTCAAATAAAACTTCTTTTAAAGAGATAAAAAAGAATCAATCAATTGCATTAAAACTAATGTACTTACTTGGAGCTTATTACGGATGCCTAGCTAGTAATGTGATCAGGTAAAGATATAGTAATTATTTAAAGTGTAATTTTGAAGATTTCACAATTGCAAGTGGAATAATAACTGCTATCTACTTAATTAGGTTCGTAACCGAGTGAAGTTGGTATGAGTATTGCTATCATCAAGCTTGACCATTTATTATCAAATTGAACTTTATTCATCCAATATTTCGAATTTTACAAGCTTATTTAAGTCCAATCCGAATTTCCGGACTTAGCTTGATTTTTTAAACTATTTTCTTCACACCGCAAGTGCATGAGTGTAATTGTGTATAGAGAAGCAAGGTCGTATTTACAGAGATTGATTTAATTCCAATACATACCACTTTCAATTGTTATTTTATTCGGTGTCGCCTGAACTTCTTAAATCCCTACGCACAGTAAAAATTGGGCAGGTACGTGATTGGTGAGGTATGAGATGTTGAAAGTTTCGAGTGATTGATGTATAATAGAGGGTGCCTTGTGTTGCACCCGCGCAAACAGTCGCATCCCATGCGACCGGTCGCAGACAAGTTTTTGCGTTTTCCTATTTGACCTAACAAATTGGCAGTTATTTTATTTGTGCAAATAGTTCATATATATATATGATCATTCTTATTTGTAAGGATAATGAGTGTTCTCACAGGAACCACTTTCTATATACTTCTTCCGTCCATAATAAGTGTGGTTTGGAGGGATTAATAAATTCAATTGGGATTAATAAATTCTAATTGAGATAGCTAATAGTAATTTATAATTAAGGATTAGTAAATATATTATTTGAGATTCTTAAAACCTAATTATGCCTTAAAACATAATTTGCACGCAGTGAGAAGTGTATGTAATTCCATAGCATCATTCTGTGGAGATGGCCAAAAAACTGGACTGTATTCGAAATAAATAAAAGTAAATAAAATGAGCAAAATTGGATTTTCAAATAAGAGAATAGATATTCCAGGGTTTTGATTTCAATGGATAATTAAATGCAAATCTTCATCAATGAATCAATTAACACAAAGACTCGACTCTTCCTAAAACAATCACAAATTTAGTTCAAACCCACTTTCGTGGCGAATAAACCGTTGATCCGTGCAAGGTTCATCATTACCGACTAACATCATATGCATGCAACTCCAAAAAAATTGATTAGATTAAATGTTCTCACACAAGACTCAAGACCTTCCGGCTATATTGTAAAGCATGTCCTATGTTCTAGATCACGTGCTAATTATTTTCTTCCGATCTCAAATTAACACATCAAATCATGCAAAATTGGTAGCTAAACAATTAAGCAAACAATCAAACCAAGAACATAAGAAAGAAGAGAAGGTCGTAATTGATCAATTAATTAAGATTCAAATTCAATCATCCATCTACTCTCTAACCCTAGGATATAAGAAAACTAACCACTCATAGTCATGACAAACAATAAATCAAAACAAAAGATATTCATAATTGAAAACAAAGAAAAACCGTAGAAGAAATATAAAGTCTTGATTGCTCCAATCTTGAATTCTTGAATCTCTTATTCGAATCTCCAAAAGCTCAAAAGAAAATAAAACTATGCTAAGATGATGAAAGATATCTAGATGTGTTTTGGAGGATATATATATATATATATATATATATATATATATATATATATATATATATATAGGTGGGGGTACAAGTTTGCATGTACAAAAAATAAAAAGAATTGCAAAATAAGGAAAAATTCACTTAATGGCCGAAATCTGGTGCTATCTCTGGTGCTGGCGCGCTCGGGATGACACCAGTCTGACAACTTTCTTGTTTTGGCTCGTTCTCCTTCGTTATAGCTCTGAATTTGGGTCCGTTTGAACCTACGAACTCCTATTGAGCTGAACTTCAAGCTTGTTATGCTCATTCCTATCAATTATCATTCTTTTTTCCTGCCAATTCATCAAAACATACATTGGAGTATCAAATTTCATAAAATAGCAAAACCTAAGTGCAAACTCATTCAAACTATGGTTTTCTAGCATGAAATCAATATCAAATAACCTTTAAAAGTGTAAGAAAAAAAAAATCATGTTTGTCAATTTTAAATTGAAATATTCATACTATTTTATAAATAAATATTTTTGTCGCATAAAAATATAACAGATTTACTAAAAATGATATATATACTTATAGCAAATAAAGTTAATTGAGACTTAATATAAATTTTACTAGCTATATAAAAATATACAGTACCAAGTTAATAGTTTCGTATTTTCTAGCTACTAATTCACTTAACGAACCTGTTCGTGAGCTAACGAACGCTTAAAATCCGACTGTCAAGATAAAACTGACACGGAACTAATTTATTAAGCCTGAAATTTGTATTACCAATTTGTATATATGGCCAAAATTGAGACAAATCTTGTTATGAAATTAATCTGTAGCGCATGCAATACTGTCGTCATTGACGCCATATAAACTGAATCTGCATTGTGTAATATTATCCTTTTATTTTATTTTTTTGGGAAGATATAAATTCACATTTACTCACATTATATATATATATAGGGAGAGGATCAAATAGAAACTCCTATTTATCTGAGAACTAGGAACCAATCCAAGCCATTCATCCTCCAAGATCTATGGATATGATTTAATCGAGTACAGAGTTTTTTTAGGCCACTAAGTATAGGCATTTTGCGAAAATAGGACATCCTTTTGCGGGCTTGCAATTTGAGGACAAAGTTTCAAAAATTAAGCATTTGCAGGCCAAAAAAAGCCCGATTGGGCTAAAACGCACGTGTTTTGCATGTGATGGTATTTTCTTCGGTCCATTGATGATGTGGCTGCCAACTAAGTGCCACATCATTGCCATCTCATTTTTCTCAATTAAAAGAAATTAAAACTAATTTCTCTCTCTCTTCGCCCACCTCTTCCGCCACCGCAACCACCTCCGACCGCCACCACCACCATCACCACACAGCTCTCCATCTCCCCCTCCCTCTTTCTCGTTCCACCACCTACAACCACCACAACAGTCGTTCCTTTCTCTCTCTCTCTCTCTCTCTCTCTCTCTCTCTTCGCCCACCTCTGTCACCCACCACCACCACTGCCCCACCGCCGCCGACGACCAGCACCAGTCCGCAAGACACGCCGCCCGCCATCCACCGCATCTTCAAGATTTACGAGACCCCCAAAGTCGCCGCCCGCTTCGAGTCTTGTCTTGATCTGAATTTTTTAGAGAGAGAAATTCAGAGAGAGTGAGATACACGAGAAGATAAAGAGGAGAGAGAACTTGTGAATAGCTGCCATTGTTGTTGGCTGAAAAGCTTAGTTCTAGCTTGTTTCTTGAGAGTCTTGTAACTGTGTTGGGGGTGACAATTCGTCACTAAGATTCATAGTAAAATTGGTCGGTTTCTTTGCTCGTGGACGTAGATCCGTTTCAGATCGAACCACGTTACACCGCCAATCTCTTCTCTCTTCTCCGTCGTCAATCTTCTTCTTCACAAATCCGACGATGAGACGATGCAGCGGCAAGATCCCCTACAAGAAGGATCTCCAACGACGATAAGATGGGGCAGTCGGCAGTGGTGGTCAGCGGCGGAGGTGGGGCAGTGGTAGTGGTGGTTGGCTGACGAGAGAGAGATAGAGAGGGAGAGGCAAGTGGGGAGAGAGAAAGAGAAGAGAGATGAATGGTGTTGCAAAAGCTTGTCTAGGAATGATAAGAAAGAGATGGTGATGGTGAGGAAGATAGCGTAGAAAAAAGAAAAATGGGGTAAGAGGTGGTCGCCGACGGAGATGGGGTGGTGATGGTGAAGGTTGGTTGTTGGGAGAGAGAGAGGGAGATGTAGGTGGGGAGAGAGAAAGAGAGGAGAGAGGAATGACTTTTCATTTTATCTTTATTTTTTATTTATTTTTTTTATGATTCATCAGCTTAGTGGATGCCAAATCATCAACGGGCCGAAGAAAATACCGTCACGTGCAAAACACGTGCGTTTTAGCCCAATCGAGCTTTTTTGGCTTGGAAATGCTTAATTTTTGAAACTTTGTCCTAAAATTACAAGCCCGCTAAAGGTTGTCCTATTTTCGCAAAATGCCTGTACTTAGTGGCCTAAAAAAACTCTGTACTCGATTTAATCTCATAAGTAATTGGTCAAACCCGCTTTAGTTGGTCAATTCCACTTTTTTTTACTTAAGTAAGGCTACTATGGTAATTTTCACTGTTTTGTCCAGTTTATAAAACGAAATGCATAAAATAGTGTAAAGTGATGTATTAATTAGGGTAAAGTAATGCATCAATATCACATTACTGATGCATCAATTATTTTTTATCAATGTGTAACAAATAATATTTTTTTTACACTGTTTATAAAGAAAAAACACATTTTATAAAGTGTGTACTTACAAAATTAAAATATTATGTATATTATATCCGTATTTATTAATTGATATTTTGAGTATAATTTTATGATGCATTAACACGATTTACGTGATGCATTAATATGAAACTTTAAATACACATAATAGTGAAAGACAAATTACCACAATTAATGCATTACATATATAATGTTTGTGCATTACACTGTTTAAATTTATGCATTTACATTGAGTATTTTGTTTTTTTATACGTAGTGTCATTAATTATATTGATATTTTGCATTATATTGTTTAGATTTATACATTGAACTATGCACTTTCTTGTCGACGGTATTATTCATTTATGCAATACGTATATCGTATTTGCATTCGAATATGATATTACAATTAATCATGCATTACGTATATCATATTCGTATTTGTTATTTGATATTCTTGTCACAATTTTATGATGTATTAACACGATTTATGTGATGCATTAATATGACATTGTAAATGCACAAAAGACCTATCACCACAATTAATGCATTACGTATATTGTATTTCTGCATTACATTGTTTAAATTTATGCAATATATTGTATCAACTTTGTGCATGTAATGAACCACCTCCGCCATAAATCCAAATACATATACACTCCTCCCAACCAAAGACAAAACAAGAAATAAAATCGAGCAATGATTGTCCAAGAACAACACGAAAAAAAACCCACGACCAACAAAAATTTCATTTCGATTTTGTCAAGCTCCTTCTCCACATATTAGGGCCTCAATTTCACAAATCTTTCTCGAATTTCTGCCCAAAACTTAATCCCATTGATCTCCACATTTCATAGTTATTAGTGTGTGTGTGTTTATGCCCAGTGATGTTTAATCTAATAAGCAAAAAATTGTAGCTTTTGTATCGTTCGCAGCCTCCTCCTCAATGAACCTGCCCTTTTATTCTTCTTCATTATCATCACCGTAATTATTTCCTTGTCTACGTTAGCTGGTGCTCCTCTGGTTAATTTTTGTTATAATTATTATTATATCACCACCCAAACGATTTCTCGAACATACACAAACGAGAAACACCAACAATTAAGAGAAAGATAGTGGTGTGCAGCGGTGGTAGTAGCGATGATGTTATTTGGCGGTGGCGGCGGCGGCTATGGTGGGTGGTGGTGGTGAAGAAAAAGATGGAAGAGGGAGGGAGAGAGAGTGATCGAATGAGAGGGAGAGGCAGAGAGAGTTTTTAGATTTAATTATAGCCACACATTCTTTGCAAATGAGTGGTCAAGATTAGTTCCTATTTCCCATATAAGAGGTGGTTCTCACCAGATCCACACCACATATATATATATATGGATGGTTAGCATAAAAATAATTCATCCTGTGAGAACTTGAGAACCATGCTTATATCTATATATAGTCATGCTAAAATCAATTTATAGTCATGCTTAATAAGATTCATGCTTTTTTGCATACACAATGATGCTTATATAAAATCATGTTTAAATCTATGTATATTCATGCTTCAAATAATGATAACTGTAGATCATATCATACAAAGATCAACGGTTCAGATTGATTCATAGTTCCCACACTATAGTTTCTATGTCCAATTCCTATATATAGGGATTGGATCATATAGAAATTAATCCTAGTGTAGACTAGGAACCAATCTGAATCGTTGATCTTTGTATGATTTATAGTTGTCATTATTCGAAGCATGAATATATATAGATTTAAGCATGATTTTATATAAGCACAATTGTTTATACAAAAAAACATGAATCTCATTAAGCATGATTATATATAAATTTAAGCATAAATATATATAGATTTAAGAGTAACTATGTGAAATAGCCACTTAAGTTAATAAAAACAAAATACTAGCCACAAACTTAATGTTATATAAATACTAGCCACTATTTATTTGAAAATACTTTTTTACCCTTTAACTTATATTTCTACCATTTTAACTAGAAGTTGTAATGTTGCCGCCACGCAAACGGGGGTCTCGCTGAGTGAGATCTACTCGCTTAAGTTATATGTTGCTATATTGGGCTCGAGTGAGATCTACTCGCTCCAATAAGATCTACTCGCTCCAGTCGCACCTTCGTTCGCCCGGTACGCTTCGGATGTCGAACATGGAGTGGTGCGAGTGAGGCGCGAGTGGCCCTTGTTATGTACGCGAACGGGCGAACGGTAGCCCATTCGACCCATTCGCGCCTCCATCTTGAGGACTAGTGTGGCGCGAACGGCACGCACAGGAACCGGTCGACCCGCTCGCGCCAATCGCACCGCTCATGTTACCCACACACCCGAGCAAGGTACGAGTCGTGCGAATGGCCCTCGTTCGCCCCGCTCGCGCCGCTCACCTTACCCACACCCGAGCAAGGCGCGAGTCACGCGAACAGCTCTCGTTCGCCACACTCGCGCCGCTCACCTTACCCAGACATCAGGCGCGAGTCGCGCGAACGGCCCTCGTTCGCCCGCTCGCGCCGCTCACTTTACCCAGACATCAGGCGCGAGTCACGCGAACGGCCCTCGTTCGCCCGCTCGCACCTAGATCTATTCGCACAATACATGGGGCGAGTAGATCCACTCGCACCCTACATGGGGCGACTAGATCTATTTGCTCATTCCACCACCGCAACGGAGTTTTGCATCACAAATTAACACCATTAACATATAGATTTGTAGTAGGAAACTTACATCGTCGTCGGATTCCGATTCAACGGAATCACTTCTGTTTGAGCTATTCGACATCGTCGGCGGAGATGGTGGCGCGACAGAGAGGGAGGCGCGACGGGTAGCACGAGCGGCGGAGATGGTGGCGCGGAAGAGAGGGAGACGAGACGGTAGCACGAGCGGTGGAGATTAGGGGCGAAGAAACCTAGACGCGAAGGTGTTGGTGGAAGAAGATGCGAATGCGGTGGCGGAGGAGATGCGAAGACGGTGGAGATGCGAAGACAGTGAGGAGGTGCGAAGACGGCGGAGGTGCGAAGAAGGAATGAGATTGTGCGAAGACGGCGGTTCTGTTTCTATCTAGGGGTATTTTTGTAAGAGTGGCCAGTATTTATATAATATTAACTTAGAGGCTAGTATTTTGTTTTTATTAACTCAAGTGACTATTATAATATTTCACTCTATTTTTAAATACCAAACCATAAAGAAAATAAGTTATATATCCTCATCCATAAGAGTATAAGTTTTTCATACCAAAATGAATTAAAAGACTAAAATATCCCTAAATAAAAGTATTGATGTTGATTTATATGTTTTTGACTTCTTTTTTTTTTAATTTTGTTCGTTCGTTCGTTCGTTCGTTCTTCTTCTTCTTCTACTGCGTATCAGCGAAGTTAAACAAAAATAAAAATTATATTTCATCCACATTCAATTTCAAACCATACTTCATTGAATGTTTTGTAAGAGAGGTTGTTTGCTATCATTAATATCCAACAATAACTACATACTAACATCTCTATTCTATCTAACACAACAAATTCTGAAGAAGAAATACAGATTGAAAACGAAAGATTTTTTTTGACAAATGGGTCTCCAAAAATACTTCTAAAAATCTCGCGATAGTTCGAAAAGAGAAAGAGTTAAAGCTCAAATAAGACCACGTTCATATTTCTAAGATCATAAAGAAGGTATGCATCTAAATTTGAAATCGCAAAATAATTTTTTTGGACGAGTTCTTCAAGACACGATCACTGCACACGATGGTAGATTAATTGTACAACATTAGAGAAATTGTTGATGGTAGGTTACACGAATATATATTTGCATGTTTAGAAACATATTTAGAATCAGAATAAGACAAAAATATATGAACGATCATGGGAATTAGAATATAGGGCTTTATCGTGTTGTACTGTCGTCTATCATGTGCAAGTTTCGTAGGCACGAAACTTGCACACGGTTGTTTCCCACGGTGGTAACCACCGTGTGCATCCACCATGTCCACGGTGGCTGCCACGGTGATAACCATCGTGTGCATCCACCGTGTCCACCGAAGACTCCCACGGTGGAAGTGATGCCCACGGTGGCTGCACACGATGGTTTGCAACCGTGTGCATCCATCGTGTCCATCATGTGGGAACACGGCAACCACCGTGTCCATTGTGTGGGAGACACGGCAACCATTAGGTCACGTGCCACGTTGGCACACGATGGACTGAACAACCGTGGACACGGTGGTGGATTGCACCGTGTGCATAAGAACACGTACCATTTGACAGTAAAATACACATTAAATCACTAATTTCCATGTTATTTAGTGCCTAATAACTATTATTTGCTAACAATATACATGTTCACAATGTTATGGAATGAATTAACAAAATTTATTACTTGTTGTGTACAACTTAAAGATTTTCAAGATATTAGTACATAGTCATATACTACTGCATATGAAGTGCCTCGTACACAAATGAATTAGACGAACGTTATATGGTTGCATATGGATGAAGTGTTGTGTAGTTATTAATGTTTAAATAAGCTAGGCGAGAATAAAAAAACACACAAATCAATAATACGAACATCCAGAACGGGCCTAAGTAAGTTGTTCTTAAGCACACGGTACAGGCACGACCGTGGGCACGGTGGTGGCATGATCGTGCCTCTTGCTGTGGGCATGACATTGCACACGATCGGCCCACGACCGTGTGCATCGGTTGTGTGCTTAAGGTTGTAGCCTATTTTTACCCTGTTTTTTTTTTAATTTATCTAATTTATGCACACAACACATACATAAGGCCACAACGGCTTCATTAACATCAAAATAGATAGTTTTTGTTCCTAGAAAAAAAAAAGTTTGGAGGTCATCTACCTACACACGGTAGTGACCACCGTGTGCAACAATCATGGGCATGCAGATAGCCCACGATGGCTCATCACCGTGGGCGAAATTAGGGCATCTTACAACCGTGCCCACGGTGGTCATTCCCCATTTCACAACCGTGCCCAGCCCCACGGTGGTGTTATCTTCTCACCACCACCGTGGGAAGAAAACACCCACCGTGGGCTTTCAAACCACATCAAAATTCAACATTAAAATTTTAAATTAACACTATCCAAGCGCATAAAACTCTATACATTCATCTCAAAACTTCAATTAAGCATGCTTAAACTCTATGAACAATTTTATTCTAAAAAAAATTACAGGCACTTACCGGCGGTGCATTTGCAAAAGATTCTTGCTCGGACGCCGATGAAAATGCTGGTGACTCCTCTGGATGGTCAGATTCAGTCTCGCTCCCACTCATAATTGGATGTTGATGGTGGAACACAGTGGTGGCCATCGTGTGTTTTTTTTTCAATGGTTGAAGAGAGAGAGAGAGAGAGAGTGGGGTTGGGGTGGTGGGGACCTACTTCTAGGTTTAAGGGTTTTGTTTTTTTTTTTGTTCTTTTTTTATTTATTTTATCTTTTAGTGGATGAGTAAGGGTAGTTTAGTCTTTTTATTTATTTTGGTATAAAAAATTTATAGTCTTATAGTTGAGGATATATAACTTCTATGTTTTATGATTTGGTATTTAAAAAGAGTTGCCCCTTACTATATTAACTCATCCCCCCTATATATATATATATATAGAGAGGATCAAATAGGAACTCCTATTTATATGAGAACTAGGAACCAATCCAAGCCATTCATCCTCTAAGATCTATTGATATGATTTAATCTCATAAGTAATTGGTCAAACCCACTTTAATTGGTTAATCCCGCTTTTTTTAATTAAGTATGGCTACTATGGTAATTTTCGTTGTTTTGTCCAATTTATAAAACGAAATGCATAAAAATAGTGTAAAGTAATGCATCAATATCACATTACTGATGCATCAATTATTTTTTTATCAATGTGTAACAAATAATATTTTTTTACACGGTTATAAAGAAAAAGCACATTTTATAAAATGTGTACTTATAAAATTAAAATATTATGTATATCATATTCGTATTTATTAATTGATATTTTAAGTATAATTTTATGATGCATTAACACGATTTACGTGATACATTAATATGACAAATTACCACAATTAATGCATTACATATATAATGTTTGTGCATTACACTGTTTAAATTTATGCATTTACATTGAGTATTTTTTTTACACGTGATATCATTAATTATATTTTTATTTTGTATTATATTGTTTAGATGTATGCATTACACTATGCTTTTTTTCTTCGATAGTGTCATTCATTTATGCATACGTATATAGTATTTGCATTCGTATATGATATCACAATTAATTATGCATTATGTATATCATATTTGTATTTATTACTTGATGTTCTTGTCACAATTTTAAGATGCATTACGTATATGATATTTGTGCATTACATTGTTTGCAAAGTTGATGCACTAGATGACCTTATAAGATGCATTCGATTTAATTAGTACCATTCACTACGAATTACTATACCAACAACAAAATCTTTGTATCTCTTATTTTTGCATCTAAAACACAACATTATACCAACATGAAAATCTCTAATTTTATTCAGAAATTTCAATTATTTTAATGTAAATGAAAGAAAGAGAAGAGATGAAAATTAGAATTGGTGAGACCATCGGCGCTACAATCAAAAAGCAAAGAAAGAAACAAATGAAGCATGTGTTATATAAATATATACAAACGTATATTACATTTTAACAAAATAGAAAATGAATGCCGTTCTGAAAAAAAATGTATGAATCCTAAAAATCAACCACATTGCCCCAAGATTTTCATCTTTTAATTGACAACAACAAAATATCTTCTCCTCTTCCTTCTATCATTTTGTCGGCCGACATTAATTAGATAGAGAGAGAAGATGGAACAATTAAGACACTTAGAGAGAAAGAAAGAGTTTTCGAGACAGAGAATTAAAAAAGAGAAAGTGCAACTAATTTTATTTTAGAGAAGAAAGACAGAGAGTTCGACGCGAGAGTGAGCTATGGAAGAAGAAAAATAAGAAGAGAGGAAGGAGGAGAGGATATCTACTATCCAGCACTGCACCTAATTATTCCATTTCATCCATGGTGTCCAATCTATGGTGGCGAGGTTGTAGTCTGACGGTGGCAGTAGCAGCGTTTATGGAGATTGGTGGAGGTGATGAAAAGAAATTTGAGAGAGAGAGAGAGGTGTTTGAACGAGAAGAGAAGGAGAGAGAGGTGCTGGAAATTACTTTTCCAATTTAACCCTCTATCCTTTGTTTTTAATCCATGTTTATTTTTTAGATTTAATTCTAGCCACATATTCTTTTCAAATAAATGGTCAAGATTAGTTTCTATTTTTTATATAAGGGTTGGTTCTCACCACCCTATATATATATATAGAAGAATAATATGTCAGTCACCTTATATGAGAATCACTCACGTTTTGTCCACATTAACATTATTCTTTTTAATTTTTTATTATATTTATTCTAGTACTTTAGAAATGGATATTGGGAATTATTAAGTTTACAAAATATATAAAAAATTAGAACTCGATTGATTTTTTCTTCCTTTTAAATGTAAAGAAATGAATAATGGATCGCATCATCTGTCATAGTTTGAAATTCTGAAGAATTATTGTAAGTAATTGAAACAGCAGGCAATAAGAGAGGTGGGATGGTTTACCATATTTACTCGTCGCTCCAATTATACAAATCCCGACCCTACCCTAAGGCCTATGAAAGGGGAATTAAATAATCATTTTAAATAAATAAACAATCTTTTTAGTCAATTCTTTTATTTTATTTTTGTTTGTGAAAATGCGTGGAAAGTGAAAAATTTGAAAAGGAACGCACACTACACATATAAGATCCGTAAAATAGTTAAACAACGCCTGATTTTAGAGTTTTTGATTGATGTCTATGTGAATTGGTCTGGCTCCATTTCGAGCCTATTTCCGAAAGATAATAATTTATTTCTTCTTATTAATTAGTTGGATTAGTCAATATTTCGGGCCTTTAAATATATTGGGCTTTCCCGAACCATTTTTATGCGGCCCACTCACTCCATAACATATATCAATAGAAGAAGCAGAAAATCATTTATTTTGCAATCTTAATACCAAATACTGGTAAACAATAGTACCTATATCAATTTTTGCATCTCACCTTTAACTTTCTTAGATGTAACTTTGCAACAGTTTACTACGGAATACGTACGCAAGGCGGAAACCTATATTTAATTCAAATTTCCAATGAAGTGAGTTTAACTTTTTGATGAATTCTAGTATAAAATTAAAGGCTTTAAGTGATAACGTGCGAATTTTATTTTTTGCAAAGTTAGGGCAAACGAAAATTAGCCCTAACACAAAATAACGCCAAATGCATGGTAACATGTCATGCCAGAACTGATGTGGATTCGACCACTTGTCAATAATTTTCAATTTCTAAATCTTCTTGGCGTGGCACGTCGATTTTCCTAAACTGGCATGGTAATGATACAATCTCTCTATACCGTACTTAATTTTTCAAACTTTGTAAATATATGCTATATATACTGGTGGCGGAGCCACTTGAGGAGGATGGGGGCTTTAAGCCCCCGCCAAACATTTTTTGTTTATGTTTTTTTCTTATCTTATATAATTGTTAAATTATCAAATATTTTGTGTGAATTGTTGTGCAAAAACTCCATCATCAAATCGAATTGTATGAAAAAATTTCAAATTTAGAAAAAATACAAATTTATTCCATGTCAAGAGTTTTTTCTGGCTACACCATTGTACTTGTGTGCGAATTACTAGAATTGTCCCGGTTCATAGTATTTTTTATTTAAAACAAGAATAAGATAATTAGACCTAAGATAAATATATTAATATATTTTCTTGCAAGAAAACTTACCATACATGAATTTGTCAGTTGCACTTCTTCTTCTTCTTTCTTCTTCTTATATTTCAAAGGTTCCATTAGCAGTATTATCGATTTTCTTATGTCTATGATGCAGCTCTGTATTTCCGGAAGATGTTACGGTTTATGTTTTAACACACAAGTTTGTGTGAGAAGGATTAAAGATTCGAATACCGACTAAATTAATTAATTGAAACTCGCATCATATATGACAAATTAGAAATAAGACTCTTCTTAAGTAAGAGGTTTATTATTCAAGTCTCACTAGGATTGTGGGTTGTCTTCCCTATTTTATAAGGATTTATGTCTAGTTTATACTAGTTTGTTAGATTGTGATAATATTGTGCTATGTATAAAATTATTTGTAATATCATGAAATTTGTGATTGATAATGTAACTTGTATATGTCTAAAAAAATTCCTAACATTGTCATTTGTCAATAATTCCAATTAGTAATTAATATTAATCACAGTTAGTACATTCTTTATTTGCGAAATCCAAGTGGCAATTGCTCGACATTTCGTTGATGTGCACACTTGGCGGGTCAACGCTCATTGTGATGCTGGTTAAGTCAAATGTTTGAATTTACTACATTAATACTCACTTAATCTGATCTAATTAATCAAATATCTTATTCTTGTAAAGTTTGTTTTTTAAGCTTTCCTATAGTTTTATCTAAGTAAGATATAGTATAATAATATATTACTCTACTTGACCACACGGTGTGGACCACATCAAAATTTATCCTGTTATACTATAAGGGCTCGTTTGGTACAAAGTATGGGATAAGGCCTGATATGTTTGACTGAGATGTCTTATAAAAATAAAGAATTAATATTCCATTTGGTATGATGTATTAAATTCTCTGCAACACATAGTAATTATTGTAATTTATTGCTATAATTAGTTGCAGTATTATTTATACCACCTCATAGGTAGTATACATAACAACAAAAATAAGTATTATTCATACGGGCCCGAACTTTATAAAGGGCCGTATACTTCATACCAAACAAGATATTAGAGTGTCATAGACATATTATACACCCTAATCACCCCTACCAAACGAGCCCTAACTGGAATGTGACATATACTTCATTTCAATGCCAATATATGATAACAAAAAATCAAGTTACTCTTAATATTTACGTTATGAAATTTATTATGAAACTAGCAGGGGATTACGTGTGTTGCACGTATAACCTCTCATTTAACTTGATTAATTCATTATAAATAAAATATATTTGATGACAATTTTTTTAAAGTTAAAATATTACTCCCTCCGTCCCGTCATAAGTGGCCACATTTCCTTATTGGGCTGTCCCATCATAAGTGGCCACTTTCCTAATATGGAAATACCCTCTCTCACACAAAAGATGTGGGCTCCACCACTTTTTATCTTTTTACCCTTTAAACACTCTTCTCCTAAATACCCGTGCCCAAAAGAAAGTAGCCACTTATCATGGGACGGAGGTAGTAATTATTAATTATTATTTTCAACAAAATGTTAGCAAGTATGTGTATAAAAAAATGAAACCATCTTATATCATATCTAATGTACAATTATCCCAATCGAAAATTCCATAGAAAAAAAAAGAGTGTCCTCTAATTAATTTAGTGACCTTAGAAGAAGCAAAAGTACATATTATATATTTTCAATTACATTGTGGTTAAACTGCTACCATATTACATATCTTCAATTTTTAAATCTTATTGACAATTACTATGATGACTTCAATTACTATAGGATTACTCACAACCACCACCACCAGTATTACCAGTTGCGACTACCAGCCCGCTCCCTTCTCCCTCTCCTTCATTTTAATTTTTAATTTTTTTTCTTAGTAAGCTATTTTATACAATTAAACTTGAATAAAGTCTTTAATAAATGAGTTAAGCTTGAGCTTGATGGTACTCGGCTTAATTCGACTTGACTAAATATTATCAACAAATAAGAACTGTAAAAGATAACAAATTACATTAAAAAAATTAAATAAAATTAAATATAAATAAAGTTTTGTGGAGAGAGGATTAAATGATAAAGAGAAAAGATTGAAATATAAAGTATGAAATTTAATAATAAAGATGATATGTTAATTATTAGAGATAATAATGATTAAATTGTTAACTTAATAAAAATATAAATTTTTACCAAAATTAATGTACAACACAATATTAATATCCCAATAAGTCTTAGTACCATTCTCAAAATTTATATATGTTGTTTTCTCTCTTTTACTTTTGAGTAATATGTAAAACTATATTAATATCATCCGTCCCATGTTAGTGTGGTTCAACTAATATTTTATACCTCACTTTTATACAAATCAAATATGCACCACACTTTTGGAGGACGGATGGAGTATCAATTAATTTATTAAGTTGAGTTATAATAGGAGTATCACTATTATTATTTTATTAAGTTTATAATAAATTTAATATATAGGTTTACACTATTGCCCTAAAATAAACATAATAATAGGGATATATTAGGTAAACCCAATTTTGTAAGATTCACTCTTTTATAATAGGTATAAATTTATGTTGAATGTCAGCGAAGCGCAGTTCAGTTGGTAAGATGTTTTCCCTCCAATTTTAAGGTTCAAGTCATGTGTGCGTGTGTTGTAGAACTTAAATATATATATATATATAGGGGATGGTTATAAATAGAATTGATTCCCCTTGTGTTAACTAGAAATGATTATACACCATAGATTATATAAATTTGTGCGATTTAGATTGCATAACATAATAATTATGGAATGTTTAAATTTAGGAGTAGGGGCAGCGAAGTAATATAAATTTACCGACCTCCCAAAAAAAACTCGTGTTTGTTGCATCGATCAAATATGGAGGAGAGATAAACCATCCCAAATAAAATCCAATCTCATTATCTCACTGCTCTTGTGAATCTGGAGGAGAAATATGAGGCCTCTATATATATTGCATTATTGCATATGATCGGAATTAGCCAACTAGGTAACATTTTTATTATTGCTTTTTAATTAAAGTGTTAATGCATACTATATAGTGTGCATTAATCCATGGGTTAATCCATTAATTAAAAAATAACAATAAACAGTAACAAAGAAAATAATAAATAATATAATAATATGTATTAACACTTTAATTAAAAAGCAATAAAAAATATTATCAAACAATATTTTATAACAAAAAAGAATAATACATTAATTAAAAATAACAATAAACAGTAACAAACAATAATTTTATACAAAGAAAACAATAAATAATACAATAATATGCATTAACACTTTAATTAAAAAGCAATATATAAGAAATATTATCAACAATATTTTATAACAAAAAAACAATGTATGAATTAAAAAAACAATAAACAGTAACAAACAATAATTTTATACAAATAAAACAATAGATAATATAATAATAAGCATTAACACTTTAATTAAAAAGCAATATATAAGAAATATTATCAGAAACTATTTCATAATAAAAAAAACTATACAATAAAATATTTATTGAAAAGAAATTTATTAAATCGAAGAAATTATGGGGATAGAAAATAATAAAGTGAAATAATTGGACAAATGTAATTGAAATAAACAATCTAACCCAAACAAGAAATCAATAAATAAAAATCACACGTATTCTGCTTCCATAATACCAAAATTTAAAAAAGAAAAAAAAATACGAAAACAAGAAATGAAAATAATGAAATCCCACAAATTAAGGAATGCGGTAACTACATTTCCATGATAAAATGCAAAGGTACCCTTTTACTTCAAAACAACCGAAAATACACCTTAAAAAATTCCACCAATCTCAACCGTAGATTTATCTAAATAAACGTCTAAGATTTATTTTTAGTTAACACATATGAATTTATTTCTATTTGATCTCTTTCCTATAGGGAGAGGATCATATAGGAACTCCATTTTATATAGGAAATAAGAACTAATCTAAACCCTTCGTTCATCTTAATCTATGGTTGATATTATGTTTCAGATTTAGCTTATGAAGATATCATTAAGGGTACTATTGTAATTCAACAAACTATTACCACACCCGTAATACTTATTCCATTCTATTTTGTCTTTTATTTTTTCATCGCATTTTCTTCTTTCTACGCAAATCCTTAACTCTTCTGTATTTCTCAAGTTTACTCGCTCTCAATTTTCTGGGTTCAAAGAGGTGCTGAAGATGGTGAATGTTTCAGGTTTCACTTGATTTTTTAATTGTTTCAGTTGATTATTGTTTGTTGTTAATTTCGAAAAAAAGTTTCTCCTGTTTTTTGTGAAAATCATCTCCACCAACATTCTTAATTTCGATCTCTAGGTATTATTTGAGTGAAAATATTCGATAATTGTTGGAGATAGTGATTGTTGCTGGTTTATTACATATGGTTTGCTATATTATGTCCGATCGATCGTTGTGAGTTCTTAATTTTTGTTTTTTCCAAATATGTGTTGATTTTTGTCTTCACAAATTGGATTCATCTGTAATGAGCGTGCCTCTACTATAGATGTTGGTATTTTGAAGTATGTTGTTATTATTTAATTAATGCATTACGTTAGGTAGTTTTATGCATTTGATTATAGGCGTTAATGTATTATCTTAGTAATAAATTAATTGTGTAATGTATTTATTATTTTGTCATTATTTGATTAATTATTTGTCAAGAGAGTGAACCTTATGTGTTCTCCTCATTTTTGAATGAGTCCTTAGAGCGGAAGAGTTCATTTGCTAGGTCCTTCGATAGGCCAACCCAGCAGCTAAAGCTTTTTTCCCTAAAACCTATTTAAGATTAAGATATTTTTTATATTCCAGAATGTGCAAATTACTTAAAGCCTTATGTTGGTCCTAAGTTATGATGCTAAAGAAATCTAATCTCTGATCAAACAGAAAGATGAAGAAATCCTAAAAGCCGTGAGCAACAACATGGAGCTCGATGATTATGTGAGAGGGATGGAGATGTAGTGGCTGATTGGCAGAGACTGGCGCAGGAAAATGATGCATGACGGCGTCGCAACACGATCCAATGACTAAAGGAAATTATCGTCGGTGTATCAAGGAATGCATAGTCGTGTTGTTGTGTGGAGAGAGAGAGAGAGCGAAGAGAAAGATAATGATGAAAGTGTGTAGGTGGTGCAATTATAGGAAATCATGTGTGATAATCTTGTATGTAGAAGAAGCTTTACAGTCATGTATACTAGTATTTGTTTGTTAGGTTGTGTATTTATAATTTATTATTATTGATTAATGCATTACATTTTGGCCGTTTATGCATTTTATGTAAGTACTAAATGCATCATGTCCAAATATTCTGCTTGTGTTTTATACTAATTGTATTTTCATTATTTTTTTGAAATCTTGGTCAAGGCAGTGAACATAATGGACCATCAGAAGAATCAGATGTTGTTTATACACAAATATATAGTAATGAAATGAAGCCTTAACCTTTATATATTTTTTAATGCATTAAAAATTGTAATATAATGTATCTATTGTTTATTAATGACAATTAAGGTTAAGAAACATTAAATCGAGTTTGTCCATCCTAGTAAAGATTAATTAACCATAATTAACTTTTATTACTCAATAATTAGGATTTATTATACAAAAATTAGTATTTGTTAATCATCAATTATGATTCATAGTGCTCAATTTGAGTTTATTACCAAATTATGTTAAATACAGATAGAATAATTTTATGATGCATTTATACGATTTACGTGATGCATAACTATGAAATTGTAAATGCACAAAATAGGGAAAGACACATTACTACAATTAATGCATTATGTATATAGTATTTGTGCATTACATTGTTTAGATATATGCATTATATTGTGTCTTTTTTTGACATGCAATATCATTCATTATATCGTTGTTTTGCATTACATTATTTAGATTTATGCATTACATTGTGTATTTTTTTGTCATGCAGTATCATTCATTATAACACTGCTTTGCATTGATAAATAATATTGTTATAGTGTGTCAGACGTCATATACAATTAATGAATTACACATATGTTATTTGTGCATTACACTGTTTATATTTATGTATTAAATTGTGTATAGCTAAGAATACTTTAATTTTCATTGCTCATACGGAATTAATGTGTCCTGCCTATCCGTCTTCTTTATCAACCGCCCACCAATAGAAAATCCAAGTACACGGTGCACATTGCTTTTCTTTATCCGCAATATCCTATCGTACACAACTTAGCAATCTTCATATTCAATATGTGGGCAAAGCCGAGCTCGTCAACTGCTTCTCTCTGTTTCATATTCTTATTAATGTTCTTAAGTTCTAAATATAAACCATGAGGACAACATTTCATTGACCGCTTATGATAGTCTTCTTCAAGATCTCTCATTATTTTAGCAGACATCATCTTATTTTCTTTTAAAGGTCTTCTCACGTTCTTCTTCCCTACTTTCTGCTGCTTTGTGGCATGCTGTCAACAAAGTCGTCATCATCATCAAAGGCAACATTTATGTCATGCTTATATTTAGTTCTTTCTGTAGACAATGAACGAATAATAATGCACAAATGAATACAAATTAGAGCATTCTCAATAGAGGCAATGTTCTCAACCTATTAATGCATTAATTGGAAGAAACAAATGCATAAAATCACTTATATTGTATATGTATTGTTCTCAACATGTTAATACATCAACTAGAAGAAACAAATGCATAAAACCTCTTATATAGAGAGCTTAGTACTTTATCTACGAATATTACAACAAAAAATCAACACATTTCATTAATCAAACTCAAGGTATTAAAAAGGATATTACTTTTGTACATTAAAATGTCATTGATACGCATTATATTCTCTAAATCAATAAAATTTCACCTAGCACCACGTGTTTGAGGATAAGATAAATATTATATCATATTGCAATATGTAGGACTACAAACCTAAAATTTTAAATAATTTTTCACAAACAATCATCATATAACCAACCCATATATATAACCAACCCATATAAAATACATACCCTCTGTGTTCTCTCTGCCTTTCTTCTTTCTTCTTGGTGCTATTAATATATATAGATGCACAAATCAATAAATATTCAGTAAATCAAATTTTTAGATGCAAATTAAATCTGACAAAAACTCATCATAAATATATGAAAATGAGCTATAAACTCACATGCATTCCTTGTAGAATTGTACAACACACTTATAAATAATAATTGATTAAGAATATAAAAAAAATTAATTAAAACAAAATAAAACACGCCTGCAAGAATTGATTTTGTTTTTGGCTGGACGAAATCGGCGATCGACGGCGTGCAAAAACCCACAAAAGAAATGAAGAGAAATAGCGAAGAAGAAAGGAAGAGAAATAGTGAAAAGGGATTGAGACTTATCGCGGATTCTTCTCTATTTTCTAACGAAGGATGTGAATTTGATTTGGACATTTTTGATTTTTTACTTTTCTACCCCTAGCTTGTTGATTCCTTTAGAAAGCTGCAGAGTAGTTGTTGGATTTTTATTTTGTGCGGCTTTTAATTTGACCGTTGGATGCTGGTAATCAAATGTGGTAAATGGTTCATATTTCTCATATAAGAGGGGGTTCCTACCAGATCCACACCCCTTTCCTATATATATATATAGGGGATGGTTATACTAGAAATAGTTCTCCTAGTGTTAACTAGAAATAAATATAAACCATAGATCTGAAAGATTTGTAGGGTGGTGATAAATTCAAAATAAATATGCAAAATAATGTGTTAAATATTAAGAGGGCTTTATGGTAACAATTAACAAATCCAAAACAAATACGTAATAATTAACATATATTGATATATATATCTTGACAAGATTTGGTGAAAGAAATTGTATCAAATTGTTTATGTATATCTGGATTCTTTTTTGTAATTTTTTTATTCCATATTTTATATATTTTGCATCGTTCACATAATTTTGTTAGTATAAATTATTGCTTGATAATGTATGTAATTGCTTTATAACTAATATTTAAATGCATATTGTTTATTATGTCATTGTTTTTTTATATTAACTATTGCATTTTAATTAATATTTAAATGCATATTGTTTATTATGTCATTGTTTTTTTATATTAACTATTGCATTTTAATTAATATTTAAATGCATATTGTTTATTATGTCATTGTTTTTTTATATTAACTATAGCATTTTAATTAATATTTAAATGCATATTGTTTATTATGTCACTGTTTTTTTCCGTATTAACTATTGCATTTTATCAAATGCATGTTGTTTACTACGTCATTGTTTTTTTTCGTATTAACTATTACATTTTAATTAATATTTAAATGCATATTATTTATTACGTCATTGTTTTTTTCGTATTAACTATTGCATTTTAATTAATATTTAAATGCATATTGTTTATTTGTCATTGTTTTTTTATCAACTATTGCATTTTAATTAATATATTATGGAATTTGACATTTATTATTTTATTGATAAAGGAGCAAGAAACAGAGGGTAAATGGTAGGGACTTGTTTTATTAAAAATCATAAATTTTTCAGAACTTAATTTCTCTAAAAATTCATCAAACACATAGAATCTCTATTAGTAGTGTATCCCGTCGAAAATCGACGGCAAACTATAGTATGTTGTAATTTATAAGTATGTAATCGTAAAACTAATACAATATTATGCATAAAAGAGTAATATTATTTCAACAATTCACTATAAGAAATTTTACAAAAGTAATGAAATTCTAACAAAATAAATCAATAAAGTTATTTCTTCGATTTTATTGTACTTCCTATAACAAATATTTTTTATTATTATTTTGCAATATATAAGCACGAACATTAAAAATAATTTAATATTATTTCGGAGTGATAATACTTCGATAATTGATCAAAACGTGTGTTTCTTTGATTTTATTTCACTTTCTTTAGTTGCAAGAAATCAATAATAGAATTCAAACTTTTTTTTTTACCTCACAATCTGTCAAATATTTCATTATATACGATGTTAATTGTTGTGTGCCTCTGGTCATCTCGTCACAAAGTCAAATTTCGAGATTTATTCCTATGTGTATATATATACAAATTTGAGAATTATAATTGAGAATATGTATTGTTTAGATTTTTCTTCTATTCACGTCAATTTAAAAAAAATAAATTAAACAAATTAATATTGACAACTTAATAATTGATCAAATTAAAATTGTCAATTGTCAATAAAATAAAACTATTTATTTGGCCAACAAATTAATTTGCCAAATTATATTGGTTGTGCAAAATAATTGCGGAATGGGAAAATACACATGGATTGTGAATATTTATATAGGTTCTCCAAGAGTGAAGTTTTAGTAAAAATCAATGTGAGATGGAAAAATTTATATTAAATATACATAGAATAAATGAATAAAAATGCTCAAAATCAGAATTAAAGATAAATAAGAATACTGAAAGAAGAGAGGGCCATGTGGGACCTCGGATTAAGGAGAGGGCTCGAATCCGCAATCGTTTTAATAATACTAGTATGTATCCCGTCGAAAATCGATGACGAACTATATTATTAAAATCAAATACATCAATAAGGTTGTTTCTTCGATTTTATGTACTTCCTTTAACAAATATTTTTATTTTGTACTCCCTCCGTCCCAGATTAGTGTGGTTCAACTAATATTTTATACCCCACATATAATTAAAAATGCACCACACTTATGGGGGACGGATGGAGTAATACATAAGCATGAACATTAAAAATAATTTAATATTATTTCGGAGTGATAATATTTCGATAATTGATCTAAAGAGTGTTTCTTTGATTTTATATCACTTTCTTTAGTTGCAAGAAATCAAACTATTTTTTTTTTACCTCACAATCTGAAGATTTCATTATATACGATGTTAATTACTGTGTACGTCTGATCATCTCGTCACAAAGTTAAATTTCGAGAATTATCCCTACGAGTATATATACAAATCCAAGAATTTGAGAATACGTATTTTTGAGATTTTTCTTTTATTTACGTCAATTTTTTAAAAATTGTTAAATTAAACAAATTAATATTGACAACTTAATAATTGATCAAATTAAAATTGTCAATAAAAATAAAACTATTTATTTGGCCAATAAATTAATTTGCCAAATTATATTGGTTGTGCAAAATAATTGCGGAATGGGAAAATACACATGGATTATGAGTATTTATACAGGTTCTCTAAGAGTGAAGTTTTATTAAGAATCAATGTGGGATGAGAATAAAAGAATAAAAATGTTCAAAATGAGAGATTAAAGATAAATAAGAATACCGAAAGGAGAGAGCGCCACGTAGGAGAGGACTCGAATCTGCAATCATTTTAATAATATATAGATATAGATTGTTTGTACGAAAAAATATTTAAAGAATAAAAATAAAATACGCATTATTTAGTATAGCATGCGCACTAACCTCATTAACCTCCATATCCCACCAATTAAGGAATTTATCATTTAAAGATCATGGCTAAAATACGCATTTAACCTTTAAATATTAATTTAGGTAGCAATAACACTTATAACCATCCCATCAATCTAGGCCATTGATGTCATGGAATTGAAGTTTGAGATTTATTTTTAGTTAACACGTATAAATTTATTTCTATTTGATCTCTTCCCTATATATATATATTATATATATGTTGAATTAAGTGTTGATTCGATCTGAATTTCTAGTTATTATTATGGTCAGGCTGATGTGTTTAGAGTTCGTTTGGTTGTTGCTGTTGCTGTCAGGCCAATTTACCTTGAAGTTTCCTTGGATGTAAATTCTGCCTCAGAACGGACTTGTTCCAAGATGCAGGTCAAGTGTTTGATTATATTACTCAAAGAAACGAATTATTAGTCCATTCGCATTAAATAAAATGCATTATTCTTAATACAGTAGAGGAGTTGATTCGTTCTTTGCATGATGGTAGATAAGATTGGAGGCTGTGACTAGATATGGGTGGCGTGATATTGAGAGGTGCTTTCTGGTCCATGATTTTTGGAATAAACACTTGAATTTGGTGCCATGCATCACATCTTGCCACTCCTATTATTAATTGTTTTACCAAGATTAACTTTTTATTTTATTTTATTTATTTATATTCACATTTGAAATTTGTAGTTGGCAACTTACGAGCTGTTGGGCATGGTGGGCACATTAACTTTGAGGTAATTTTGATCAAATTTGATGCCATCTCAGTAAAAAAAGTCGCTGTTGGCAAGTCCTAGGTTGCATACTACAATATATAACAGTAAAAAAGGATTAGGTCTTAGTTCATAATGTCAACTCTTGATTGTGCCTATATAGTAATATGCCTTGAAGATTTCATCAAGTAAAATTTAAGCTTTGGTACCTGGACAATCATGCAGTAAATTAATTGGAAGACTATTTTTGTAAATGTTCCGACTTTCAAATTTTGTAGATGAAAATTGTCCACGTATGAATAGTTGCTCTTGTATACATTTATTATTGTTAAGGTGAAAATTCAGGGAAATTTTCTAATGATAAAGAAACTGACAAGTACAACCTATTTTGTTTCTACTCATCAGATTTTCCGAATCTTGGATGTACTATATTTATCGATTATGTATATTAGTATGTTTCAAGTATTTGTGTCAAGTCTTCCAAAGAGATGAGTTCCTTGTACTTGTTTGTGGCACTTCTTTTGCTTCCTCGTTTTAGTACACAATCTTCTGTTGCGAGTTCTGTTGATTTTCATGTCGGTGTGATTCTTGATTTGAATTCAACGGATTCATCTGTAGGGCATATAGGAATGAGATGCTTAGCAGTGGCCCTCTCTGATTTTTATTCAGTTCATGGAGACTATAAAACTAGACTGGTCCTCCACCCTATAGATTCAAACGGAAGCGTTGTTGATGCTGCTGCTGCTGGTACGAGACAAGTTTTGGCTCGCCATAATATTATTTATGATCATGCCTTCCCACATTTCTCATTATAATTTGAAGTATTTCTACTTGTGCATTGCAGCTCTTCATTTGCTACAAGATGTCAAAGTGGATGCCATCATCGGTCCTCAAAAGTCTGCACAGGTTAACTTCGTGATGGATTTGGGAGATAAGGCTCATGTACCGATTATATCTTTCTCTGCAACAAGTCCCTCCCTCATTCATCGAACTCCTTATTTTGTTCAGACAGCTCAGAGTGATGCCAATCAAGTCGAGGCTATTGCTTCCATAATCAAAGCGTTTGTGTGGACACAGGTCGTGATCATCTACGAGGACACTGAGTTTGGCAATGGCATTGTCCCTTATCTGTCTAATGCGCTCCAGGATGTCAATGCTCGCGTTACATATAGAAGTGTGCTTCCTAGATCAGCCAGCGATGAATTTATAAGCAATGAATTGTACAGAATGATGAACATGCAGACAAGAGTGTTTGTAGTGCATATGTCTCTGTTTCTTGGAACGAGGCTCTTTCTCAAAGCAAGAGAATTAGGGATGATGACTGATGGATATGTCTGGATCATTACCAGTGTGATGACGGATCTATTCAGCTCAATCGATTCTGATGTTGTCGAGGCCATGCAGGGGGTTGTAGGTGTAAGGCCCCTAATCCCCAAATCCCAAGAACTTCATTCCTTTTCTTCTAGATGCAGGATGTGTCTTCGAGATAGTAATGACACGAAACAGGATGAAACGAGTATATTTGGTCTTTGGGCGTATGATACTTTGTGGGCTCTTGGTATGGCAGCTGAAAGAGTTGGGATCAGTAGGTCAAGTGCAACTGAGAACGAAGTCAGTGTCAACTTTACTAGCCCATTTACGTCTGGAGTTTCAGAAACAGGTCCTAAGCTTCTCAAAGTATTGTTAGATACAAAATTCAGAGGAATTGCCGGAGAATTTAACCTTGTTAATGGACAGTTGAAGCAGACAGCTTATGAGATCGTTAATGTTGTTGAAAGCATAGAGAGGCCTGTAGGAACATGGACACCGATCTCATACTCTACTCCAAAGGAAAATTTTAGGAGTATCATTTGGCCTGGAGACTCAACGAAAGCACCACGAGGCTGGGAAGGTCCTATAAATGGTAATAAGCTAAGAATCGGAGTTCCAAAGAAACCTGGTTTCAATGACTTTCTGAAAGTGGAGACAGATCCTCAAACAAACGAAATGAAAGTTAGTGGATACTACAAAGATGTGTTCGATGCTGTGATGAATGCATTGCCCTATTCTCTACCATATGAATTTGTCTCTTATCCATTTTTCAAGCCTGATGGTTCAAGAGCTGGGACCTATGATGATCTTGTGTTTCAAGTTTCTTTGCAGGTGAGTTGTGTAGTTAAATATGTTAGAGCAGTTTTCTTGCAAAGCAACTTATGTTAATTCAAATGTTGTTTATTAATTTGTTGTCATTCTTAATTGGTGATGACAGAGAGATTACGATGGTGCTCTTGGAGATATCAGCATTACTGCTAACCGATCCGAATATGCCGATTTCAGTATGCCATATGCAGAAGGAGGTGTTGCTTGTATAGTTCCCATCAAGTATGAGGATGTAAATGATGTTTTAACATTTTTACAGCCCCTAACTATACAACTCTGGTTAGTCACTGCTATCCTTTACATCTCAACCGCTATTGTAACTTGGATCCTTGTGAAGAGGGTTGTCCAAGATTCGAGGGATTCGCTTGGCCAACATGTTGGCATGTCTTGCCTCTTGCCATTCTTTCCTGGTCAGTGGTCATATATCTTCTTCTTCCATTGCCCTCCGATTAGTACTCGTTTATCATCTGCCCGACTGATTCCCAGACCTGATAGACACTTGTGGTTGCGTGCAGGAGAACGGATTGAAGTCATCTTAATTTGTCTGATTCTGCTGACATGGGCTTTTGTAGCAAATCTGCTAAACTCAACCTACACTGCCAGTTTATCTTCCAGACTTACAATAGCAACGCTTCGAGGAACTGTAACGAACGTGAAAGAACTCATCGCCAACAGAGACTATGTTGGGTATCAAGATGGTTCATTTCTTCAGAGTTACTTGATGAAGCAGGGATTTGATAAATCAAAACTCAGAAACTATACATCTGTGGATGGGTGTAAAGAAGCTTTATCACTGGGAAGTAAAAAAAACGGTGCATCGGCCTATTGCGACGTCTTGCCCCACATCAAGCTCATACTATCCGAATCGTGTGGCAAGTACATGATGATTGACCCTATCTATCGCACAGATGGATTTGCGTTTGTAAGTAAACTACATTTCATTCCAACTCATATCAAACTATGCATATTATTCACAGCATAAAAGGAGCATCAATATATCAAAACTCTTGTTTATTTATCTGTGTATCGTTGGCAGGCTTTCCCTAAAGGTTTTCCTACTGTAGCTGATATCTCTAGAGCCATAATTAAATTGACAGAGACTGGTACCATTCTCGAGATAGAGCAACGCCACCTGTCCGTGCCAGTGTGTGTAGATCCCGACGGTAGGAGCTCCCCGGCCAGAGTGTCGTTGCAAAGCTTCTCGGTGCTCTTCGCCATCACAGGTTTTGTAACACTGACATGCTTCCTTGTTTCACTGCTCATCCATCTGCACAAGAAGCGATCTCTTGGTGAAAGGATGACAGAGCTCAAGGCTTATGCCAGCTCGAGAATTGGCAGGTATTTGAAACGAGACGATCCCTCTTCAAACAATAGAGAGGATATTCGGCAAGGTGAAGAAAGTGGGTCTTCAAATGATCATATCATGGAGATAGAGGTTTTAGGTCATCACCACTGATGTCGAGCATTTTGGTGTGTAGGATTGCAGTTAGAGAGAAGGTAGAGATTAATGAAGAATTGTTGTAATTGGTAAGTTAGAAACTTATTATATATCAAGTGCAACATCATCTATAAAGAAGAGAACAAGTCTTTTCCTACATTAGTTGGACAGATGAAAACAGAATCAACACAGAGACCAGCTTTGGTGTGTGTACAGTCAATCTGTGTGAAAGAGAAAGTGATGGTTGTGAATGCATTGGGATCCTCAACGAGAAAGTCTCCGACGTGGTAGTGCACCCAGGTCCCCGAAGTGCCCAAGGTGCAACGGGAGAGTGCGTGCTGACCGTCCTGCGTGTTGAACTGAAACTGTGCAGGCTTGATGTCCCATCCATGTACATTCTTGGAACTAGTTTCTCTGCGGCTTCGTCTCTTACTAACGCTTCCCAGCTTCAGTCGGAAGAACAGACTATAACTTCCCCGTGGATATCGGAACTCCACTTCTCCGTCCACTTCAACCCACCATATTTGTTCAAGGCATGCAACTGTTTCAAATCTACATCATTCCGATACTTGTAACTACACCACACAAATACTCAACAAATCTCATTTTCAATCTGCTCAATTCTACTTCTATTGCTTTCAATTTTACCATAGCTCAATAATCTTGTATGTTTAACATCCCTCCTATAAAGCCTAAAGCAATTCACATAACATCTCCTGCTAATCGGGGGAGACACAGAGAGAGAAGAGATCTATCATCTGAATAGAATAATAGATAACATCAACATATATCATCGTAGCACAATAAACACACACACACACTAGAAAAACGCACCTAGATTCATCAGTCGGAATGTGATTCCAATACCTCCGATCATCAATTCCGGTAATGGCGAGCGCCTTGGAAGAAATAGCCAAGCAAACCCCTCCAGTTCTCTTATCAATCCAAACTTGCTATTTCATAAAACAAACAGTGGTGTAAGAACATTAATTAACTTGGCGATTCAGGAAGAGTTGGTGAAAGTAGAATACCTTATTCCCAGCATCAAGCGGGGTGGGGCGGCATAGCCCGGCGTAAATGTCTTTCCTGCACTTGTCCCCAATGGGTCCGCCTTGAACAGACAATTTGGAGAGAATATAGGGACAAGTGGAGGGCAATTTGGGAATCCAAATAAAATCGGCCGACGACGCTGCATGGAAAGCCCGGTTGACGCCGGCGAGCTTGGCGATCTCCGGCGGGTCCAAGAAGGAAAGAACTAGAGCTATGCAGGATTCCGGTATGTCATGGAGTTCAGAGTCTCCCTGAATGGAAGATGCATTGGCTCCCATGTTCCGGTTTGCGGAGGGAGAATGAATTGTGAGTTTGGATTAGGTGAGAGAAAACGGTTTTAGAAAGAGAAAGGTGGAGGGAGGGGTCAATTTTATTTATAGAGAATTTTAGAGGGAAAAAGAGTAGAGCAGTAGGTAGGTGAGACTTGAGAGTGGTGTGTGATTATGTGTGCTCTTCCCTACCGTTGAGTTCCCGTGGACCCCATTTTGCTTTGGATATTATTACTCCAATTTCATTTTGGTGCGCTCTTTGCAGTGTCTGTGCCACTGCCATCTGTTTTAATTTCGAATTGGCTAAATACTCGTAAATAGCCGCCGAAAATATTAGATATTTGCACCAAATAAATTCACAATTTTTTATTAGTAGGACTCTAAACTAGCTAACCTATTACAGATTAATGTAGCAAAAGTACAATTAAAAGTCAAGGCTTCGATTACAAAACTACAAAATGATATAGTATGTGATCGACATGCAATAATATAGTATGAATATGTATCTAAATTGAAACAAAAAAAGAAACTTACAAGATTTTGGGGGGAAGAGAGAGAGGGGGGGCCACGGGGGGTTGCAGTTAACTTACAGATGTTTGGTCTTTCACTTTCACAGTCACAGATTCACAAATCAGAGCGTCGGTCGGCACGTCGGCGTCCGACCTCCTCCTGCTGCTGTCCTCTCTCTCTTCATTCCATTCCGCCACGGGCCAATCGCAAAAATTACCGATCTTAAAAAATAAAATAAAAATTACTAATATATTGTCCAAGCATGCGTGCGTACGCCCTCGTTAATCATATTATGACAAGTGCCTTGTAAAATCATATAAATTAGTCAATGTAATAAGTATGAAATTAAAGCAACCCTAACTAATAAGTAAGTTATTAACTAAAATAATAATTTGATATAATAGTCAAAATGAATCAATAATTAGTAAATAGCAACTAAAAAACTAAAAAGTAAATAACATTCAATCATAAAATTATAAGTAAAGGGGGGTTCAAAAACATATCTGATGAAATAGGGATGATGAAAGAATTAGTATAAAATTCAGTCAAAAGTGGTGGCTGAATAGTATAATAAGGGTACGTTCGGTTGGTTAGATTAAACTGGATTAGATTGGATCTAATATGATGATATGTTGTTTGGTTGGATAGATACGGCTCGATATTTAGTTTTGAGATAGTGTCACGTAGGATTAGTCATGGATAATGAGTCTTGGTTCACCCTATGACAAAAAAAAATCTCTTCTAATGACGGCCAATTTAATCTTGGTAATTTGATTAATTCACTTGCTTAGTTGGCTATATGGCATCCCACATAAACAGTAAGCTCTCTCTTACACACGTACTTATATAGATAAATATATATAGAGGGAAATTCTATTATGGGTGTACATGTAGTACACTCACCTCTCATATAATAATATTTTATTAAGTATGTGTATAAGAGAGAGAGGGGGGAGAGATTATGACACTGCGCTTATCTAAGCAAGAAATGCCTAGTTGGCTGAAAAAAGACACTTGGCATTAAAAAACTATTGAAAAGCCAACCAAAAATTATGTCTCCAACTTGTATCTCATTCTCCGTATTTCACTATTAATTTTACTATTTTAAAAAGATTTATTTAAAAATAAAAATTTAATTAGTAATATATAATGAATCTTAATTAATATTTATTATAATTTAAAAAATTATATACCCTAATTTTGGAATAATGAACCCTAATTAGCAATTAAAAATTTTAAAAAAATACAAATTAAATATAAAAATATATATATTAACCATATTCGGATGGATGAATCCTAGTTAATAATTGTAAAATTATACTAAAACATTATAGATTGAAATTGAAAAAAAAATGACAAAAACATAATTAAATATAGATTGTGGCACAAAGTGAGATACCAAAATTGGAGACAGGGGATCTAAGTGACCAATAGCCAATAGGATACCATGTTTATGGATAATTGAAATATTTAAAATAAATTATTTATTCGAGGAATGGTGCAATCAAGCTCCTCACGTATATTATCTGCCTATAAGGGCATCTCCAACCCTGCTCTATATCTTTACATATCTCCAAATCTGGAGTAATTCCTTCTCCAGCCCAACACCAAAATCCTGCTCTATTATACATATTTGAATAGTGTTGCTCCAAACTTGGAGCAACACTGTTCATTAATTGCTCTACTCTTTTTGCAATTAATTTTCTTGTTATAATTATTATTTCTTGTTATATTTATTCTTTTTTGTGTTCTTTAATTATTTTGTTCCAGAATCTATTACTATATTAAAACAGAATAATATCAATTCATTTTCCTGCCTAAATAATGTTTTTTCCCGCTCAATATTGTATGCGCAATGCAAAATATTCTCTGCCTCATCACGCATGACTAAAATTTTTTCTCGAGAAACCGCTTGACTTTCTACTTTGTCAAAGACAACTGTATAATATAATTCCTCATTTATTTTTTTATTAACTTTTCGTCTTCCCTAAAACCTTCTGTTATTTTCAATGTACATTTACTTTTTTAATAATCATCCACGCGCAAATTTGGGTAAGCATTATATTTCTTATCTATTTTATTTTTCTTTATAAACTTAAGAAAATCTGAACGGAGCACCGTGGAGGGGCAGCTTTATTTTCGTATTAGTAATAGACTAGTAAGTAGCCCGTCGAAATCCGAAGGGAAATAATTTTATGGTTTAATTTATGTGTATACATTTTAAAAATAATTTTATATCTTATTTAGAAGTTGTGATATTGTTCGCGTTAATTATTAATCAAAATTAACAAATTAATTTTATTTCACGTATCTAAATTTATAATTATGAATGACAATGAATCTAGTATACTCATTTATTATGTATTTTCTAAATCTAAATTTGTTTAGAATTTTTCTACATGTTCATCCTAATATCGGTTAAAATAGTGACTTTATTGTACATACTCGTCTCAAATCCGTTGAGTAATACTTGATAAAAATATGAATACTCCAAGTTATATTAATTAAATTAGTAAAAATCCTTCTTTATAAGTTATTTGAACTGTCTCGTTGGGTTATTCTAAATTACTCGATAAAAATATAAACAAAGTTAATATGAATTAAAATTAGTAAAAACCTTCCCTTTTAAGTATATTTGAACCGTCTCGTTGGTTCATGTTAAATTGATATCTATAATCTTTGTCAAAATGCGAAAAAAATATGTTTACATCTTCAAAGTAATATTAATTAAAATTAGTAAAAATCCTTCTTTCTATGTTATTTGAACCGTCTCGTTGGTTTATGCTAAATTATTCAATAAAAATCTAAACAAATTTAATATTAATTAAAATAAGTAGAAATTCTTCTTTTAAGTATATTTGAACTGTCTCGTTGGTTCATGCTAATTAAATCGATATATCTAATCTTTGTCAATTTTATAATATTAAATATATATATATATTATTATATATGAATTAAGAATGTATAAAATAAGTATTTATAAGAATGTATTACGAAATTGTTATTATTTTAATATGTGTAATAGAAGAAATTAATTAAATAGAGGGAAAGAAAAATATGAGATGTGATTAATAGATAAACATTTGATATTTCAAGAATATGAAATTAATAAAATTTTAATTAATAAAAATTAGAATATATATGAATTAAAATTAGACAAATTACCAGAATAAAGGAAAATCTGAATGGAGCACCGTGGAGGGGGCAGCTTTATTTTTGTATTATAAAAATATAAACAAAGTTAATATTAATTAAAATTAGTAGAAATTCTTCTTTTAAGTATATTTGAACCGTCTCGTTGGTTCATGCTAATTAAATCGATATATCTAATCTTTGCCAATTTTATAATATTAAATATATATATATATATATATATAGATTATTATATATGAATTAAGAATGTATAAAATAAGGATTTATAAGAATGTATTACGAAATTATTATTATTTTAATATGTGTAATAGAAGAAATTAATTAAATAGAGGGAAAGATAAATATGAGATGTGACTAATAGATAAACATGTGATATTTCAAGAATATGAAATTAATAAAATTTTAATTAATAAAAATTAGAATATATATGAATTAAAATTAGACAAATTACCAGAATAAAGGAAAATTTGAACAGATCACCGTGAAGGGGTAGCTTTATTTTCGTATTAGTAATAGATTAGTCCCTAAATACACTAACTTTGCCTACTTTTTTGGTTTTTGACATCATCTCTAAATTTAGCCTGTAAATACATAATCTTTCGATTTTTTTTAATATTTTACACGAAATTTTCCCCAATTGTGTCTGACGTGGACTTCAGAATTGCCTACATGGACAAATCGTCCTACCAAAATCGTTTTGATTGTTTTCACCAAATTCCATGATTGTGGCTGATTTTATGGTATATAGTGAAAGACATTTTATAGATAACAAGCACTTGGGTGTGCTCCACTCTTTCGGACAACACGTATAAAATTTATTAATTCTTAATTAAACATGAATTAAATTAATTAAGTAATTAAAATTATAAAAAAAATTAATTAATTATAACTTAAAAAAAAAAGCTCCTGTGGGGGGCACACACGATAGTAGGCTAGTAGCGACCACAACCAAGTGCGCCTCTACATAGATATAAGAAGATGGTTTCCTTGATTTTATCAAATTCGAGAGCTAAATTCATCATTTTGCTAGCCACACCAGAAGACCCAAAATTTCCAAAAAAAACCACCAACGATGATAGAGGCTGCGGGAGAAGGTCATGGACGGAAATTGGCATGCGAAAATTAAATGTGAAGAAACTAAAAAACAAGAGACATGTCAATAACCTGGTGTGTTAGATGATGCTATAAATTAAATATGGGAAAACCAAAGATCTAGCAATGGTTGACTTGTGAGAGGATCAGGATAGTATTTCCAGATACAAAGGTGCCTGTGAAAGATGAAGCATTGTGAAAGAGAATTGTATAATTTATAGGGGAAAAAAAAAATGGTAAAAGAGATGGAAATTCCAGACCCATGTCGGTCCTATCACTTAATTTTGACCAAGATAGCAATTTGGTTTAAATTTTATTCAAAGTTCCCCTTTGGATTGCATAATACATTTGCGAAAGAAATTGTGTACTACAGAAACAGAAGTAGATACGGCGATGAGATGATACAACTGCCGTTTGAGTTCCATTTCGATCATCATCATCATTAGAGTAGATAGCAAGAATATTATTGGTCTAACCAAGTCCCCATAGTAGGTTCTTACAGTGATATGCAACAAAGTGAACACTGGGAGAAGCGCTGACAACGAACACTGTGAAATTACAATCATGCCCTGTGTAAACAAATTGCCCAACTTCTTACAGCTAAACATATGATTCAAAGACAACTTAAGTTTGATGACACAGTTATAACTAAACCAGTCTTCAAGTAGTCTTTGTCTTCTGTGGTGATGGAAGCAACTGTCCAACAAAAGTGGGTTTTATTAACGAAACCACCATTCTAAGAGATAATAACACAGCAAATCAAACTTCTAATTCCTTTTTTTTTTTCCTTCCTACTTTTCAAACTACATGTATGATGTAACAGGCTTATGACAAGACATGAGTTTTGTTATATCCCGAGATCTTTGTTAAAGAAAATGCTCTGAAATAAACATCAGATTATAATAACAATGCAATCAAGTTAAAATGGAAAAGATTTATTCAAATGAACATCAAGTTAACACTAAAAAAACTCATGCAAGGCAGAGATATATACCTGGTAGCAGGAGATGAGAGAGCTCGCGAATCCAAAAGCACCAGTTACACGAGGAGTAACTTTCTTGGGAGTCAATTGGAGCAAACCAACAGCAACAACTATGTCCATGGCAGCTTTGACGAGAGCAAGTGATCTCTCATTTGATTTTTGAAGCTTAGTTCGGTATTGTTCATTCTGCAATGGAGATGCACCCAAGAAAAACAAAACGCAACAAGAATGTTAACAACTAGAATTCAAGCCCAAATTAATTTCACTAGGCGTCTCACAAAGCAGACCTTATATTTATTAGTATTCTTGAGCTCTTTTTCTAGCTTTTTCATTGATCCGGATAGCCTTCCAAGTTCCCCTACCTGAAGGGGACAAACAAGCACATTAGATATTGATAATCCTAAAAACTTATCAAAAGCAATATCAAGTTGAAGCCAGAAGACAAACAGGTCAACAACATACCTCGACCAGGGTGGTGCAGACAGAAGAACCCAGCCAGCAGAACAGAGATATCCTTCCAAGCAATTCCGTGCGCTCTTTGTTCTGCATGAGAAAATTTTCTACTTACATACTATGATCGTTTCACTAGCTCCGTGAAACTAGCCAACTAGGCAAGTCTTAAGACATACCTTATAGATGCCAGTCCTACCCAGCCACACAATTTGGTCCAAAAACAAGAAAGTGGACAAGAGTGCATTCTTGGACTGAAAAGGACACCAAAAAGAAGGATAAGATATAAAAATAAAATTAGGTTGAGAATTTTATACTAGAATAATTACTACCTTCCCCAACAAAATCAGAGGAAGTGGAGTTCCTGGAGCATTTGGACTAATGAGAGCATGGAGATCATTGACGAACTGCAAAATGTATAGATATGGGAAATTAGTCAGGGCTATAAATATAATAAAAAGGACACAAACTAGACATATATCTCAAAGCATTTAAAGGCCGAAATTCTCACAGAATTTATAGGACAAACTGACCTTGAACAATCGAAAAACTTTTCGAGCCAAGCTAGTTGTTTTGTCAACATTTTGTGCAGTTCCAGGCTCTCCATTACTCAAGAATTTTGAACCATATTGTATTGCCCTGCATATCTTATCCCTCGCTTCAGCTTTGTTCAGATATAAAACAGCAAGAGCAAGCTCTGCTCTAGCGACATCCAGTGAACTCATTTTCTATTTTGTTGAACCTGAAAATTTGAGATTAGAAACCAGGTCAACAATATTCTTGAGCTTAATTATAAATTACAGGTTGTTTGGAGTTAAATTATACTTCGGAATAGCAAAATAAATACTAGTATATTTAAGATGTCAAAGTTCTTGTAATAGAAAACACTGAGATTTGGAGTATTTGACACAGGACTAACTGCACCAATCCAAATTCATACAAAATCGATAAAGTACCACTAATGATACTAAAGCAGCAATAAAACGATTAGAACCTGTAATCTAGTAATAAATAACTTCAAACATCAGGTAGTGAGAGGAATTATTTTCAAGTAATTTCAGCCTAAGCAGTACTTCTACAAAAGCTCAAGCTCGCGAGAAGCTCGTGTTATTCAATTCAACCTCGAATATATATTGTGTAGTTCCTCTTTAACCTAGGAAAACTTATGTGTTTGATACGAAGAGTCTTCATTAACTATATGTAAGCTTAGTGTAACGGAAACAAGAAAACCAGCTGAAAATTTCTTTTACTTCCAAGGTATATACATGATCCGATTCCACAGCCAAAACCTTCTAATTCAGAGTAAACTTAAACAGAAACATCATGTTCGATGAGCTATTTAGTAATAAAACACCGTTCTATCAAGAAAACCTATTTCATCAACCTCACATATAAGCTATGATTTTACATTTTTTGCCCCAAATTTAAACAGAATTTAATAGAATTAAGCGGTCCACACAGCTAAAACAGCAGGAATCAAACACTCTGATCACACTTAGGAAGAGGAAATCACACACAACTCTTAGGTTAAAATAACAGAAATCAAAATTTCATTTCCTTAAATAAAAACAAGACGAATCAACAGAAATACCCGGGACCAATCCAATAACTGCAAAAAAGGTCCAAATCTTGGTGCCTGAATCAAAAGATTAGCAATAATCTATGGGAAATCACAACATCATATTTTTACACACTTAGACACATACTTAGAAAGATGATTATTACAGGGAGTTGTGCCCAAACCTCTTCTCTTGAAATCCACAACAGAAATGTTCTCTCTCTGTTTCTCACTCTAAACTCTCTCTCCTCCCTTTAAAATGACAACTCTTTCCCAAAGATGATTCAGATAATAGGCCGGCGGCGGAGATAAAGGCGTGTTTGGTCCTCTCCTTTTTCTATTTTATTTATTTATTGAAAAATAAACGTTCTTAATTACCGGTACAAATATTTTGGTCTTCAATAAATGTTAGATTGGGGATAGACATCCAACGTCATCAGAAGCTTCATCAATTGATCCAAAGGTGAACATAGCTTGCAATTTACGTGTAAGTCTATTGTTCTAAATTGTAGTACAAAATTTGTCTGCTTGCAATTTCTTATTCTTTTTTTTTTTTGGAAAAAATGCAAAGAAAATACGAAAATGTAAGTTTTTTTATTATTAATTACTAAAAGCAAGAGAGCATAACACGTTGAACAAACAAAAAAAAAAACTAAAAAAATTTTCCTCAATCTATATGAATTGTTTTTATATTTGAATTTTTATTTGCAACGAAGCTCCCAATTCTTTTAGCATTATCTATTGTCCTAACTCAAAATAACATAATTAACGTGAGTTGAAAAGGCAGAGTTTTCAAAGTGTTTCTGTAAAAGAATGTTGCGGGGACTTAAAATAATTTATTTTATTTTTTTAATCAACCTTTTTCTCTCGAAACAATCTTAATTCAAATTTTGAAGATTTTAATTTTAATTTTAAGATTTTAATATAAGTTAGTTTATCAGAAAAAAATTACTAATTAGTGTAACGTGCACTAGTAATTCATCTGAAAACATTATAAAAGGAAATAATACGAGCCAAACTAACACATATCTTGACATGCCTGATTTACTAGGTTTAATTATTATAAATACATTTAATTGTTTGAGATAATAAAAATATATCTTCGTCTCACAAAAATATGTTTATTGTGCTTGGACAAAGCGCAACAAATTTCCTTACCCTTAGCTCACAGCATCACAAAAATGATATTAATTGAAAATAAATACTTAATATTCCCATTAGTTATGTGAGGATATACAATAAAAGCATTTATCTGGAAATGAGAACAAGGTTTCAAACAACGGCAAATTCTTGTTATTTATACTTAACACGTCATCTGCTGAAGACTGTTATAAGTCACTATATATACTCACTAATCATAAACGTTGCAAACATTATATGTTTGAAATACATCTTAGCATAATTAATAGTTTGTGGCCCCAATTTTAAGCTTTTTTTGATTTATGGTGCCAACTTAAATATATTCGGAAAAATACTCCAACTTTTGAGTGTTTTTTGTTTTATGGTCTCAACTTAAATTTATTTGAAAAAATACCTCAACTTTGAGAGTTTTTCGATTTATGGCCTCAATTTAAATTTTTTTGGAAAAATATCTTTTCTTTGAAAAATTGTTGAAAAATGGCATGTGTTTTACTTTCCAGCGATCGGATGCTGACTCAATCTCTCATATGTATGATGTGGATATTTAGACACCATGAAATGGAAAACGATATCGTTTCTTATTTAAAATTAAAAAAACTCATACTTATCTCTAGAGGTGGCCAAAAGAACCGGAACCGAACCGAAACTGAACTGAAACCGGTAGTTCCGGAACCGAAACCGCCAGTTCCGATTCGAAACCAAGAACCGCATCGACGGCAGTTCGGTTCCAGTTCAAAAGTTGCGGAACCGAGAACTGCCGGTTCCTTTTTTTTTTTACCTTTTTATCTATATTTATGTTACAATTCATATTTATTTCACTTAAATGTTACGTTATAATGCACAAAATTACAATTAAACAAGAAATAAGTAGCAAAAAAACGAAAAAAAAATATTGAACCCCAAAACATGCAGTTTCGATTTGAATCCGCCACAACCGCGGAACCGAACCGAACCGAAACTTGTGGTTCCAATTTGGAACCGAAATTGAAGTGGTCGGTGGTTCGGTTCCGGTTCCCTTGGGGTGGAACCGAGAACCGCCGATTCAGTTCCAGTTCCAGAACAGCGGCCGCCTCTACTTATCTCCCTCAACAGGAATTATATCACAAAATCGTATCTGTCTATCTAGCTTATGCAATTTCTTCATGACGCACCTAAATAATTTTTACTTTTTAATTCTAAATAAGAAATCATTTTCATTACGTGGTGTTTAAATATCCACATCATACATCTGAAAAACTAAGTCAATGTCCGGTCGCTGGAAAATAAAATGCAGGTCATTTTTTAACAATTTCTCAAAGTTGAGGTATTTTTCCAGATAAATTTAAGTTGAGACCATAAATCAAAAAACGTACAAAGTTGGGGCCACAAACTATTAAATACCCTACATTTTATCATTTATTACCGCATCAAGCTTTAAAAGTTTAATTCATAATTGAGCAGCAGATAAAGTTTTTCATGCTTCCATCGGAACGTCGATTTTAACGGCCAACAACCCGCCGCCACGGCAGAGAAAGCCTTCGTAGGGATCAGTTGATAACAGCATACCACGACATCAAATTTTGCCATGTTAATCCAATATCAACTAAGATAAAAGTTAAAACACAGAACAAGCTCACATAAGATTCATGTTCGAGTTGAAAATGCAAAGCTACTAAATAGGTAAATCTTCATGATACCACATTCTGCCCCATGTATGCCAAAATGATGACATTAGATACTACCACCAGTCTTGTTCCTTCTCAAGATCGAGATCTTTCACGTGGAGGAGGCGAACGGCTGCATGTTGTATGATAAGATCAGGCAATTTAATTAGTGTTCATTTGGAGAAACAATGAAGAATGTAACAAAAATGCTAGAGATGAAAAATAATGACCTGTTGTATTTGTCATTGGCAGGGCTTTCTGCTCTTCCATATTGAGGACTGCCCCTTCGCTCTGATCTAAAATTTGGTACAGATCCATGTCCATAGTCAGGGCTACCCCGGTCCCTTTGATAGGGACTTGGTGAACGTCGCCTATCATAGTTTCTTCTATCCGGGGACGTATCACGACCTCTTCCATTGGGGCTGTACCCGTTTCTTTTGTCATCATCATCCCGAATTGCATATTCCACAGATATCACTCGGTCCATGAACTTGCTACAAAGCAAGAAGAGTATCAAGCAGGGCAGTTTTGACGTAAAAGGCATTAAGAAACTATTATATGGGGTTTGAATGCAAAAATAGATGAATTCTTAAATGAACAATCACGTATAAAACAATGACTAGAAAAATAGATGATTTCTTTCCGAACCTTAAGTGAGTCTCCTCTAATGCTCGGGTTGCATCTTCCTGCAACTCATATTGCACGAATGCAAAATTTCTTCTGATCCTGACATTGGATATTTTTCCATAATGCTCAAAATATTTTTCAATGTCCCTGGTCCTAGTATTGATAGGATCGAAGTTAATGACGAATAAAGTTTTTGAAGGGCGGGAGTTGGAAGGAGATTTTCTGGAGCTATCAGGCCTTCTGCCACCACCACGCTCTTGCTGCAGACAAAATCAGTGCACTTAATTCAGTAATGAAACAGGATCACCAATTCGATTCGGCAAAGATAATCTCAAGCTCATGAGCATATACTTTACACCATTTAGCATTAACTAACAAGAAACACCATACAAACCTTAGTCCACTCAACACGAAGTCTGCGCGCTTTTCTGCCAAACTCTATCCTGTCAAGCTTCCGAATTGCATACTCTGCATCCTGCTCGTCTTCCATATAGACGAAGCAGAAGCCTATAAAGCCAAAAGAAAGTTATGTGAAATCGACCTAGACTTTCAGCCAGAAGAAAAATGATTATGTTAAGACAGCTTCAGTAATAACACTAAATGACCAAACGATGCAAGGAGAACAATCACAACATAAAAAACCCCTGCAAATCAGATGGAGAAAAGGGAAGAAAATCTGTATGAAGAGAACATAACACCTGCAACTGGATCCGAATTGAACATGGAATCTATGTCGAAACATGGTGGAAATCGATGACTGAGCAAAGTGATGAGGAATACAAAAGTGAATGATCTACAGGAATTGTGGTATGGTAGAGCATGGCAGAAATATCGATTCTTTCGGATAGACACAAACATGTATCGTGGGCACAAGCCAGAAAATTAAAGCAGAGAGAACCATCCATCCAGGAGGACCAAGGAATATCCAAGTAATCCTGCGTCAAAGAAACTATTGAGCTCGAGGCTTCACTACAGCAAAAATATAAGCGATTTCCTTTAATACACAACACGAGCTAAACATTCTGTTTGCTATTACAAATTTACAATTAGTTGAAAGAATAGATTTTTACATGGCAATATCGTGCAAGGGCTTCCTTTTAAGCAAATTGATAATCAACTTCACTCATTTCTCCCCATCCATCAATATCATCCAGAAAATGTACTTTTTTAAGTTTTCACTGAGAGCAACCTTAGATAAGCCATCGAGTGGAATACAACGCGTAAAATATTCAGAGTCAATTATGCGAGCAGATATTCCATCAAAATGTAGTCCATCTAGTGTAGGTAGTAGAAAATTCGACCGAAGATTATACTTTGGAAATCATACATGGCAGCTAATGATGTGTACTAAAACTTTTACCAGATTTCATGTCTACCCGATCAACCCTCCCATATTTTCTGAAGAGGCGATCAACGTCGGATTGTCGAGCGTCAAAATCCAGATTCCCGCAAAATATAGGCCTCATGATCCAAAATTCCTGCAAAAATAGAATTCACATCCCACTAACCTTTTTAATTCTTACAAAATGGAGATTTGATTGAATTTATTAATTAATAAATAAAAAAACATGATTTTATATATTATTTGATTAGTACATACGCCCGAAAATAGAGAGAACGAGATCTGTACCTTTGCGCCTCCTCTCTTTGCAGCGGGGTTGATGTTGAGAAACCCTAGATTTCAGAGGTCAGGTAAAAATATCTTCACAATAATTCAGACTTTAGAAAGAAATCTTTCGGGCCTTCACAATTTGGGCCAGGACATTTAATTGGGGGTTTCTAATTTGAGTAATTCTAAATGTAGCTCCAAATTTACTCTCTATAGTCTCTACTTAAATAAAGAATTAAAATTATATGGATTATACTATTTTACCTGATTAACTAATAACTACATAATAAATTCTAAAAATCAGAACCCCCATTAATAATAATAATAAATAAATAAAAACCATAGCTCTAAACCCATAGCTTGACACATGTAGTTAATTCACCTTTGCATTGAAGAATTGATTTGGCTAAGCTTTTCGTATCATTCGTCTTCCTCCACCTCTCTCTCTCTCTCTCAAAGCACACACACTTTAGCCCCCGGCTAAGCAGAAGCAATTAGGCTAAATGTTCTTATTTCTCATCTTCTATGCACTATTCCCACAATCACCAACTGTAGCCACCGAATCTACCAGTACCTTCTCTCTCAATAACAATTAAATAGAGATTTATATCTGCGTTGTGTATGTTTATATGAATGACTGTATCTATAAACTGTTGTGTTAATTTGGAGTCGTAGATAAAAAAATATTTAGAAATTGTGTGTGCTACATGGTTTGGAGAAAATAAGAGAGGAGGAGGAAGAGTTCTAAGTGAAAGAAATAAATCCAAAAAAAATTGCAGAGGTGATGGCGCCGCCTCGACTCAGGAGCTCCGACGAATAGCCATTTCTGTAATTTATTTTCTTCAAATTAATTTGTGGCTTTGGGGCTATGCAAATGTAGTGTTTTTAATTCATATAATTATTTGGGGCTTTACTTATTATTTAATTTTAATTTTAAACTTAGGGGTTTAAAGGATAAGATAGTAAATTTATAAATATTTTAATTAATTTTTTAAATAGAGGGGCTATAGAGAGTAAAATGGGGGCTACGTTTAAAATTACCCTTCTAATTTTCTTATTCTTTTTTATTTATTGTAATAATGTGAAATAATATGTTCCTAATATTTTTTATTTTATTTTAAAAACTCGGATTAATTTCTAATTTTCATATAATATACACTTTAAAATGTATATTTTCGGTTGAGTTTGAAAAAACATGGAGATGGCCTAAGGTCAACCCCACTGTTGCACCAAAACACCAAATTTTGTGATAGTTTTCACATAAATTTTACTCAGTCGTTCATTGCACTGAATTTGGTGTTGGTATGATTAAAATAGTTTAAATGTTATTCTTAATTTGCATATCGATAATTAGGTGTCGATAGAACATTTTAAAAAATATCATTTCTGGTATTCATGTGTGAATGGTTGGTGTGTGTAATATTTGGTGTGAATAGTTGGAATTGATAATTTAATTTTATTTTTGAGTGGATAATTTTTTTTTGGTACTACAATTGCATCAATTTGGTGCAAAATCCACCATCCGTAACCATGCTCCGAGAAGGTCTAACAAATTTAACTATAACCAAACAAATTGAACAAAATATATCAACATCGACAAATTTAAGGCGAGTTGTTTTGGACTATTGTATTGTATATGCAATTGCATAAAATATTATTCAAAAGAATATTTCAAATTTTTGGAATAGTGATGACGTTAGAATAGATGGAAGTATTTGTGAGGCTGCAAAAGTACCGTCCTTTCTTTTGGGTGTCCATGTATTAATAACCCCTTCCCATTGTTTTTGGTATCAATAGGTAAACATATAATTTTTTTTATTTTTAAAATTTTAGATACAGAATCAAATAACAATCACAACAACTAGATTAATAATGTTAGCATAGATAAAATGATAAAAAAAAATTGGACAAACAATCTACATAAGGGATTGTTGTTTGATACTACTTTATAATCTTATTATTATGCCTCGTCAACTTAAGACAAAAACTTGTGTACGACCAACCGCACCGTGTGATTGCCGTAATCATGGGTGATTAATGTGGATTTGAGAGGTAATTAAGGGTTTTAAAGAGTAATTAAGGTTTATTACATCAATTAGAGTTTATTAATTCTAATTAAAATTTATTAATTCTCAATTATGATTTGTTAAGCTTTACTTAAATTTAATTAAGCATCAATTAAGATTAATTAAATAATAATTAATTAAATATAAATAAAAATTACATGATGGACCACACCAACCATACGATGTGAGTGCATCTCTCGACTTAAACGGAGGTTTTTAAGCACTTCTAGTAAAAACAACTTCTAATAAAGCAAACGTTATTTCAGGTCAACATGTAACGACCCGGCTTCCGGACTGACGGCTGGCCTCACAAACCATCACGAGTCCTTTCTAGCGTGCTTTGTCCTCACTCACACATTTCTTAGGAAAACTTCCCAGGAGGTCACCCATCATAGAATTGCTCCAAGCCAAGCACGCTTAACCTTGGAGTTCTTCCACAATGAGCCCCAGAAAAGAAGATGCATCTTGATGGTATAAGTAGCCATATCAATTCATTTTTTAAGCTCTCCTCGAATATGCCGTCCCATTCCGACATATTCTCGGAATCTCTCTCATTCGGGTGTGTTTCGGTTCGTTCCTGCCCCCTCCGCTTTGAAGTCTTATCGGAGCCGCTCCTTGTTCGTGCCTGTGCACCGGCGATCACTCCGTACTTCTGCCCAACCTTGGAGTTCTTCCACAATGAGCCCCAGAAAAGAAGATGCATCTTGATGGTATAAGTAGCCATATCAATTCCTTTTTTAAGCTCTCCTAGAATATGCCGTCCCATTCCGACATATTCTCGGAATCTCTCTCATTCGGGTGTGTTTCGGTTCGTTCCTGCCCCCTCCGCTTTGAAGTCTTATCGGAGCCGCTCCTTGTTCGTGCCTCTGCACCGGCGATCACTCCGTACTTCTGCCCCGGACATTACAGGCCCACCAGTTTCCGCTTGGTTCGTCCCCGAACCACACCGTACTAGGAGAGGTTCGGCTCTGATACCATCTGTAACGACCTGGCTTCCGGACTGACGGCTGGCCCCACAAACCATCACGAGTCCTTTCTAGCGTGCTTTGTTCTTACTCACACACTTCCTGAGAAAACTTTCCAGGAGGCCACCTATCATAGAATTGCTCTAGGTCAAGCACGCTTAACCTTGGAGTTCTTCCACAATGAGCCCCGGAAAAGAAGATGCATCTTAATGGTATAAGTAGCCATATCAATTCCTTTTTTAAGCTATCCTCGAATATGCCGTTCCATTTCGACATATTCTCGGAATGCCTCTCATTCGGGTGTGTGTTCGGTTCGTTCCTGCCCCCTCCGCTTTGAAGTCTTATTGGAGCCGCTCCTTGTCCGTGCCTCTGCACCGGCAATCACTCCGTACTTTTGCCCCGGGCGTCACACAACATTTTTTTGCAAATCTCACCCATTCAATTATTGTAATCACGACACAATGAACTCAACTAGCAACTACTTGACATTCATCATCGCTTTGTCTCAATGGTTAACTCGGGTTGTTATTTGCTAAAAAGAGTCCACTTATATATAAACTTTTTTTAACATTCATGTATTTATGGGATATGAATATCACAATTATAAACTTATAAAAATTAAAGAAGATTGTTGAAAAAATATCGACTTAACTTGTATAGATGGGAAAAATTAGACGAAGTAAAAATCTTATTTTGAAGTACATGGACATGGTTGTCACGACTACCTAACAATTAGGTACAATTAATAAAATTTGATGATGATAATTCCAAACAGCACGCAACAAAATTTAACTTTATGAATTATGAGCCACCAGCCGATTTCTGAGAAGATAATCATTTTCTTATATAGTGTACGAATGCTATCAACAATTAAGCTAGACCTGCCTATTTTTCACGAACCGGCGGTTCGGAACCGGCTCGAACTGCCGGTCAACGGTTTTTTAACCGGAACCGTGGTCAACGGTTCCGAACCGTAACCGGAACCGGCGGTAGAAGGGCCGGTTACGGTTCAAGCAAATTGTTAACCGGAACCGGCGGTTAACCGGCGGGCCTAACCGGCGGTTAACCGGCGAGCCTATAAAACCGGCGAACCGACGGTTTATGTGATTAACAGACGGTTTTCGGTTTAAAATATTATTTTTATTTTATTTAATTACCTCATATGTATATCTATAAATATATATCCCTTTGAGAATTTATTTATTCCACACCATTTCTCTACACTTTATCTTCTTGTCTTTACTACAGTAAAATTTTCATTCTTTTCAAGCATTCATTGGAACTTATGCTAATTGCTAATGTAATTATAAATTATGTAATGTTAATTTTAAGTACTAGTAGAGTAGTACGTGCGATGTACGTAATATTGATAGATTTTAATTAATAATATATATATATATATATATATATATATATATATATGTCAAACATAAAATAATCATATGATAATAGATATTAATAATAAAATACTATATAAGGGTATAATAGGCCAATCAAATTTTATAAATAATGCTCTTTTATAATAGGTATAGATTAATAAAAAATGAGTTAATTTTCTTCATTTGTTTTAATGCTCGTTTTGTACTTTATTTACATAATGTTCTTTTTTTGTAATCAAAATAATACTACATTTATATTAGTATATTAAAAAAAAAAAACTCAAAAAAACCGGCGGGCCGAACCGTGAACCGGCGGTTTTAACCGGAACCGAAACCGCCGGTTTTTTGGCCCGGCCCGGAACCGGGAATAGTGTAGACGGGCCGGTTACGGCTCACCCTCGGGGAAAACCGTAACCGGCGGTTCAAGGCCCGGAACCGGCGGGCCTTGAACCGTGGGCACGTCTAAATTAAGCTGCCACCCACCAAAAAAGGAAAGAAAATAATACATTAAGCTACATATAACACGACTTTGTAAATATTGTAATTACAACATCAACTTTTATTATTTTTGCATTTACAACATCCCAATTTTTCTATAAAGTTTGTATGGTGTGTTCCCTAAAACAGTGTTGTTTAATCAATGAAAAAGGCATAGTTTTATTAATGAAAAAAATTAGGAATGCAAAAAAAAAAAGAAAAAAAGAAGAAGATAATTGCAATGTTTTAAATAGTGTGAAAATTTTCAAATTTGGGTATGTTAGCGTTGCCGACGTTTTTGGCAAGACACATGTTATTGTATCTTAATTACATCATACTCTATTTTGTTTTTGTTTTTTTAGAAAAGCTTAATGATATCATACTCTTATGTAAGTTTGTCTTATCCATTGTGTTAGTGTTTACACTTTACAGCGTCATCACATATTACATAAGTCAATAATTGAGATGTTAATGTGAGTATGGTGTTAGTGTGATTAATATCTAAGGTCAATAGTTTCAGGTTCGAATCCATCAAGATGCGATCTTTAGATTTATTGTTACAATTATAAGAAAAAATTAATAATTGAGATTTCATTTCAATCCATTTGGAATGAAGTTTAGTTCCACATTTATGGTGGTGCAACGATTTTTTTGATATTATATATATACCTCATGCAATTTTTCAAAAAAAAAATATTATTGAACATATATTAAAAAAATCAATTGTACACATCAGAATATCACATTATTAATTTTTTCCCATTTCGTGAAAACATATATCAAATTGGAACGAGAAAAAGCCTTGCTGTTAATTAGAACAAAATTTATCCTGTTCTCTTCCATCTAAGCGAGAGAAGCTTTTACCTACCAAGAAAATGATTCCTATATAATTTTCCCACCTACCACTACATTTTTATTTATGATTCTTAAATTAACCAATTTAGATGAAGGGACCCATTATAGGCCATATCCGATACGGAACCTCTGAGTTCGTTTAGTAGGTATGTTAGGATAAGACAAGATAGATAATGCCAAAATAAATATAGTGAATAAGGGGTGATTGTTAGTGTATCTTTTGTGTTTGGTAGATAAGATATCGTCAAGATAAATATAGTGAATAACAGGTTGGTTGTTTGACCCTAGTTTAAATTCAAGATTAAATGAGAAAAGACAATTCTACCCCTAATTATAATTAATTATTTTAAAATATATCATCTCTCTCTCCATCACACCACCACCATCACCGCCACCACCGCCACCTACCCGCCACCACCATCACCGCCGCCACCTACCACCACCACAAATCACAAATCATAGAATACCAAAATCACAAATCATAAATCTTCATCTCCTTCGATCGATTACTAATTCCAATCAATCAATCTTTTGCAACAATGGAATACCGGCGGCTGAACATCACGTCGTATCGGCCCAAGGGCTGAAGGACGTCAACACCTTCTCGAAGATGGATGTCTACGCCGACGTCTCCATCGCCGGCTACCCCTAGTCCCGCCAGCGCACCCCCGTCAACAAAAACTCCGGCACCTCCCCAAAATGGAACCACCGCATGGAGTTCGTCGTCGACGAGCCCTACCTCACCAAGCCTGGCCTCTCTCTCCTCTTCCAAATCCGCACCCTCAGCACCTTCGGCCCCGACAAGGACGTCGACACCGTCACTGTCCCCGTCCACGACCTCTTCCGCCCCGACTCCGTCTCCGCCGACCGATTCGTCCACAGAAACCACCACCACACCCTCGTCTCCTTCCGCCGCCACCACCACCACACCCCTCATCTCCGTCGTCGCCAGTCGCCACTCCGATCCTCCCTCCGCCGCGCGCGGTCAGAACTCTCCGACCCCCACTGTGTCATCTCCGTCCAGATAGAGAGAGAGGGCGACGGGAGAGAGAAAGAGAGAAAGAGAGAGAGAGAGAAGAAGGCAATTTGGAACCGCCACAAATTAATCGAGGGAACTGTTCAACCGAGTTTATGTATCTCACCAACTTGGTGAGATACCTTCTCTTAAGCGCTACAGTAAAATAAACGCGGGACGAGCTTTAATCACGGGCCTCTGCATTTACAATCTCGCATACCAAACGGATAGATAAGCCAAAATATGTAAACAATCTTGGCTTATCTACCCTACCAAACAAGCACTAAAAAGCCAAAAAAAATAAAAAAAAAATTTTGTCACCTATTTTTACTGAGGATTTGAATCCCACAAGAATTAGATCTTTTCCACATAGACCCTTTAGCCGCCATTTTTACAAAGAAAAGATTTTTTGCCCACCAACTGTTTGATGGAAAAACAGTGGGTCCCAGAAAGTGGACCTACTCAAATATTCAATTGCACAAGCATAAGCATAAGCATAAGCACAAGCCCAAGCCAGATAGGGGAATGGAATGGAAGACTTCTTGCAACTCTTCCTTCTCATCCTGAGGGATTAAGATCTCATTTTCTAATTCTTGATTTGTGTTATTTATTGGTGAACTTGTCTTTATTTTATTGGACCTTTATTTTTTTATACTTGTCTATAATTATTGGTTTTTGTTGGTTTGTTCACTCATTTGGCCTTTCTTGCTGTTTCAAAAGATGTGTAATGCCTCATCATTGGTTCCCACAAAATTACAATATTTTCTTCACCCATTTCTTGAAAAATTCTTAGATGTGGGCTTTACTCGCTTATTTCCCTGTTTATTTTCTTCTTCACTCTGTTTTAAGTTTTTTGTTGGGTGATGATTTATTGCACTGGATTTCTCACCTAATAGTTGACTTTCAGATGAGCTACCTGAAAAAAGCAGTCATTCCCTCTTGAATCTTGATCTAGGATTTTTCTTACTTGTCCTATCCTTTTGTAGTTATCTTCATTTCTTTATAGACTGGGGATTGAAGGAAGCTAGCAGTGTTGTTGTTATGCTAGGCTCTGGGATGAATCTGATTACTACAATTATTGGGTTTGGAATGAGTGCAACTTTCATTGTTTTTGTTTGCACTAGACTGATCTGCGGGCGGCTGCGCCGCATGGAGGCGGAGCAAATGCTAGAGATTGATTCAAGAATTGATCTTGAACTGGTATATTCTATGTTATTGCATTCTGTTCTTGTTTCAGCAACAGTGTCTTGGATTGAATTCTGTCATATGATTATACATGTGTCTTTTGCTTGTCTCTAGATTGAGTTTTGGGCTAATTATTACCTTTGATCATAGCAAATTTTCTAATTGCCTTCTGTTCTTGCACATGAAATCAAGTAATTCACACTTGCATTAAGGGCATGAATATATTCCTATTAGTGTTGTTTGCTTAATTATATTTGCTTTGTGCTTTTTAAGGTAGTGTGATTGCTTGATCAAAGAAGGGGCTAATGCCAACCTCTTTGCCTAAATGTGTGTTTTCTGTGAAATTTCTGCCTCTAAATTAGACTCTGATTATGTGCTGTTGGATCAACTTTTGGGAAGTTCTTGGGATTTCTGACTCTCTGAAATACATATATGGTCTTTACATTCTGTATAAAATTTATATTGGTTGAACATATCATTCCTTGCGACGCGGTGGGCTGAATTGAAATTTCCATTAAAGCAATAAATGAGCAGAAGTAATGTAGTAATGCAAACATACTATAAGAAGTAGATTGGTAATGTTGAGGCCTGTAATTCAACAGCTTGGTTAGTTTTCCATATGATATGAGCCATAAGGTTCTTTGCATTCTTGAAAGTTTCAACGTTCGTGGGGAGTTGATAATAGCATTTCCGGATGTCTTTTTGGCAGCCAGAACATCGGATTAATGGTCTTGAACCAGTAGTAGTTGCAGCAATCCCTACCATGAAGTTCAATCGCGAAGCATTCAGTTCCATGGAGAACACACAGTGAGTGTGGCCATGTTGAATTAATTTTTGTTAGCAATATGCTTCAATTTTAGCTGAATATTGTTAAAGAATGTAGATTTTGATACATGTTTACAAACTATTGTTCAGATGTAGCATTTGCTTGTCAGAGTATCAAGAGAAAGAAGTGTTGAGAATTATGCCAAAATGTGGGCATAGTTTCCATCTGTGTTGCATTGATATATGGCTCAGGAAACAGTCTACCTGCCCAGTATGCCGTCTCTCAGTACAGGACTCGTTCGAGGCAATGCCTGCCCGGACAGCTCCTCCAACTACGCCACAATCTTTCGATACTACTGAGATTACGGTAGAGCATTCCCAGCAATGGCTGCTTCCACGTCGCGAGCCTAATCAACTGCATCCCCAACTGGATTCTTATTCTAGAGAAGCAACATCTAGATCAATATAGAAACCATTTCTGCTTCACAGCTTTCTTTTTTTTTTTTCCTTAATTTTTTTTCCCTTGTTTTGCTTTCATTGCATAAGAGTAGTAGGATCATGTATTTATATAAGTTTGTTGCTGTACAATATCAGCAGATTTGTTTCATTTTAAGGAAGATTTTTACAAGGGGGATTTTATGTGTAAATAATGGTGAGATTCATTGATTCATGGAATATGAGATTGCATTTATCACTTATCAGTTAAACTGTATGATTCCTTCTTTGTTGGTTTTGGCTGTAATGCTGTACAAAGCATTGGTAGTCATGTTATAAAAAAAAAGAATACAATTTTATTTTAGCGAGTTTATGTCAAAATATTTAAAAAAAATAAACTATATAGTATTTAGAATACAATTTCAAAAATATCCCAAATATTTAAAAATTAATTTGCAATTGATTGCTTATTTGAAACTGACTTTTTAATATACAAGTTTGGTGTGGTTGTGTACTTAGAAACTTTTTAATATTAGTTATTAGTTATTTGGTTTTAGAAACTCCTCTCTCTCACAGCTCTTTAGTTTTTTATTTTTTTCAAACCCTTTTTTTAATGTCATTTTCTTTTGAATATGTGAAAGTGTGAGGATTATTTTAAAAATTAGTCAATAATTGTGTAGTATTATTTTGGGTTGTAGGTTATATAGCTTAGTGTCAAATTAAATGAATAATTTAGCTAATTCAGTAAAAGTGAGAACAATTTTTGATGGATGTATTTCCAACAAAAGAAAAAGGGCTCGAGATCTCTTGCATGTCCGCTGAAACAATCGACACAAAGTAGCGCACACTCCAACTGTTCGTATAAATTCCCCACAGAAAGAAGAAGAATCATTCCAGCATTGATCGAGGAAAAACAGGTATTTGGATCGCACAATCAATCAAGATTGATTGATGGGTTCGAGCGATGATATGCCGGAGGGCACGGTGAAGAACATTTTGGAGCAGGAGTCGCTGAAGTGGGTGTTCGTCGGCGGCAAAGGCGGAGTCGGCAAGACTACGTGCAGCTCAATCATGTCGATTCTGCTGGCGAACGTCAGATCCTCTGTGCTCATCATCTCCACCGACCCCGCGCATAACCTCAGCGATGCGTTCCAGCAGAGGTTCACCAAGACCCCCACCCTCGTTACGGGCTTTACAAACTTATATGCAATGGTCAGAAATTCATGTCTTAATTCTATTGCTATTTTGTCATAATTCTGGTTGTGAGTCGAATTGTGATTGGTTGATTACACACATGATGATGATGATGATGATGATGATGATGATGATATTATGTTAGCTAGGTATGCTATCTACTAGTATAGGCACTTTGGTTATAGCCACATGCATTTGCATGCAGAAAAAGTTTGAGTCTTTAGTAATTTCATGAAGGGTGATGTAAATAGAGACTGAATTTTATCATCCTTTTGCATTTAGAGGAGCTGGCTTCTTTCATTTATTGATTGAAGAATTAATCTGTGCATTATTCTGAAGTTCACTTTCTTTTATTGGAATGAAGAGTCTGATCTATAAGTAGGGACTATCTTTGATTGATGAATGAAGTGTCCTTTTTAATTTAAGTTATTATTATTTCAAATTTCTTGTTGTGATTAATATTCTAATACTGCAATGTTGATCTGTTGAAATACTCCAACTGGTTAAATACTCTTAGGATTTATTGATATGTTAATTAGAACAAGTATGTGTCCAGATTTCACTTTAAACTGAATCTGCTAGTAATTATGGGTTTCTACAGAAGGTTTATGTGTTGCTATCGTGTGTGTGTTGGTATATTATTATGTATTGTCTAATGATATAGACTCTTTCTTCTAGGAAGTAGATCCTAATGTGGAAAATGAGGACAACCTTAGTTCAGATATGGTTGATGGGTTTATGTCAGACTTGACAAATTCGATCCCGGGAATCGATGAGGCTATGAGTTTTGCAGAAATGCTCAAGTAAGTCTGATTTCATGCTCGTGTTTCAAATTTTTATGCGATTCAGAAGTATACAATTACTTTTGGTGTAGACATATCGTTGTATCTGTTGGTCATCTGGAAATTTATTTGATCAGGAAGGTTCTTAGCAGTAGTGGTAAACTAATGAGAGATTTTGCAACAGTTTATTGGCTTTCTGGTAAACTTGAGACATTATGTCTATCTAAATTAAGGATTTGGATAGTGATTTTAGATTTTAGTCACTCATCAAGTTAGAAGTACAGAATCCACTGTAACCCATATTATTTCTTTACCATATTTATACCACAATGGAAGACCTCACTCATATGGTCAGCAGTGCTGGCTTGTTCCTTCTATAAATGCCTATATCATTCTTGTTCAGCATGGCAAAAGCAAAAGCTTTGGAAGATTAATATTCATGACTCATCTTCCAGTCCTACGGCCCGACAAATTGATTCAAGTGTCTTTAAATTGAGCTCTTTCCCTCTTCAGTTTCAATGTCATCAGAAGATTTTTTTTTTTTTAGCAACAATGGTTGGTAGTTATCTTTTGCTTTTTAAATTTACATTAATAATTCGTTTCTGTTATTCTGATTCATATACCTTTGTTCCTCATTCTCAAATTTGAATTGCAGGCTAGTGCAGACTATGGATTATTCTGTTATAGTGTTTGATACAGCTCCAACTGGTCATACTCTTCGACTGTTACAGTTTCCATCGACATTAGAGAAAGGTCTTTCAAAGCTTATGAGTTTGAGGAATAAGTTTGGTGGAATGTTGAGCCAGGTACGAGGATGCTGATTTGTCAAGTAACCTTTTCAAATATAATAATAATTTTGAATATATCAGCGAAGGTTTCAACATGAATTATTGAATTTATAGCCCTTTTCAATTAAATCCGGGATGTCGGGTGAACATTAAGTGATTGGCTCTAAATAAAAACTTTTAGATAGTGCATAAATTCAATGGTTAATGGGGATGAGCAGTGTGCAACGGAATTTGTAGACAGGGATTTTCTTTACAATGCAGTTAGACTTCTGCAAGTGGACTGTAAGATCTGAAAATCCATATTAGACTCGTGTCAAGCGCTTAGGGTTTATTATTATTACTGTGTTTTCATTGCAGATCTTGTTTGTTTATATGACTGTTTGTTCATGTTCTAGGATGTCAATTTTCTTTAGGCAATCGTTTGGCTTTCGGTCTTCTTTGTTGAGTCTATTGTATAGACTTGTCTACGGTCAGTGATAGCAACAAATGTAGAAATGAACAATTTTTAGTTCTAATAACTGATTTTTTCCTTTATAAAAATTGAATAGCTCCATTACTTTTGCATAATACATTTCTCATGTTGAATGTCCAATCTTTTATTTCCTTACAAATTAAAATTGACCATTTTGCTGATCTTGTTTCAGAAAACCATTAAAATTCTTTTAGGTTTTTGGTTTCTCTTACACCTCTATCTTGTTTCTTTGGTAGGAAAGTAAGTAGTTCTCAGTATTTTCATGCAGATGACTCGCATGTTCGGTATCGGTGATGAATTTGGTGAAGATGACATCTTGGGGAAGCTTGAAGGCATGAAAGATGTGATTGAACAAGTAAACAGACAATTTAAGGATCCTGTAAGACCCTAAATGCTTCCTGGAAAATTTATCTTTTATGTTCAATTAATATTGTTGAAAAATATGACGTCTGCCCTTCTAGTCTCACAAGATAATTGTAATGCCCACAAGCAGTGCAAAGTGGAAAACAATTACTGTCATCTTCACACTTGACATGTTTTAATATAGATAAAGAATAATGGTGCTCAGAAGCATTTTAGGGGGAAAATAGACGAAGAGAATAAATCTTAAATTTAGATTATTAGGCATGTAGGTTACAGGCTGGTCCATTGATGTTGAAAATTTGTCGGAGACATATGAGTAGAGAGCACGCTACAAATACGTCCACTGGAGCAAGAATATACATGGTCAATTGTCACTATGGTTGCTTGTAGTAAGTGGATTATATTAGCCAAAAGAACTTGGTGAAAACATCATCTAGCTAGTTCCTGTGCATTATTGTGGGTGAAGCTAACTTTTTAGTTTTAGAGAAACATAAAATTATATAGCTTTATTTCTTTCAAGCTCTACATGCATTTTCTGATGCATTACTGCTCTTTTCTGGCAGGATTTGACTACTTTCATCTGTGTTTGCATTCCAGAGTTCCTGTCTCTGTATGAAACTGAACGACTTGTTCAGGAGCTGACCAAATTTGAGATAGATACTCATAATATAATAATAAACCAAGTAATTTTTGATGAAGAAGGTGAACATTTCTTTTTCAGTGATCTGGTGCTTTTCTTATGTATCAAATTAATTTGTGTACCTAAGCAATTTACACGATCTTTGTTAAATCTTAAATTTTTAGTTATTGAATCAAAATTGCTCAAATCGAGAATCCAAATGCAACGGAAGTATTTGGATCAGTTCTATGTGTTGTATGACGACTTCAACATAACTAAGTTGCCGTTGCTGCCCCAGGAGGTATTGCATTGTTGTTTTTGTTGTGGTTAGTTTGTGAACGCCATGCAGGGTATTTTCTTTAACTTTTTTCTGTGTTGACACGTTAAAAGTAAGCATATTGAAGAAGGGACTCAAATCTTCTATGAAATATTCATCAACATTTCCCATAAGAGAGTTGCCATCTAGATTTCATAACTTGAACTCTTTCGTTGCTTGATTTCTGAGCTTTATGATATAGTCCTACCTCCGTGATCTCTCTCCCTCTCTCTCTCACATATATTTATATACACGCATGCGAGTCTGTGTGTGACAGTGTGTGCATATATATACTTGAAATACTTACTGCCCCATGATCTTCATCAGGTTTGTGGCGTTGAAGCCTTGCAAACATTTTCACAGCATTTTTTAACACAATATGAAGCAGCTATGGTTCGAGGGACGGTAGAAGAGGTGGAGCGGAGAGTATCAGCCTTAAAAGAACAACTCCAAGAAAGTGAATTGGAACTCGAAAGAGTTAAAAAAGGGAAACAGAAGGTTTGATATCTGACGTAGATTGTCTCTGCCCAAGAAACAGTCACAGCCATTAGCATGTGTAGTTAATTTAAATTTTGCTAGAAAAGAATCACCCATTCCAGATTTTTTTTTATATTCTTTAAGGCCAATAAGTGGAGAACTTTTTTCATTGAAAGAGGGCGTTTATTTTGTAACATGCTCTCAATCAAAGGCAATTTTATATCTGACCAGAAATTCACAGAATCCTTTTTTTACAGGCTTTCTATACACGAATTCTATTTGCATAATTCAATTTCTCTAATAATTAGCCCATGGGTTATATACAGCAATAGGACTTCTCACTGTGTAACGAGAACTTCTCCATGTGAGTGAACCTGACAGGACAAGAACATTATCGGACATAGGTTTCGCCCTCACAACGACCTTGAAGCTTCGTCTCTGCAACGCCTTAGAGAAGGTGAGTGTTGTTGGTTTCACCATGATCTCCACCCCTGCCGGAGCCTTGATGGTGGCGTTGTAGACTGATCGAGGCGCGCCAACATTCACCACCCTCCGCCTGAAAACTCCCACGGTCTGTTCTTGTTGACTCTTGATGGCGAGTTGCATACTGGGATAGTTGATTGCATCTTCGCCATTTGCAGGAACCAGTTTCGAACAGTTTATCGGTTCCTGCCCGACTAAACTGCTCATGGAAGTTCCATTGTAACCTTCATGGCACAGAAACTGAACATATGACATGTCGTCCATGTTGTAGATCAGTCCAGGGCTGATTGCTCTGGTCGGATTGACCTGCCCCGCCCCGTATGCAAACTCAGCATCCTTGTCGACTCTTGAACTCATCGTCTTTGCTGCAGACGAGCAGGTTCAAGAATGTGATTCAGTAGTCAATGGTGGTTATAACTTGCATATGAAGTGAGTATGATTTACCAGAGGTCATGATGGCAGATCTGATGGCTGCCGGTGACCAACTTGGGTGGAATGACTTCACGTAGGCTGCAACGCCTGCTACGTGAGGGCACGCCATTGATGTACCAGACATGAAGGTGAACTTTGAATACTGTGTGTCGCCTTTTAGTCCAGTTAGCGATTTCAGAAGAGTGTACGATGCTAGGATGTCGATCCCAGGTGCTATAATGTCAGGCTGTTTGTGTGTGTGTGAGTGTTATATCAGAGATCAGATTGAAAAATGGTGCCATATGAGGAAGTGATATAGTTTGATACCTTGAGAAGATGTTGTGATCCTGGATTGGGACCTCTGGAAGAGAATGAAGCTACAAAAGGAGCTGGGATCTTGATTTCCTCTGATCTGTGTATAACTGCAGATGGTATTCTGCAAAGATCATAAGTATTGCAACAAAAACATCAAATTTGGTCTGAATTTGAAATATAATAAGATTATACTACATTACAAGATGGTGGGAAGGGAAGGGAAAGGAAGGGAAGGGAATGTACGTTGTTGAATGAATGTAGTCATTGATTCTCTTCCCTGTTGTGGAATTAACCATAGTTGCAGGAGCCATGAAGATCTGAGCAGCATCAAGAAACGTGTCGCTCTCGATGAGAGCGCCAACGCCTCCCAGACCTTTGATAACAGAGTCAGCACCCCAGGCACCAAGTCTGCAGTGAACAACCTTCCCCTTCACTTTCGTAGGATCCATGGAGTTTTCAAGGCAGTATCGCGATTCCTCCTTCGTATCAGAGCTCTTGGCAGCATCCATCCCACTTGCAAGAGGGTACAGTTTCTGCCTCGCCTCGAATGTGCTTATCCCAACTCCCTTAATCATACCAAAAACATCGGTATATATCCTGCAGAGTTTAATGGAACAGTGGGAGAGGTATAATATAAACAGACTTACCGATAATGTGACTCCGTTTCCCAACACGACGTTGCTCCTGAACTGTCGGTCCATCCCACCAGCCCCGACGGTGAAGAGCCAAGGCGCGTGGTTGGCAACAGAGGCATGGCCTGGTCCATCGTTACCAGCTGAAGCTACCGTTAGGATCCCTTTCCTCATAGCATGAAAGGAACCTACTGCTATTGAGTCTGAGGTGTAACTCCCAGTTATGCCACCTATTGAGATGGATATAATGTCGACACCGTCAGTTATGGCAGATTCAAATGCAGCAAGAATGTCCATGTCAGCACAGCCAGAAGAGGCCCAGCAGACTTTGTACATGGCCACACGAGCCGAAGGCACTGCACCGCGTGCAGTGCCTTCTGCAAGGCCATCTAGGTTTGCATTTGGGACCGGAACTCCTGCTAGAGTAGACGACGTGTGAGTTCCGTGGCCATCCGTATCTATAGGTGATAGGATGTCATTGGGATCAGGCCGTTTATCCAGCTTGAAGTACTTTGCTCCAATAAGCTTGCTTCACAGCCAAAAAGGGAAATATTGTGAATTGCTTAAAATACAAGTTTCTACAATCTAAGTTGAAGATTGAAATAAAAATCTATACTGGTTGCATCCGGAAAAGTTGGCAAAATGGTCACAACTTCCTCTCCATTTTGCCGGTGGAGGGCCAAGGCCGTCATCCTTGAAGCTGTCGGAATCTGGAGTGATTCCCGTGTCAAGAAGGCCAACGATTATGTTGCTCTCAACTTTGGAGTTCCTTCTTGAGTTGGGAGTCAATCCTACGAATTCCCATGATTTTGTTGTGTGTAGTTTGTGGTATCGATTGGGGAAAATCGAGACTACTTCTTCCATATCTGGACATTTTATTTTTTCATACTATACAATAAAATATATGTTCTTTAACATGAATTAATATATATGTAATTGTGAGTTTGTCACACATACTTGATAGCTTCCTGGCTTCATCTTCAGAGAGCTTTGCAGCAAATCCATTGAAGCTTTTGGTGTAGCTATATACAAGGGATTCTGAAGCATCATGTTCACTGCACAAAAAACACCACCAACATCCAACTGACGAACACTGAATCGCGTCTTTGTCTAGCTATATCTCAATATCTTGAAGTAGAAAGAGGATGCAAGATTCAAGAATGGTTATTAACAAACCTTCCCTTCAATGATGAGAGGACATTGAGATGTGTCTTGAGCAATCTCTCACTAGACGCTTCATCTCTCAACAAAACAATGTAAAAGTCCTTGGAAAAAAAAAGAAAAGAAAAAGGATCAAATCATCACATAATCCACACACACACACACACACACATTAATTTATATAGTTGTGAAAGTGATAGACTCTCTCACATTCTCTTGTGCAGCAGCTACTGCACTTGCAAAGACGGTGAAGAGTACGAGAAAAGGCAAAAGATGAGAATTTTTCATCGACATTATAACAAGATTGCAGAAGAAAGATACATGTGTGTGTGCATGTAATCTGACAATAATTGTTGACATATAAATAGGATGTTGTTGAAGGCTTCATTAAAGAAGAAGAAGAAGAAACAATGGTTTCCATGAATGGATAATAATCAAAGACTTTAGCTTAACTCCTTAGTCTTATGTGATAGATTTGGATTGGGAAATCTTAGAAGAAATAGGAGCTATGGGAGATTTGATCATGTCTGAAAATGATGTGGGCTGATTTTTGCTCTAGACTTTGGTGCTAATCCATCACAACCTTAACTTGTACTTATTAATGGTTACGTACTATTTTTCCTGAATTGACTTCAACTTGCATTATGACTTTCATGAAATTAAAATAAAGTTCCATATAACACAAAAATAATTTTATAAAAGAGGTCTGGGGGTCAATCTCTACCTCTCTCTTTTCTCAAGTCAAAAAAATAAAAATAAAAAATAAATCTAGAAAAAATTTCCTTGTAAATTTTGTTCTTAGAGAGTCCAGATCAGCAGGGGTAAGTACATGTACCGAATCATGTAACTTATTTGAGGTGATTAGTTACATCTCAATATTTAGGGAATATATTTACACACATATATAGAAAATCATAATTCTATACTCTCCATTTTTACCTATTTTTCTTAATCACGAAATAATTAATCTGAAAGAGCTCAACCTTATTTTGGGTTGCAAATTAATGAATTCAAGTTTCTTGGTAGGATTGGCACTGACGTCTGAAATTTTAATTCGTCCTATATATAGGTCTCGTTCATGCCATCATAATAAAGGAATAATCAATTAAAAACTGATATATTGATAATCAATAAAAATCTATATCTTATACTTTGAAGGAGTGTCGTGTTGGAGTACTGTCTCATTGTCAAAATTCTAAGACGGTGTCTACACCCAAATTCAAATACAAATAAATACCAATGCAGTTATAAATATATAAGCAATACCCCTTCTTGAAAAAAAAGTTATTATTATGCAATCGAACAAGGGTTTGGATTTAGATATAGACACAGTCGTATGAATTTTAATGAGTGAGGTGTATAGTCTCACATAAGTTTTTGTGTATATTATAAATCCCAATTGAGATAGGATAGTCAAAAAGATAGAATGAGGATGGATGTTAACATAAGAGGGATCTAATTTCAATTCATCCATGACCAAAACAATTGCTTGGATTGAAATGCAAGAAATGAAATGGCCCTTTGATTTCATAAGTAGCAAAGCTGAAAACTATGAAGCTACCTTAAAGTTTGTGAAAGTGCTTTCAATACATAATCCGTGTTTTACTTTGCCGGAATAGGGATGTAAATAGATCGGGGCGGGGCCGGGTATTTCTTCCCCATCCCCATATCCTCTTCAGAATTCCGTCCCCGTCCCCGTCCCCATCCCCGTTTAAATCGGGGCGGGGGCGGAGCGGGGATTACCCGTCGGAAAAAGGATCCCCATTGGGTATCCGTTAGATAATTTATTTTATTTTTAATAATTTATTATAACAAAAAAAATAATTTATTAGTAATTTATTTTTAATACTTATTAAAAATTTGTTTATAATTTATTTTTAATACTTATGAAGTTGTTTTCCATACCATTTGGTAATAAAATATCTACTTACAAAAAATTAAAAAAATTAAAAAAATAAATTAAAAAATAAAAAAAATAATAGGGTTGGGTTCGGGGCGGGGATCTATATCCCCGTACCCGATCCGAACCCGATTCGGGTATTATAATTCAAACCCGTCCCCGACCCCGAAAAACTTCACCCGAACCCGGCCCATTAGGGGCGAGTACCCGCGGGGACCCGAACCCGTGGGGAAAATTGCCATCCCTATGCCGGAACCAACCTTTCTTACCCCATTTTCTAATTCAAATATTCAGTTGCATTAATCTCATTTCAAACTTGTAGAGAAAAGAGATATACAACATATTGGGGAGAAAAGAAAGAGTATTATTCAGTGTGTAGAATAGAAGATACAGACACATATATATACTAAACTACTAGGGCTAGGGCTACACTCTAAATAAGGTAAGATACATATATACATTAAATACTGTAACACTCCCCCTCAAGCTGGAGCATATATGTTGATCATATCCAGCTTGGTGCATAACTCAGAGAACCGCTTGCCTCCCAACGGTTTAGTGAAGATATCCGCAATCTGATTAGCTGAAGTAGTGAATGGAGTAGAAATAGTGCGATTCAATACACACTCACGTATGAAATGGCAGTCAACCTCAATATGTTTAGTCCGTTCATGGAACACTGGATTGTTAGCAATGTAAATAGCTGCTTGGTTGTCACAGTGCATAGGTAATGGTTCGTTGAAAGTGAACCCCAATTCCCCAAGCAGATTCTTTACACCAATCATCTCAGTGGCAGTATGAGCCATAGCTTTATACTCAGCCTCTGCAGAAGATCTAGCAACAGTTTGTTGTTTCTTACTCCGCCATGTTACTAAATTTCCACCCAAGTAAGTGCAATACCCAGAGGTAGATTTCCGGTCAGTTTTAGATCCAGCATAATCAGCATCAGAGTATCCTTCAATCTTCAAGTGGCCATTCTTAAAGAACAATCCTTTCCCCGGAGATTTCTTGATATATCGAAGAATTCGAATAGCAGCATCCCAATGAACTTGTTTAGGCTTATCCAAGAAACGGCTAACCAGACCAACCGCAAAAGAAATGTCAGGTCGGGTTACTGTCAAGTAGATGAGTTTCCCAACAAGTCGTCTATACTTAGCCTTATCCTTCAAGAAATCTTCACTATCATCCCAGACATTCAGATCAACATCCATAGGAGTATCAACCGGCTTAGTCCCAAGCAATCCAGTTTCTTTAAGTAAATCTGTAGCATATTTCTGCTGAGATAGAGAGACTCCATACTTGCTGTGAGCAATTTCAATTCCTAAGAAATACTTAGGACGTCCCAAATCTTTAATAACAAATTGTTCTTGCAAGTATTTCTTTGTGTCCCCAATTCCCTGTACATCACTGTCAGATATAAGAATGTCATCAACATATACAACGAGAACGACAATTCCAGATGGTTGATGGCGTACAAAAACAGAGTGGTCAGACTTGCATTGCTTAAACCCAATATGACCGAGAACACTGCAGAATTTGTCGAACCATGCCTTGGGACTTTGCTTAAGGCCATAGATAGCCTTCTTAAGACAACATACTTTAGTAGCATCCGCCCCCTGAGCAACAAATCCCGGAGGTTGCTCCATATAGACAGTCTGAGACAAATCACCATAGAGAAAAACATTCTTTACATCAAGCTGATACATAGGCCAAGAAAGATTGACAACCAAGGAGAACAAAATGCGAATGGAGTTCAAACGAGCAGTGGGAGAGAAAGTCTCAAAGTAATCAACTCCATAAGTCTGGGTGAACCCTTTAGCCACAAGACGGGCTTTGTACCGGTCAATGGTACCATCAGCAAGAAACTTGATCACGAATACCCAATGACAAGCAACAACAACAACGGAAGCAGGAGCAGTTGTTAGGACCCAAGTGCCACGGGATAAAAGAGCACGCATCTCCTCATGCATAGCAGCCCGCCAAAGAGGATGTTTGAGTGCCTTAAGGTAAGAAGTTGGAATGACTGTTGACAAAAGACAAAGAGCAAAAGCAAGAAAAGAAAGACTCAAACAGACAAAAGAGACATAATTAGACACTGAGTGTTTAGTGGTGCAAGTACGTGTACCTTTGCGCAAGGCGATAGGTAAATCATCAGTGTTGGCAGGTGGAGGATCTTCAGAATCTGTAGGAGAAGATGACTCAGGCTGAGAACATGAGGCCGGTACAGAGACAGGTTCGACATGAGGCATGGGTCGAGGACGACGGGTATAGACCTGTAGAGATCGAGCAGGAGGAGACACTGGTGCTGGAGTAGGCAACAGAGTAGGGTGTTGGAAGCATGAGGAAGAGGGGTGCTAGAATGAGAGAAGTATGGTTGAGACTCAAAGAAAGTAACATCAGCACAAACATAGTGTCGCTTGGTAAGTGGATCAAGACATCGATATCCTTTCTGTGTGCGAGAATACCCAATAAAAACACACTTAATGGAACGTGGAGACAACTTATCCAACCCAGGAGTGAGATCATGAAAAAACAAACACATCCAAAGATGCGAGGAGGAACATGGTACAGTGGTTTATCAGGATGAAGACACGAGAAAGGAATATCGCCATGAAGAACACTAGAAGGCATTCTATTAATAAGGAAACATGCAGTAAGGACAACATCACCCCATAACCACTTAGGAACATGCATGTGAGACATAAGAGTACGAGCCACATCCAAAATATGACGGTGTTTGCGTTCAGCAGGAAGTTTGATGAATTATGCCTCGGGAATCACAAAAAGAAGAAATAGACTTTTCAGTAAATTCAAGAGCATTATCAGTGCGAGGAATACGTAAGTCGACAGAATATTGAGTTTTTATTTCTTGATAAAAAGAGTTTAGTACAGTAGGGACTTCGGTTCTCTTTTTAATCAAATACAACCATGTCATACGAGAATAATCATCAACCAAAACCAGAAAATATCTGAAGCCCCCCTAGACTCAACTCGACTCTGACCCCAAACATCACAATGAACAAGCTCAAAAGCAAAAGAACTTGTTGGGAAAATTAATAGAGTTTTGATTTGATACCAAAACCCAGCTGACCCCAACCGAGTAGATGATTGCACAAGCCTAAGCGTTTTTTTTAGCTCACCTGTTTGAGCTTATAGAGTTTCTTAGCTTACAGGTAGTCGCTGAAGACAACAGAAGACTCAGCAGAAGACACAGCTAAGCTGGACCCAGCTGAGGTATTCAGCAGAACAGACTCAGCAAAGCAAGACCAAGCGGAGTCAAAGACCCAGCAGTATCAAGACCCAGCTCAGTGACGGAAACCCAGCTCAGTGTCAAAAACCCAACTCAGTGTAAAGGACCCAGCTTAGTGTCAATGACACAGCTCAGGTCTAAGATAACTCAGGTTAATGACACAGCTCAGGATAATGATACAGCTCATGTCTAAGACACAGCTCAGAGTCAAAACACAGCAGAGTCCAAGACGCTGAAGACACAGCAAAGACGCTTAGCAGCTCAAAGACGAAGACCTTCTTCAAGAGAAGATCCCGATGTCAGAAGATCTTGTCTGACGCGGTCAAATCAGAGAAGAAATAGCTTCTGCAGATGCAGACCTACTTCGTAGGTTAAAGGCCAGAAGTCAATAAGAGTAGGTAAGATTCAAACGGCTATCTTCCAACGGCTAGTTAGAATCTCCACCTATATATATCTCCTCACCATTGAAGAAAAGAGAGGACCGACGAGACGACTGAAGAAATAAAAGATAAAACAGAAAAATTAACAACGATCTTCAAAGCCAAATCTTTCAAGAACACCCAGCCAGTCAGCTGTGTTCTTAGTTGTTCACATATTCAGTCATAGGCAGAATAGATCAGAATAGAAATATCTTAAGCCTAGTTTGAACGAGTTCATCATACTCCTTGTTCTTCATTGTAAGAACTCGTTCATAGTTGGAAAACCCATACCCAAACCCAAACCCAGAAAGGTTAGGTAAAGGTACGCTTGCTCGAAGCGTGTAGCTCGAAGCGTGTAATTCGAGTGGTTAGGTTCTTCAGTACCCAGAAACTGAAGGTGTAGGCTTGACAGTGCCCGCAAACTGTTGGAACACAGCTCGGGTTAGAGTTGTGAAGTTGCTTGGTACTTGGAAACCAAGTGGTAGTGAATTACCAGTGAACCTGGTCGTGGACGTAGGAGGTGTTACTCCGAACCACGTTAAAATTGCTCTGTTCTTTACTGCTTTGTTTTATGCATTTAGCTAACCTCTCATGCATACATTTTAAGCTGCATAAACTGACTAACTGAAAAGTGAAACAGAGCTTTGCAATATGATTTGAAGCAACAGACGGACTTTCCAAACCCACCAACTTCCGCACACACACACACAGCCAGCTGTGTCGATCAAGCTACCTTTCAGCTGGATCGAACACAGCCAGCTCTCTGAAAAGTGTTTTAACTTGAAAGAGTTTTTAAACCTTGGCGTATTCACCCCCCTCTCTACACCAAGGTATCCGTCTTTGGACCAACAATTGGTATCAGAGCAGTGGTTCAAAAGATCACTGTATCTGTGTCAAGTCAGCATTTCCTTACTGATAGTGGTCTCCTGAACAGATCTTTCAAAGCTTCAATTTTTTTTAAAATCATTATATTGCATACTATTGTGAAACCTTCCTTGTGCAGGAATCTCCCAACATAGGAGCTTTTGAGAAATAATGAATCCGGGCATGTGTCCGAGATGCGAATGTTACAGGAACTATTTCCATGACTTGGGAGTACGAAGAACAAGATACCGAAGTATCTTGGAGCACTGGAGAGAGGAATTTCACTCAGCAGCAAACCGGATGGACTACGATGCAATCGTCTCAAGCCACCAGGAGATGAGAAGAACAGAAAGGCTGATTGACGAGGTGGAACGTCTCATACTCAGAATATATGACACCATGAGAGACAACCATCAAAGTCATCACAATATCTGATGAACTTTCTAAAGAATGTCCAAAGAGCTACAACCAAGAAAATTGATCTGGGGGTCACAAGAAGAAGAATCATCTAACCAGATGAATGAAATAAAACTGACTCCCAAGGCAATAGGGACAACCTTCAGAGCTCAATCAAGGAAAGTAGCTCAATCAGCTCAGCCTGGAAGGACCAACAAGGAGCACTGAAATATGAGCAAAGAAAATGAAGAAACCCATTTGACTGGACAGGACCATTGTGAAATAAAGACAAATTGGATACAAACCGAAGATGCGACGGTCATATAGCTGAGCACATTGGTCTCGAGAAGAATTCAGAAATAGCAGATGAATCAGCTGGATTCGAGACATCTGACTACCTGCTATACAAATTGAGATCTCATCAAAGAAATGAGCCGATGATGAGAAAGTCCGCTCGTTAAAAGGAAGTAGGATGCAGCTGAAGAAAAAGCCACCTACTATCAAATCAAGGGGGAACTCTACATAGCTGGAAAGAATCAGCGAAATCAAGTAGAACACCCAGCAGGATGTACTCACCAAGATAGACTCAGCTGGAGTCACCAACTGGAGGGAAATCTGATCCAGCAGAGCAATCAAGATGATTCTCTAACCCGGCTGACAACATTCAAGAGATTTCTATACATCTAAAGGAATTCTTTGTTGGGAAAATTCACACAGAAGCACCTATGCTGAAATCTAAGTCAAGATGGTGTGAATTACTTGGACTGCTCAATCCTGATAAAAGAAAAGTTCATCCAGCAGAGAGGGAACAAACTCAGCTGGATCCCAAAAGCTCAGATCAGACCACCCAGATAAAAAGGAAATAAAGCTCAGCTGGACAACAATCGAAGAGCTAAAGGGAACTCAGCTGAAGAAATTCCAAACTTATCACCAGTTACTCAGCTGAGGAGAACTCTCAATCAATATAAAGGAAAACACAGCCGTGGTATCAGCTGACTATAATGATCAGCTGACGGGTTTGCAGATTTTTTTTATTTTTTATTTATTTTTTTGGAATATGCTATGTAAGGATAAAAATATTTGAATTTAATTCAAATACCCAAACATTCCTTAAATGGATTAGTCTGCAAGCTATCCATCCCATCGCATTTAATGAAAAACATGCAAATTACTGTAGCTCGAGAGAACTGAGGCAGAAGTCAGAACGGTTCGACTACCTCATGCGCGCGTGATTTACACTCTATATACACACGTCATGGGACATGTTGCGCAAATCTCTCTCAGCCGTAGATCTTCAATATAATTGCCAAGATCTCAACTATTCATCAAAATGGACAATTGATATATACATAAAAAATATGCAAATCTTCGCCATATTTTCTATCGCTCATTCTTATCTCTGAAATTCATATCTCAGATTCTTGATTATCTTTTTGCTAAATACGCTCCCCGAGTATCTTCGTCTTTCTAACCTCTTGCTACAGAAGACGATCATGGCCCCTAAGAAGAAAACACCAGGAGCAAGCCAGACTGAGAACTTGATGTCAAAACTTCATTTTGAGAATTGCCTGACTCTCAAGAACTACCAGAACTCAGAGTTCCAGGAGATGCTGGATCTCATCGAAAATGCCGGACTTTTGCAGTGGGCGACTGCAAGACCGAAGAACATCTTCCACCGGGAAGTGGTAGAGTTCTTCTTAGAAATGACTAACCGAGATGAACAACTCCGCTCCAACGTCTCTCTGCAAATCAAGGAGAAGACTGGACATACAACTCTATGGGATGTTGACATCAACATCAACCGGATGTTGAACAAGCTGTTCGGCCTAAAGACTCTTGGGGACCGCTCCCTAGATAACTACACCAGAGAAGAAATCCAGACCGAACTGGATAAGATGTTGTTCAAGCCAGATCCGTACAGGGCGAGCATGTCCAAGCTACTGCTCAAGCCCAAGTACAGACTACTTCTGGATGTCACCCAGAAGTGCATCATCGGTATCGCTGGATCTCAAGAAGATATCAGCATACCCAAACTGAAACCGATGATTGTTATCCTCAGAAATGACCCTGTGGATTGGTTCTCATACTTCATGGGAAAATTGGAAAAAAAATCTAAAAAGATTCATTTTGAAGATGACAGCTTCACCCGGTACAGCTGTAGGGAGACAATCTATCTATGCACCAAAGTGGCGTGCATAATAGAAAGCTACACTACTGGAAGGCAAATCAAGTGGCATGACGCAGAAGAATTTTCTGTGTCCAGAATACTTTTTTAAAAGCCAAGTCAGCTCACTGACTTGTTGAAGAAGACAGCCCCTGAAGAGAAGAAGAAGGCGCAAGAGGCAAAACAGCAGAGTGCCTCTCCCTCTCAAGCAAGAAAAAGGAAGCAACCGGAGGAGACACAGCCAGCTGGATCTCCACCTGCAAAGAAGAAGCTAAAATTCAAGGTAGCCAGCAAGCCAACTGAGGAGGCAGCAGAAAAACCAGTTGTTGAGCCAGCTGGATCGGAATCCACTCCCACAGCCTCCCCAGTCCAAAAGAAGAAAACTGAGTGGAAACCAGTCGATGATAAGACAGCTCAGGGATCCTCCTCCAGCTCAGACAATGGATAGGAGTTCGTGATTACATCACGAGAAGCTGAAGAATCACAGACAGTGGTCCCTGACCCAGAGGATGCTATTCCCCTTTGTCAAATTCTTCAAGCATCCTCACATCCCGCTCCAATTGATTTCACATCAGCTGGAATTCCTCATCAACAATCCCTTCTCCTTCCACTTCATCCTCAGGTATCCCTCTCAGATTCCCCTCCCAATTCTTCAGTACCTGAAACCGCCCTGCTCCCTCACACCCAAATTTCAGCACCCAGCTCTCCTCCCAAAGAACCATCTCCTATAAGAGAGCAGATAGATATTCAGTTGGCTGAAGCTTCTTCACAACCAGCTGTCTTCCAAGCTGAACTCTCTTCTTTTCCCAGCTCACCTAAAAAGCCTCATCCAGCTGACGCTCCTTCACAGCTGGATGATGAATACCATGCTGAACCTTTTAGCCCCACTTCTTCTGAGGAAGTTGAAACCCTCAGTCCCAGAGCCGTTGCACGTGCTGCCACTATCATGAGGATCGGTGACCTCAGACTTCAAGGATTAAAGAGTGCACTGCAACAATACCCGTCTCTAGTTTCACTCCCCGCCGCACTAGTTACCGTCAGTGACTTCAAATTTTACCTTGCTACCAAGATGACTACTTGGTACGCAAATGAGGAACTGGTGGAGTTCTACTCTTTTGCTAAGCTCAAAGCCGAAGAAGCAGCTCTGCAAGAGATATTTGGATTTGGAAGTCTTCAGAATGCCTTCATGCATCAAGACGAGCTGATCCAAATTCTTATCCAGAAGGCTAAGCAAGATGAAGTATCTCCATCTGAGGAGGTAATCGCGAGAGCCAACTCCTATCTCCACACTCTCAGCTGGATTGTTCCAGTTGAGATTGCCAAGGAAGCTGTACATGCCGACACAGCTGAGGCAATGGTGATTGAAAACGAGCCAACTTCTGCAACAGTTGAGCCCGCAGAAACTGCCCCACCAAGTCTAATTGCCAATGACACTCGCTCACTGGTTGAGATCGAGGCAGACAAACCCAGCCAAGTCAAATCCGGGACCCAGACGGATTCCGATGCTGTGCTTTCTGATGCAATGAAGGAAGAAATAGCCAAACAAGTTGAGGAAATCCTATTCCAGGATAGACTCAAATCAAATGTTGACACCCTTCTGCGCTTCACAGCTGTAGAATGGCAAGTCCATTGTAATGGACAGTCCATTGATGAAGTTCACATGTTGTTGACAATCCATTTTGCGCATCACAGCTGTAGAATGTCAACTCAAATCAAACATGACATTTTCAAGGGTCAGTTGAGAAATGGGGCGGTCAATACCAATCCCCGTCACCGGAGAAGAGGTGCCATCAGCGACACAAACAGAAGGTAAGGAAGCAGGCGTAAAAGATGTCAAAAGAGATTTAGTGCGAGTAATATGAACAGATGCACCAGAATCAACTAGCCAAGGCTTAGACTTACCATGAGACACTGCAAACGCACCTGCGGAAGCAACGATAGGAGAAGCTGCACTAGTAGATGGAGCTGCACTAGTAGATGTAGCAGTGGATGACAAATTGATTGACTGGATCAGATTGTCATATTGAGCGCGTGACATTTAGACCACATCATTAGACGCAGACTGGGGCTCAGGAACAGCTGTATTCGCCCGACCTGGTTGACCTGGTTTGCCAAAAGTTTCCCAACAGTTCTCTGAAGTATGATTGGTACGATGGCAATATGCACAACGACGATCAAACCGCGACCTCGTCCACCACGGCCACGTCCACCTCCACCTCGGCCACGTCCACTATTGAAATTCTGACCGTGAGCATAATTTTGATCGTGGACAGCCGTGTTGGAAGGTGGAAACGAGCCAGTAACATTAAGATTTTGGCCCCGAGCAGCCATGGCTGAAGAATTGGGAGGAACAACATCATCTGCACGACCAGTTGACACACGCAGCACACGAGATAGGGCATTGGATAATGAGGGAACATTATCACTAGATAATAGGCTGTTACGAACTGATCGAAGATCACTATCCAAACCGAACAAGAACTTGGCAACCATGAATTCTTCCCATTGAGTTGCTCGCTCGGTGGCAGAACAGGATAGTGGATGGTAGACGAGGATTTCATCAGCAAGTCCTTTGAGTGTAGAGAAGTAGTCGTTGACTGATTTGCCACCTTGAGTATGAGAGAAAAGTTTCTCATATAATTTGAAGACATGAGAGATATTTTTTTCGTTGGAATACATCTCTTTCAATGTATCCCACATTTTTTTAGCGGTTTCCAAGAAAATGATGTTCTTACTGATAGAATCCTCAAGGCTATTCAAAAGCCATGTCATGACAGCACAATCATCGGCACACCATACATCATACTTGGCATCTTGAGAATCAATAGGAGCGTTGAGGATATGTATTTTTTTCTTCTGAGAGCCTAAGAACAGTAGAAAGGCACGAGACCATAGAAGATAATTGGAACCATTCAATTTGATGGTGGTTCCTAGAGTAGCAGACTTCGAATCAGCCATGATGTAGAAAGAGTAGGATTGAAAATCAAACCCTAGGAAGAGATAATATGTAGTAGAGGCTGGAGAACAGCGGTTGTGGCTGGAGAACAGAGGGTGGCGGCGCACAAAGAGAGTGGCGGCTCACAAATTAGGGTAGAGAATCAAACCCTAGAAAGAGATGTAACGGCTGGAGAACAGCAGCAGGAGAGAGAGGGCGGCGCGGCAGCAGCGGGAAGACCCTGGCAGCGACGGCGGCTGGAGAGAGGAGTGACTGCGCACAAAAAAATATGGTTAAAAAAAATTATTTTTTTTAGAAGAGTTCGATCAGCGGTATCGTGGCAAAGAGTAACGCGGGTCAGAGCAGGAATCGGTCCCGCTCTGATACCATGTAGAGAAAAGAGATATACAACATATTGGGGAGAAAGGAAAGAGTATTATTCAGTGTGTAGAATAGAAAATACAGACACATATATATACTAAACTACTAGGGCTAGGGCTACACTCTAAATAAGGTAAAATACATATATACATTAAATACTGTAACAAAACTTATTTCCATAATTTGATGGTATTGTTTAAAAACAAGTTATAACACGAAAATGGAGATGATAAACTTTGTTGTAGCTAGGATGAAAGCAGACCATATCATATTCGATATACAATTCAATTTTTTTGTTAAGTTTATAAGCTATATTTTAATAAAGTCGTCACTCTACATGGGCAAGTAGTCCCAACAACCTTTAGCTAAATTTATAATTTAATCCATTTTTCGCAAATTTTGGAACCATGTATCAAATATCACAATTTAAGAAAAACGCACATGAATACATGATATAGAAATAACTAAAATGTTGTTTCTTTAAAGCCAGTGAGACCTTTTATAACAATTCTCTCTTAAATATTTTTCACATTTTCTCAACATTTCGAGTAGGGGTGAGTATTCGGGTTTCGGTTAGGATTTTTTCTAAATTTGAACCGATCGAGAATTCGAATTTTAACAAAAAACAATCCGAAGAAAAATCCGAACAAAAAAACTAAATTTGAAATTTTGGACTTAAATCCAAACCTTACAAAAAAACAAAAAATTCTAAAAAATCCGAAATTGAATTATTTTTTATTATTTATAATCTTATTTTAACAAAAAAATATTATTATTATATATATTTCGGATTTAAGTTTTTTTCGATTTTAAAAACAGTAAACCGAACTGATCCAAAAATTCAAATTTTTATAAATAAAAAATCCTAACCAATTCGAAAAATCCGAATCGAATTTAATATTTTGGTTTAATTCGATTTGCATATTCAGTTTTCGGTTATTTGTTCACCCATAATTTCGAGAATAATATAACCCGTTAATAAGTGCTACTAGTATTTTGTACTCCTGTTTATACAAAAGAACACTTGTTAAGTGGGTCAACCACAAGCCGAAAGGCAAATAATAGCCCATGATAGTTGGGCTTGAACTTGGTCCAACAACATTAGGACAACTTTCATGCCCAGCGGTAGACTGTAGTTGTTTTCGCTACTTAATAGAAAACTATTTTTTTATGGAAAGAATTTACAAGCGAACTAACATATTATTTCGTTATGCAATATCAAAATAATAATAGTGAAAGGATAATAATAACAAATATATCCCAGACAATCAAAAGGAAAATGATCTTCTTTTCGAGTCCATTTGAACCCTTAATTAAATTAGATAGATAGATATGATTTTAATGCCACCACTTTTTTTTTTTTTGAATTAATAGTGTAACTGTCATTCTTGTTTTTACTTGAACGTTGAAATGCCACTGCCTTTTAGGGTTTAGGATATATATTTATGACGATATTATAACTATTAGGATTAATGGCCTTTAATTCATATAATTTAGGTGAATTATGGTTTTTCTCATGAACTTTAAAGTTAGTTCATAAAATATACATGAACTTCTAGTTTTCTAAAATTTACCCATAAATCACTTTCCCTCCAAATTGAAACACACGTAGCGTCGGATTTTGCATATGTGGCATAAACGGCCAATGGTCAACCTAGATGACAATGTTCAAACAAATTCGTACCCATCAAATTCTCAAAAAATTCGACGTCATGTGTGTTTCAATTTGGCCGGAAAGTGATTTCGGGATAAATTTTAGAAAATTTAAAAGTACATTTATTTAGAAACTAACTTCACAATTCATGTGAAAACACGAATTCACCTAAAGTTTATCTAATATATACTCTCTTCGTCCCAATAACAAGGTTTCACTTTCCTTTTTCGTCTGTCCCAATAGCAAGGTCTCATTCCAAAAATGAAAACAATAAACCCTTCAAAAGTTGTGGGACCTGCCACTTTTTATTTTTTTACTCTTGTTTCTTAATAACCGTGCCTAAAGCAAGTGAGACCTTGCTATTGGAACGGAGGAAGTATCAATTATTCAAATCAATAATACATAGTTGAGATTGATTCATAATCATCCTCACACGCTGAACTTATTCCTATAGGATCATGACCTAATTAACAATCAAAATATCTATTGTTGTGTTTATCAATAAAAAATATATATATCTCTATTGTTGTGATCTGGTAAATTAAATTCGAACTCCGATCCATCTCAATCCAAATGCAATCAACAAGCCTCCATACACATGTATTACATATATCATTCTCCAGTCTCCATTCATAATTTTCCTGCTGACTTTCAAGATTTCTGATGACAGAAAAATGCATACCTAATATTTGAACTTATGATACCTAAACCCTAAAATCAAAGTGCAAATTCATGGGTACACATTGAAATTCAAACAATCAAATTGATATGTATTAAAAGGATTGATAAAGTTCCATATCCTTGGATCATATACAAAATAATATAATAGTCTAATAATACCAACAAATATATATTCAGCCAATCAAAATATGATCTCTTATTGTCCCTTAAATTAGCTAGATTCCAATTCCATAGTATTTTTATATATCATTCTCAATCTCCATACATAATTTTCCATATTGGTTTTCAATTAAGATCTCAGAACAAAAAAAGCGTTGCATCAAAATATATATGTTATGTCACATACAACTTTGCACTTTACAAGTTTCTTGATCACTAAAATCAAGTGCAACTTCATAAGTTTTGAGGTTAAAATAAGACAAGCAAACCATAATGGAATTAAGACATTAATCATATTTATGAGTATATATTAATTGGAAGGAAGGATGGCAGAAGCTGCAGATCAAAGTGTCCATCCTTGGATCATATTATTGTCAATAGCCATCCTTCTAGGAACAGATGATGGCCCTTCTCCAAGATTATAGTGATGATAACTGCAAGTATTTACCACATTAATTAATTTCGTTTTTCATTGTTTTTAGAAAACTTAAAATTAAAAAATGCAACTTAGGTCAATCAAAGTATATATGTTGGCATACCCTATTTGCAGAAAAGGTTCTGGCTCAATTTCCATGGGATTGGAAGCTTGCATTTGGAGTTGGAAGCTGCTGGTATCGGACGAGCTCGGATTCCATGGACAGGGAAGGGCTCTCAGGCTTTGTCCCTCCGCCTCGAGCTGCAAATTCCGAAGGTCATTCATTATTGAAATATATTTACAAAAATGTTGTATACAGATTTAATAATGTTTTAGTAAATGATGATATTACCGATGACATTTCTAGGGAAATCTTGATCTTGAGCTGCTTGTTCATGTCACCCAGCTCGCGTTCCTGCAAGAAATGTGATCATATTATTAATGTCTTTTATTTATTTTTAATAATACAGTTAGCATACAAATTAAACTATATATGATATTTTGGGTTGTGTTGGTTGTAATCTCAACATATATATGGATTGATTATAACTTAATTAGTAACAGCAATTTAATGTCAGAACATATTATCACATCAAATTGGCACATATTTTCAAGACCTGAATCTTGGAAATTTCCATAGTTAATTAAATTACATTTACAGACACTTTGATTCAATATTCAGGAGGTGTGGCAGAATTTATGAAAAACCCTTAAAAAATGAGTAATTTTTGCCGGTTGTTGCCTTAAGTTCACTATTCAATTCACTATTTAATTCCCATAATGTAGAACACGAAATTTTATCTAACACTACTTTGGATTCTTTTATTTATGCTTATAAAGCCCAATTGTGCTGTTTATGTTGGAAAATAGTAATAAATTTAAGGCAAAAAGAATGTTTTGACTAGGACTAGTTTTGCCACATCTCTTATAGAAATATTTCTGTATTTTTAAATAAATGACAAAATATTTTTTTGGAAAAATATTTTAAAAGTTATGCGAAAGTACATATCTCAAAATTAACAAATTAACTTACCTTTCTGCGAAGCTCATCCATTTGTTCCATCAAAATCTGCGTCTGCAGACAATTTCAAGTTTTATACTACTATAATCAGCCCATAGCAAATTAAAAGGCAAATTCTATCTCATTCTAATAATTCTACATGTGAAGATAAGGCTTTTTTATAAAAAAATTTTTATCATTGAATGACTTTTAAATCTATATTCATATACTTAAACATATTTCTTCATGAGTCATTGGTTTGGAGTTTCTAATTAAATGATCAAACTATCATAACCTCAAAGAAATTTATCCCCTAAAAAAAAGGTTACGATAAACCATTTAAAGTCATAAAAAATGTGGATGTGTTGCACAAAATTTTTAGAATATTATATTTTTCCACAGGATAATTTAAAAAATACCGCCATATTTTATAATTTCCTCATCAAACAATGCCAGCTTATGGCTGTAGCAATTCCAAAAATTTACTTATAAATGTATCACTGTCCAATTATAATCAATATAAAAACTGTAAATCCTCTTACTTTTTTCATCACAAAAAAAAAAAAAAAACATACTATGATATAATAATAATATATATATATAGTACCTTTCTTTGCCTGGCCTGCGTAAGAGCCCCTTCAAGTTGTTTTTCAAGATTTTGTAACTCCTTAATACTCAGAGGACCAAGATCTTCTCCAAGCAAGTGCCTATATAATTTAATTGTTAAATTAAATATTACATATATAGATGACACACACACAAACTAAGAACATTATACATACATATATATATATATGGATGAGTTAATTAGTATAAAAATAATTTCTCCCGTGAGAACTTGATAACCATGTTTAAATCTATATATAATCATGTTTAATAATATTCATGCTTTTTTGGATAAACAATAATGCTTATATAAAATCATGCTTAAATCTATATATATTCATGCTTCAAATAATGACAATCATAGATCATATAAAGATCAACAGTTCAGATTGATTTCTAGTTCCACAATAGGACCAGTTTCTATATGATCCAATTCCTATATATATATATATAGTTTTGTATATATACGAGTAAGAAAAATGTGCAGAAAAAGTGGCAACCTTTGTGTCCTCTGAAGGGATTCATACTTGGCCTTTAATTTTGAGACCTCATGGTACCAGCTCTGTACGTCTCGTCAACAAAAATAAACCACGGTTAATTAAGCTCTGATTCCAATAATTATCATTAAATTAAAAAAATTAGAAATATAAATTCGTGTAACTATGTTAAGATTGATAACTCAATTAACCTGTGTTTCAGTTTCAGCAGGATTGTCTTGAGGATTAAAGCAGCAACGGTGGTAACGTTCAAGGGTCCTTGCCATGCTGCACCAAAAGTACAACTTTTTCTATTAATCAAATTCTTCAAACTTTTCAAATGCCAAATTCTCATCAAACTTAATTACCAATTTTGTTCTCTCAAATTAACTAATGGTACACAAGTTTTTAAATTACAAATATTTTAGGTTTTTCTGATGAAGGAAAAAAAAAAAAAAAAACTTTTTTCAAAGATGTACTGTTCAATTCTACAGACCATTCCTACACATGTCAAACGCTACTCTGAGATTACTAAAAACGGCTGTCTAGGTTCTGATTCGGGGAAAATAGTGGTGCAATTTTTTGTACATATCCCAAAAGTCAATTTTTTTGAAAATTATGGAAATAAGGATACTATTATGCTTTCTCTTCTTTTTCTTTTTTTTGAAATAAAAAACAAAGGGAAGATAATGTATAATTAAGCTATGATTGTCAGCATCATCAGCTCTTGAGAACATTAATCAAGCAATTAAGATCCAAACTGAGAGAGAGAGAGAGAGAGAGAGAGAGAGAGAGAGAGAGAGAGAGAGAGAGAGGAATCGATTAATTAGGTGAAGAGAAAGTGGGCGCAGCTAGCAAAAACAAATAAAATCAGCACAGCACAACCAAATTAATGAAATAGTTGGATTTGGGGGTGGAAGAGATTTTACCTTAATGAATTTGTACTAGGTAAGATTGAATCTGGGATTGAGAAAGGTAGAGAAAAACTTGCAACCAAAAAAAATCATCACAGCAACAGAAAAAACTAGAAGAATATCTTCACTCGCACTCTCCCAAGAAAAAAAGGTTTCACCAAATTAGTTGCTACAGTTTTTTTCTTTTTTAAAAGCCTGAAATTCAGATTACCCAAAATCTCTTAAACTTTCATCAGGATGCCGAAAAACATATAGCCCTATGTTTTCACTCAAAATATGCAAAGAATTCAAACCACAATAATTCACATTCATATTTCAACATTTTTTTTTTTTAAATTTCTTTCAAGAATCGTCAACAAGGTAAAGCCAAGACTGATGCAGGAGTCAAAAAAGGCTGAATTCACCCAAGAAACCGCTAGATCTAAGGATGTAAAGAAAAGAAGACAAAATCTGAAACTGTTTTTAGTGCCCCACTAAAATAAATATCGGTGAAACATTAAAGATAAGAGGGCCGGGGAAGCATGAAGAGAGAGAGAGAGAGAGAGAGAGAGAGAGAACAAAACTGAGGAGAGAGAAACCCTAGATCTTGCACAGAGGTCCAAGAGGGGTTGGAGAAGTTTCTGCTGTCTGTCTTGGAAACACTAGAAAACCTCGTCAGTTTTTGTTTTTCCCTTTCTTTTTATAATAATTTATTCCATGGGAAGAGACTCAAAACTTGCAGCACCATTTCAGCAATTATTTTAAAAAAAAACAAGAAAGAAAAAAAAGTTTTGAGTCTAGATAGATGTCATAAAAAACGGTGAGAAATGATGGTAAGAAATTGCAGAAAACCCAAATCCCAAAAAGAGAACCGGAGGATAATGACAACGTATGCACAAAGTACAACTCTAGTCTCCAAAACCAATCGAAAATTGAAACTTCTGCAAAAGCTAACAGAAAAGTCCAGTTCATTTTTTCGTTCTTGAAAACTGTCCTAATTTAATTTTTTTTGGAGATTCAAGAAAGCAAGAAGAAATCAATATATATTATCTGTAGCATGCACATACATAGTCTGTTTAATCAAAAAAGTAAAATCTTGCATGGTCTTTTAATTGAGGCTGTCTGAAGAAAGCCCACAAGAAAACAAACCAGAAAAAATACCAGAAAACCAAATTTAAACAACATTAACACATTTGTGTAAACACATGAACAGTTATTTTTATGGCCCCATGTTAAAAAATATGTCGATCGACATATATAGATGTTAGCTTACCTAGTACTACCAAACTCATAAAGCTTTCCTCTGCTAGAGAAGATGATCAGCGCCACCTCCGCATCGCAAAGAACAGAGAGCTCATATGCTTTCTTCAGCAGCCCATTTCTCCTCTTAGAGAAAGTAACCTGTCTGTTGATCTTGTTCTCTATTCTCTTCAACTCCACTCTCCCTCTCCCCATTTTCTCTCTCTAAGAAATAATTTGTATGTGTGTGTGTGTGTGACTGATATGTAAAGAAGGAGGGAGGAGTAGTGGTGGTGGTGGAGGTGAATATAATGTATATATTATGCATATATGTATATATATTAATAAAGTAGGGGGGTGTCTGAAAATTCCTTGTCTTCATAAATACACATGAACATGTAGTTCTTGGATTTTCCTGTTGCGAGAAAATGGTTATACCACAATTCTTTAATTTTTTGGCATCATTTTTGGCCACCTTTACCCAAAAAATTAAATTTACTGTTTCTTTTATTCCATTTCTACTGTACTATGAAACCTAACTGAAGACTCAATCTGTCTTGTGCGACAGTGGTTTTCTTGGGTAAAGACTGATGCTCACGCGCTTTTTCTTTACTTCTGCATAAAAATACTACTCCCGTCCCGTAATAAGTGGCCACATTTTATTTTTGGGTTGTCTCGGAATAAGTGGTCACTTTACTTATAAGAAAATATACCTCTCTCACAAAAAGTTATGGGTTCCACCATTTTCTATCTTTTTACTCTTTAAATATCTTCTCCTTAATTCCCGTGCCGAAAAGAATGTAATCACTTGTGGTGGGATGGAGGGAGTAACTTTTTGTGACTATTGGTCCATTTCAGAATATAATTATATAGTTTTTGCTGGTTCTTTAATTAGTGAAGAACTGGGCTGTTTAAGAATTGAACGGATTTTCTCTTACAAACTATATTTATTTATTTTAGTCACCCAAAATTTTGCCAATATGGTAATTTAATGCACTGTTACTCAATAGTAGAAATAGCCTTGACGATGACCTAGTAATGTAGTGAATGTATATTAATTTTTGACAAAAACTTCAGTAAGACCGATCGTACGTACGACCGAGCCCACGCGCGTCGGACGCATGCATCACACGGGCCATCTATTCACCCTTAAGTCGGGCGCGTGCATCACACGCGCCAAACTATATTTTTTTAACAGGCGCGTGTAACACAAGCGCCTGACTTTTTCAAATTTTTTTTCTGTTTTTATTCTTTTTTTTTCAGTTTTTTTATTCTTTTTTTTCAGTTTTTTATTCTTTTTTTCAGTTTTTTTTTATTCTTTTTTTTCAGTTTTTTTATTCTTTTTTTTCAATTTTTTTATTAATTTTTTGTTTAAAGAGTCGAGCGAGCTAAAAAACATTAATGTTGCCACAATCATTATCTATGAATTAAAATCGGAGATGAAGGCAGAGAAGAATTTTTTTTTTTGAAAAAATCGAATTAAAAAAAAGTCAACGTTTTGACCCGGGTTGACCTGTTTTGACCGGATCGGGTCAACCCGGATCCGGTCTTAGCCGTATGACCGATCGTCTGAGAGTGTCCCTCTTAATTTTTTATAATTAAAGATCTCACCAAGTTTTCTTAGTACATGTATCTTTGATGTTTTTGGTTTGAATTATATGAGGGGCGGAATTTACCGGTGCACATCTCTGAGAGAATAATAGTATCTATGGATTACCCTTAAGAAAATAAATAAATAAATGGAAGATGAGATATATATATATATATATATATATATATATATATATATATATATATATAAGGTCAGCCCAATATGTTAGTGTGGTTTTTGTACTAAAATGGTGAAATTTTAGCACCAAAAAGTGTTTCAAAATGCAATGGTTCGCATTAGAGTCAAACTATAAGAATACACCTTAAATATAGAGGAATTAGTTTTATCTCTCAAATTTAGTTTCAATATGTTTTATACACCTTTTGCTTTAGAAAGATAGAATTGCCCTTACATCATTGCTATCTACACAGTTAACGATAATCTATTATACACGGTACACAGTAGAAAAAAAAAACCCTTCTATTTGCAGGGAAAATAACCTGCTTCGTATTACTTTTTTACATAATCTCTGCTATAAGATCCACGCTTTTCAAAATGGTATCAGAGCCCTAGGTTTATTAAGGAATTATATTTTATTTATTACTTTAAGTATCATCCTAACGAGGAGACATCAAAGAAAACATGGATCCGGACAATTGTCCGAGATGTGAATGTTACAGGAACTATCTCCATGATTTGGAGGTACAGAAAACAAGAACCCAGACTGCTCTTGCAATCTGGAAGAGAGAATTCCACTCTGCAGCCATAAGAGTGGAATGTGAATCAATTATCTCTTGCCACCGAGAGATGAGAAAGAGAGAAAACTTCATTGAGGAGAAAACTTCATTGAGGAGATCCTGAAAATATCGCCAGAAAGATGTCATATGTACATCGAAAGCTCTCAGAGTGGTGTCAACAAGCAACAGCTCTGAGGAACATGAAGAAATTGAGGAGAATAAATAAATACGCTCCTCTAAACTGCGAGGATAATGATCTTCCAACGATCATTGGAGGAGATCCACCGAGGCTGAAAAGAAGCAAGAAAAATAGGTTTCAGCCCTATTATAAAGGTGGAGATCCAAAAAGAAATTCTTGGAAATCAAGAACCAGATGATCAAGACAGAAGGCCAGATCTTACAAATCAGGCCAAAGAAGCGGACCATCAAGAAATAGGTATTAATTTCAAGGAGCTAATAAATCCCAAGGAAGGACACTTGCCAAGAAAACTTTCAGAAGAACTTACACTAGAGTTAATGAAAGTTTCAAGGATTGCAACTGCTGGACGTGCGGTGCGAAGGCGCATATTACAACAAATTGCCCAGACAACGAAAGAAGAGGCATCAACAAATTCAAATCCACTCCAGATATCGAAGATGCCATATACTACCAAGAACTGATACAAGTATATCAGTTCAAAGATATACCCTCGGATGAGAGTATCTATGAACAAGAAGAAATCTTCAGCGAAGAAGATTCAGAATGGTCTGATGGAACTAGATCGGAGTCAGACTGATCCAAAAATTGTCCATCAGGAGAAAGATGACAGGACGGAATTCTCCAGTCACACAACTCTCTCTCAAAATCTGATTGACAAGATTATGAAGAAGAGTCTGAATATACAAAAGTATCAAGGCTTTTCAGCAAGTAACATAGATCAAATTCTTAGGAACTTTAATCTAATGAGCAGGAAACAACAAATCGTCTATGGAATTACTAGACGAGAAATGTCGCTTCCTATAGAGCTTACAGGGAATCAAGTGGAGATACAGTTGATTCCAGCTAGTGACATCAGGGAAGATCTATCAAAGATAAAGCCCGAAGTTGCTGAAAAGATAAACTTGATCCATATTGGAGCAATCCAGTTGATGTTAAAATCGGCACTCTTTACAGGAGTACATGCGCTGATTGATATCGCAATTTGCGATAAAAGAGTTAAAAACCTAAAGGATTCCGTATTGGGAACAATTGCGAGAGATCTTTGTGCAGGACAAGTAGTGAGAATCATCTATCCAAAGATTGCCTACAATCTTAATGATACCCATTTCAGCAAAGCCCTGACGCTTTATCAGGACTTTAAACGCAGGGATCTATTGGAGGAAGGAAATAGGCCTTACTCTATTACTTATCAGGTATCATATGATCTTTCCAATTCACATCACACTGAGTTATTTCTGGGAAAAAAGTTTATTGAGATACCAGATATCTTCAATAAGGTGACAATAGCTGTTTGTCCTGATAGAGTGGAAATTGCTCGGTTAAGAAACGTTGATATTCAAATCCGAGATAGAGAAGTCATGAGACACGATCAAAGTCTCAGGATAACTTCAGGAAGATTATCCTTCCAAGGAGACAAAATTATGTCTTTACCATATAGGAGGAGTCGGAGTCTCATTCGAGAAGCTCAACCTCAAACATCTCAGAGTAACAAAGTTCCAGTGAATCTGAAATATCCCGAGGGATGGAGAGAAGTGATAGTAAAATTCAACACTACAAGGTAGGAAACCAACTTTCCTTGTAATGTTCTTTACTATCTACAGCAGCCGGAGATTAATCATTACAAAGGTACCCTGGAGATTGGGAGAAAAGTGATGGAGAGCAAGGGCAGAGCTAGAAATGATGTAGTCTTGCTATTGGGTTTGGATTTTCTTGAGGATCACAAACCTTGGGCAAATAAAGAAGATGGAATGGAAATCACGATTAATGGGAAAAAAACTATTAATCGAATGACAAGTCCATTCTCCATATACATCTCTATAGGGATATTATATGAAAAATATAAGGCAGAATATTTTGCTGCTTATATTGATTCAGGTGCAGGAATTTGTACTGCAAAACGAGGAGTCTTCCCAGCAGAGGTAGAAGAGGATCTACCCCGAATTACAGAAAGAGATTTTTCAAAGAAGATTTTTGCTCTTGGCTAAAGGAGTAAAAGAGACGGAAATTCTAATTGGCGGAGCCAGAGGTACATCTTGGTATAAGGATAAAACTCCACCAATTTATTTCCATGATACAGGTGCAGATATTCTGTTATGAAACAATTTCCTATAGATGTTCAAGAGATACATGCAGGATAATGACAGAAGGCAATTGGTATTCACAACCATTTGTGATCACAAAATCATTGTCGAGAGGCTGAATGAGGCTTTTAATCGCCAGATACCATTGAGTTTTCACAACAAGCGTGGTGATGAAGAAAAACTTCGATACCCAAAAATGAAGGATCAAAGGAGATTCAGCGAAGCAGTGCTAAGTTGTATCAGAGAAAAGGATCTTAGAGATGAAGAGGTCCAGATCCTCAAGGCATCCTTAATATCTCATCAAGATATTAGGGAAGAAATGCAGGTGTCCCTAGAAGATGTCAAAAGGAAGATTAAAAGGAGTTACAATGAGAATCCTTTGGCATGGTGGGATAAAACAAACTCAAAGCAACCTTGAAGGTAAAGCCAAATAAGGAGTATGAGTTTGTTAGATACAGGCCAATCCTGATGAACCTCAAAGATCAACAGGATATGAAGGAGATAATCAAGGAACACCTTGATTTAAAGTTGATCGAACCAGGGAACTCACCTTACAGCAGTCCCGGATTTCCGATAAGAAATCATGGTGAGATCAGACGAGGTAAACCCAGATTAGTTATTAATTACAAAGGAGTTTGATGTATATTTTATCCCTAGTAGAGAACACCTTATTAACTGCATTAGAAATGCTAAGGTATTCTCTAAGTTTGATTGCAAGTCAGGTTTCTACCAGATTCGCACGGAGGAAGGGAGTAAGAAGTTTACAGCATTCTCTACTCCACAAGGGCATTATGTTTGGATCGTGATGCCAATGGGGTTAGCTAATGCGCCTCAAATATTTCAGAGAAAGATGGATAATCTGTTTAAAGATTATTTTTCTTTTATGTTCGTCTATATTGATGATATTTTAATTGCATCAAAATATATGGAAGAACATATCAAACATCTTGAGATCTTTACAGATGTTTGTTATAAAGAAGGTTTAGTACTGTCCGAAAAGAAGGCAGTCGTTGCAACTTGGAAAATGGAATTTCTGGGTATCGAGATCGATGAAGTAGGAATTATTCTACAGGACCATATTGTACAGATGGTCTAGAATTTTCCTGAAGATCTGAAAGAAAAGAAACAACTTCAGAGCTTTCTGGGAGTTGTTAATTTTGTGGGATCATTCATTAAGAATCTCGCGAAATATAGAAAAGTTTTTAGTTCATTACTGAAAAAGGATGTTCCGTTCATCTGGACTGAAGAACATCGACAAGGAATGAAGGAGTTAAAAGAGGTTTGCAGAAATCTCCCAAAACTCTCAATACCGCAGGACGAAGACGACTTGATCCTGTACACAGATGCAAGTTATTATTGGTGGGCAGCGGTTTGACCAAAATCACTCCTAATGGAGAAGAACCATGCAGATACTGTAGTAGTTTATTCTCAGAAGATGAAGCTGTGCGATGGCACGTCAACGAGAAAGAATTCTTTTCAGTTAGAAAGGCGTTTAAAAAATGGCCTTTATTTTTATTAGCAAAGAAACTTAATTTGAAAGTCGATAACACACAGGTTAAGGCTTTCTTAAGAAATAAGATGGAATCTAAGCCTGAAAAGGCTAGATTAATTAGATGGCAAGCTGAATGTCAATATTATATATTTGATATTGTCATTGTGAAATCTCACGAAAATGTTCTTGCAGATTTCTTAACAAGAGATGGAGCCAACTGATGTGAACTCCATTCTACTGGCCCAAAGGCATCTCAAAGAAATCTGGAGATGTTAATGGGTGAGTGGGACGAGTGCGTTCTGAATGCTGAACAAGTAGGAAGATTGCAGACTCTCGACAAGACTAAAGTCACCAAGAGAATACGAGCTTGCATACGGTCTCAAGGTCAACTCTGGGCTGCATGTCAAACACCAATCCTTCGGGTGGCCAAAGATCCTTTGGTGAAAAAAGAGTTTAGAGTACAGAGCTCTAAACCTGTAGTAGAGGATTCCAATACCTCTTGCCCGAGTTCTAAGGTGGTGGTATCTTCGGAACCATTGCCCCAAGAAAAAGATGATATTCAGGGGTCACACTCTAAACCATCATGTCAGCCGGCACCTCTGGGGTAATATTGATAAATTTGAAGTTTCTTCTTCTTGGCAGATGTATCAAGCTAACTGTGAGAAACTCCATACAACGATGGGAATCAACCCAGAAAAAATAAGGGTTGATGTTTCGGGGAAATATCCTCGGGTGTGGATGATGCCAAATTCAGATCCACACGAAGTCAAAAGATGGTATGAATTTAGAGCACTTGCTTCGATTTATACAACATCTCCATCATTCGCCAAAATCAAGAATCTACCTAAATGGATTTAAGAAGCGGTGTATGATACCTGGGCTAACAATCCACAGCTTAGCCGATGTGATATTTTGGAGCTGTATTTTATTAGTGCAGCCCCAGAACCAGCGGGAAAAGGAAACCATGAAGCCTTTCACTATATTAGGCTTCAGAGACCAGATAGACGCGCCCTCGAAAAAATCAAGGCGCCTACAGAGAAAGAGACTACTCTAGTCTCTACATTACTAGAAGACTTCATCTCAACAAGAAGAGCATGAGGATTATAGGGCTGTCTCACAGAGATGGACAAAGTCAAGTTTCCGTTTCAATTCTTTCAGAATTCGGTAAACGGATCATTCATGTTAAATACTATGACATGAAAATCAACAAGATTTGCAGAGGAAGCTTTCGAAAGAAAGAGGACTTTGCTTTGGGAAAACAAGATTGCGATGAGCAAAGAAACTCATCGCAAATACTGCAATATGGCTCATTTTGGAAACTGGTCTGAGCGCGTTTGTTCGGATTGCCAGAACCAGAAGGAACCAGAGTTCGGGAAAGGTTTCTTACCAAAAAAAGGAAAAAAGAAGGCTCGGTCCAACGAGCATCTAGAGCACAAGGCGCTGCCAAAAGCAAGGACGCCCAGGGCCCCGGGAAAAAAAGTAGATTCCCGACACAAGGTGGTGGAGTCATGTGACTCTGAGCTGGAGAACCACCCACTAAAAACAAAACGACAGTAGTAGGTGGATGAACAAGAATTACCCACTAAAAACTAGATGGGTAAATGAACAGGAGGACCACTATCAATAGAAGAAAGTGATCCACAAGTCACGGGAAAAAGAAATCCACACCGAAAGTTTATTGTCTTCAAGTAATAACGGGAGACAAGGTGGACCTGATTCACGTGAAGCTTAGCTGGCCAAGGAAAGAGAACATCCGAGGCAATAATGCAGGAAGAGAGGTCATTCACTGAGACCTCTATATAAACAAGTATTGAAGAGAGCAAGAGACATCGAAAAAATCTACACAACATCTTCTCTGCTCTCTCCAAAAAATAAATAGTCATTGTTCTTAGTTTTATATTCGTAGTTTTAGTTTTATGTATTTCAATCCCGCTACCATAGGTAGCTAAACAAGTCTGTCTCCTCCCTAAAGGAGATATACTTATGTTGTAATAAATATTATATAATTCCTAAATAAAGTTTGGGCTTTTGTTCATCCCTTCCAAGTATATTATTTTCTTTGTGTACTGACCAAACACCATACGCCTCGGGTAGGAAACGATTGAAGGTTGTGCTGAGTGTTGCTGAAGGAGTCTGCGTCTGGAAACCATCGGTTGCGATCATGTGGTTGGACTGGGTCCCTAAAACTTCCGTCAGAAATACCCGGCAGCATTACGGTAAAAAAGGTATGAAGTTGGTATACGTAGAATTTATTTATACGGAAATGTGATGGGCCTGATAGTATTACATGATTTATCTCCAAATTGGAAAAATGGATTTGATAAAGCAGAGTATGTGATAAAGTATTTCAGTAGAAGATTAAAATATTTAGATTTATTTATTTTAATCAAAAGGGTAATATGGTCCTTTCCTCAGAAAGTGGTATGAAACATATTGATTTTAAATTTATGAGATAAAACTTATACCTCTATCTTTTAGGAGTATAAATGTCACAAAAAAGAAAATAAAGAGAATATACTCTATTTTTTATTTTATAATTTTAATTATCAATGTGCACTAAATGGTGATTATTGAATTGTAAATGTTAAATAATATACATAAGTATATATTATGTGCAATTAACGTATAATTTATTATAAATTGCACAATTAAATTCACAATTTATTGGACATAAGTCTTATATGTGCAATATTTTTTTTTTGAGCATCTTATATGTGCAATATTGAGTGTTTATCTTTTTAAGAAATTATTGAAATCAAGTGTAAAAAAAAGAAATTATTGAAATTATTTTTTATTTTTTATTTTTACATAATTTTTAAAAATAATGTTAATTTGAACTTGAATCGTAAACGAACTTTTATATTAATGAATAATCAATAAAAATACATAAATTATTATTAATGCAGATAATTAAAAGTGGTAATTGTGCGAAATAGCAAATCAAGTTAGTGAAAAATAAATGTTGGCCACCAGCTTTATTCTAATAAATTGTGGCCAACTTTGACATGAATAGACTTAAATACACTTACTTTAACTTGACACAACTGGTACGAATTAAGTTTGCCAAGTGTGGCACAACTAGTACGAATTCGTTCCAAGTGTACCAGTTGTGCAACACCATAACTTGGTACGAACGGATCTCATTCATCTCAAGCGTACCACGTCGCAACGCCATAACTTGGTACGAACGGTTCTCATTCGTATATATACACATATGGAAGAGATCGATCATATGTCAAAGCCTTTTCCCGTAAGAAATAAGAAGCAATTTGGACCATTGATCTTCGAATATATATATATATATATATATATATATATATATATATATATATATATATGGAATAGATCATTTGTAAATCCATTTTCCCGTAAGAAATGAGAAACAGTCTTATCCATCCATTTCTTGTAATCTTTGGTCAATATTTATTTTAGTATTTTATTATATTTTATTTCCGTATATAAGGGAAGGGTTAATTTTGTATTTTGTTGTTTTAATCATGGACTGGACGGCTTTTTTTCCTACCATTATGGGACTTGAATTGATTGAATTGTTTAATCTAAAAGCACGCACATACATTCCATTAATTGGTTTAATTGTTTTTTTTTGTTCTATCCATATACTTTTTTTATTTAGTATTTTTATTAAATTATCAATAATATGCAAAATTCGAAATATGTACCATTATTATCTTTTCGATTTGGAAGTGCATTATCCTAAAATTTTAAATGCATTATATAATAGTTCATAGTGCATTATTTTAAATTATGTAATTTTATTTTTCTTGAAACGGTAAATGCATTATATGATAATTTAACAGTGCTTTATTTGAATAATTATAGAACATCATTATTTGATTATAGGTGAAGGATCATATAAAAAATTATTTTCCCAAAAAAAAAAAGAAATAATTTTAGTCGTCCATTTGAACTTAATGCATCGACAAGGAAACTATAATGCATTTTGACGGATACGTAACAACGCATTGACCAAAATTGAAACAATGCTTTAATTGAAGCAATATAAATTATAATGCATCTACAAATTTATTATAATGCATTTAGTCTGACATTAAAAAAATACACTACTTTTTAAAATGGCAATATTCAGAGTTTTGGAAATAAAAATTTGTGTTCAATTTTGAATATTTTGATTCTCAAAAGTCAATTCCACTATTTTCGGTTAAATGGGATTTATGCGTACAAATGAATATTGTAATTTTCCTTTCTTACCCTTTTCTATAGTAAACGAGAGCGGTTAATCAAATAACTACTAATAGGAGAAATTCTATTATTTATTGGTGTACATGCACTATACTCACCTCTCATATGATTTTTATATTATTAAAATAATCTCATGTGAGAGGTGGGTGTAGTGCATGTACACCCTTAATTGAATTTTCCCTACTAATAAATATTATGATTTATGTTAAATCTGGACCGTTTATTTGGGTTAATCTATGGCCTATAATGCTTCTTATTTCTTACACTAAAGGAACTTTACATGGGATCTCACCCCTATATATATATATATATCAAAATTATTGTAAGGAGTATAAATTAGAAACACGCATGAGACCACCCGCCACAAAAAATGTGATGTAAGAATTTTTTTTATATTGTGGGAATCCGCAACTGCTATCTTCGCTGCACACTGGGTAAACCCCCGTTTACGTACACTAGCCTGCAAACCACATAGGACAAGCAAACCATGCTTTCCGAATATTGGTGTGATAGACTCAATTTATTGAGACATTTCAATCTCAGGCAGGCCACTCTACCACTAGGGCATTTGGGTGGGTGTTGGAGCACTTTGGTGCAGAAACTGCAATTTTTGACGTGCTACACCAAAGTAAATACTCAATTTCTTTATTCCCTTTAAATCCCATCAAGACCTTTTTATATTATAAATTGATATTACTTCAAAAAAAATATTAAAAATGGAAACATATTCTAAACTAAACGATGTTATTTTTTATATCATAAATGATCCAATTTGTCATTTTTTCGTTTTTTTATTATCTAAAAAAACATCGTTTCGGTAATGGGGAAAAAAGATTAGGTTCGGTTTGAAAGGGGAAATAAAAAGGTTTAATTAATTGATTATCGGAGCTTAGCGCCTTTTAATTTCCCTTTAAATTTTGAAGAGGTTTGGTTGGCCTTGTGAAAATCAGCTTATGAATTCTTTACATTAATTGATTTGGACAAGAAACTTAGAATGTTGAATCCATTGCTTAAACTTGGCAAGAGTTGACTCTTCTAGTAACCTAAACTTGATTGCACCTTTTTATTTGCAAATATTAATACTCACACACTCTAACTTGATTGCACCTTTTTATTTGCTTTTAATGATACCAGGTTTGTGACGGCACACTTAATTGTTACTCCCTCCGCCCCGTTATTAATGACTCATACTTTTTGGCACGAAAATTAAGAAGAATGTTTAAAAGATAGAAAAGTGATAGGATCTATACTTTTTAAATGATTAATTTTTACCATTTTGAATCCGAGCCACTAATTGCAGGACAACCAAAAAGGAAAGCGAGCCACTAATAGCGGGACGGAGAGAGTATAAATTTGTATACTAAAATTAAAATATACATCTAACTCAAAAAGAAATGTATTTCGACACAAGCTTGAATAGTCAAATAACCACTAACATAATGTGCTAAGATAAAATTAAAATAAATTGATTTCCTAATTCTATATATATTTCAAGAAACCAAATTAAGTTTCTAGCTGTTGTCAATAATGTTACATATATCGATTTCTCTATTTCCTTGATATATATGCATAATTTGACAATAGAAATGTTGGATATAATGGTTTTATATCATTATTTATGGTGGTTAATTATTTAATTGAGAATTAAATAATTTGAATATATTCATATTCTCAAAACCATTAATTGGTGAGTGAGAAATGGTATATTTGAATTGTGTGTTGGAGATGAATTTGTTGTAGGCAAATTTATTATTGCGGTTATTCCACGTTGTAGGAACGAGCTCGGGCTTGGACCGTGGGCTTTGAAATTGATTCGGACTTGAATTAATTCTCGGCTCATTTGTGCATGTAACACACAATAATTAAACAAGTAATTTGTTTAATTGTTTGGCAAATGGAATGTCATGGCCGTTAGCTTTTGAATTCCAAATTAAATTGGCATGTTAATGGCTAACTTTTACTTAGCTTTGTAACCACCGACTGGTGGCTTTCTAGTCGCCAGAAATTGATGGCAGAGACATCAATGTGTGCCTCTTCGGCCCCTCCCGTGGAATTGCTATACATATTCGATCATTTGGAGTTCGAGGGACAAGAATTCAACTCTCAAATTGTCGCAGCCCGACTTAGAATGAAGATGACCAAGCCGGTGGGTCCCACGACGTACACAATTTATGATTAACCAAAGAACAAGATAACGACCCAGTTATCCAACAAAATCAATCATACAATGAATCATACTTTCAAGGCAAACTCAAGATGAATCAAATATCAAACAGCGGCATCATTAATAATTTATTTTTCAAGTTCAAAATCAAAATAACGAGAATGGTCAAAATACAACACCATCTCGTATTAGAGTTTTAGCAACGGAAACAAAATTTATCAAGTCATAGTTTCAATCATCATAATAGGACAACAATTATTGAATAAGTTCAGAGTGTTGCAGCGGAAAAACATAACACATTTTTGGTTATATGTATGAAGACATATAACCCTGCTCAACAAAAATCTCAAAAGGTCAACAACAAAAGTCCGCCCAGCACACTCCTTTCCCATCCAAGCTAATCTGCACATTTTAGAAATAATATGCAGGGCTGAGTACTTTCGCACTCAGTGGACACATGCCAAAAATAATTGAAAACTGCTGCTTAGAGCTATAGATTGATAACTTGCCATAAAGCATAGCACAAGTATTTATATATATATATATACTTAAAAACAAACATGTGCTTGCCAAAACCTTTTTCTTTCATATAAATGACTGCAGTCAAAATACTTTTTATGTATGTACCACATCTACTATAACTTTTGAGTGTTGAGAAGTAGGCCTCATTCTCAAACACTTGTAATCGTCCCACCAAAAAGGAAGGCTCCCGATTACAACATAGTGTACACAAATCCCACCTTAAGTAGGACCGAATTCGTCTTTCCTTGATAGAGGGTATCATACAAAAACTTCAAAAATTGGCAAGTCAATCACTTTAAAAATCATCACATATATATAATCATAATATCACATTCTTTATTTCTTTAGTTCAGAAAGCCCACCTGAACTGGCGACTTTATCTACAAGCTTACTTCTCGGCTTTTCCTTAATTTATGATTCCGCTCGATCCTTCAATTTAAGAATTAATTTAAATATAAGAGCGAGAAAAGTTTAAATATTTAAATAAGGAATGCCGCTGCTATATTTAATATTTTCTTCTTTAATCCGATTTTCTAGGATTTTCCTCTCGGCAATTAGAAACTAAACTTTTCTAATTTCTTTTTCTTTCTTACTTAATTTCTTAATCGATAATTAATCGATTATAACTTCAGGAAACATTTAAAAACTTATAATCATAATATTCATCATTTAACTTCATAATAATATATTACTTAATCACATAAGTATTTAATTTACACTTAAGCTCTTTATTTAATTAATTAAGCATATTAAAATGCTTAATCTCTTTATTAACATATAATTAATAATTAATCTCATATTAATTACTTCATCAATCAATTAAACTTATCCTTTATCATATTATCGTTCTAGGATAATAAACATATCCTTTAATCATATAAACATTTAATTAATACTAAAACTCTTCATTTAATTTATTAAGCATATAAAATGCTTAACTTATTTATTAACATATAATCATAACATTGCATTAATAAAATATATCCTTAACATATTTACTTATTAATGACATATCATTAATACTTAACTCGTCATTAATACTTCATTAGCAACTAATGACCATTAGCATCTATAATTAATTGCTAACAACATCATTAGCACTAAATTAACAACTAACATCATCATTATCATTCATTTAATTTATAATAAATTCTTACTATTCATATTTTCAACTTAGAAATATTTTCGACTCGACAAACGAGTTCCGAAAAATTTCAATTTAATTCCTTATACTTTTTATACTAAATGTGACATAATTACATAATCACATTATTAATACAGCTCTTCTATACGTATAAACCTCCGACTTTGAAAAATAGCCGTAAATAGAAAATTCTCAAAACTTCGTATTAAAATTCCGAAAAATTCTACGATGCTTAATTTTTATCGTAGAATTCATTTCTACCATTATTTTCTTGATTAAAAATCAAATAATACTTTTATTTTCTTTGATTATTTTCGGCCTTTCTAGAAATTGGAAAAATAAATATCCAATTTCATTCTAATCAATTCCAAACATCTTAATTTAATTAATAAGCTATATTTATAGCTTAATCACTTAATTTGATTGGATAAAAATAAAAACCCTAATATATATATATATATTCGGCCCTTATGATAAATAGGGTACATTTATTTATTTTTATCCATTTCAAATTTCAACATGTATAATTAATATTCTAGAGATTAATTATAATCTCAATTAATCAATTTAAGCTCTAAATAATTATTTTTTATTTATTTTTAAATGCTGAAAATTCTTAAAATTATGAAATTGAGCTCTAAAAATTCTAACAAAATTCACACATACTTAATTAAATATTATGAGCTCAATTATATCATCAATTTCATCATTTAACATCTAAATCAAAGAGCTCCAATTTCAAACCCTAGACATTTCGAAATTTCCACAATTTGAAACAATTATGCTTCAAACATTTAACTCAATATATAAACATGTTTAATAACATCATCTAAACCCACATTGATAATCAAATCAAGTATAAAGCATCAAAATCAAATTTTCCTATTTTTAGCCAAATTTTCGGCTAATATTAAATTAAATAGGAAATTGATTAAATTTTTCTCAATTCAATTATTCATCATGCTCATAGACATTATATAAGCTCATATCAATCATCAATTTGATCATAGAAGATCAAATTGTAAAAATCTTAATTTTGGCCTAATTTTCGGCCTTTTTAAATTAAATAATAAATTGATAAATTCTTGCTAAATTCAATCATATAACATGCTTATAATCATCATAGAAACTCATATAATTCATCAATTCAACCATAGGATCAAAGAAATAATTTTTCTAATTTATGTCATAATTTTCGACAAAAATGGCAATTTAGTCTAGAATTAATTTCTCACGGATTAAATAATAGAAATGTAATCTAAAACACTCCCTAATCAACATACTTGAAGATCAAATCCATACTACAACATATATATAATTTTCGAAATTTAGAAAAATTTAAGAAATGTGGATTTGATACTAAACCTTGAGTTATTTGCTTAACTAATGAGAAATCTCACCTCTTGAGATGATTTTACTACTACTTCCTTTGACTAATCAAGCTTGATTCCTTCTCTTTACTTGTGGATGTGAATCCCCTGTTTAGTGTGTGTTTAAGTGTGTGTTTGAGTGTGTGTGTATCGTGTTTGTAGCGAGAGAGAGAGTGAAGAGAGGTGTAGTTTATATTTTTTTTTAAGCTAATCTTTCTCCCAAATTCAATGAATATATTAATTAACTAAGCTTAGTCACCAACATCCTTCATCATGATGTTGGGACAAGCTTAGGTGTCCAATATATATATATATATTTAAATAATTCTATTAGTATTGGGTAATTAACTTATGCTAATTTAGTTACTAATCTTAGATTAATACTTAAATTAGTCATTAATTATTAACAATCAAGATTTAATTAGGAAATAATAATTAAGCTTATACCATAAACTTTATTTCCTAGGAAAAATTATGCTTAATATATTAACTTAATTAATTAATTAAACATCAAATTAATTAATTAAACATTAAGCATAAAAATCTCATTTTAATCGATCAATTAATTCTCTAATTAATTGATCATTCATCAAATAAATAATCATAGAGGCTTTAATTAAAAAGCTCTCGATACATATAAATTTATTAGGGTTTCTCAAACCCTAATATAAACTTCCTTTAAAAATTTTCGGAATTAAAATCCGAAAATTAAATAATTGCCGGAGAAAATTCATAAATCTCTAGAAAATCAAATACTTTAAAAATGGAACATATTTCACATATAATGTAAATATAATAGCACATACTCATAAACACCTTTAATATTTCATTTCGGATTAACCGAAACGAAAATAAAACTTAAATTATCAAAATTCAGCAATTTAGGGCTGCCAAATTAATTTAACTGCCTGAACTTATTTTCATACTAAATTCTTGCATTTTAAATATTCTAGTTAATTATCTTAATTATTTACTAAGATTAGTTATGAAAAAGGCGGGATACTACACAAATTTCCTCAAAAACATTCTGCATTCATACTAGTTGCATTATAGTGTCAAAGCTCGGTTCTCAAACTTCGTTTTGTTCGCCGGAGCTCTTTCCTATTTCGGTGCTGATTACGAAAGAGAAGTCGTCGTTTTATCTTTGAAAGACGATACGCTAGACCGTGAGCACTAGCCGAGGCGTATCTCGTCTTGCGGAAAGAGGCCTTCCTCGACTCGACGAATCCAAGTTTGTCAGTTCGTAATTTCTATTTATTTCTTTTGTAATCTAATTAGTTCAATTTTGTGTAGCTCTTTTCTCCTTCATTTCCGTCCCGTTGTAATTATTTTCCAACAAGAAAACACTTATTAAAAAAAAAAAAAAAGCAGAGTATAATGTTCGGTTATTGAAAGCTTGGAAAATGTAAGGGCAATATTGTGCACATATCAAACCCACATGAATTAAACTATCATCTGTCATGTTCATCCATCATAACGTACAAATATAGTCACCATCTTTGTCAAAGATTATATAAGTGTGCTACACAAACAAAAAAAAAAGAAAAGGAAAAAGTCACAGATTATTTCAGGGAATTTGAAATAATGTTCCAATGTATGAATTTTCTCTAAAAATGTCTAAACGTTTTAATTTTTTTTTATAACATTGTCATGTAAGTAATTTTTGGCGAGTTTTGTTCATATGGCTTGCCGGATTGTCCACGTAAGCAAGACACGTGTAAATACACATGGATTTAAATACAAAAAGGACCATCGAGCCCAAGGCCGATTGGGAAAGAGGCTACTCGCGGTGCATATTGGACTTCACAGATACGATGACACCGTCTCCACCTACAGAAAATGTCTCGAAATCGATCTCGACAACGATTAGACTAGGGTTAACATCTTTAGCTCATCTTTAGCTCACAATCATAAATTGTTAATTTATGGGTTAACAATTTAATAAATCGAAATATGAGAAATTGCATATTGGGTATTCTTGACATTATCTAATGATACGCAGCGGAATAAATAGTCAAGAAACAGATCTAGATTTATAACCAATTTCGTATGTAGAGATTTCAAGCACACAACAGAAAGAAAACTTACTTGTTGTGCAGATAATAATCTCATTCCGAATTCCTGCAAATGAATCCACAACTATGGTATTCACGTGTAGTGTCGAACTGATGCAGGAACAATTCCACGGTGCAGATTTAATTCAAGAACGCTAGGAATCCTCTGAAACAAATCTGTAGTGCCTAATAATATTTCTCTAAGAACTATCCCTAGTTTTGGAGTGGAGAATAATAATACGTAAAATCACAAAACCAAATAAAAGAATTCATATTCTTATAGGAATTAGAACCGCCTATTACCCTAGGTAATATGGGCCGGGCTTTTCTTTGGTTCTCCAATTAATTAATCTGATAGTTCAACTATTAATTAATTAATATATTCCAAAACTGTATAATTAATATTCTAATCTAGTCCACAAATATCTTTCAATCTCCCACTTGGACTAGCATTAGATATAATCACAATGCACTAATTTTGCACCCTTGAGCAGATCAACAAAATATATATTGTGTGACCCTATAGGCCTCCATTATCGACGATAATCAAATTAAAGTCTATACAAAACTCCTAGACGGCGTTGTATAGCGAACTCGATATATGAAGAACGTTTACGCGGATTATGTAAACTTAACCTTTATATGAAGTTTATGCAATATCCCTTCATTCACAAATCACTCGATTAAGCCTAGGATCTGCCATGTGTCTATCCAAATAGTTCAATCAATTTATCTCATCTTTATTATATGACCAATTTGATCATATTCAATTACTTTAATTGAATATATCTTTTGCATTGGCCAATGACTTAATGGTCAAATAATATAGAGAAACTGAGTGTTCTTCTCGAAATTCCAATTGAGGAATGAATCCTATTCTTGGCTCAACTACCATTTTCATTTGCCTCACAATGTACCCAACACAAGCCGTATCTACCCCTTTCGAAGTGCAAGCTTTGTACTTGGTCAAAGTACACCACTTAACAAATAAAATGAATAATGACCTCAAGTCAAAGGACTATCGCATACTCTACATACTAATAAATCATAGACACCAGAACAAATGATTTAATAGTAGGGTATACCAATACTCTCCAAAGTATCCATGTGTCCATCACAAGTATCTAATATCTCGTAGTCGTGAGACCCACTACATTTTCCAAGAATGTGATGCAGACCACATGTCAACCTATAACATATCATCAATATCCCAATCTTGATGATCATTGGTCAGGGCATTTTAGAGGTAAACTATATCATTAATGTCTCACACCATTAATGACAATACTAACTCTTGGGAACAATTATAAGAATAATAACAAACAATCAAAATAATTATTCTAATAAATGCACAAGCCATAATAAAATCAAATTTATAAATAAATGCGATCAAGTATATATGTCTCAATACCATATTGTTTCTAAGACATATTAACTTCAAACTCTCACTGACCTATAGCCAATCACCAACATATCTAATACCCAATTTCTCAAAATATCCATTGTGTTTTGCTATACACAATGGCTTGGTGAATGGATCAGCTAGGTTACTGTCAGTGTGTACTCGTTCTAATTTCACATCGTCTCTCTCTATTATTTCTCTGATCAGATGATACTTTCTGGGAACATGCTTGTTTCTGTTCGTGGCTCTTGGTTCCTTTGCTTACGCAACTGCACCATTATTGTCACAATACAAAGGTATTGCACTGTTGGCACTTGGAATGACACCTAGTTCTTTCACGAACTCTAACAAATAAACAGCTTTCTTGGCAGCTTCAGATGCATCAATATACTCGGCTTCGGTGGATGAATCAGCAAGTGTATCTTGTTTGGAACTATTCCAACTTACTGCACCACTATTGAGGACAAGGACATAGCCAGACTGAGATTTATAGTCATCGTGGTCTGTTTGTAAGCTAGCATCAGTATACCCAGTAACTGACAACTCTTGCTGCCCACCATAGACTAAGAAGTATTCTTTAGTCCTTCTAAGGTACTTAAGAATAGTCTTGACAGCCTTCCAATGTTCCTCACCGGGATTTTGCTGAAATCTGCAAGTCATGCTAAGCGCATAGGCCATATCTGGCCTAGTACATGTCATGGCATACATTACTGATCCTATAGCAGAAGCATATGGAATCTTTTTCATGTATTCAATCTCTTTGTCGTTAGAAGGGCAATCCTTCTTAGACAATTTTATGCCATGTCCCATAGGAAGATTTCCTTTCCTGGAGTTTTCCATGGAGAAGCGCCTTAGCACCTTGTCTATGTAAGTGGACTGTGACAACCCCAACAACCTATTAGGTCTATCTCGATAGATCCTAATTCCAAGAATGTAACAGGCCTCACCCAAATCCTTCATCATGAAGGAGCTAGACAACCAAGCTTTCACGGATTTCATCATAGGACCATTGTTTCCCAAAATCAATATGTCATCAACATATATGATAAGGAAGACTATGTTCCCATTCTCGTGTTTACTATAAACAGAATGATCCTCTTTGCTTCCGACAAAATCAAACTTTTTGATAGCTTTGTCAAAGCAAATATTCCAACTCCTAGATGCCTGCTTAAGTCCATAAATGGACTTTTTTTAACTTGCATACAACATTTGGCCTAGTTTTTTATACAAAACCTTCAGGTTGTTGCATGTAGACAACTTCCTCGAGTTCTCCATTGAGAAATGTGGTTTTGACATCCATTTTCCAAATTTCAAAATCATAGTATGCAGTTATAGTAAGTAAAATCCTAATGGACTTGATTTTAGCAACTGGTGAAAAGGTTTCGTCATAGTCAATGCCCTCGCGTTGACTATAACCCTTCGCCACCAATCTTGCTTTGTAGGTTTGAACTTTGCCATTTGCATCTCTCTTCTTTTTGAAGATCCATTTACAACCTATGGGTATTACCCCATCAGGCAAGTCATCAACCAGTTCCCAGACTAGATTGAAACCCATCGAGTCCATTTCAAATTCTAAGGCAGCAAGCCACATCTCCGAATCAGAGCCTGACACCGCTTCGGTATAGGTCTTAGGATCATCATCCTCTAATTCCTCTTCTTCATTTTGATTCTCAACCAATAGATTGAGTCTATTAGGTGGACGACAATTCCTACGAGGCCTATCGAGTTGGCCTTGTGTTTGTTCAGACCTATCATTCTGAATGTGAGAAGGTTCTTGCGTGCTGGACCTTCCAGCACTTTGAGAGTTTTCAGGAACTTCAATTTCTCGTTCTTCCTGAGGGGGTGACGCAACAATTATATAATTTTCTCTTTGATGAGTCTCATTGTTTTCAGGTCGTCTACTAAGAAACAATCCCCCATCCAATAGATTATCAAAAAATCCCACTGAATTCTTGTCTACACCATTAGGCAAGATTTCATCATCTAAGTCATTTGGTGGTTCTTGAATTTCTTCAAGCTCTACCATATTGCGACTTTGTTCCTTATAAACGTAATCATCTTCAAGGAACGTTGCATTCCTAGAGACTATCACCTTGTGATCTCCATGAAGGTAGAAGTAATATTCTCTTGTTTCCTTAGGATACCCAACAAAATAACATTTCTCACTTTTAGATTCCAACTTATCAGTCATCATCTTCTTGACAAATGCAGGGCAACCCCAGGTCCGTACATGTACAAGACTTGGCTTTTTGCCATACCATAACTCATATGGTGTTTTCTCGACCGATTTAGAGGGAACTCTATTCAGAATATAAGCAGCACTAAGTAAGGCATTTCCCAAAGGAATATAGGGAGACTTGAGAAACTCATCATAGATCGAACCATATCTAACAAAGTTCAATTTCTCCTTTCGGATACCTCATTCATCTGAGGCGTCCCAGGAGGTGTCCACTCTGAATGGATTCCATGTGATTTCAAGTAATCGATAAATTCTTGACTCAAGTATTCTCCTTCTCGATCTGATCGAAGAGTTTTGATGCTTTTGCCAAGTTGTTTCTCGACTTCTAACTTAAACTCCTTAAATTTCTCAAAAGCCTCGGATTTGTGTTTCATGAGATACACGTGTCCAGATCTTGAGAAATCATCAGTAAAAGTTATGAAGTACAAATATCCACCTCGTGCTTGAGTCGGAAGCTGTCCACACACATCTGTATGAACCAACTCTAGCACGTCTTTGGCTCGCAATCCTTTCCCAGAAAATAATTTATTGGTCATCTTTCCTTTGAGGCAAGACTCGCAAGCACCATAAGACTCAAAGTCAAATGATGTAAGATAATCTAATTTTCTTAATCTTGCAATTCTCTTCTCGTTAATAAGACCAAGTTTACAATGCCAAAGATAAGCAAGGTTATTCGTATTACCTAGCTTTGGTCGTTTGTTTTGCACATTGAGTATATTTTGTTCGCATTCAAGCATATATAAACCATTCATAAGAGAGGCATTTCCATAAACAATTCCATTAAGCGAAAACGAGCATCTACTGTTTCCAAAATAGAAGGATAAACCTTCAATGTCTAACATAGGAATGGAAATAATATTCTTCGAAATCGAAGAAACAAAATAACAATCTAATAAAACTAGTCTATTTCCCGAAGGAAGATCTAATCTATAAGTCCCCACGCGTTCAGCAGCAACTCTTGCTCCATTGCCCACGCGTAGATCGACTTCTCCGGGCCTCACCATCCTGCTTTCACTTAGCCCCTGCACATTATTACAAATGTGTGAGCCACAACCTGTATCCAATACCTAGGAATGTGAGTTATTAATAGACATGTTTATCTCAATAACAAACATACCTGAGCTCATACCCGCTGCACCTTGTGCCTTGAACTTCGGGCAGTCTCTCTTCCAGTACCCCTTCTCATGACAGAACAGGCACTCATCCTTTGATAATTTCCTCATTTGGGCTTCAAAACTGCAGCATTAAATGCTTTCTTCTTCTTCTTCTTCTTCTTCTTCTTCTTCTTCTTCTTCTTCTTCTTCTTCTTCTTCTTCTTCTTCTTCTTCTTCTTCTTCTTCTTCTTCTTCTTCTTCTTCTTCTTCTTCTTCTTCTTCTTCTTCTTCTTCTTCTTTCCTTTTGAGTTGGAAGATTTGGCAGAAGAGCTCACCATGAGCACAATTTTTCCCTTAGAGGTTAAAGACTCGTAAGTTTTCAACATGTTATGAAGCTCTGGCAGACTGCCTTTGTGCTGTTCATATTGAAATTCACTATGAAGTTTTCAAATGAGACAGGCAAAGAGTGCAAAATCAAATTGACTGAGATATTGACGGGTGACGCCGTTCCAATCGCAGCTAACCTCTCAATCAATCCGATCATCTTCAAAACATGATCAGAAACCTTACCCCCTTCATTGAGCTTACACTCGAAGAGATCTCTAAGAATCTCATACTCCATAGTTTGAGCTTGTGAAGCATACAAGCTCTCCAAGTGTTTAAGCATCTCATAAGGGAACATGTGTTCATGCTTCCTATGAAGTTCAAGCTCTGGCAGACTTGCCTTTGTGCTGTTCATATTGAAATTCACTATGAAGTTTTCAAATGAGACAAGCAAAGAGTGCAAAATCAAATTGACTGAGATATTGACGGGTAGCGCCGTTCCAATCGTAGCTAACCTCTCAATCAATCCGATCATCTTCAAAACATGATCAGAAACCTTACCTCCTTCATTCAGCTTACACTCGAAGATATTTCTAAGAATCTCATACTCCATAGTTTGAGCTTGTGAAGCATACAAGCTCTCCAAATGTCTAAGCATCTCATAAGGGAACATGTGTTCATGCTGCCTATGCAACTCCAAAGTTATGGAAGACAACATAACACATTAAGCCGTAGTGAAATCATCCACGTGTTTCTTATGAGCAGCTTCGTCAAACGATGCATACTCAGGAGATGCCTTATCAGGAATGACATCGATTGATTTGTCCAAGACATACTCAATCCTATCTTGCCTTAGTACCAAACGCAAGCATCAGAGCCAATCCGAAAAGTTCGACCCAGTCAACTTGTTGGTCTCCATCAAGCATTTCAAAGATAAATTTGACGACATTCTTATCTGATCAATAAATAATAGAAAAGCAAATTAGAACAAAATAAACAATGATCACATTTATATAACTAATCAAACAAGGCATTTTGTATTGATTAGCTCTCACTAATTTTGACATATACTGTGACCCCAAACACAGAATACGAATTTATATCAAATACAAATCTTAGTGGACCAAGATCCAGGTCTATATTATCACAGAGTTTGCTAGGGCTGATAACTGTAATAATATCACCTATTAGGTCTCAAAGCCAATTGCAACAACAATTTGCAATTCTTGGCTGATTAATCTAATTAATTTGCGTCCTTAAATTGTCTTGGACACTAGGGCGCCAAAACAACTTAAGCAAGCCAACCCCATTACACGATGCCAACAATGCACCTATGATTGAGCCTTAGCCTTGTAGATTAGAGCAAACACTAGGGTGTAAATACTCTTAATCGAAAAGGTTTTTGCACTCAATCAATTATACTGGACGACGCATATTATTCCAAATAAGACTTATATTTTAAAATTGGGGATAATTATGTGATACAAATTGTCAAACAATTACTGGGTGCCGCCTACCCAGGCATACGAATACGGACCACATATATTGGGTGCCGCCTACCGAGACATAGTAACGCGGACTACAAGTACTGGGCGCCGCCTACCCAGACATAAAAGCGATGTCTAACTACTATAGTTAAATAATAAGCACAAAATCAAATAACATGCTTATCACTAGGGGTGAGCAAAGCAAACCGAAAAACCGAACCGACCGACAAACCGTACCGAAACCGTCCCGAAAAAACGGTTAACAGAACCGACGGTTCGGTTTATTTTTTAATTTTAAAAAACCGAGGATAACGGTTAGATTTTTATTTTTATATATAAAATCCGACGGTTAACCGAACCGAACCGAACCGAAACTCATTTAAAATTATAATTTTACTAATTATATGTTATAAAATTATTATACCAACTAATTATATGTTATAAATTATAATATTAACTAACTTGATTTTACTACTTTGACATGAAAACATGAGAGTGATCAATTTATTAATTATACTTCTTTAAATGTATATTTCGTATTCACATTTTAAGATATGGATTTTTGTTTTTCATGCTATGAATTATAAAAAAATTGAAAGTTTTCTTTCTACATGGTTAACCGTTGAATAACGGTTAACCGAACCGATTTTTAGATTAACCGTTATAGTGGTTTTTGGTTTTTATTTTCTACATTTTAGCGGTTAACCGAACCGATTAAAAACCGTATGGTCGGTTTTTTTGTGGCAAACGGTCGGTTAACCGAACCGTGCTCACCCCTACTTATCACTCAAAGAAGCACGAAAATCTCTTCGAATAAAATTCATTAATCCAATTAAAATTTTATTCTCTAATTAAAATATGGGCTAAATAATTTATATTAATTCCAAATTAATATAAATATAAATTTAATACTTATTATTTCCAAAATAATAATATTAAAAGTTCAAAATGATATCTATTAATCTAATCAATAAACATGACCTCCTAATTAAAATTAGGTTTCAGATTTTATATTAATTCTAAATTAATATAAATTATCAAAGAAGATACATTAGCAGTAACATCAAGCAACGGCAGCAGCATATTCGTAGTGCGGCAGCACGTAACGCCAACCGCCTCTCTATCGCCGGCAACGGTGGGCTGTCGAGGGCAGCACAAGGCAAGCCCCATCAGCCCGTTATCACCTCCATGGCGTCCGATAGCTGCTGCAATTGCAGCCCAAATACGGTGGCGTCAAACTACCTGCGATGTTACAGCAGCGGTAGCGATTTCTTGCCCGGAGAACGGCAGTGCCTAGCACCGATTACCTCTCTGCCTCCGAGGACAGCGAGTTGTCAGGCGCAGCACATGTGCGAGCCCCGATTAACCTGCTGATGTCTGCTTTGGCATCGGGCAGCATCGAACTGAGGGACATAAATCAGCGGCGTCAAACGCCGCCCCTCTATTCGCCGGATTACGCAGATCACCGCCATGGTGGTGAGCACCATGTGCTCAGTCGCCTTCGCCTCGCATCGCCGTCAAACGACGAGCAGTAACAAGTCCCAATTTAATTTATTGAAAAGCAACATATTGCCTGCAAACTTTTGCAGCCAATTTTGACCATGCTTTTTCAATTTTAAAAATTATCAGTGATGTTTTCGAAAAGCATCACAATTAATATTCAAAATCAATACTCCATCCGTTCTTTCCTTAAAAACACACATATTAAGAAAATTGATAATTTACTCTCTTTACCCTTAATTAATAGCATAGAAAACATAAACAAGTTGATAATCTGCATTAATGACAAGGATATAATGGGAACTTTTACGTTATTTTTCTCTAGAATTTTGAAATAGGACACTTATTGAAAAACAAAAAAATGAGCTAAAAATGACACTTAATAAAAAACGGAGGGAGTATGCGATTTCTTAGATTTCGATTTATTAAATTGTTAACCCATAAATTAATTAGAACACGAAATTTAATTATAAATCGAGCCCTTGGCTCTGATACCACTGTTGGGTATTCTTGACATCATCTAATGATACGCAGCGGAATAAATAGTCAAGAAACAGATCTAGATTTATAACTAATTTCGTATGTAGAGATTTTAAGCACACAAAAGAAAGAAAACTTACTTGTTGTGCAGATTATAATCTCGTTCCGAATTCCTGCAAACGAATCCACAATTATGGTATCCACGTGTAGTGTCGAACTGATGCAGGAACAATTCCACGGTGCAGATTTGATTCAAGAACGCTAGGAATCCTCCGAAACAAATCTGTAGTGCCTACTAATATTTCTCTAAAGAACTAACCCTTCCCCCGTGAAATCTAAATTTTTTTTACACCGTAGATATTAATCGATCAATGGTTGAGATTAATTGATTTTTTTCATTTACTTTTTCATATTATTTAAAATGGGTGATTTTGTCTTTTATTAGTTTTTGTAACCGTCCAATTCCTTATTTGTAGGATTTATAAATCTTTTGATTTGCTACCTTATTCTTTTCCTCCATAACGTCTTCTTTTTTTTTTTTTTTTTGTTTTCCTATTTCATCTCTCATTCTTTCATATCCATCACCATGTGAGCTTAATTATTCTAATTAATTGATAATGCATAATTATATCCATGTTAATTAATACACATTGGGCAACAAAAGTATGTATTCTGCACTTTCAAGTATGCATAATTATGAATCTGTATATGCATAAACAAAAAATATGCATTACACAAACTAAAAGAATAATCTTAAATATAATTAACCTCAATAATATGCATGTAAAATCATTACACATAAATCTATATCGATAATGCATAATTATTTTACTGTTAATGCATGAACACAACAATCTTAAATATGCATCACTTGTATTATGCACATGCATAATCAATAAATATTAGGGCTAGTTTGGTACAAAGTATGGGATAAGGCCTGATATGTTTGACTGAGATGTCTTATAAATATAAATAATTAATATTCCGTTTGGTATGATGTATTAAATTCTCTGCAACATATAGTAATTATTGTAATTTATTGCTATAATTATTTGCAATATTATTTATACCACCTCATAGGTAGTATACATAACAACAAAAGTAAGTATTATTCATACGGACCCGAACTTTATAAAGGGCCGTATACTTCATACCAAACAAGATATTAGGGTGTCATAGACATATTATACACCCTAATCACCCCTACCAAACGTGCCTTAAGTATATGTACTATTTAATTCAAGTATCGTATCTTTTCAAAAATAAAAAATAAAAAATTCAAGTATCGTATCATCACTTTTAATTCAAATTCAACCAGAAAATAAAATAAAAATTAAAAAATCTGCCGTGATTCTATTGTATGCCATAAATCTCGCCAATATTGCTTTGTGGGATTTTAATTTCTTTCAATTTTATTAAATTGACCTTCTAGCTATAAAACTAGTACAAATAAAATAAATACAGTGTAGATATTGACACATGTCACCATCTTTCACCATCTCAATCGTTGATCATGATATGATCTACGGTTGTTAATAATCAAAGCATGAAAATAATATGTAAAAAACATGATTTTATATAAGCATCATTTTTTATATAAAAAGCATGAATCAAGAAAAGCACTATTAAGCATTATTGTATATATTAAAAAGCATGATTATATATTGGAAAAAACATGGTTTGTAGTTTGTACGGGAGGACTGGTTTTTATACTAACCCATCCCTATATGATTTGGTTAATATAAAAACTAGTCCACATGTAAAAACTACAAACTAATCTTAACCGTTGATCATGGTATGATCTACAGTTGTTAATAATCAAAGCATGAAAATAGTATGTAAAAGACATGATTTTATATAAGCATATTTTTTTATACAAAAAGTATGAATCGAGAAAATCACTATTAAGCATCATTGTATATACTAAAAAAACATGATTATATAATAGGGACGGGTTAGCATAAAAATCGGTCCTCCCGTACAAACTACATACCATGCTTTTTTCAATATATAATCATGCTTTTTAGTATATACAATGATGTTTAATAGTGTTTTTCTCGATTCATGCTTTTTGTATAAAAAAATATGCTTATATAAAAGCATGTCTTTTACATACTATTTTCATGCTTCGATTATTAACAACCGTTGATCATACCATGATCAACGGTTAAGATTAGTTTGTAGTTTTTACATGTGGACTAGTTTTTATATGAACCAAATTATTCATATATATATCATGTAAAAACTATTTATTGTGTAGAATCTAGAAACTTTTCTTATCCATAGATGAAGAAAAACAGAGGGTTGAGATCTCTACATGTGGTTGAGAATGGAATTTATTAAATTATTTCTAATCAATTTATAATAAATAGAAGGATAAAAATGTCCAATATTTTTCTCAATTAATCCCTATTTCTAATTCATCTCCGTCAATTGTGGGATTTCATATTTCACTTCTACTTTCTAAATCTGCCCACGTTAATGTGTTACTATTATGCATTTTATTCCTACATATATCCATTTTAATAATGCATATATATATATTATTTTAATAATTCCTTATGTTCATGCAATTTCCTAATGCATACACGTATAGCGCAAACTTAAGGATTTAATGTATTATAATATAAATAAATTATACACTAAATGCGAAAACACGTGGATGCCAAATTATTCCATATAAATTTATTTTACACTAAATAAATTGTAATACACTAATTAAGTGTATATATTACACCAAAATTTATCATAGACATGCATTATGATATTAGGTGAATATGCATAATTGCAATACACGGATATGCATCATCATATTAGGTAAATGTGTATTCTCGTAAGATTTTTATGAACTTAGGAAATATAAAGAAAATAGATATATATTTTTTAAATTAAAGAACACTTGTATGCATTATTATGGTTCTAATTATTCATTATTAAATTCCTCAAAAAAATTCAGTATTATCATAATCGTATATTTTGTTTTTATTATGACATGCAATTTATTTTACTTAAAAGAGATTATAAAGAAAAACATTCAATAAGAAATCATGCAACAAATATATAGTTGATATAAACTCAAAATGATAATGCATTTTATTTACGACAATAATGCATTTTATTTACATCAATAATACGTTATGTACAAAGGAAATGCAACACAAAAATAAAAATATTCAATGAAAATAATTTTATATTATATATATATATTAATAATTGATTTGTAAATAACTAACACAACGGAATATGGAATAATAATTTAAAATATTTTTAATAATAAAAAAATTGTGGTATTCCTTTTGTGAACAACACAATTGAAGAACTTTTTAATGTAGAGAGCAGAAGACGAACTAATACAATCGACGAAGATGAGAGTTATGTCAAATCGTAGATTAATTAGTGATGATAAAGAGTTAAATAAATGGAGAACCTAGAATCGTAGATGAACTAATGGAAAAAAGAAAAAAAAGAAAAAAAACCTGCCATATAATTAGTAAATAATTAATTAGGATATAACTACACGATTTTAGATTCCTTAATTTAAGGATGCAATCCGTTACTTATATAAATGACCTAACCATCCTTATTAAATCTCGCACACCTAAATAAATATATAAATAATTCTGCATGATTATAATCGGTGATCAACTTAGATCAATGGTTTAAAAAAGTTTTTAGGTTTTATTGGGGAATTAGTTTTTATTTGATCTTCCCCCTATATATATATATATATATATATATATATATATATATATATATAGGGAGATGATCAAATAAGAACTCCTATTTATATGAGAACTAGGAACTAATCCAAGTCATCCATCCTCTAAGATCTATGGATATGATTTAATCTCATAACCAATTGGTCAAACCCGCTTTAGTTGGTCAATCCCGCATCTTTTCACTTAAGTAAGGTTATTATGGTAATTTTCGCTGTTTTCTCCTGTGCAAAAGCGAGATGCACAAAATAGTGTAAAGTGATGCATTAATTAGTGTAAAGTGATGCATCGATATCACATTTCTGATGCATCAATTATTTTTTATCTATGTGGAACAATTAATATTTTTTTACACGTTTTATAAAGAAAAAGCACGTTTTATAAAGTGTATACTTGTACAATTAAAACATTATGTATATCACATTCGTATTTATTAATTGATATTTTGAGCACAATTTTATGATGCATTAATACGATTTACGTGATACATTAATATGAAACTTTAAATGCACATAATAGTGAAAGACTAATTACCACAATTAATGCATTACGTATATAATATTTGTGCATTACACTGTTTAAATTTATGCATTTACATTGAGTATTGTTTTTAGATGTAGTATCATGAATTATATTTTTATTTTGCATTATATTGTTTAGATGTATGCATTACACTATGCATTTTTTTGACGGTAGTATCATTCATTTGTGCAATATGTATACCGTATTTGCATTCGTACGTATATGTATCACAATTAATTATGCATTACTTATGTCATATTCGTATTTATTACTTGATGTTCTTGTCACAATTTTATGATGCATTAACATGATTTACGTGATGCATTAATACAAAACTGTAGATGCACAAAAGATCTATCACCACTATTAATGCATTACGTATATGTTATTTGTGCATTACGTTGTTTATATTTATGCATTACATTGTTTACAAAGTTGATGCACTAGATGGCCTTATAAGATGCATTCGATTTAATTAGTGCCATTCACTATTGTTTTTAGATATAGTATCATTAATTATATTTTTATTTTGCATTATATTGTTTAGATGTATGCATTATATAATGCATTTCAATAATCTCTTAAAATAGGAGTGATTTGACCTCCTACATATCAAGTAAGTGGAGATGCACACATGATTGAGTGCATAATGGTTTTTTCTATTGATCTTTTAACCTTAGGGTTTAGAGAGAAACATATCCATCAAAACAATGAAAAGATTACTTGGAAGTTGTTATACATAAAAATGGTCTGCATTCTTATCACCCAATCAAGAAAAGTTGCATTTCGCCTTTTATCGGTGCAACTTTTTAATAATTCACATCCTCATTTAAGAGACATAAAAAAATTTGAATAGAGGTGCAATAGATTTTGTGTTTCTCATTATGATGCATTAATATGATTTAAGTGATGCATCAATATAAAACTGTAGATGCACATAATAGAGAAATACTCATTATCACAATTAATGCATTACATAAATTGTATTTGTGCATTACATTGTTTAGGTTTATGCGTTAGTGCCATTCACCACGAATTATTATACCAACATCAGATTTTGTGTTCCTCTTTCTAATATTTGCATCTAAAACATAACATTATACCAACATGAAAACCTCCACTTTAAGACCAAATTCTCAATTATTTCAATAACAGAAAAAGAGGAAGAAGATGCAAAGAAAATTAGGATTATAGATTGATGAAATTCGTGAAGATCGATTGATTGCCAGTAAGCTAGAGGACGATAACGATGGTTGACTATTGCTTGTGGCGAAGGAGATGCAAATCGAATAAGATGGTTGGTTTAATTAGTGTTCTGGTAGAAATTTTATGAAAAAATGTGTGATACTGGTTGTGGCAGTGATGTATTCAAGGTTACAGTAATCTCATAATTTCAAATTGTGATGAATGTGTGTAGTATTAGTGTGTGTTGTGCGTGTAATTTTGTTGCTGTTTTGTTGGGGCAACGAACGAGAGAGAGAGAGAGAGAGAGAGAGAGAGAAGGAGAAGAAGAAGACAACGTTGTCTAGTTAGCTGTGGCGATGATGGCGACGGCGGCTGTGGCAGCGGTGGTGTCCGGCGGCGGTGATGGTGTGGATTATGGTGGTGAGAGAGAAATGAAAGGATGAGTGTATCGATCGAACGAGATAAGAGAAGAAAAAGAGTGATCATATGGTTTTATTTCCTTCCTAAAATACCTCTCCATCCTTTTTTTTTAAATCGATGTTAAATTGTTAGATTTAATTCTGGCCACACAATCTTTGCAAATGAGTGGTCATGATTGGTTCTTATTTCTCATATAAGAAGGAGTTCTCACCAGATCCACACCCTATATATATATAGAGAAGAGATCATATGTAAAACCATTTTCCCGTAAAAAATAAGAAACAATCTGGAGCGTCCATTACATTTGATCTATGGTGAATTTTTATTGTTTTATTTTGGTATAATTTATTTGATTTTAAGGCGGAAGGGTTAATCATGTACTTTTACTTTTTATTGTGTACGGTTATTCCTATTATAGTGGGATTTGATTCCTTTCTTTTATACGTGTTTATTTATATTTTGTTTTATTTATTTATTTTTAATTTTATGAATAAGTTTAGTTTTTATTTTAATTCACTTTATTTAATTATTTTAACTAGTTATTTTGCAAATATCGGTGTATAGAACGTTAGTGTTTGTTAGTATTGGGGTGTGTATTAACGTAAAATGCATTATATAATTATATATAATGCATTATTCTGAATTATATAGTATGATCGATTATTATTTTTATTTAGTGCATTATCCTAGAACTTTAGATGCATTATATAATAATTCATAATGCATTATTCCGAATTGTAAGAACTTTGTAAGTGCATTATATAATAATTTGATAATGCATAAATTATGTATTTTGGGATGATTTATCCAAATCCGATCAATTATTTGGATGGTTTCACGTTGTCGCATTGTTTAACTTATTTTAGAGAATTTGTATTTATTAATTAATTTTGGGATGCTTTTGATTTTTATTTGGGTGGTTTTTTCAAAATCCCTTGATTACCGCTCTCCCATTTTAGTAGGATGTTAAGGTGTTTTTTTCATTAATTTACCCTTTCGAAAAATAAGGTTGATCCATGTGAATCTGGAGGATTAATCTGAACTGTATATTTTCTAATTATCAAAGGTCTAGAATACTTCTTATTTTTTATGCTAAGTGAATTTTATATGAGAACTCACTCCTATATATATATATATATATAAAAGGGCGTGCGAGAAGGGCTGCACAGGCGCCTATGAGTTTTACGAGCACCAAAACATTTCATTTATAATATTAGTTTAATTCATTTTCAGATTTTTCAAATATTAGTAAAGATTTAGAAACTAATAGTCTTGTTCCCCAAATTTGGTTGATATAATAACACTTGATTTTTCAATTTTGTAATATACTTAATTTAAACATCAAAATCACACTATAAAAAAATGAAATTAATTTTTTTTGGGACTTTTCTTTCAATTTTCATATTGTTGCTTCTTGTTATTCATGGATATTATGTTGACTATGTAAAAATATCAATGTTGGTTGTCATGCAAATGTGATGTTGAATGTTAATATTAATTTCATTTACAACACCACCTTTGACGATTTTACATTAGCATACTCAAATTTTTATGACGAATTTTATCCAACATGTCATTAAATATTTCCACGCATATACTCCACGCATACAATCATGTGTAACGTCGAACACATCCCTGATTGAGAAGAAAATTGAGAATTCAAAACAATCATTCTTGGTGGCGATAGTGGATCATATAGATTTCCACCAAAACATTCGAAAGAAAACCCATGATACCTATGGCCGAAAAAAAAAATTAGGAAATTAAATTCAAGGAAAATGGTATTCAAAGAAAAGAAGAAGGGATTGCTGACTAGGACTAGGGATGACAATGGGTCGGATTTTTACGGATATCTGGTTCTATCAAATCCTAATGAGACGGGTTTGGTAATTATTAAATGGTTTTGGGACGGGTTTGGATAGAAATATTTAAACCCGTTATGGGTTTGGGTCGGGTTTGGAAAATTACCTACGGGTACCCGCTACCCAAACCAATTTATATATATGTAAGATTACATAATATTATATATATATATATATATATATATAATTTATAATATAATTTATAAATATTAATAATTTTAGAGTTTTATATTATTCTTTTAAACCCGCATACAAAGAATTAATAATTTTAATAATTAAATTTTAATTTTATATATAATTTATATTAATATAAATATTAATAGTTTTAGAAGTTTATATTATTCTTTTAACCCACATATAATTTAGTATAATGAAATTTTCTATTTATATTTATGTTAAAATTATGTTTATAATATTTTTTTATTTTTATTATTTAATATTGATATTTATGTTCTAGTACATTCGAGTTTTTAGCGGGTATTACCCAATCGATTTGTGTCGGGTACAGATTTTAAAATAATTTTTTAATTGGATTTGAAACGGGTATGAGTTAAATTTTTTTAATAGGTTTAGATTTGAAAAATGTTTAATGGGTGGGTACCCGACCCATTACCATTCTTAAATAGAACCTAGGTTGGACTAGATTTATTTCTGATTTATTTGCATTTTATATTGAATGTTATTTGAGGTTAGGAGCGAATCGCGCGCCAACATTTTAGGTTAAAAAGTGCAGTACGTAAGTATAAAATAAAATACTTATAAACTAAATCTGCAGGCATGATAATAAAATGTATGAAAAAAAAACATTTCCTCAAATAAATACATTCAATTCCTCACTCTAAAATAAGTACACTTTCACAAAAATAATACATAACTTTTATTATTCATTTAGTAATCTTAATTTATTTTTATTTAGTAAGGATACTTTATTTATGTGGCCACCAAATTAAACTAGAAAGGAAGTGATGAGATTGGTGCTCCACTTGGTCCTTATGCAAAGGTGATTAATTCCCCCTCTTGTGTCATTTCAATTCAATTAGGTCACATCATTACATAATTTGTCTCATGCCCTACTTATATTACTACTACTAATTCACATCATTGACATGACTATACCTTGGAGTGTGTGTATATATATATATATTATTACATATATAAACACACACAAACTGATCTCTTATATACTGATGAACATTCAATTAATAGGGGTAGATTTGGGAATTCAAAATCCTATACATATGTCATTATATGGGCCATAGTTTGCCCTTTCTCTTGGTACGTAATCATTAATTCTCTTACTCTACCATCCAAAATATAACACAACTTACAAGTGTTTCCAGCAGGTAATAGCATCCTAATCTAATTATTGAAATAATAGAACATAAATAAAATCTTTTAAGAAACAAAAAATATATATATATAAATAAAATCTTTTAAGAAACAAAAAAAAAATATATATATATATATATGAGCTTATTTGAAATAAGACTTTATAAACACAAGAGGTAACAGTTAATCATGAATTATTTAAGTAAATAATATAAATACTATTAATTTCCATAATGGTGCCGTTTTGTAAGATTTATAACAAATACTAGTATATACATGAGATCTTAATTCACGGTGTTAATGAATACGTCAAATCAACTTGTTGAAGAATAAAAAAAGAGGATGGGTCGAATTTGTAAAATTGAATATTATTTATTTGTAAAGGTATTAATTTACTATTGACTCTTTTTTAATTAAAATATTAAATTAGACATTTATACTACTGATTCGAGCCCACTACTTTATATACATATGTACAAATGATCTGCTGTCCATATAAATATCATAAACAAATATATTATGCCCAATATATTTCATCATATACTATACCGTAAAAAATCAATGCTAAAATTAATAAGCACTTTTTGCTTAAAAGCCTTAATATCTGCCTTTAATATATAAAAAAAATGGAAAAGATTGCTTTTATGGTAGAATTTAGTTTTACTCCTTCAAGTGAGGCAATATAGGAGTTTAATAGGTCGCCATTTTTAGCAAAATATGATTATTGCAAGAGAATAATATGCAACTGGACCACAAAACTATAAACTTGAGGGACACATGAATAGGTTAGTACAATATTACTTTCATGCCCTTGGTTTTTGTCAATATTAGATAGTGGTCCTCAGTTTTTGTCTCAGATAGATGGTCCATAACCTTCCATCACATTGATTTGAAGTGGGTATGATTGGTGCATGCGGTCCATCCTAATTTTTTTATTTTAAATTAATTAATATTTAATTAATCGTAATTGGGATCTAATAAATTTTAATTAGAATTAATTAATTTTAATCAAGATTAATTATATTTAATTATTCCTTAATTGCGGCTAATTAACCACATGGTGTGGTTTCGAACCCAAGTTTTTGCCAATGAAATATCATGCTATAGCGGCGAATACATGTATTTGACCAAACATCTCACATATATCGATCTCAAATTTAAATTTTGAGTTTCAATTACTTTTCCTACCTCCTACATTTGAAATTAATATGTTCTTTAATGGATTATATGGTAATGCAAAAAATTATAAAACTGAACTTCATCGGCTTTGTGAAAAATAATTAGGTGCAAATGAATGAGTTCTATATAAAAATTAGTTTTTGTAATTTTATAGGTAAGATGAATGGGTTTCAAAAAAAAAAGGTAAGATGTTGTGCGTGTGTTAGCCTAGTGATAGAGTGGTTAATGTTCAGGCCAACGGTCACGGGTTCAAGTTCACCGTCACGCAGCTTTTAGAATTTATTGTAATGTTTGTTAAAAAAAAAAAGGTAGGATGAGTGTAAGTATTCAACGGCCGGTATTCTATAGTTTTATGTCCTAAATTTCATGAAATTAATGAAAAATTAATTCAGGATTTTGATAAACTCAACTAATATTGAAACTAACAGAATCCCCATTATTGAGTACCTGTTACCCTCTTTTTCCAGTTCAAGGATCCTCCATAAACAATCCTCATTATACTAACTAAATTTTACTACAAAGAGATTCAAATAGGTAAAAGGTAGTAATACTAAACATACAAAAAATAGAAAATATAAAAGCTACACATTTTCTTCAGAACACACACACACACACATGCAGAGAGAGAGAGAGAGGAGGAGGAGGAGGAGGAGGGGGATGTAGGTAGGGGTGAGGTGGTAGTTAGGGCTTTCCATAAAAGGAAAACAATTAATGGGGCCGAGTTGGTATTTTAATTACCTTTTTACCATTTTTAGCCAAACCTTTCTTTATCACCTGAGCTTTCACGTTTCTAGATGCCGCCCTATTTGTACTCTACTCTCACGAAATTAACTGGCCTGGGACCATCATCCTCTTCACTTTAACTTTAATTTGATTTAATTCGGATTTAGTATCCATATTAATTACACCATCATTATCTTAGATATCTACTACATCTAAATCTCTTTAAGATGCCCAATGGTCCTTTTTTTTTTTTGAACAATATTACATGAAATTTAAATACTGCGTGAAGGTGGGATTCGAACCCGTGACCTTTAGTCCGGGAATTAACCATACTACCACTAGGCTAATTCACACACACCCAATGGTCCTTTTAACTTTAGTTTAGCTTCACCCATATATGTGCATTTGATTTATTAAAATAAAAGATAACACATTCTTTAGATTAGATAAATAATCTTTTTTTAGACACAAGTTACATATGAATCAAACAAAATACTAACCAATGATATTACAAATCAATTAATATCACAATACAAACCAAATTAGTATATATATAAAAGAAACATACTCATCCAAAATGAGAAGACAATCCACACACTTCGATGATATTTGAACCATAGACCTCTTGATTAAGAAGAAATTTATGATCGATGCCTCAATTTAATCACTTGAAGTAGGTTTCATCAACTAATTAGATAAATAATTTAGAATGGCGGTTTCATGCTGATCGAAATTCATATTTCCAGAACACAATTGTCATTTTGAAATTAATTACCCCAGCACCCAAAGAAAAAGTAAATTAAAACTTCATCAAAGTTTTTATTTGATATTGAGAATGATGATAAGTTGGACCTGCAACTCAAAACGATATCAATATATATAGGAGTTGGTGGTAGGCTATAAATTCTCCAACAATTGAATCGGCTACAATGTCATGCCACAAAAGTTATTATTATAAGGTGCGTGTAGGTATGGCAATGGTTCGGGTTTTTACGGGTACCCAGCTCTCCCAAACCCTAATGGGACGGGTTTGAGAATTATTAAAGGGTTTTGGGACGGGTTTGGGTAGAAACATTCAAACCCATGACGAGTTTGGGTCTGATTTGGGAAATTACCTACGGGTACCCGCTACACAAACCCATTTATATATGTATGTAATATAACAAAATATTATATATATGTATATATAATTTATAATATAATTATAGATATTAGTGTAAATATTATTAATTTTAGAATTTTATATTATTCTTTTTAACCCGCATACAATAAATTAATAATTTCAGTAATTAAATATTTGTTTTATATATAATTTATATTAGTATAAATATTAATAATTTTAGGATTTCTTATTATTCATTTAACCCACATTTAAATTTAATTTAATGAAATTTTCTATTTATACTTATGTTAAAATTATGTTTGTAATATTTGTTATTTCTACTAAATTTAATATTAATGTTTATGTTCTAGTATATTCGGGGTTTTAGCGGGTTTTTAGTGGGTATTACCCAACGGGTTTGGGTCGGGTACGGGTTTTAAAATGATATTTTAATCGGGTTTGGGACGGGTATGGGTTGAAGAAATTTTAATGGGATTGGATTTGGGAAATGCTTAATGGGTGGGTACCCGACCCATTGCCATTCCTAGGTGCGTGTGTTGATCTAGCGGTAGTATGATTATTGTGTCTAAGATCAAAAGGTCTCAAACTCGAGTCTACCCTGACACTGTCTTTAAATTTAATGCTACAATTATTAAAAAAAAAAATTACCATTATAAATTAATAGAATTATTATAATCATTTGGCTCTATTTTTTAATAGATATTGACTTTTTTTTATTGGATTAACCTTGCAAGTTGCAAGCGGGAGGTAAGTCACTGTAGTTTGGCTTTTGAATGAATTACAATGTGGCTAGAACTAAATTTGTTTTGTATAATTATTAATAGTATATTAGTATCCTTTAAAAAATCTATTAATAGTATAAAAAATTGTCTATCATTAAATAATACAATGGATTTTATATTATTTAAAAATGGTTCGTTAGTGTATAAGGTTCGGGTTCTAATGAGATGGATAACCAATATAATTATATATTGTAACAATTTATATTTGATTATTTAGATATATAGTTCATAAAGTTAAATGAGTTTGGTTAATTAGCGGGTATTATTATACGGGTTTGGATCATGAATGAGTAGCAAAATTACTTTTTAATCGGATTTGAGACATGTAAGAGTATATAAATTTTAAATGGATTGTCCGAACATTCATTGACATGCCTACGTGAAATTTTTTCCATTTCTTAAACTTTTGTTATTTATACTTTTGATTATTAATATTTATTTTGTAACACCTTATAGTTATAAATTTACATGGATTCAGGTAATTAGCGGATATTACTATATGGGTTTGAGACGAAAGCAGAATCACTTTTAAATCGAATTTTGGGACATGTACAATTATATACATTTTAGACGAGAATATAAATTATAATTTATTTTTTAATAAATATATTTAGTTTAATTACTTTTTAAATTTATTCATATAAACTATATATAACACAAAATAATTTTCCATGAATTTTTTACGGACTACTGATCAGTCAAATTATAAAACACAATTAAACATTCAAGAGAACATTCTTTTTAGAGATTTGTTTTTGATGCACGTTTGAGTCTGAGAGTCAAACATGAGAATGATAACGTTTCAATTAGGAGCATCCCAAGATAAATATCCTCCATTGTACCTACGATAATTCTATTACAATTTCACATGATTTTCTAATTTATATTTCATTAATAACAATCTCCGTGAGGATAAATTCGACCTATTGTGATGGTATTGCCTGGAAGATATAACACCAATGAAATGAAAACCAACTTATTGTGGTGTTATCATTGTCAAAATTAGAATGTCAATTATAACCCCCTAACCCCCCCCCCCCCCCCCAAAAAAAATAATAAAAATAAAAATAAAGAAAGATAATAAAAAAATAAAAATAAAAAAGAGCTGCATATCATCAGTGAGCCCTAAGAGCGATTTTAATTGAGAGAAAGGGACTCCCATCAACTGTGTATACCATACAATAGCTTATAGGATATATTCCCACAACATAAGTAGACTCAAATTGATCCAATGGAAGATACTAATTAGAATTTATACCAATTCAATTTTCTTCAACAATAGTGATAATAAAGAATATACTCTTTAGAATTTCAAATATATACTAAAACCATACCTCATAGGAAAATAAAATCTTGTTTTTCCAATTTATCCATTTGAATATTGCACTTTTCGCACGTCAATTTGAGCCGATCTAACTATCCCTCGGTTCTCAAATAAGTGTCAATTAATGCTATCAAAGTACGTCTACCTAAAAAGGATAAATTTATTTACTTTATCCTTAATTAATATATGAAAAGTCAAATAACTAAAGAATTTGCATTGAGAACAATAACAATATGATATGTTTGACATTATTTTTCAATAGAATCTCGAAAATAAGACATTTATTTGAGATCAATAAAATTCACTTCAAAATATGACACTTTTTCATAGAGGGGCTGAGTAAATTGCATAGTGACGTCAAACATGTGTGCAACAACCTATACATATATCCCTTCTTTACCATAGATTTTGGAGATTCTGATATACTTCAAAATGATTAAATTATTAATTGATTTTAATTGGTGATATATAATCCCAGACTTAATCTATTAAGCTACACTATTCAAATACTCAATCTTCAGTTTATTAGAGGTAATTGGTAATAATCATAGAATAAACTAACTAAGCACATAAATCAAGTTCTCAATCTCCGGCTTCAAATTTACGAGCCAGTCTAAGCTTGTAAATTCATAACTACCTTGAGATATTTTGATTTTGTAAATTTTACCTATCGCGCCTCAAGTTTGCTTTTTTCATATTTGGCACTAATTTTTTTTTTTAATGAAAAATTCTAAATCTCACCTAGAACTATCTGAGTCAGTTGGAAATTGTGTGTGTGTTGGCCTATCATTAATGTGGTTAATGTCTGAGACTAAAAGATCTCACGTTCGAATGCGATATTTAAATTTAATGTTTGATGGTCACGGAACGAGGTCTTCAGTGTAGAGGGGGGGTGAATACACCGAAGAGGGATTTTTGAAAACGATTGACAAATTAAAACAGAGTTGAGTGAGAGCTCAGTTATGAGTTCAGCTGACTTCTAAAGAAGGTGATCAGCTGGACTGATAACTCAGATGGTTGTGCGGAAAGTGGTGGAAAGAAAAACTTAGCTCGTTCCTTTTACAAAATCTCAGAAAAACTTAGTTTCAGTTTTCAGTTAAGCAGGTTTAAAACAAATGCAGCTGGCTGGGTCACACAGCCAGAGAACTTAACCTTTGAAAACTTGTACTGTGCAAATGCGGTTAGTTCTTTAAATATATAAAATGCAAAGACTGAATAAAGCAATAAAGAACACGGAATTTTAACGTGGTTCGGAGAGAGAACTCCTACGTCCACGACCAGGTTTTAGCTGGTAAATCCACTAAGGATGACCACTTGGTTTACGAGTACCAAGCAACTTCGCAGCTCTACCTCGAGCTGTGTTCTAACAATTTACGGGCACTGTAGAAGCCTATATCTTTTCAGTTTTCGGGTACTGAAAAACCTTACACTCGAATTTCGCGCTTCGAGAGGGCGTAACCTTGACCTAACCTTTTCTGGGTAAAGGAGGGTTTTGGTTTTCAACTTTGAACGAGTTCTTACAATGAAGAACTTTGGAAGATGAACTCGTTCAGATCTAGGCTTTGGATTTACTATGAATTCTGCCTATTGATCAGACGAAAAACTAAAACAGTTTCTGAAAGTAAACACTTAAGGATTTAAGTGTTCTTCAAAGAATTAGATAACTGCTGGAGAGCTTTTTAAAACTTGAGAGATTCAGAGAGGTTGAAAGCTTGTAGAGAGTTTTTCGTGTCTGATTCTGAGGTTGAAGACTGGTATTTATAGGTAGAGATTCAAATCTAGCCGTTGGAGGATCCGTTTGAATCTTACCTACTCTCTGATCTGTCGATCTGCCGTTGAGTATTTCTTCACCTGTCTTCATCATTGTGTCAGATCCTAGGTTCGCCTTTCTAGGATGCTGAGATGTCGATTCCTAATTGGTCGAGGTATATTGACTTCCTCTGACACCGGGATTTCTATCTTTCGAGCTGGTTTTTGAATTTAGAGCTGGATTGGGTAAATTGACTTGAAGTGACGACTTCAGAGTTAGTTCCCTTTTTGTCTGCTCAGCTGACTCTCTTAGACTTGAGTCAGCTCAATTTATTCTGCTCCGTTGGATCTCCTTAGCTGGATCCACTCTTCTTTTCTTGAGAGTCAGTCTGACTCAGCTCAGTCTTTGAACTCTGTTCAGCTAAGAAACCTTTCAGCTGACTTTGGATCCAGCTGATTACTCAGCTGGGTCTTCTTTCGTCTTCAGCTTCCTTACCTGTAAACTTAGAAAATCTAAAGCTCAAACAAGCGAGCTGGAAAGCTTAACTTAGGTTTGTACATTCATCTACTAGGTTGGAGAACAGTTGGGTTTTGGAATTGAATCAAAACTCTAGAATTTTCCCAACAATTTCCCCCTTTTTGATGATGCCAAAACCTAACTGAGAAAAACAACCTACTTCCCCCTAAATGAGAAAGTGGGTTAAAAAAAATGATAAGAATATTTCCGCAGAAGATTAAATTCAGAGTTCAGTGCCTGGACAAAGAGTTATTGTCATCAGGGTGAGCTTAAGAGCAAAAACATTTCAGTTTTATTAATCCACAAAGATGATTACAAGAATTACAAGATTAACAAACTGAAAAATAGACAAAATTAAATCCTAGTTGGCTGGGTCTTCATTTCTGCTGCTGCTGCTGATTCTTCAATCTATCTTCTTCCAGCTGCTCATCTGTTCTTAATCTGTACCGGTTGAATATCATCTGTTCCAGCTTCCTGTATTCTTCTTCGTTGTTTACCTTGGAAAATTTTCTCCTGATTACCCATCTATTTACTTCTGCGATAATTTTCGATTTGTCAGGAAGATGAGTTCCAGGTATCAGAGGATAATTTGGAGATGATCTGGTAGGGAGCAGTGAATTGGATCTTTGCGGTACTTGCAGCATTGAAGAATGCTTTCGCAGTCATCCTATCTTGATGAAAAAGCTCATTGAGATGCATCTTGAAAGCAACATCTGGGGGCGTATTAGGGTAAGCTTCCAGATAGTAGTAATCTTCAATGAACTCAAATTTTGTATGTTCCCAGTCGTCGTTTAACTCTTCTGGGATCCATTCATCTGTTCTTCTCCAGTTCATCGGCATCTGAGACTTTTTCTTTGCTGCTCTTATGTTTGCTCTTTTCTTCTTCTGCTTCTTTTCTTCGGCATTGAGCAAACTTTCTTTCTTCTTTTGCTGTTCTTGAAAGCTTTTCATCTCCATTTTTCTTTCCGTCCAGCTGGTTCTTCTGCATTCAGCTCAGCAACAACTTCATCAATCTCAGACTGTATCACTTGGATTTTGACTTCAGCTACAGCTTTCCCTTTGCCCGTCCTTGATGTTTTCTCTTGTCATTACCTTCCCCCTTTTTGGCATTATCATCAAGAGCGGAAGAGAGGTTGACAACTGTCTCATTCAGCTGGGCCAGGGCTTTGTCAATATCAGCAATCTTGGCTGAGTTATCTGCTGTGACAAGATTGAGCTGTGTTGTGCTGTTGCTTCCAGCTTTGAACTGATTGTCCAGCTCCTTGTAGAGATTGAACAGATGGTGAATGTCAGTTCTGTTGGAGAGAGTCTGCTGTTGGAGAGCTTCCAGCTGGCTGGATAAGTCGTTGACGCTGCTTTCCAGTGGAGCTTGGAGGTTTGAGATGATCTCAGGGACTCTCTTCTCTAGATGATTTGTCTGATCAATTCGTTGAGAAATGAGAGATTCCTTGAGATCTTGACTGGTGCTTTCCTGTATATTCTGGGCAAATATGTGAACTTCATCAATGGACTGTCCATTATAATGAACTTGCCATTCTACAGCTGTGATGCGCAAAAGGTTGTCAACATCTGATTTGAGTCTATCCTGGAATAGGATTTCCTCAACTTGTTTGGCGATCTCGTCCTTCATTGCATCAGAAAGCACATTAGGATCCGTCTGGGTCCCGGATTCGACTTGGCTGGGTTTTACTGCCTCGATCTCGACCAGTGAGCAAGTGTCATCGGCATCTGGACATTGTGGGGTATTTTCGGTAGGCTCAACTGTTGCATTAGTTGGCCCTTCGTCAATCATTATTGCCTCAGCTGTGTCGGCAGGGACAGCTTCCTTGGCAGTCTCAACTGGAACAATCCAGCTGAGATTGTGTAGGTAAGAGGTGGCTCTTGAGATGACCTCCTCAGAAGGTGGTACTTCATCCTGTTCAACCTTTTGGATGAGGATTTGGATCAGCTCGTCTTGATGCTCAAAAGAATCCTGAAGACTTCCAAATCCAAATATCTCTTGTAGAGCTGCTTCTTCGGCTTTGAGCTTATCAAAAGTGTAGAACTCCACAAGTTCTTCATTTGCGTACCAAGTAGACATCTTGGTAGCTAGATAAAATTTGAAGTCGCTGACAGCGACTAATGCGGCGGGTAGAGAAGCAAGAGAAAGAAATTGTTGCAGTGCGCTCTTTATTCCTTGAAGCCTGAGGTCCTCGAACCTCATGATAGTGGCAGCACGTGCAACGGCTCTGGGACTGAGGATTTTGATTTCTTCAGAGGAAGTGGGGCTAGATGGTTCAGATTGGTTTTCATCATCCAACTACAAAGGATCGTCAGCTGGATGGGGCTCTTTAGGTGAGCTGGGTACTGAGAATTGGGTGTGAGGGAGTTGGATGGTTTCAGGTACTGAAGAAGTAGGAGAGGATGCTGGGTGTGGTACCTGAGGATGAAGAGGAAGGAGAAGAGAGTGTTGTTGAGGAGGAAGGAGAAGAGAGTGTTGTTGAGGAGTTCCAGCTGATGTGAGATCAGCTGGAGCGGGTTGTGAGGATGCTTGAAGAATTTGGCGAAGGGGAATAGCATCCTCCGGGTCAGGGTGTGGGACAGGAGAGGCTGTGGGAGTGGATTCAGATCCAGCTTGCTTATCAGCTGGCTTCTCTGCTGTCTCCTCACCGGCTTCTTGTTGCCTTGAATTTGAGCTTCTTTTTGGCAGGAGGAGATACAGCTGGCTGAGATTCCTCCGGCTGCTTCCTTTTCCCTGCTTGAGAGTGAGAGGCAGTCTGCTGCTTTGTCTCCTGCATCTTCTTCTTCCCTTCAGGGCTGCTTTCTTCAACAAGTCAGAGAGCTGACTCTGCTTTTCAAAAAGAATTTTGGACACAGGAAACTCTTCTGTGTCGTGCCACTTGATTTGTCGTCCAGTGGAGTAGTGTTCTATTATGCACGCCACCTTGGTGCATAGATATATTGTCTCCCTACAGCTGTACCGGGTGAAGCTGTCATCTTCAAAATGAATCTTTTTCGACTCTTTCTCCAACTTTTCCATGAAGAAGGAGAACCAATCCACAGGATCATTCCTGAGGATGGCTATCATTGGCTTCAGCTTGGGTATGTTGATCTCTCCTTGAGATCCAGCGATACCGAGGATGCACTTCTGGGTGACATCCAGAAGTAGTCTGAATTTAGGCTTGAGCAGAAGCTTGGACATGCTCGCTCTGTAAGGTTCCGGTTTAAACAGCATCTGGTCCAGTTCGGCCTGGATTTCTTCTCTGGTGTAGTTGTCTGGGGAGCGGTCCCCAAGTGTCTTTAGGCCGAACAGCTTGCTCAACATCCGGTTGATGTTGATGTCGACATCCCAAGGAGTTGTATGCCCTGTCTTTTCCTTGAGATGTAGAGTGATGTTGGAGCGGAGACGTTCATCTCTGTTTGTCATCTCCATGAAGAATTCTGCCACTTCCCGGCGGAAGATGTTCTTCGGTCTTGCAGTCGACCATTGCAGTAGACCGGCTTTCTCGATGAGATCCAGCACCTCCTGGAACTCTGAGTTCTTGTAATTCTTGAGAGTTAAGTAACTCTCAAAGTGAAGCTTTGACATGAGATTCTCAGACTGGTTCGCTCCTGGTGTTATCTTCTTTGGTGCCATGATCTTTTTCTGTATTAAAGAGTTAGAAGATACAAGGGAAAGGTGTTTTGCAGAAGGATAAGCAAGAACTTGTTATATAAAATTTTAGAGATATGAAAGAAACTATGGCGACGATTTGCATATCTTTGATATATATATATATATATATATATATATATCAACCGTCTATTTTGATGAATGGTTGAGATCTTGGCATCCGACTTTAAGATCTGCGGCTGGGAGAAATTTGCGCTACATGTTAAATGACGTGCGTAAATAGAGTGTAGGTCACGCGCGCGTGAGGTAATCAAAACGTTCTGACTTCTGCCTTGACTTTCCCAAGCTACAGTACCCTGCATGCTTTTCATTAAATGCGATGAGATTCGATTGGATTGATGGCTTATTGACTAATCCATCTAAGGAATGTCTGGGTATTTGAATTAAATTCAAATAATTTTATCCGTAAATAGCATATTCCTCAGGGAAATAAATGAAAGACTGCAAACCTGTCAGCTGATCTTTGTAGTCAGCTGATACCTCGGCTGTATTTCTTTATGTTAAGTTTCTCCTTCAGTTTTATTATCCAGCTGAGCTAGATTCCCCCTTAGCTGGTTTTCCTTCTTGAAATGAGTTCACGAGCCGACTAGGTCTGGATTCTTCCAACTTGATAACCCAAAGGTATCCGGCTGAGTCTTATTCCCCCTCAGCTGGATGAAGTCCCTTCATCTGGATTAAGCAATCCAAGCAATCCACACAGCATTTTGAATCTTGCTTCCATCAGAGGCTTTGTTAAAATGTCAGCTCGTTGGATATCTGTGTGAATTTTCTCAACAATGACGTCTTTCTTTTCCACGTGATCTCTGATGAAGTGATGTCGAATGTCAACATGCTTACACCTTGTGTGAAGGACTGGATTTTCAGATATTGCAATAGCACTTGAGCTATCACAGAAGATTGGAACTTGACCAGTTTTCACTTCATAGTCATCCAGCTGATGCTTCAGCCAGAGAATTTGAGAGCGGCGACTTCATTACCATATACTCCGCTTTAGTTGTAGATGTAGCGACACACGTCTGTTTCTTTGAAAACCATGATATCAACTTGCTTCCTAGGAACTGACATGTTTCTGAAGTTGATTTTCTGTCTAATCGATCTCCAACAAAGTCTGAGTCTGAGTATCCAGTCAGCTGCAAATTATCTTCAGCTGGATACCACAGCCCAACGCTCTGAGTACCCTTTAGATATTTGAGAATATTCTTGATTGCTTGCATATGTGCCTCCTTAGGATCAACTTGAAATCGGCACATACTCCGACCGCAAATGATATATACGAGGCGGCTAGGCATGAGATACGACGAAGAGAACCAATTATCCCTCTGTATTTCTTTGGGATCCACTGGTTTTCCTTTGGTTCCAGGTTCAATCTTCCAGTTGGTATTCATAGGGATCTTCACCGTTTTGCTGGATTGAATTCCATATTTGGCGATCAAGTCTTTCACGTACTTGGATTGATTTATGAATATTCCTTCTGCTGATTGCTTGACTTGAAGTCCTAGGAAGAAACTCATTTCTCCCATCATCGACATTTGGAATTGTTTTGACATCATCTCTCCAAATTTTTCACATAAGACAGTTGATCTTGAGCCGAAGATGATGTCGTCCACATAAATTTGGACAACTAATATATCTTCACCTAGTTTGATGGTGAAGAGGGTTCTGTCGACTGAACCTTTCTTGAATCCTTTGGATACAAGAAATCCTAATAGAGTGTCATACCAGGCTCGAGGTGCTTTGCTTCAGACCATAAAGCGCCTTCTTTAGCTTGTAAACTTTGTTTCCTTCTACTTCAAATCCTGGAGGTTGTTCTACGTAGACATCTTCTTTGATTTCCCCATTCAGAAATGCACACTTCACGTCCATTTGGTATACTTTGAATTTGTGATGTGCAGCGTATGCAAGGAATAATCTGATGGCTTCTAATCTTGCTACTGGAGCAAATGACTCTTCAAAGTCTATTCCTTCTTGCTGTGTATAACCCTTGGCGACTAATCTAGCATTATTTCTGATTATTACTCCAAGAGTATCCAGCTTGTTTTTGAATATCCATTTAAGTCCTATTATTTTGTCTCCTTCTGGTCTATCGACCAGTTCCCAGACGCAGTTTCTGAGAAATTCATTCAGCTCTTCTTGCATTGCATTTGTCTAGGGCACGCTCTTTAAGGCTTCGAGTATTGTTTGAGGCTCTGGAACTTGAGCTACATAACACGCCATGAGAGATGTGTCTTCGTCGTAGACGGTCAATTCTAGCTCTACTGAGACTTGAGCTTTATTAGCTGCTTCTTAGGGATTTGATGACTGGTTTTGAGCAATTGAATTTCTTGTTCTAACTCTGTCTGATGGTTCTCCAATGATTGCTGAAGCTGGATGATCTTCGATCCATCTTCGTCTTCTTCTAATTTCTTCTTCTAGCTCATTGATGCTTGTTGTTGCTAAGTCACGTCTTGCTTGGAGATGTTCTAGAGTCATATCCTGAGACTCGTTCTGATTTGGATTAGAATTAGATTGATCTTGAGGCGTAGACTGAGTGAATTCAGCTGGAGAGGGAGCTGAAAAGTCAGCTGGGTCTTGATTTCCAGCTGGCGGCATTCCCCCTTGGTCTGATACTGGGGATCCCTCTGGATTTTCAGCTGGTTGATTTGCCTCTGCTGAATTGATTTGAGGTTCTCCTGGTTCATCATCCCAAATCAATGGTTCGGCTAGATTCCGGATTCGAATTTCTTGAGATCTTGTTTGAGCTGGATCGGTGTTTGATGTTCCAGCTGTGTTTCTTTGTTTGATCGACTCTCTGAATTCGAAAGATGTTTCATCAAAGGTGACATGAGGGGTCACTTTGACTGTTTGTGTTCTCCTGTTGAAGACTCTGTAAGCTTTACTTACAGCTGAGTAACCAAGGAATACTCCTAGGTCAGTTTTAGCGTCGAACGTCTTCAGTTGGGTTTTCCCATTATTTAGGATATGGCATTTTGAACAGAAAACCTTGAAGTACCCGATGAAGGGTTTCCTATTATTCCATAGCTCGTACGAAGTCTTTCCTTATTTGGATGTGAGTAGCAATCTATTCTGAGTGAAGCAAGCTGTGTTGATTGCTTCAGCCCAGAATTTCTTTGGAATGGCTGAGCTTGCTAACATTGAGGTAGCTGCTTCTTTGAGTGTTCTGTTCCTCCTCTCAGCTACACCATTCTGCTGAGGTGTACGTGCAGCCGAGGTTTGATGTTGTACTCCGTTCTTCTCACAATATTCATATATGGTTTCATTCAGAAACTCAGTTCCTCGGTCTGATCTAATCGAGATAATTTTGCATTCCTTTTGAGTCGTCAACTTTTCCAGTAGGGCCGGCAGCTTGGATCTTGTTTCGCTTTTCTGGTACAGGAATGAAACCCATGTGAACCTGGAGAAGTCATCCACTAAGACCAGAGTGTATTTCCTGCCGTTGAAACTCGCTGGTGTTACTGGACCAAAAAGATCCATGTGAAGGAGTTGAAGAACTCGATCAGTTGAGGGCGTCGGCTTGAGAGAAAATGAAATCTTTGTTTGTTTTCCTTGTTGACAAGCACTGCAAATATGACTCTTGTCATAAACTTGATCTGGAATTCCATTAGCGAGCTGATTTCTAGCCAGCTTGTTGATTGTCTTGAAGTTGAGATGATTCAGCCGTCTGTGCCACAGCCAGCTGACTTCATTGCTGCTTTTTGATACAAGAAATGTGTCTGGAGGGCTGCTATTCCAGTCAGTAAAGTATATGTTTGCTTCTCTTTTCCCTCTCAGTAATACCTGCCTGGTTTTCCTGTTTTTCACTGTACATCCCTGTGCATCAAACTTGACAGAAAAACCATTGTCGCAGAATTGACTAATGGAAAGCAAGTTATGTTTTAATCCTTGTACATATGAAACGTTAGATATTTTAACATTGTTGGTTTCAAATGTACCGTAACCTTTGGTTAAACCTTTGGAGTTGTCACCAAACGTTACTTGAGGGCCTGGACGCTCTTCGTATTCTTGGAGTAGATGCTTCAGATGAGTCATGTGCTTTGAGCATCCGCTGTCCATGTACCACAGTGTTCTCATTGATTCCTCTATGATGCGTCTTTCTCTTGCAGCATGACACAGAAATCAAAATTTAGGTCCCCAGTTGTGATTGGGTCCTTATGGGTTAGTTAGAGATCCCTTTACGATCCAGATTTGTTTGATGACTCTGATTGGATCATTTGTACTGATAATTCTCCCAGCTGTGTCTATGAACACGTTCTTTGTGTTCTTTGTTTGACTCTGTTGGCTGGGTCTTGATCTCTGTCGTCTCCCAGCTTGATTTCTTAATTGTTCAGTTCTTCTTTGGTTTCCAGCTGAGTGTACAGCTGAGACATTTCTTTGTCTCTGTCTCTGCTGTCTAACTTGGTATCTCAGCTGGACTTGATAATCCAGCTGGTAATCATATGACTGATATCCAGCTGGATATCTTTTCTGATATCTTGGTTGATATCTTGCCACTTGCTGCTGATGATGCTGGTGTCGATGTAGTCCAGCGTCATTCCTTCGTTGTGGTTGAATCCAATATTGTTTAATTTGTGCATGGGGTTGCCTTACAGCTTGTCTTCTAGGACCTTGTTGTGTTTTCTGTTTCTCAGTCTGTTGTGCAGCTGGAGTTGGATTCTCTTTTGCTTTCACAAAAGTTACCTTGGTTCCACTTGTAGTTGCAACATTTGTTAAATCCTTAGACCCATCATAACCCAATCCCGTCTTTAATGCTGCTGGTCGTTGTACACTAATTATTTCATCCATCGTTGATGTAGCTTTGATAAGTGCTACCAGCTTTATGGTTAGTGTGTCTTCTGACCTTTTTAGTTCCAAGATCTCAGCTGACTTTCTGTCTGACTCAGCTGTGGATTTTTCCAAGTTGTCCACCAGCTGCTTTTTCTCATAGTAGAATTCCTTCATCAGCTGATCCTGTTTGACTATCTTTTCGTTGAGCGACACTATTTCCTCTTTGAGCTGTGTGGTATCAGCTGCTTCTGATGCTTCTTTCTTTTTCAGTTCTACCTTCAGCTCAGTATTTTCACACATTATGACGTCAAGAATTTCTTGTAAATCCTTGAAGTCATTCATGACTTTCTCCACCAGATTCCAATCAGGTTGTCCTTCTGATTCAGAGACCTGCGTAGAGTGTTCATGTGATGGTGATGGGTTAGATACGTCCTGAGTTTTAGAAGTTACCTCATCATCGTCGAGTCCGTCTGTCTGTTCCATGAAGCAAGTATCCCAGTCTTGATCATCACGGGCCATGAGTGCATCTACCTCTGAGTCTGAGAAAGGCATGTCATCATCTATTTTGTTACACTCGGACTCTTCATCAGCTATATATGCTCTTCTTCTGTCAGCTGCCTTAGCTTTCAGAAGATCTTTCTCCTTCTTTGACAGTTTGGGACAGTCCTGCTTGTAGTGTCTCGGCTCTTTGCAATTGAAACAGCCTTCCTCTGTCCGTCTTGAGGAGTAAGCTGGCTTTTCATCAGCTGTAGCGTACTTGTCTCTGTACGTCTTGGCGAATTTTTTGTATTTGCCTTTGCTGGTATTGAGTCTGTTGTAATTTTTCACCAACATGGCAATTTCTTCGAGTAGCTTCTCTTTGCTCATATCCTTTTTGTCCTTCTTCTTCTTGGAGGACTCAGCTGACTTGACATGAGCTGACTTTTCAGAGTTGGCTTTGAATGCTATTTCTTTTGGAGCTGGGGTGAGTTCTCCTTCATTCTGTCTACTTGAAGACTCTTGTTGGGTGATCTTCAAGTTGTATTCGTTGACTTTTAAGAGTGAGAACAACCTTTCTGTAGATAGATCACCCAAGTCACTTCGACTTTGGTGAACTACTTTATAAGTGTTCCATTCAGCTGAAAGAGCTGAAAGAACCTTTAAATTCTTTTCCCGCTGGGTGTATTTTCCAGTTCTGATTGTCTCTATCTCGACGACTATGTTTGAGAACCTTAGCTCCATCGCTTCGATGGACTCGTTGGCTAGCTGCCTAAAGTTGTCGAATTTTTGGCAAGCTATTGTGAATTTGTTTTCTTTGATCTCTTCTGACCCTTCACATAGCTTGGCAAGTGTTTCCCACATCTCTTTGGCTGTCTCGCACTTGATAATCTTACTCAGGTAGGCGTTTGAGACTGTTGATGAGATGGTGTTCCTTGCGAAGCTGTCCAATCCCGCTTGCTTTCGCTCTTCTGAAGAGTATTCCTTCTTTGGTTTGAGAATTGGCTGGTATGCTGGTTGTCCTCCATCATGAGCCGGTACGAGTTCATTTCCTTGCTTATAAATGAGGATGGGTCCGTCTGTAATGACGTCCCCCCACATCATGTTATGATGCGCACACATGAAGCTTTTCAATCTGAATTTCCAGATTGCATAATCATTAACTTAGAAGGTGGGAAGATTCCTGTTAAGATAAGAATCCATGAAGAGATGTACATGATGCACTAGTATGAGTTTTTCTGAAAAACGGATCTGTTCAGTTGACCACTGACACAGAGTTTCAAGACAAATCTCTTGATTCAGACACAGAGGTCATTTGAACCACTGCTCTGATACCAATTGATGGTCACGGAACGAGGTCTTCGGTGTAGAGGGGGGTGAATACACCGAAGAGTGATTTTTGAAAACGATTGACAAATTAAAACAGATTTGAGTGAGAGCTCAGTTATGAGTTCAGCTGACTTCTAAAGAAGGTGATCGAATTTGGGTGATAACTCAGCTGGTTGTGCGGAAAGTGGTGGAAAGAAAAACTTAGCTCGTTCCCTTTACAAAATCTCAGAAAAACTTAGTTTCAGTTTTCAGTTAAGCAGGTTTAAAACAAATGCAGCTGGCTGGGTCACACAGCCAGAGAACTTAAGCTTTGAAAACTTGTGCTGTGCAAATGCGGTTAGTTTTTTAAATATATAAAATGCAAAGACTGAATAAAGCAATAAAGAACACAGAATTTTAACGTGGTTCGGAGAGAGAACTCCTACGTCCACGACCAGGTTTTAGCTGGTAAATCCACTAAGGGTGACCACTTGGTTTACGAGTACCAAGCAACTTCGCAGCTCTACCTCGAGCTGTGTTCTAACAGTTTACGGGCACTGTAGAAGCCTATATATCTTTTCAGTTTTCGGGTACTGAAAAACCTTACACTCGAATTTCGCGCTTCGAGAGGGCGTAACCTTGACCTAACCTTTTCTGGGTAAAGGAGGGTTTTTGTTTCCAACTTTGAACGAGTTCTTACAATGAAGAACTTTGGAAGATGAACTCGTTCAGATCTAGGCTTTGGATTTACTATGAATTCTGCCTATTGATCAGACGAAAAACTAAAACAGTTTCTGAAAGTAAACACTTAAGAATTTAAGTGTTCTTCAAAGAATTAGATAACTGCTGGAGAGCTTTTTAAAACTTGAGAGATTCAGAGAGGTTGAAAGCTTGTAGAGAGTTTTTCGTGTCTGATTCTGAGGTTGAAGACTGGTATTTATAGGTAGAGATTCAAATCTAGCCGTTGGAGGAGCCGTTTGAATCTTACCTACTCTCTGATCTGTCGATCTGCCGTTGAGTGTATCTTCACCTGTCTTCATCATTGTGTCAGATCCTAGGTTCGCCTTTCTAGGATGCTGAGATGTCGATCCCTCATTGGTCGAGGTATATTGACTTTCTCTGACACCGGAATTTCTGTCTTTCGAGCTGGTTTTTGAATTTAGAGCTGGATTGGGTAAACTGACTTGAAGTGACGACTTCAGAGTTAGTTCCCTTTTTGTCTGCTCAGCTGACTCTCTTAGACTTGAGTCAGCTCAATTTATTCTGCTCCGTTGGATCTCCTTGGCTGGATCCACTCTTCTTTTCTTGAGAGTCAGTCTGACTCAGCTCAGTCTTTGAACTCTGTTCAGCTAAGAAACCTTTCAGCTGACTTTGGGTCCAGCTGATTACTCAGCTGGGTCTTCTTTCGTCTTCAGCTTCCTTACCTGTAAACTTAGAAAATCTAAGGCTCAAACAAGCGAGCTGGAAAGCTTAACTTAGGTTTGTACATTCATCTACTAGGTTGGAGAACAGTTGGGTTTTGGAATTGAATCAAAACTCTAGAATTTTCCCAACAATGTTACAATTATCAAAAAAAATATATAATAAAAACAAAGAAATTAAAACTGGTGGTGCTAAGTGAACTTAGCAGGTAGATGTAATTATCCTTTTATATTATAAGGATAAGGATGTGTAGGTCTCTTGTGGCCGTCTCCCAAACTAAAATTCATAAGTTAAAAAAGTATCAAAATAAAAATACTTTCGAATGCAAAACTATAGCATTTGTAGATTAAATTAGTTCTATATTAAGAAGCATTACTTTTTACAAAAGTATGGGTTAATAATAAAATACATCATTATATTTGACCAATTTTAAAAATTAAAACAATTCTTAAAACGTTTCAATATAATCACCACGTTTGGATTTGTACTCAGATTCAAAATTTTAATTTTTCCAACTAAATTTGTTTGATACACCCTAAAAATAAATTGAGGTACGTATAGAGATAAAAAAATTGTGGTGTCATTTTAACGTGTCAAATTTGCAGAATGAATCAAAGGTCATGATTTATTGTGACAATTTCACCATTCACCAATATTGTGCGGTGCCCGTCTATTACGTAAAATTTCTTTAACAAAGGTACACATTTTAAAAGTTGCAAATACTACGATTCTATAATTATTACGCTCTCCGTCACGCCATATTGTCTTCCTTTACTTATTGAGTTGTCCCATTTAAATTATTTTTTTTAAATAAAGAAAGAACTAACCCTTTAAAAGTGATAGAACCTACCCACTTTCTATCATTTTATCCTTATTCTTAATCTCCGTACTGAAAAGTAATAAGACAATATGAACGGGACGGAAGGACTACAATTTAATTAAATTGTGAAGATGCGAATATGGTGAACGATTAGATAGAAAAAGCATTTCTCGGAAACAATGGACTTTTTTGGCGTCGTCCGTACCAAAAGGTTGCTCCCTTTAATCTACTCCCCATTAATTATAATTTCGATAAAATTTAAGGGCCCCTTTGCAAAATAATTAGAGGGGTGTTTCACTGGGAATTGGCCACTGGGTAACACATTTATATACTCTTTGTAAACTGCATTTTATGGATATCTTAAAAATAATCCTTTCAATTCAGCATATTACTTTTCAACATAATGTGACAACTACATCAAAAATCATGATTAATTCCCTCTCAAATAAATATTTATTAATTCAACCTTTCCCAAAACGATTCGACATATACTTACAAAAAAATAATCTATTTCACAATTATACAAACAATTACCAATATTCAATTGTTTAATTTTCCCAACAACTGACTCTAGTATTTTTACAACTAGATTGCACCCGTGCGTTGCACGGTAAAATGCATTTTAAAAATATGTAACATATAAATTATCAAATCTCATTACATAAATAATGAGTAAAATGTATTAATTACTCTAATCCGTTCAAGATATTTAGGACACAATTTTATTTTTTGAGTGTCCACCATATTTATGTCACTTTTCTTTTTGGGATAATATCTCACACATTCATTATTTTATACCTCACAGCAATTCAATATAATGAAAATCTGTCTTCACTCAAACACTACCTACCTAACATTTATTAAAACCCTTGTCGCACCTTACGTGACCTATATTTCGTGGACGGAGGGAGTATAAAATTTCAGACAGCAAAAGAGAATAATAATACATTAATTTTTCAGTATAGAAATTAATATAGGACATTTTTAAGTATAACAATAACAAATACAACATATTTCCTCCGTCCACGAAATAGTCCACGAAATGTATATCATATTCATTTTTTGACATAATTCTACTCACTTTCTTATATTTTATATCTCATAATAATTCAAAAGTAATGGATCCATTTTCTCCACTTAAAAAATAATCTACAAACATTATAAAAACTCGTGCCACTAAAATTGTGCTATATATTTCGTGGATGGAGGGAGTATGACATTTCAAATATTATGAATTTTTTTTATACAATAGTTTTTGAAGAGTGTTCCTCATTACCACACATCAATAGTTTCAAACCTTTTCAATTTGCAACTCTTGAAATATCCATATAAAGTTGTCGAAAAACTGTCTGCCACAAATAAAATGCATTAATCATCTAATATGTTAATGATGGTCCCGGAACGAGGTCTTCGGTGTAGAGGGGGGTGAATACACCGAAGAGGGATTTTTTTCTTGAAAAACTTTTATCAAGTTAAAACATAGTTGAGTGAGAGCTCAGTTATGAGTTCAACTGACTTCTAAAGAAGATGGTCAGCTGGACTGATAACTTAGCTGGCTGTGCGGAATGTGGTGGAAAGAAAAACTTAGCTCGTTCCTTTTACAAAAGCTCAGAAAAACTTAGCTTCAGTTTTCAGTTTAAGCAGGTTTGAAAAATATGCGGTAAAGGTCGTCACACGAGAAAGATGAAGCTTTGAAAACTTGTGCTGTGTAAATGCGGTTAGTTCTTTAAATAAGAATAAAGCAAAGACTTAATAACGCAATAAAGAACACAGAATTTTAACGTGGTTCGGAGAGAAAACTCCTACGTCCACGACCATGTTTTAGCTGGTAAATCCACTAAGGATGACCACTTGGTTTACGAGTACCAAGCAACTTCGCAGCTCTTCCTCGAGCTGTGTTCTAACAGTTTACGGGCACTGTAGAAGCTTGCACCTTTTCAGTTTTCGGGTACTGAATAACCTTACACTCGAATTTCGCGCTCCGAGACGGCGTAACCTTGACCTAACCTTTTCTGGATAAAGGAGGGTTTGGGTTTCCAACTTTGAACGAGTTCTTACAATGAAGAACTTTGAAAGATGAACTCGTTCAGATCTAGGCTTTGGATTTACAATTATTACAGCCTATTGATCAGACGAAAAACTAAAGCAGTTTCTGAAATTGAACACTTAAGAAGTTAAGTGCTCTTTTAAAGAGTTAGATAACTGCTGGAGAGCTTTTTAATACTTGAGAGATTCAGAAAAGTTGTAAGCTTGTGGGGAGTTTTTCGTGTATGATTCTGAGGTTGAAGACTGGTATTTATAGGTAGAGATTCAAACTAGCCGTTGGAGGACCCGTTTGAATCTTACCTACTCTCTGATCTGTCGATCTGCCGTTGAGCGTATCTTCACATGTCTTCATCACTGTGTCAGATCCTAGGTTCGCCTTTCTAGGATGCTGAGTTGTCAATCCCTCATTGGTCGAGGTATATTGACTTCCTCTGAAACCGGGATTTCTGTCTTTTGAGCTTGACTTTGAATTTAGAGCTGGATGGGTAAACTGACTTGAAGTGACGTCTTCAGAGTTAGTTCCCTTTTTGGTCGGCTCAAATTATTGTCATTCTTAGACTTTGATGCAGCTCAATTTATTCTGCTCAGTTGGATCTCCTTGGCTGGATCCATTCTTCTTTTCTTGAGTCAGTCTGACTCAGCTCAGTTCTGGAGCTCTGTTCAGCTAAGAGATCTTTCAGCTGACTTTGGGTCCAGCTGATTACTCAGCTGGGTCTTCTTCTGTCTTCAGCTTCCAAACCTAAGTTAAATTTTCCAGCTCACTTGTTTGAGCCTTAGATTTTCTAAGTTCACAAACTTAGAAAATCTAAGGCTCAAACAAGTGAGCTGGAAAATTTAACTTAGGTTTGTACAATCATCCACTAGGTTGGAGAACAGTTGGGTTTTGGAATCAAATCAAAACTTTAGAATTTTCCCAACAATTTCCCCCTTTTTGATGATGCCAAAACCTAACTGAGAAAAACAACCTGCTTCCCCCTAAATGAGAAAGTGGGTTTTTAAAAGATTTCAGCAGAAGATTAAATTCAAAGTTCAGTGCCTGGACAAAGAGTTATTGTCATCAGGGTGAGCTTGAGAGCAAAATATTTCAGTTTTATTAATCCACAAAAGATGATTACAAGAGATACAGGATTAACGAACTGAAAACAAACAAAATTAAATCCCAGTAAGCTGGGTCTTCATCTCTGCTGCTTCTGCTGATTCTTCAGTCGATCTTCTTCCAGCTGCTCATCTGTTCTCAATCTATACCGGTTAAAAATCATCTGCTCCAGCTTCCTGTATTCTTCTTCGTTGTTTGCCTTGGAAATTTTCCTCCTGATCGCCCATCTGTTTACTTCAGCGATAATCTTTGATTTGTCAGGAAGATGAGTTCCAGGTATCAACGGAGGCTGGATATGATACAGCTGGGGTGCAGTGAGCTGGATCTTCGCGGTATTTGCAGCGTTGAAGAATGCTTTTGCCGTCATCCTGTCTTGATGAAAAAGCTCATTTAGATGCATCATGAAAGCAACATCTGGGGGCGTATTTAGGTAAGCTCCCAGATAATAGAAATCTTCGATGAACTCAAACTTTGTATGTTCTCAGTTGTCGTTTAGCTCTTCTGGGATCCATTCATCAACTCTTCTCCAGTTCATCGGCATCTGAGACTTTTTCTTTGCAGCTCTTATGTTTGCTCTTTTCTTCTGCTGCTTCTTCTCTTCGGCATTTAGCAGACTTTCTTTCTTCTTCTGCTCATCTTGGAGGCTTTTCATCTCTTGCTTTTGCTGAGTTACAAAGTTGCAGAGCCAATGAATATCATTGAGCTGTTCTGGCGTGGCTCCGCTAGCTTTGGCAAGAGGGATGATCATTCTGCTCCATTTCCCTTTCCGTCCAAATTTGGTTCCTCTGCATCCAGCTCAGCAACAACTTCGTCAATCTCTGACTGCATCACTTGGACTTCAGCTACAGCTTTTCCTTTGCCCGTCTTTGATGTTTTTCTCTTGTCATTACCTTCCCCCTTTTTGGCATCATCAAAAAGAGTGGAGGTGAGGTTGACTACTGTCTCATTCAGCTGGGCCAAGGCTTTGTCAATGTCAGCAATCTTTGCTGAGTTGTCTGCTGTGACGAGATTGAGCTGTGCTGTGCTGCTGCTTCCAGCTTTGAACTGATTGTCCAGCTCTTTGTAAAGATTGAACAGCTGGTGGATGTCAGTTCTGTGGGAGAGAGTCTGCTGTTGGAGAGCGTCCAGCTGGCTGGATAAATCGATGACGCGGCTTTCCAGCGGAGCTTGGAGGTTTGAGATGATCTCAAGGACTCTCTTCTCTAGATGATTTGAATTATCAATACGTTGAGAAACTAGAGACTGTTTGAGATCTCTGTTGGTGCTTTCCTGCAGATTCAGAGCGAATCTGTGAACGTCGTCAATGGACTGTCCATTGCTCTGGACTTGCGACTCTATAGCTGTGATGCGCAGAAGGGTATCAACATTTGATTTGAGTCTATCCTGAAAAAGGATTTCCTCGACTTGTTTGGCAATCTCGTCCTTCATTGCATCAGAAAGCTCAACAGGATCCGTCTGGGTCCCGGATTCGGCTTGGCTGGGTTTTACTGCCTCGATCTCGACCAGTGAGCGAGTGTCATCGGCAATTGGACTCTGTGGGGCAGCTTCGGTTGGCTCAACTATTGCAGCAGTTGGCTCGTCTTCAATCATCATTGCCTCAGCTGTGTCGGCAGGGATAGCTTCATTGGCAGTTTCAACTGGAACGATCCAGCTGAGATTGTGTAGGTAGGAGTTGGCTCGAGAAATGACTTCCTCAGAAGGTGGTACTTCATCCTGTTCAACCTTCTGAATGAAGATCTGGATCAGCTCGCCTTGATGCTCAAAAGCATTCTGAAGACTTCCAAAACCAAATATCTCCTGCAGAGCTGCTTCTTCGGCTTTAAGCTTATCGAAAGTGAAGAACTCCACCATTTCTTCATTTGCGTACCAAGTGGCCATCTTGGTAGCCAAATAAAAGTTGAAGTCGCTTACAGCGACTAAAGCAGCAGGGAGTGAGGCAAGAGAGGGATAATGTTGCAGTGCGCTCTTTATTCCTTGGAGTCTGAGGTCCTCGACCCTCATGACTGTGGCAGCACGTGCAACGGCTCTGGGACTGAGGATTTCGATTTCCTCAGAAGAAGCAGTAGGGCTTGATGGTTCAGCTTGGTATTCATCATCCAGCTGCAAAGGAGCGTCAGCTGGATGAGGCTCTTTGGGTGAGCTGGGTGCTGAAAGATGGGTGGTTTCAGGTACTGAAGAAGTAGGGGAGGATTCTTGGAGAGGTACCTGAGGAGGAGGAGGAGGAGGAAGGAGAAGAGAGTGTTGTTGAGGAGGAGATCCAGATGATGTGAGATCAACTGGAGCGGGTTGTGAGGATGCTTGTAGGATTTGGCGAAGTGGAATAGCATCCTCCGGGTCAGGGTGGGGGACCACTATACGTGGTTCCTCGGCCTCGTGAAGCAATCACGAACTCCCTTCCTTGATCTGTGCTGGAGGAGGAATCCTGAGCTGTCTCCTCGAAGAATCGATCACCATTCGGTTCCACCTGCTTCTCCGTCGTCTCATCACCGGCTTCTTGCCTTAAATTTGAGCTTCTTTTTGGCAGGTGGAGATCCAGCTGGCTGAGTTTCCTCCGGCTGTTTCCTTTTCCCAGTTTGAGAGGGAGATGCAGTCTGCTGTTTTGCCTCCTGCATCTTCTTCCCTTCGTGGGGCGTTTTCTTCATCAAGTCGAGAGGCGGCTCGCTTTTCAAAAGAACTTTGGACACAGGGAACTCTTCTGTGTCTTTCCACTTGATTTGCCGTCCAGTTGTGTAGTGTTCTATTATGCACGCCACCTTGGTGCATAAATAGATGGTCTCCCTACAGCTGAACTTGGTGAAGCTGTCATCTTCGAAGTGAATTTTCTTCGACTCCTTCTCCAGCTTTCCCATAAAGTAGGAGAACCAATCCACAGGATCATTCCTGAGGATGGCTATGATGGGCTTCAACTTGGGTATGCTGATCTCTCCTTGAGATCCAGCAATACCTAGGATGCACTTCTGGGTCACATCCAGAAGTAGTCTGAATTTGGGCTTGAGCAGTAGCTTGGACATACTCGCCCTGTAGGGTTCCGGCTTGAACAACATCTGGTCCAGTTCGGCCTGGATCTCTTCTCTGGTGTAGTTGTCTGGAGAGCGGTCCCCAAGAGTTTTCAATCCGAATAGCTTGTTCAATATCCGGTTGATGTTGATGTCGACGTCCCAGGGAGTTGTATGCCCTGTCTTTTCTTTGAGTTGGAGGGTGATGTTGGAGCGGAGGCGTTCATCTCTGTTCGTCATCTCCATGAAGAACTCTGCTACTTCCCGGCGGAAGATGTTCTTCGGACGCGCCGTCGCCCATTGAAGTAGGCCTGCCTTCTCGATGAGATCCAGCACCTCCTAGAACTCTGAGTTCTTGTAGTTCTTGAGAGTTAAGCAACTCTCAAAGTGCAGCTTTGACATGAGATTCTCTGATTGGTTCGCTCCTGGGATTATCTTCTTTGGTGCCATTGTATATTTGATTTGATGGATGGCTTATTGACGAATCCTTCTAAGGAATGTCTGTCAGCTGAACTTTGTAGTCAGCTGATACCTCGGCTGTGTTTCTTTGTGTTGAGTTACTCCTTCAGTTTAACTATCCAGCTGAGTTTGATTCCACCTCAGCTGGTTTCCCTTCTTGAACTGAGTTCACGAAACGACTGGGTCTGGATTCTTCCATCTTGATATCCCAAAAGGTTTCCAGCTGAGTCTTATTCCCCCTCAGCTGGATGAAGTTTCTTCATCAGGATTAAGCAATCCAAGCAATCCACACAGCATTTTGAATCTTGCTTCCATCAGCGGCTTTGTTAATATGTCAGCTCGTTGAATATCTGTGTGAATTTTCTCAACAATGACGTCTTTCTTTTCCACGTAATCTCTGATGAAGTGATGTCGAACGTCAACGTGTTTACACCTTGTGTGAAGAACTGGATTTTCAGAAATTGCAATAGCACTTGAGCTATCACAGAAGATTGGAACTTGACCAGTTTTCACTTCATAGTCATCCAGCTGATGCTTCGACGGAAGAATTTGAGCGGCAGCCTTCGCCATATACTCCGCTTCAGTTGTAGAGGTAGCGACACACGTCTGCTTCTTTGAAAACCATGATATCAACTTGCTTCCTAGGAACTGACATGTTCCTGAAGTTGATTTTCTGTCTAATCGATCTCCAGCATAGTCTGAGTCTGAGTATCCAGTCAGCTGGATACCACAGCCCAACGCTCTGAGTGCCTTTTAGATATTTGAGAATATTCTTGACTGCTTGCATATGTGCCTCCTTAGGATCAACTTGAAATCTGGCACATACTCCAACTGCAAATGATATATCTGGGCGGCTTGCTGTGAGATACAGCAGGGAACCAATTATTCCTCTGTATTTGCTGGGATCCACTGATTTTCCTTCAGTTCCAGGTTCAATCTTCCAATTTGTATTCATAGGGATCTTCACCGTTTTGCTGGATTGAATTCCATATTTGGTGATCAAGTCTTTCACGTACTTGGATTGATTTATGAATATTCCTTCTGCTGATTGCTTGACTTGGAGTCCTAGGAAGAAACTCATTTCTCCCATCATTGACATTTGGAATTGTTTTGACATCATCTCTCCAAATCTTTCACATAAGAAAGTTGATCTTGAGCCGAAGATGATGTCGTCCACATAAATTTGAACAACTAAAATATCTTAACCTAGCTTGATGGTGAAGAGAGTTCTGTCAACCGAACCTTTTTTGAAACCTTTGGATACTAGAAATCCAGACAGAGTGTCATACCAAGCTCGAGGTGCTTGCTTCAGACCATAAAGCGTCTTCTTTAGCTTGTAAACTTTGTTTCCTTCTACTTCAAATCCTGGGGGTTGCCCTACATAGACATCTTCTCTGATTTCCCCATTTAAGAATGCACACTTCACGTCCATTTGATATACTTTGAATTTGTGATGAGCTGCGTATGCAAGGAATAATCTGATGGCTTCCAATCTTGCTACTGGAGCAAATGACTCTTCAAAGTCTATTCCTTCTTGCTGTGTATATCCCTTGGCGACTAAGCGAGCCTTATTTCTGATTATTACTCCAAGAGTATCCAGCTTGTTTTTGAATATCCATTTCAGACCTATTATTTTGACTCATTCTGGTCTATCGACCAGTTCCCAGACGTAATTTCTGAGAAATTCATTCAGTTCTTCTTGCATAGCATTTGTCCAGGGCACACTCTTTAAGGCTTCGAAAATTGTTTGAGGCTCTGGAACTTGAGCTACATAACATGCCATGAGAGATGTGTCTTCATTGTAGACGGTCAGATCTAGCTCTACTGCGACTTGAGCTTCATTATTTGCTTCTTGCGGATTTGATGTCAGGTTTTGAGCAATTGAATTTCTTGTTCTAACTCTGTCTGATGGTTCTCCAATTATTCTTTGAAATTTGGATGATCTTCGATCCATCTTCGTCTTCTTCTAATTTCTTCTTCTAGCTCATTGATGCTTGAAGTTGCTAGGTCACGTCTTGCTTGGAGATGATCTGGAGTCGTATCCTGAGACTCGTTCTAATTTGGATTAGAGTTAGATTGATCTTGAGGCGTAGACTGAGTGAATCCAGCTGGAGAGGGAGCTGGGGAATCAGCTGGGTCTTGATTTCCAACTGGCGGCATTCTCCCTTGATCTGATATTGGGGATTCCTCTGGATCATCAGCTGGTTGATTTGCCTCTGCTGAATTGATTTGAGGTTCTTCTGGTTCATCATCCCAAATCAATGGTTCAGCTAGATTCCGGATTCGAATTACTTGAGATCTTGTTTGAGCTGGATCGGAGCTTGATGTTCCAGCTGTGTTTCTTTGTTTGATCGACTCTCTGAATTCGAAGGATGTTTCATCAAAGGTGACATGAGGGGTCATTTCGACTGTTTGTATTCTCCTGTTGAAGACTTTGTAGGCTTTATTTACAGCTGAGTAACCAAGGAATACTCCTCAATCAGTTTTGGCGTCGAACGTCTTCAGCTGGGTTTTCCCATTATTTAGGATATGGCATTTAGATCCGAAAACCTTGAAATACCCGATGAAGGGTTTTCTGTTATTCCATAGCTCGTACGGAGTCTTTCCTTGTCTGGATGTGAGTAGCGATCTATTCTGAGTGAAGCAAGCTGTGTTTATAGCTTCAGCCCAGAATTTCTTTGGAATGGCTGAGCTTGCTAACATTGAGGTAGCTGCTTCTTTGAGTGTTCTGTTCCTCCTCTCAGCTACACCATTCTGCTGAGGTGTACGTGCAGCCGAGGTTTGATGTTGTACTCCGTTCTTCTCACAATATTCATATATGGTTTCATTCAGAAACTCAGTTCCTCGGTCTGATCTAATCGAGATAATTTTGCATTCCTTTTGAGTCGTCAACCTTTCCAGCAGGGCCGGCAGCTTGGATCTTGTTTCGCTTTTCTGGTACAGGAATGAAACCCATGTGAACCTGGAGAAGTCATCCACTACGACCAGAGTGTATTTCCTGCCGTTGAAACTTGCTGGTGTTACTGGACCAAAAAGATCCATGTGAAGGAGTTGAAGAACTCGATCAGTTGAGGGCGACGGCTTGAGAGAGAATGAAATCCTTGTCTGTTTTTCTTGTTGACAAGCACTGAAAATATGACTCTTGTCATAAACTTGATCTGGAATTCCATTAGCGAGCTGATTTCTAGCCAGCTTGTTGATTGTCTTGAAGTTGAGATGATTCAGCCGTCTGTGCCACAGCCAGCTGACTTCATTGCTGCTTTTTGATACAAGACATGTGTCTGGAGGGCTGCTGTTCCAGTCAGCAAAGTATATATTTGCTTCTCTTTTCCATCTCAGTAATACTTGCTTGGTTTCTCTATTTTTCACTGTACATCCCTGTGCATCGAACTCGACAGAAAAACCATTACCGCAGAATTGACTAATGGAAAACAAGTTATGTTTTAATCCTTGTACATATGACACGTTAGATATTTTAACATTGTTGGTTTCAAATGTACCGTAACCTTTGGTTAAACCTTTGGAGTTGTTACCAAACGTTACTTGAGGACCTGGACGCTCTTCGTATTCTTGGAGTAGATGCTTTAGATGAGTCATGTGTTTTGAGCATCCGTTGTCCAAGTACCACAGTGTTCTCATTGATTCCTCTATGATGCATCTTTTTCTTGCAGCCTGTCACAGAAATCAAAATTTAGGTCCCCAGTTGTGATTGGGTCCTTATGGGTTTGTTAGAGATCCCTTTACGATCCATATTTGTTTTATGACTCTGATTGGATCGTTAGATCTGATAATTCTCCCAGCTGTGTCTATGAACACGTTCCTTGTGTTCTTAGTTTGACTCTGTTGGCTGGGTCTTGATCTCTGTCTTCTCCCAGCTTGATTTCTTGATAGTTCAGTTCTTCGTTGATTTCCAGCTGAGTGTACCGCTGAGACATTTCTTTGCTTCTGTCTCTGCTGTCTAACTTGGAATCTCGGCTGGACTTGATAATCCAGCTGGTAATCATAAGGCGATATCCAGTGGGTATCTTTTCGATATCTCGGTTGATATCTTGCCACTTGCTTCTTGATGATCTTGGTGTCGATGTTGTCCATCGTCATTCCTTCGTTGTTCTTGAACCCAATGTGGTCTATTTGAGCTTGGGGTTGCCTTACAGCTTGTCTTCTTGGACCTTGCTGTGTTTTCTGTTTCTCAGTCTTTTGTCCGGCTGGAATTGGATTCTCTTTTGCTTTCACAAAAGTTACCTTCGTTCCACTTGTAGTTGCAACATTTGTTAGATCCTTAGATCCATCATAACCCAATCCCGTTTTTAATGCTGCGGGTCGTTGTACGCTGATTATTTCATCCATCGTTGATGTAGCTTTGATGAGTGCTACCAGCTTTGTGGATAGTGTTTCTTCTGACCTTTTTAACTCCAAGATCTCGAATTTGTCTTTTTGTCGACTCGGTGTGGATTTTTCCAAATTGTCCATCAGTTGCTTTCTCTCATAGTAGAACTCCTTCATCAGCTGATCCTGTTTGACTAACTTTTCCTTGAGCAACACTATTTCCTCGTTGAGCTGTGTAGCATCAGCTGCTTCTGATGCTTCTTTCTTTTTCAGTTCTACCTTCAGCTCAGCATTTTCACACATTATGACATCAAGAATTTCTTGTAAATCCTTGAAGTCATTCATGACTTTCTCCACCAGATTCCAATCAGGTTGTCCTTCGATTCGTAGACTGCGTAGAGTGTTCGTGTGATGGTGATGGGTTAGATATGTTCTGAATTTTAGAAGTTACCTCATCATCGTTGAGTCCTTCTGTCTGTCCCATGAAGCAAGCATTCCAGTCTTGATCATCACGGGCCATGAGTGCATCTTATACGAATGCGAGAAGGGCATATCATCATCTATTTTGTTGCACTCGGACTCTTCATCAGCTATATATGCTCTTCTTCTGTCAGCTGCATTAGCTTTCAGAAGATCTTTTTCTTTCTTAGACAGTTTGGGACAGTCCTGCTTGTAGTGTCCCTGCTCCTTGCAATTGAAGCAGCCTTCCTCTGTCCGTTTTGAGGTGTCAGCTGATTTTTCATCAGCTGCTGTGTATTTGTCTCTGTACGTCTTGGCGAATTTCTTATACTTGCCTTTGCTGGTGTTGAGTCTGTTATAATTTTTCACCAACATGGCAATCTCTTCGAGTAGCTCCTCTTTGCTCATATCCTTTTTGTCCTTCTTCTTCTTGGAGGACTCAGCTGACTTGACATGAGCTGACTTTTCAGAGTTGGCTCTGAAAGCTATTTCTTTTGGAGCTGGGGTGAGTTCTCCGTCATTAATGCCTTGAAGATTCTTCTTGAGTGATCTTCAAGTTGTATTCATTGGCTTTTAAGAGTGAGAACAACCTTTCTGTAGATAGATCACCCAAGTCACTTCGACTTTGGTGAACTACCTTGTAAGTGTTCCATTCAGCTGAAAGAGCTGAAAGAACCTTTAGATTCTTTTCCCGCTGGGTATACTCCCAGTTCTGATTGTCTCTATCTCGACGACTATGTTTGAGAACCTTAGCTCCATCGCTTCAATGGACTCTTTGGCTAGTTGCTTGAAGTTGTCGAATTTTTGGCACGCTATTGTGAATTTGTTTTCTTTGATCTCTTCTGATCCTTCACATAGCTTGGCGGTTTCCCACATCTCTTTGGCTGTCTCGCACTTGATGATTTTACTCAGGTAGGCGTTTGAGACTGTTGATGAGATGGTGTTCCTTGCGAAGCTGTCTAGTCCAGCATGCTTTCGCTCTTCTGAAGAGTATTATTTCTTTGGCTTGAGAGTTGGCCGGTATTCTGGTTGTCCTCCATCATGAGCAGGTACGAGTTCATTTCCTTGTTTATAAATAAGGATGGGTCCGTCTGAAATGACGTCCCACATCATGTCGTGATGCGCACACAGGAAGCTTTTCAATCTGAATTTCCAGATTGCATAGTCATCAACTGAGAAGGTGGGAAGATTCCTGTTAAGATAGGAATCCATGAAGAGATGTACAGAATGCACTAGAATAAGTTTTTCTGAAAAACGGATCTGTTCAATTGACCACTGACGCAGAGTTTCAAGACAAATCTCTTGATTCAGAAACAGCGGTCGATTGAACCACTGCTCTGATACCAATTGATGGTCCCGGAACGAGGTCTTCGGTGTAGAGGGGGGGTGAATACACCGAAGAGGGATTTTTTTCTTGAAAAACTTTTATCAAGTTAAAACAGAGTTGAGTGAGAGCTCAGTTATGAGTTCAACTGACTTCTAAAGAAGATGGTCAGCTGGACTGATAACTTAGTTGGCTGTGCGGAATGTGGTGGAAAGAAAAACTTAGCTCGTTCCTTTTACAAAAGCTCAGAAAAACTTAGCTTCAGTTTTCAGTTTAAGCAGGTTTGAAAAATATGCAGCTGGCTGGGTCACACAGCCAGAAAGATGAAGCTTTGAAAACTTGTGCTGTGTAAATGCGGTTAGTTCTTTAAATAAGAATAAAGCAAAGACTTAATAACGCAATAAAGAACACAGAATTTTAACGTGGTTCGGAGAGAAAACTCCTACGTCCACGACCAGGTTTTAGCTGGTAAATCCACTAAGGATGACCACTTGGTTTACGAGTACCAAGCAACTTCGCAGCTCTTCCTCGAGCTGTGTTCTAACAGTTTACGGGCACTATAGAAGCCTGCACCTTTTCAGTTTTCGGGTACTGAATAACCTTACACTCGAATTTCGCGCTCCGAGACGGCGTAACCTTGACCTAACCTTTTCTGGGTAAAGGAGGGTTTGGGTTTCCAACTTTGAACGAGTTCTTACAATGAAGAACTTTGAAAGATGAACTCGTTCAGATCTAGGCTTTGGATTTACAATTATTACAGCCTATTGATCAGACGAAAAACTAAAGCAGTTTCTGAAATTGAACACTTAAGAAGTTAAGTGCTCTTTTAAAGAGTTAGATAACTACTGGAGAGCTTTTTAATACTTGAGAGATTCAGAAAAGTTGTAAGCTTGTGGGGAGTTTTTCGTGTATGATTCTGAGGTTGAAGACTGGTATTTATAGGTAGAGATTCAAACTAGCCATTGGAGGACCCGTTTGAATCTTACCTACTCTCTGATCTGTCGATTTGCCGTTGAGCGTATCTTCACCTGTCTTCATCACTGTGTCAGATCCTAGGTTTGCCTTTCTAGGATGCTGAGTTGTCAATCCCTCATTGGTCGAGGTATATTGACTTCCTCTGAAACCGGGATTTCTGTCTTTTGAGCTTGACTTTGAATTTAGAGCTGGATGGGTAAACTGACTTGAAGTGACGTCTTCAGAGTTAGTTCCCTTTTTGGTCAGCTCAGCTGTCTTTCTTAGACTTTGATGCAGCTCAATTTATTCTGCTCAGTTGGATCTCCTTGGCTGGATCCATTCTTCTTTTCTTGAGTCAGTCTGACTCAGCTCAGTTCTGGAGCTCTGTTCAGCTAAGAGATCTTTCAGCTGACTTTGAGTCCAGCTGATTACTCAGCTGGGTCTTCTTCTGTCTTCAGCTTCCAAACCTGGGAACTTAGAAAATCTAAGGCTCAAACAAGTGAGCTGGAAAACTTAACTTAGGTTTGTACAATCATCCACTAGGTTGGAGAACAGTTGGGTTTTGGAATCAAATCAAAACTTTAAAATTTTCCCAACAGTTAATTATGTAATAACACAATAAAATATAAAATTAATACATTACATCAATATTTTTTTTAAAAGAAACATTCAATCCAAATAACATTAATAAATATGACATGTTAAATTTTGTATTATGATATACTTCTTTGTACATAAATTTAAATACATTATTAAATAATTACATATAAACATCTAAATAATATGTATAAATTATAAATAATCTAAATATAAAACACAAAATATTTAATTACATTAATAATTTAAGAAATATATATATTTTTTAAAAATAGCATAACACTTACCTTCTAAGCATCTCTAAATAGCCATTTGTTTTTTATATATTTGAAAATATAATTTCAATTAAAACCCATTTCAAAACCCTATTAGAATTAAAGGTGAACAATCATTATAAAAATTTCAACCAATTTTGGCATTTTTAATAATTCTTCATTTTTGATAACTTCTAACATCTCAAAATATATAGTTTTAATTTTTAATATTTTTTCACTATTATATTTTTAAAATATTTACGAATCTAAATAATGAAAATAATAAAATTATTTTGGCAACCATTCATTGTGCTATTTTTTTTTTCAAAATTAAATATCTTAGTCAAAATAGTGTTGTGTTAAATTAAAATATTTAGTATATAAATAATAAATATAAAAAATAGAAAATTCAATTACATTATCCAAATAAGTCAAAATTCATAATCATTCAATTTTATTAAATAATTTGATTTTTTTTAAAGCTCAAACATGACAACCAAGAAAGGAGATGTATAGAATTAACCAACATATATTATTCATCATTCATGAAATAACTTAAAGTTCAAAACCTATTATCCACTAAATTGGTTTTGGAGGGAAAATGACAAACTTGTTAATATAGTTACAACTCTCTTATTTAGTATTAGTATAGACTTGAAACAGTATGTAATCTATTCGGAAATTTACTTTCTACGTATTAATTTTGGGCAAAAATTTGGATACGGGCAATCACACGGTGCGATCAGCTATAATTAAGTGGTAATTAAGAACATTGAGAATAATTCTGGGTAGTTATGGTTTGTTAATTCTAATTAAGGATAATTGATCTCAATTAAAATTTAATAATACTAATTTAAATTTGTTAAGTATTGTTGAGAAAATTATAAAGTTTTGATTTAATACCAAAACCCAACTGTTCTCCAACCGAGTAGATTATCGCATCAACCTAAGTAGTATTTTCCAGCTCGCCTGTTTGAGCTCTAGATTTTCTAAGTTTACAGGTTCAGGAAGCGGAAGACAGCAGAAGCTCAAGACAGCAGAAGATCCAGCTGTGTTTACAGCAGAAGTCAACTATCAACTGAGTTTTCTAGCTGAGCTGAGTTCAAAACAGAGCAGGATCAAGCTGAAGATAAATCGAGCTGAGTTCAAGACACAGCTGGTCCAGCTGTACAGAACAAAGGGAACTAACTCTGAAGACGTCACTTCAAGTCAGTTTACCCAATCCAGCTCTAAATTCAAAAACCAGCTCCAAAGGAAGAGATCCCGGTGTCAGAGGAAGTCAATATACCTCGATCAATGAGGAATTGCCAAATCAGCATCCTAGACTTTAGAACCTAGGATGTGACACTAATGAAGATAGGTGCAGAAACGCCCAACGGCAGATTTCGAATTTAAGAAGAGTATGTAAGATTCAAACGACTCCTCCAACGGCTAGTCTTGAATCTCTACCTATATAAACCCGTCTTCAACCTTAGGATCAGATACGAAAAACCTTCTACAAGCTTTCAATTTCTAAATTCATCAAGCCTTCAAAAGCTTACAAGCAGTTCTAAATAGTTCAAAGAACACTTTATCTTAAAGTATTTCTAGTCCAGAAACTGCCCAGTTTTTCGTCTGATTCCTAGGCAGAAATCATTGTATATCTTAAGCCTAGATTTAAAACGAGTTCATCTAACTCTAAGTTCTTCATTGTAAGAACTCGTTCATAGTTGGAACCCCAAACCAAACCCCTCTTTACCCAGAAAGGTTAGGTCAATGTTACGCTTGCTTGAAGCGCGAAATTCAAGTGGTTGTAAGGTTTTTCAGTACCCGTAAACTGAAAGGTTAGGCTTGACAGTGCCCGTAAACTATTGGAACACAACTAACGTTAGAGTTGTGAAGTTGCTTGGTACTTGGAAACCAAGTGGTAGTGAATTACCAGTGAATCTGGTCGTGGACGTAGGAGGTGTTACTCCGAACCACGTAAAATATCGTGTTATTTACTTTCTCATTATTTTCAGATATTGTACTAATTCCATTTGCATATTGCATCTTTATCAAATCTGCATACTCAGCTGCTCCCCAAAGACAGCTGTGTTTTGTCTATAAACTTGCATAACTTGACTAAGTCGAAAACGTAAAGAATATTTTCAAGCTGAGTTTTTTTAAGCAATCGAGCTAAGTTTTCAAACCACCACTTTCCGCACCGCCAGCTGAGTTATTAGCCCAGCTGACCTTCCTCAGCTGGATTCATAACTGAGCTCACAAACTCTGTTTTAAACTTGAAAAAGTTTTTAAAAATAAATCTTTGGTGTATTCACCCCCCCTCTATACCAAAGACCCAGCTCAGGGACCATCAATTGGTATCAGAGCAGTGGTTCAAAAGACCGTTGTTTCTGAATCAAGAGATTTGTCTTGACAATCTGTCAGTGGTCAACTGAACAGATCATCTTCTGGAAAAACTCATATTATTTCATACTGTGCATATCTCCATGGATTCTTGTCTTAACAGGAACCTTCACACCTTCTCGGTCGACGATTATGCAATCTTGAAGTTCAGATTAAAAAGCTTTCTTTGTGCGCATCATGACATGATGTGGGACGTCATCACATACGGACCCATCATTATTTATAAATAAGGAAACGAGCTTGTTCCAGCTCAAGAAGGTGGACAACCAACGTATCAGCTCATTCCCAAGCCAAAGAATGAGCATACCTCAGAAGAAAGGAAGCAAGCTGGATTAGACAGCTTCGCGAGGAACACCATCTCGTCAACAGTCTCCAACACCTACCTCAGCAAGATCATCAACTGCAACACCGCAAAAGAAGATGTGGGAAACCCTAGCCAAGCTATGCGAAGGGTCGGAGGAGATAAAAGAAAATAAATTCACAATCGTCTGCCATAAGTTTGATAACTTCAAGCAGCTTGTCAACGAGTCCATCGAAGGGATGGAACTCAGATTCTCAAATATCGTGGTATAAATTGAAACCATCAGAACTGGGAAATACACCCAGCGTGAAAAGAACCTAAAAGTCCTTTCAGTGCTCACAGCTGAATGGAACACATACAAGGTGGTACACCAAAGTCGAAGTGACTTGGGTGATCTTTCAACTGAAAGATTATTCTCTCTATTCAAAGCCAACGAATACAACTTGAAGATTACCATGAAAGAATCTTCAAGCAATCAGAATGATGAAGAGCTGAAAAATCAGAGCCAAAGGAGATTGCGTTCAGAGCTAACTCTGAAAAATGACATACATGTAGTCAGTTGAGTCATCAAAGAAGGACAAGAAGGACATGAGTAAGAAAGAGCTACTTGAAGAGATAGCCATACTGGTAAAAAACTACAACAAACTCAACACCAGTAAGGGCAAGTACAAGAAGTTCGCAAGAACTTACAGAGACAAGTACGCAGCAGCTGATGAGAAGTTAGCTGACAAACGAACAGACGAAGGATGCTTCAACTGCAAGGAACCGGGACACTACAGGCTAGACTGTCCTAAGCTATCCAATAAAGATAAAGACCAACTGTAAGCTAAGGCAGCTGACAGAAGGAGAGCCTACATCGCCGACGAGGAGTCGGAGTGCAACAAAATGGAGGATAACATGCCATTTTCAGACTCAGAAGAAGAAGCACTGATGGCTCATGATGAAACTGAATGGGATACATGCTTCATGGGACAGACAGACGGAATAGATGAAGATGAGGTAATGTCAAGAACTCAAAATCTATCTAACCTCTCACCATCACACGAATACTCTACACAGGTTTCAGAATCAGGGCTACCTGATTGGAGTTTAATAGAGAAGGTTATGAACGATTCCAATGAGCTTCAAGAGATCCTTGACATCATAATATGTGAGAATGCCGAGCTGAAGGTGGAACTGGAAAAGAAAAAGGTATCAGAAGCAGCTGATACAACACAACTCCAAGAGAAAGTTATTTCACTAAAAGACAAAATAGTGAAACAAGATCAGCTGATGAAAGACTTCTACTACGAAAAGAAACAGCTGATGGAAGAATTGGAAAAGGCCACAGCTGAATCAGAAAAGAAGTCAGCTGAGATTATAGAGCTGAAAAGTTCCGAAGAGGTACTATCTAAGAAGATGGTAGCTCTCATCAAAGCTACAACAACAATGGACGAAATCATAAGTGCACAACGTCCAAGAAGACTCAAAGCAAAGATCAACGGGTTACAATGAATCGAAGGATGCCACAAACATTGCTTCCACTAGTGGAACAAAGGTAATGTTTGTAAGAGCAAAAGAAAACCCAATTCCAGCAACTCAGCAACGACCGTTGAGTACACAGCAGGTATCAAAAAGGCCAGTTGTGAGACAACCTCAAGTACAAATCAGACAGCAACGTGCTCAAACTCAACAAAGACAGCAGGCTGGACAGTTCAGATACCAGCAACATCAACAACACGTCGAAAGATATCAACTGAGATATCAAAGGAGATATCCGGCTGGATATCACTCATATGATCACCAGTTGGAGCACCAATTCCAGCCGAGGTATCACAAGAGACAACAGAGATAAATAAACGTCTCAGCTGGATACCGAAAAAGACCAGGACATCAACAAAGACATCAAGCTGAGAAGATACTGAGATCAAGAGCCCACCAGCAACAACCGAAGAACACATAGAATGTGTATATCGACTCAGCTGGAAGGATCATCAGATCAAATGACCCAATTCTAGTCATCAAGCAGATCTGGGTCATAAAATGATCTCTGTCTAACCCACAAGGACCCAATTAAAACTGGGTACCTAAATTTTAATCTTTTTTATAGGTTGCAAGGGAACGACGAATCATTAAGGAGTCGATAAGAACGCTATGGTACTTGGACCGTGGATGTTCCAAGTACATGATGCACTTAAAGCATCTACTCCAGAAGTATATCGAGCGTCCAGGCCCACAAGTAACATTTGGTGACAACTCCAAAGGTTTGTCACCAAATGTTATGGTACATTTAAAACTAAAAATGTTATAATCCCCAATATTTCTTATGTACAAGGACTGCAACATAACTTGCTTTCCATTAGCCAATTCTGCGACAACGGTTTTTCTGTCAAGTTTGATGCACATGGAAACCAAGCAGATACTACTAAGAGGGAAAAGAGAAGGAAATATGTATTTCGCTGACTGGAACAGCAGCCCTTCTGAGACTTGTCTTGTATCGAAAAGAAGCAATGAAGTCAGCTGGCTGTGGCACAGACGGCTGAATCATCTCAACTTCAAGACAATCAACAAACTGGCTAGAAACCAGCTCGCTAATGGAATTCCAGATCAAGTTTATGACAAGAGTCATATTTGCAGCGCTTGTCAACAAGGAAAACAGACAAAGATTTCATTTTCTCTCAAGCCGACGCCCTCAACTGATCGAGTTCTTCAACTCCTACACATGGATCTTTTTGATCCAGTTACTCCAGCAAGCTTAAATGGCAGAAAATATACTCTGGTCATAGTGGATGACTTCTCAAGATTCACATGGGTGTCATTCCTGTACCAGAAGAGCGAAACAAAGACTAAGCTGTCAATCCTGCTGGAAAGGTTGTCAACTCAGAAGGAGTGCAAGATAATGTCAATCAGATCAGATCGAGGAACGGAGTTTCTGAATGAAACTATTTATGAATACTGCGAAAAGAACGGAGTTCAACATCAAACCTCAGCAGCACGTACACCTCAGCAGAATGGTGTAGCGGAGAGAAGAAACAGAACACTCAAAGAAGCAGCTACCTCAACGCTAGCCAGCTCTACCATTCCAAAGAAGTTCTAGGCCGAGGCAATCAACACAGTGTACTTCACTCAGAATCTCTCTCTACTCACAACAAGGCAAGGAAAGACGCCATATGAGCTATGGAATAACAGAATACCATACATTGGATATTTCAAGGTCTTCGGATCCAAATGTCATATCCTAAACAATGAAAAAACACAGCTCAAGACGTTCAACGCGAAGACTGACCGAGGAGTATTCCTTGGTTACTCTGCTGTGAGTAAAGCATACAGATTCTTCAACAGAAGAACTCAAACGGTCGAAGTAACTCCACATGTTACCTTTGACGAATCATCATTCGAATATAGAGATTCTATCAAACGAAAAAATGAAGGAGAATCTTCAAGGCAGATTCAGACAAGAGCTCAAGATAATCGAATCAGGAATCTGACCGAACCATTAATATTGAATGATGAGCTAGAGGAGGAACCTCAAATCAATCGGGAAGCTCCACCAGCTGGAAATCAAGAGGAACCTCCAACGCCAAATCAAGGGGGAATGCCATCAGCTGGAAATCCAGACACAGCTGAATCCCCAGCACTATCTCCAGCAGAGCTTCTACAGAAATTACCTCAAAACTCAATCCAAGGGGAGTTTCTTTCTCAAGACTTAACTCCCGAGCAACTCCAAGTCAGACGAAATCTAGCCACTTCTAGCATCAATCAGCTGGAAGAAGAAATTCGTAAAAGAAGAAGATGGATTGAAGATCATCCATCATCAGCAATCATTGGAGAACCATCTGACCAAGTCAAAACCAGAAGCTTAGCTGCTCAAGCTACATCGGATCATCAAGAAGCAACTGACACAGCTCAACTATCAATAAAGCTAGAACTGACTGTCTATGATGAAGACACAACTCTAATGGCGTGTTATGTAGCTCAAGTTCCAGAGCCTCAAACAATTCTAGAAGCCTTAAAAAGTGTACCCTGGACAAACGCCATGCAGGAAGAGCTAAATGAATTCCTCAGAAATTGTGTCAGGAAATTGGTCGACAGACCTGAAGGAGTCAAAGTCATAGGACTCAAATGGATCTTCAAGAACAAACTGGATACCCTTGGAGTCATCATCAGAAATAAAGCTCGACTAGTTGCCAAGGGCTACACACAGCAAGAAGGAATTGACTTCGAAGAATCATTTGCTCCAGTAGCACAATTGGAAGCAATCACACTTTTTCTCGCTTATGCAGCACATCACAAATTCAAGGTTTATCAAATGGATGTAAAGTGTGCATTTTTAAATGGAGAAATCAAAGAAGATGTCCATGTTGAACAACTTCCAGGATTTGAAGTAGAAGGAAATAAAGTCTATAAGCTAAAGAATGCGCTTTATGGATTGAAACAAGCACCTCGAGCTTGGTATGATACTCTATCAAATTTTCTTGTATCCAAAGAATTCAAGAAGGGCTCAGTAGATAGAACACTCTTCACCATCAAGTTGGGAGAAGACATCATGGTTGTTCAAATCTATGTAGACGACATCATCTTCGGATCAAGATCAACATTCTTATGCCAAAGATTTGGAGAGATAATGTCAAAACAGTTCCAAATGTCTATGATGGGAGAAATGAGCTTCTTTCTAGGATTTCAAGTCAAGCAATCAGCAGAAGGGATTTTTATAAATCAATCCAAGTACATGAAAGACTTGATCGCCAAGTATGGAGTTCAATCCAGCAGAACAGTAAAGATTCCGATGAACACCAACTGGAAGATTGAACCTGGAACTGAAGGAAAGTCAGTTGATTCCAGCAAATACAGAGGGATAATAGGTTCCTTGCTGTATCTAACAGCTAGTCGTCCAGACATCTCTTTCGCAGTCGGAGTGTGTGCCAGATTTCAAGTTGATCCAAAAGAAGCACACATGCAAGCAGCCAAGAACATTCTCAAATATCTCAAAGGAACTCAGAATATTGGGTTGTGGTATCCAGCTGAAGACAATTTACAGCTGACTGGATATTCAGACTCAGACTTCGCTGGAGATCGGTTGGACAGAAAATCAACTTCAGGAACATGTCAGTTCCTAGGAAGCAAGTTGATCTCGTGGTTTTCAAATAAGCAAACGTGTGTCGCAACCTCCACAACAGAAGCATAATATATGGCAGCTGGAAGCTGCTGCTCACAAATTCTCTGGCTGAAACATCAGCTGGATGACTATGAAGTGAAAAATGGACAAGTTCCAATTTTCTGTGATAGCTCAAGTGCGATTGCTATATCAGAAAATCCAGTACATCACACAAGATGCAAATATGTAGACGTGCGCCATCACTTCATCAGAGATCACGTGGAAAAGAAAGATGTGATTGTTGAGAAAATTCACACAGAGATACAGCGGGCTGATATACTCACAAAGCCGCTGATAGAAGCAAGATTCAAGATGCTGTGCGGATTACTTGGATTACTTAACCCAGACGAAGCTACATCCAGTTGAATGGAAGCAGACCCAGCTGGAATTCAGAACCAAGCTGAGAAAGAATCAAGCTCAGCCATACGCCTAAGTTGAAGGATTATTCAGCTGAGGGGGAACCAGCTGGAAAAACGATCACTCAACACAGCTATTCATAACCGAGGTATCAGTTGACTACGATGATCAGCTGAGAGGTTTGTAACATCATTACATACACCTACTCATTCTGTCTTAAACAGACATCAGTCAAATCATATCTTGTCATATCTAATCAAATTTAATTAAAAGTCTGTAAAGAACTGAAATATGGAAGTTTCGAGGCAAACGTCAAAACGCCTCAACCGTCATCTCACGCGCATTAACTCGCACTTTCTAAACAAGAAACTGACATGACGCGAGAATCACTCCCAGTCGTAGATCTTCTTATCAAACTATAAATCTTGATCGTCCATTCATCAAGAAAGTTGATATAAATATGCTAGAAGAGATACGCAAACATTTGCATTAACCCTAAAAAGTTTTTTTTGGCACTCTTTCTTCTTCCTCCTCTTTGTATTATTTGTTCTACTAACAAAAGTTGCAGAAGAAGAACATGGAATCTAGAAAGATATCTCCAGAAGCCGATCAACATGAAGAGTCTGTCAAAGCTTCAAAATGAGAGTTGCTTAACTCTCAGGAACCACAAGAAGACGGAGTTCCAGGAGAAAATGAAGCTCATCGACAGATCCGGTCTAACGCAGTGGGTGACTGCAAAGCTCAAGAACAACATTCACCAGGAAGTGCAGAATTCTTCCTAGGAATGTCAAAGGAAAAAGACCTCCACCGTCCCACTGTTTCTCTCAAAATAAAAGAGAGAACGGGACACACAACTCCCTGGGATGCGGAAATCAACGTCAACAAGATTCTAACAAAGGAATTCAACCTGAGAGGAAGCCCAGTTAGAACTGGACGAGATGTTGATAAAGCCGGAGTCTTTAAGAGCAGACATGTCAAAACTCTTGCTCCGCCACAAGAGGCACAGAAAAAGATGCAGGAGACAAAGCATCATGCATCTACTTCATTCCCAGCTGGGAAGAGGAAACAACTTGAGGAGACAAAACAAGCTGAAGCACCGTCTTCAAAGAGAAGACTCAAGTTAAAGATGCTCAGTCAGTCAGCCGAGAAGCCAGCTGAAATTGAGAGAGAATTCGTAACTACTCTCCGAGAAGCAGAAGGTTTACAAGCGGTGGTTTCTTACGGTGGAGAAGAAGTTCATGTGCCAGCGTGAACATCATCATCGCCACCACCACAACGACGTATTCCAGCTGATCAACTAAGCTTAGACCCCAATTAACTAAACTTAAACCTCACAGCAGATGGAATACTTCAACCGCCTTCTCCTCAATTTCCTTCAGCTCAACAGGGACACCAGTTTCAAAATCAACTTATGGAAGTTGGAGCTCAAGCCCCTGCACCAAGCTCAAGTGGAAAGCATCATCCAGCCGATGATCACTTGCAGCTGGATGATAAAAACATGAGCTGAACCCCATACCAACCACTTCAGAAGTGGAAGGAGAATACTTAAGTCCCTCAAGAGTTGCAAGTGACGCCTCCATCTCAAGGTTTGAAGACCTCATGCTTAAAGGAGTCACAAGCGCAACTGAAGTGCTGAATCAGACTTTCTCATTCAATCTAATGAAGTCTGAAGAAGCCAAATTTGCAAAAAATGAGGTTGTGCCCTACTCAGAAGATGTCATCTCCAGTGCCAACTCATACCTCCAAGCACTCAGCTGGACAGCTCCAGCTGAAACAGGCCAAGGAAGCAGAGTCTGCAAGCATAGCTGAGGCTAATGCTATTGAAGAAGAGTCAGCCAATGCAACAGCTCAACCACCAAGACTCCAGACCTCGCTGCTCAGAGCTGACAACCGCAGCATAGCCAAACTAAACATCGTAACAGCTGATAATACAGCGAAGATTGCTGACGCAATTCAGGAAATTGCACAGCTCAATAAGACGATGGTGTGTCTCTCCCGCCTTGTTGATCATGCCAAAAAGGGGGAAGATAATGAGACAAATAAGAGGCAAACTACTGAGCTAGAGGAACCAGCTGAATTAGCTGAATGAGAAACGAGTCAAAAGAAAGAAGCAGCGGATGCAGAAGAGAAGACCCAGCCAGCTGGGATTGAAGATTGAAGAATTGAAGAATTTTTTTTCCTTTCTCTTCTTTTTCTCTTTTTATGCTGTAATTTCTTACATTAATAAAACACAATTTTCTTTGCTGCTGAAAGCTGACCCTGATGACAATTACTTTTTGTCCAGGTTCTGAACTCTGAACTCTTTTCTGCTGATTTATTTTTACCCTCCTAAAACGTAGGAGGAAGCTAAGGGGAAGCATCATAAGTTGTCTCAGTTAGGTTTTGGCATCATCAAAAAGGGGAAAATTGTTGGGAAAATTATAAAGTTTTGATTTAATACCAAAACCCAACTGTTCTCCAACCGAATAGATGATCGCATCAACCTAAGTAGTGTTTTCCAGCTCGCCTGTTTGAGCTCTAGATTTTCTAAGTTTACAGGTTCAGGAAGCGGAATACAACAGAAGCTCAAGACAGCAAAAGATCCAGCTGTATTTACAGTAGGAGTCAACTATCAGCTGAGTTTTCCAGCTGAGCTGAGTTCAAAGCAGAGCAGGATCAAGCTGAAGATAAATCGAGCTGAGTTCAAGACACAGCTGGTCCAGCTGTACAGAACAAAGGGAACTAACTCTGAAAACGTCACTTCAAGTCAGTTTACCCAATCCAACTCTAAATTCAGAAACCAGCTCCAAAGGTAGAGATCCCGGTGTCAGAGGAAGTCAATATACCTCGACCAATGAGGGATTGCCAAATCAGCATCCTAGACTTCAGAACCTAGGATGTGACACTAATGAAGACAGGTGCAGAAACGCCCAACGGCAGATTTCGAATTTAAGAAGAGTAGGTAAGATTCAAACGGCTTCTCCAACAGCTAGTCTTGAATCTCTACCTATATAAACTCATCTTCAACCTCAGGATCAGATACGAAAAACCTTCAAAGAGTAGTTCAGAGATCAGATAAATAAAGACAAACATTATCACAATATTCACCACAATCTTGTGGTGTTGATTGTTCTTCTTCTGATTCATTATCAGAAGATTCAACAGAAGAATAATCTTTAATAATATTAACAAAAATATCATCTTGTTCTTCTTCATTAAGAAGAATACTACATAAAGATTCTTTTAAATCTCTATCAATATTAAGATTATTAATTTTCTTTTTAACATAACATTTATTTGCTTTGTGACCAATTTTTCCACATTTCGAAAGAAATGTGCTTAACATCATCATCTTTTTTAGCCTTTTTTATCCTTTTAGGATATCCTTTTTTAACAGACTGTTTAGAAGGATCTTTTGGATAAAATTTTTGTTTATTTCTAAACTTATGTTTTTTCTTTTTTCTATTAGGAAAATTTTCAGATTTTAATCCAATTTGATCACAGAAATTTCCAATTATATTTCTATTTTCATTCTTTTGCAATTCAAACTGTCTTTTTAGCTTGATATCATTGCAAAGAACAATTTCTCCTGCAGTAATTTCTGCAGATATGTCTCCATAAGTGAGTTTTTCCCACTCAATTTTTCCATTAGAAAATTTAGTTTTGAGTTTATTAGAAACTCTTTCTGCAAAGAGTGGAGGAAGTCCTGAAATAAATTTTTCTTTCCAGAAATTCATACCACAATCATTGCGAGTTAGAACTTTAGACATAAAAATATATTTATACCATCTAAAATCAGATAGTGTTCAACATCTAAGGTTCATAAGCTGTTTTTGAGATCTATCTAGTTGAAGTTCATTAGCTCCAACAAAATTAGATAAAATAGTATAAATTAATGTATTAACAACATCAGATTCTTCTCTATTAGAGATAGGATCATTAATACTGGCACTAAGAATTTTATTCTTAGCTTCTTTTGAGATATAAAAATCCCACCAACCTTGTAGCTGACCAGTAAAACCAGTAATAATAGCTTGAGCAATTTGCCTATCATTATTACCTTTAACTTTAGCAGCAGATGAATAAATAAGCATTTGCTTGACAATAGTTTTAATCTGATATTCAGATTTTCCATCAATATTTCATTCTGTAATAGATTCGCCATTGAACTGAGCAAAATCCTTACCTTCTTCAATTTGAAGATCAATTGGTGTAGCTTTTGTATAATAAGGTTTAACATTAGAAACTTTAACAATTTTATTAACTTGCATTTCTTCATCAGAAGTTTCTATTGAAGAATTTTTTTCTTTAGTAATAATTGAGATGATTTTAGAACTACTCTCACCTTTTTCAGTTACACTAATTTTTTGAAGTCTATTGATTAAACCATCTAGAAAATCATTATCTTTTTTAGAACTTAATAAGAAATTTTCTTTTTTAAGATTAGGTGGAGGTTTAATCATGAGGGAATTATTATTACATTTTTTAATAGGTTTAGGACAAAGTAGTTCTTCAATCCTATTAGTTTGATTACGTAATGAATGTAAAGCAAGATTAATAAAATTATTTTGCTGTATTAAATTATCAAAATCTCCTTCCAGATTCGGTTTTAATAGGAGTAGCATAGATTTCTTTTTCTCCTGTTTTCAAAACAAGAGTTGAAAAGGGTGGATGAATTTCTTCTATCTCTTCACATGTTTCATGAATGTAAATTTTATATTTTTTTCTCTAAAACAGATAAAAAGATTTTACTAGTAAAATCAGGAAATTCCTTTTTTCTTTGAGGGAAATATAAATTTTCTAACCAAAGGAAAAAATCTAGGTTAGAATTATTTATTATATTCCATTCAAAAATCTCTTCATAATATTAAAATATAATTTTATAATTTTAATTTTAATTTTACGACGGAATTTGTTCCGTCGTTAGATTTATTAATGATTTAAAATTTTATTTTCGTGAGATAACGACAGAATAGTGATGAATAGTTTCCGTCGTTAATGTGAAAATATAATTTTATAATTTTAATTTTATTTTACGACGGAATTTGTTTCGTCGTTAGATTTATTAATGATTTAAAATTTTATTTCCATGATCTAATGACGGAATAGTGATGGATAGTTTCAGTCGTTAATATGAAAATATAATTTTATAATTTTAATTTTATTTTACGACGGAATTTGTTCCGTCGTTAGATTTATTAATGATTTAAAATTTTATTTCCGTGATCTAACGACGGAATAGTGACGGATGGTTTCCGTCGTTAGCTGTAATTTTATTCCAGATATCTGTTATTTCTCGTTCACTTTAGCCCTAACCCCCAAATCTCCAAATCGTTCCGTCGATCTCGTCTGTCGTCGTTGCTCGCTTCTTCTGCTTTCGTCGTCTCTCCGGCCAGACGTTGGTCGGCGTCTTTGCTTGGAGCCGTTGTAGCTCTGGGCTGCCGTCCACTGCTCTCTCTCACTCACTACTTCTCCATCCTGTCGCTCCTTCCGCTCGCCATCGCCGCTCAGTCTGCCGTCGCCGCCTCTGTTCCGGCCACCGTTGTATTCTCCATCTCTCATTCTCTCTCTGACACTCGCTCTAGCCACTGCTGCTCCGGCCGCCGTCGTCGCTCCGTCTATCGCCGTCAGGTCAGTCTCTCGCTCTCTTTCTCTCTCTGTCAGTCTCTGTCTCTATTTCACTCTTTCACCGTCTCTCTCTCTCTCGTTAACTCTGGCAGCTCCGTTCGTTCTCGTTCGTCTCCGGCTGCCGTTGCTGTTCGTGCAACCCAATCGTATCTTGCCGACTATCATTGGTCAGTCCCTTCTCTCTCTCTCACTGTCCTTTTCTCTCTCTATCTATTTCTCACTGTCGTTTTTTGTCCATGTCTCACGGTCTCTCTATCGCAACTTAGTGAGCTTAGATTAGCCCGATCGACTGTTGTGCCGTTCTGCCATAGCTCAAGCCTTGTTACCAACAAGAGGTAACCCCCAACTCCGATGTTGTAGCTCAAGTATTGTACAGAAAAAATATTGAGTTCCTTGTTTGTGCTTTGTTTGGTGTTTGAATGATAGAAATTGTGTTTATTTTTTGTTTTTTATGTGTAGCTCAATTTGATGTTTTACATGATTCGTGTTTGTGTTTTGCATGCACCCCACCTGACAAGTAAAGATATATACATGTTTGGTTTTGAACAAGATTCGATCTACAGTTTTTATTTAATCTCCTTTATTACCAATGCAACAATCTACATGGAAATGATGACATCCTTGAATTTGCATGTATTTGGCCAGAGCATGTCCGTGATCATGTTGCTTCGTTCTGGTCCTTAACATTAATTAATAGAAATCTCAGATATGAGTGCAGAACCTCAAAGCTATTTTATTCACGCAGACACACACACATACACACGCACACGCAAACACAACAATGTTTTCATTTATTCATACTATTCATGTAATAACTAACAAGGACGTGACCAATTTCCAGAATTACTCTAGTCTTGTAGAATAAAATGAGGTGTTTGTATAAAGACCATGTATGTCTTGGCTGTAGCTTGTTATTAAGCTGCAATTTGTTTTGAATTTGCAGATGAGATGGACTGGGACAAGAATGGAATGGTAAACTTCAAGGAATTTCTTTTTGCTTTTACTCGTTGGGTTGGCATCGAAGACAATGATGATGATGAAGCCGACAACAAAGAAGACATTGTCAAAGAGGACGATGATGTTTGATAATACAATACGATGGTCAACCACTGCTTGCTTCAAAACTCTATAATTATTGACATTAGATTTTTTTTTATTTAGACATAACTGTTATGTTAATGTTGAATGTTTTTTTATGAAATTTAACAATGAATTAGTGTTTGATTAAGTTTTAATATTGTGTTTTAGGTTCATATTTATGTGATTTGTTGGATTTGAAATTGGTGTTTGTTTGTTGTTAAAGGGAACGGAAAAAACAGAGCATTATACTGCCCACTATCCCAGATTTAACGACGGAATAGCGACGGAATTTCCGTCGCTAAAAATCCAGAATTAACGATGGAATAGGTTCCGTCGCTATTAGCGACGTCGCCAATCTGTTTCCAAAATAAACCAAATCTAGCGACGGAATTGCCGTCGCTATTTCCGTCGCCAAGTCCGTCGACGACGAAATCTGTGACGCAGGGTCAACGACGACTATTCCATCGTCACGTTAGCGACGGAATTGAAATTCCGTCGTTAGTTGTCTTAGCGACGAGGAATTTCGCGTCGACCGTATTCCGTCGTTATTCCGTCGCTAGGTCTCTTTAGCGACGGAATTACGCTGTTTAGCGACGGAATTGTCCATCGTTAGAAGCGCATTTTTTTGTAGTGTTAGACGCCGGTGCCGACCCCAACAGACGGTGTTCCTCGTCTCCCATCTCCACTCTCCACTCTCCACCCTCTCTCTATTATTTCAGTGCCGACGTGACGCCGTCTTCGCTGCATTCCCAACCCCCGTGAATTCCCCTTCCATTCATATACAAAAAATTCTCCAATTCCGCCCTAAATTTCCCAATTCCAGTGCCTTCTCCATTCATCTCCCCTCCGCTGCCATCAATTTAGACGTCGGTACCGACCCCAACAGACATTGTTCCTCATCTCCCATCTGTACTTTCCACCCTCTCTCTGTTGTTTCAGCGTCGTACTCTGCTTTCTTCTCGCCGCATCGACGCCGTCTTCGCTGCATTCACAATCCCGTGCCGACGCTGCTGTCTTCTGCTCCGTCATTCTGGTTTTTTTCAACTTCTGCGATGGGTTTTAGATAGTCATTTTGGAGGTAAGCCACTTCTGCAAGTTCTCCTCGTATTGGCTTAATTTCTTACACTGCTGCAATGTGCAATTTGTTAATTTTGTGTTAATTCCCAATTCGGTTCATTCCAGCTATTCAATTCGTATAATTCCCAATTTCACACATTGCGTTAATTCCCATTTTCCAGGTATATTTTGCGCTTCTTTTTTCATTCAATATCTGCTTCTGTAGTCTATGTAATTATTTGATTTTGTGATTGAGAACCACTGATTTAGTGTTGGTTTATGTTTAATAATAAATATTGTATGTTTTTAGTTGAATAGCAAAATATTATATTTAATATTTGGCTATATGCGTTTAGTTATTGGGACCTGAGTTTTATCTAATCAATTTGTTTGCCTTATAAAGTAGTATAATATATATAAATTTAATCATATTGTTGTCTTATGGAGTTATGTTAGAAGGTTTCTAAGCTGTAGTGTGATGTGGCAATTTCAGTGGAATTAGGAGTGTTTGGTGAATTTGGTATAAATGAATTTGGTAAATTTAATTTGAAATTCATATGTGTTTAATGTGTGAATTTGGTGTGGAAAATAATATTTGGTTTAGTATTAGCATATGATAGACAACGGACACAACCTGTTGTCTATAATAAGACAGACAACGTAGTAGACAACGGGCGTAACCTGTTGTTTAAACTCTTATAGACAACATAATATAAACAACAGGTTGGAACTGTTGTCTATGACATACTAGACAATAGGTATTATCTGTTGTCTATCATCGCACACTTGTTGTCTATGTGGAAATGGACAACATGTATTCACTGTTGTCTATCGCCGCCCTTAAATAGACAACAACGACAACAACAACAGATGATTGCGATATACACCACGCCAAATGTCTGTTGTCTATAAGCAAAATTCTTGTAGTGCCTGCTGCATAATGTTGTTTAAAAAATTGCTAAGTATAGAATTGCTCGAGTATAAAAATGTTAACCTGCTGCATAGTGTTGTTCAGATAATTGCGAAGTACAGAATTGCTTGAGTATAAAAATATTAATCTGTTGCATAATATTTTATTTGGCCAGCTGAGTGGGAAGCAGATGTGTATAAAATGTGGGAGGCCAAGGTACGTGTTATATACAGTGGGTGGGTGAACGCTATGAAGAAATTGTGGATCAAAAACCCTGACACCAAACCCCCTTACTTGACCGATGAGTTTTGGGCGGGTTTGCAAGAGTATTGGGCGAGTCCAGATGTGATTTCTAGATCAGAAAAGGCTTGTGCAAATCGGTTGGCTGAGCCTGATGGACCCGGCACAAGGATCAACAAGCATAATGGAGGATTAAGATTCACTCGTCTCCTCGTTCAGTCGTTGGTACGTTATGTATGCATATATATATATATATATTATATTTTTTAATTTATAATTAAAACTTATATGTGAAATTTTGTAATAATGCATGAATAGGCCGCAGAGCAAGGAGTCGCACCGCATGAATTGAATTATGCGACTTTCTGCCGACTGCACGTGAGGGACGATGGAACTTATCTGACGCCGATGGATGAAAACATTGATGTAAGTATTTAATTAAGTTTTTCTAATTGTTATAATTAATAATATATATTTTCTATCACCTTTATATTTATGAATTAGGCCGAGGTTCATCGCCGGGCTGCTGCGGAGGGACGATCCGATTTGAACGAGATCTATTTGGAGATCACACAGCCCAAGAAGCAGAGGCGCTACAGCACTGGAAACTTCGGCAGCAGCCAGCTTAGACAGGCTGCATCCAGTGGTAGCTCCGGTTCGACGGTTGCTCTTACACAAGAGATGTTTCAGACACGAATCGGCAACTTAGAGGAGCAGCTACAGGAGGAGCGAGAGGCATGTGCCCGCATTGAGCAGGAGCAGCAGGCAGAACGCGAAGCACATGCACGTCTGGAGCAGCAGTTTGCCGAGTTCCAGCAGATGCTGGCGTCAGGGCAGTTTTTTAGTCCACCTCCACCCCCTGATGCGTGATTTTCACTTGTTGGATATTTTTTATATTATTTAGTATTTTTATTATTTTAGAATATTGAAACTACTTTACATTTTAGTATATATATTTGTTGAACTTGATATATATTATTTTATATATGAAAAGCGCTCTTAATGCAAATTAATTTTGGCTCATGTTTTATGTTTTGTTGGAAATTTTAATTCGACAAAAATAAATATATATATATATATATAATTAAAAAAATATTTTTTTAAAAATTATCGACGGACCGTAATCCGTCGGTAATGTATGCTTCGATTCCTTGAAACTTACCGACGGAAATAAATCCGTCGGTAAATACCGATGGATAATCCGTCGGTAACACTGTTACAACAACCCAGTAATTACCGACGGAATATATTCCGTCGGTATTTACCGATAGAATATCCGTCGGTATTCCGTCGCTACAGACAGCCAACGGAATACGCCAAAGAGAACGACAGCGACGGATTTTCCTTTGGTAATCCGTCGGTTAATTTAACGACGGAAATAAATCCGTCGGTAAACGACAGTTTTTTTGTAGTGGTCGGAATATCACCCGCCAATTTTTCCATTGTTTGTTGATTTGTTCTCCTATCAACAAACTGAAGACACTATTGAAAATTGAGGCTACCAGAATTTGACTAGCTACAAAGTGTTGCTCATTAATTTCTTTCAACCTAATTGTTGTTTTGAAAAAAATTGCATGGTTCTTAGACAGCTGTTTGTGAGGTGTAAAAAATAATGATTTAGGTGTATTTACTCCAAAATAATACTACAACACTATTTTATGTTGGATATGTTCCAACAGTTAAATATTGAGGTGATTCTTGCACCCTTTAACTTTGTTATTATTTTGAGTCGGAATAGGACGCCAATTGAGGCAAGAGATTGATCTCGAGATAATAATTATTATTCCGTCTGTTGGTAGTTTTACTTTTTACCTTCGAAAACTAATCGATATCCACGATTAAATAATACTACAAGGATTGTGGCTTGTTATGCCTCTGGGTCCAATAGATTTGGGCTAATTTTCTTACGCAGCGGCCCAATTTAATTTCGGTAATGAAACTGAAGGTTTAAGGCCACCGTTTTTTTTTATTTTTTTTTAAGGGAGGCCACCGATTTATTAACGAGAGTTCTGAAGCTTATTGATGAAATTGGTTGGAAATATAAGGCTTGCTTGTTTTCGTTTTCTTTATTTCAATTCTCTACTAAGTAAATTTTTTAGTGACATTTATAAATTATAAGTGTCGCAATTCTTCAAAAATTATGTCGTTGTTGGAACATTTTGTTGTTACTCCCCCCGTTTTTTATTAAGTGTCCTATTTTGATTTTTTTTTTCTTGTTTCTCAATATGTGTTCCATTTCAAAATTTGAGAGTAAAATTATGTTATTTTTCTCATTTTTCCCTTCTTTAATGCTTTTCGTAAATTGGTAATTAGTTGTTTGTATATATTTATAATGATAATTAATAAGATTACATAAGTAAATTCTCTATTTACTTAGTATGTGTAATTTGACGGCAATGACACTTAAAAAAGAACAAAGGGAGTACAATATAATCATGATCATATGATGATGATATTTATTTGCGCAAAATTCAACGAAATCAAACCACTAAAAATTCTTAATCGATCGGTTTTGATTTGCAATTCTTGAGGAAAAGTAATTTGAGATTCTTGTCTCAAAATACTTATAAAAGAAAATGTATGTGGGCTTTCCTTGTCTGATAACTATATATAATATGATTAAATGATTGGCATCTTATAAAGGTTTATTTGAATTGTGACCCACCCCGTTATGGTAATCCACTGCTCTTTTGTCACATATTGATTGATTGGTCAGGTAATGAGTCTCCTCTATTTAATGGATTTTCCAAGAAAATTTATTAGAAAGTTTTTATTTTTATTTATTTATTTTTGGTGAGGTTGTTTCATTTCATCTTCGTTGGAACGTTTAAACTTTCAAGTGAAATCTCGATCAAGCCACGGCCTGTGTTTTGACTAAGTAGAAGAAACAAATTAATGTATGTTCTCAAAAATGAAAACTACATTTTCTTGGTGATTAATAGAGAATTAATCATAGGAGCTAGAGAACATATAATTTTTCTAACCATAAATAAAAGAATATATTCAAATATATGTAGTGGTCACTGAATAATCGATCCCATTTCTCAAGTAGGAGCCAAGTTCATTAATGATTTATCTTGTTCACCTTTTCTTTTTCTTTTTTGCTCCTAGGAATAAATGCATATTGATTAGGACTATAATAATAATAATTATATTATATATCAATCCCAACTCTACAGATTATTAATTAACACAATACTACTTACGAAATTTAACTTGTAAAATTCAAAATGATTGATTCTGTCCATTCCACATTGTAGCTTCCTAATCTAATTAATTTCAATTTAACAGTCTAACTATTTATTGAAATACTTGATTTAATTAACCATTAAATTGAACTGAACATAGCTTTGAATCAATCCCATTGACGCTCTCTGCAAATAAACGTAGGACCCTCCTAATTAACTTCACAACCAGTACATTAGTACTAGCCAGTCTTAGAAATGTAAAACTTACGACTTTAAAAGGAAATGTTTATTCGATTAACTTGTATGATGAACTAATATACTTGGAATCAATATATTCTTAATTTGATTCAAAGAACAAAAGGCATCGGGAAATCTAGTAAGTAGCATATCTACTTAGAACTAAGTAAGCGAATAATCTAAATCAACTTTGAGCTCACATACATGCATGTACTAGCTAGCTTCCAATTGAATCTAGGGCAAGAAAGTGAGTCAAAATCCCAATTGATCAAATGATTACTGCTTCAAGATTAATACATAACGAGTTAATCATGCACGATCTAAGAGAGTCACTTATCGTAGATAAAGCTGTCCAAATTATGACTAGGTTTGGTTAAGAATATAGATGTCCGAAATAATCTGGACTCAATAGTCCACCCACTTGGCCTGTAGGTCCGTTCAGGCTTTGGGCCAAAAAATCCAAAACCACCGGGCTAATTAAATAAGTCCGATAAATTTTATTTTTAATATAAGTGTTATTTATTTTTAGAGAATGGCAACAATTTGTATTAATGTGGTGTATTTGGTCACAATATTAACCTAACAAACTAGAGGTTTCTAGTTCTAATATATACAATATAATTCATGCATGTACGATTGTTAAGTATCAATAATAATTCATATATCAAAATGAAGCAAGACTTGCAAAAGGTTAATGTGATACCTCAAGTCCGAGGGCTAATAATGTTTCATTGTGACTAAGAAAATCTTATTTAAAATCCGAGTTTCCATATAAGAATTTCTGACAGATGATCAGTTCGGTGTATGCACTTAATTTTATAGGAACACCTGCATATACAGAATGTAAGTTTCTATGTTAATATTGATGAATGCATTAATAAATATTACGATATCATGTTATGATCGAGCATATATTATACGTGTATGTGTGTGGGTCTGATTTGACAAATCTCTCTCACTCTCTCTCTCTCTTCTTTCTTTCTATTTTCTATTTTAGTTTTATTTTTTTGTTTTTTTGAGATGGATATAAGTTACAATTTACATTATGTGCAAGCTACAAATTAATGATTTTACAAATAATTGTATATAGATCACAATATATCATCACAATACCAACACACTATTATGAACTAGACATATACTACATCCATCCATATATTATTAAAACGATTACGCATTTGAGGTCTCCCCTTAATTTTAGGTCCTACGTGGCGCAACCTCCATTCAATATTCCTATTTATCTTAAATCTTCATTTCATGCATTTTTATATATTTATTTAATAATTAAATTCAATGGAATCCAATTAATTAATAACCAATCTATATCATATCCAATCATGATGGAAATTAATGTATATAAGATCCAAAAATAGATTATTTTTGTTATCGGCAATAAATCTATAGAATATCTATTATTATTGTATTTTAATTTTATGGCAAGAATTATATATTTATTTAATAATCTAATTTGATGGAATCCAATTAATTATTTAATAACCAAATCTATAGAATATCCAATTATGATGGAAATTGATGTATATAAGATCCGAAATCAATATAATATCTATTATTATTGTATTTTAATTTTATGGCAAGAATTATATATTTATTTAATAATCCTATCGATGGATCCTCGATTATATAAAATTAAATAAGAAACTATTTTGGTTGAATAATATGAAATTTTTTATCCCACATCGCTTTTCAATAAGAACTCTACTCTTAGACAACCTATATAAATACTCAAGAATATTGTGTACTTTTTCAACTTGCAATTGTTTGCACAACCAATTTAATTTGGCCAATTAATTACTTGGTTAAATTAATAGTTTCATTTTATATAAAATTTGATTTGACAATTTATTAAGTTGTCAATATTAATTTATTTAATTTGACAAATTATAAAGGTTGTGTAAATAGAAGAAAATTTAGAATGTACTCCCTCTGTCCCTGATAAGTGTAGTCCACTTTCCTTTTTCGTCCGTCCCCCATAAGTGTGGTCCTTCCTTAAATGTATATGACCCCACTTAAAATTTTACCATTTTATCCTTTAAAAGTAACTAACACTACAGTAAAGTAGGTCTCATTCTCCACTCACTACACATCTACCTAACATCCTTCTTAAAACCCGTGCCCCTCCCTCCGAACCACACTTAACAGGGATGGAGGGAGTATGTTTTTATTCTAAATATGTGTACAATTTTCAAAACATTCATAATAATTAGTATGGACAACTTTATAGTATTTATTAATTTGAAATTTCTCATTTTTTGAACATTTTTTATCCATGTACTTTATATTATATATAATATATTTAGTATTTTCTAAATTTCCATAAATATTTGATGGAAATTCAATTTACAAGTCATGATCTAATTAATTAGTCGGCCAAATAAATAGTTTTATTTTTTATAAAAAAAATAATTTGGTCAATTATTAAGTTGATTCAAGAAATGTTAAACTTAAATAAAGTTCAGCAATTCAATTAAATAAAATAGTTCAAAAAATTAATAGTAATAGTATATAATTAAAATTTAATAATCTACAATTAGACTATAATTATTTTTTAATTACTCTTTTTAAAAATGAATCGATCATTTTGGTTTGTAAATTGTGGTTATTGATGGGTACAAAAAAATATGTAATTGTTATTTATACATTTTGGCATGTATAATAAAAAATATATTTATTTATATATTATTAATAAAAATGTATGTCTATCTATTTAATATAAACTATTTATATCCCACATCATTTTTCAAATAAAATTGTATTATTGGGGAACCTAAATAAATATTCAAGATCAATATATTTTCATATCCAGTAATTATTTTTCTTAGTTATTTTATAAATTATTTTTGGATGCTGTCATTTGAAATAATCGATGAAATTTTCGTAAATGAGATTCCTTTATTAATTGTAACAAATTGATACATTTTACACCAAATAAAAGTGACGATGAAAACAAAAAAAAATATTTCATCACATCTTAAAGTGGGAAATTGTATAAAATTAATTAATTCATTATTTTTCTCAAATAAAAGAAAGATATGATTATTTTAATAGAACGGACGAGATAATCTAAACAACGGGTGATTGAAACAAGGTAGGTACAACCATAAGAGAAGCGTTACCTCTCATTGACCTGTTCTTTATATGAATCTCTTCGTTAGATCCCACCATCGATCGTACAATTGATTACAAATAGTATATAATGTACATATATATACACACACACACACACATATATCTATATATATACATGTCTTTAATCTGATGCATTTGAGGAATGAAAAATGATGCAAAATAATTTTATAAATTTATAGTAACAATTAATTACCGTCGAATTTCGACGGGTCATACACTAGTATAAAATAGAAAGACAACCCACACTTTGATAGGAGGATTTGAACCACGTATCTCTTACTTAAGGAGAAACTCATGAGCCTCAATTTTACCACATGTGGTTTCATCTTTAAAAGTCCTAGCTTTAGGTTAGATTTTAAATTTAAAGACCATACAATAATAAAAAAATATTATGCGATCATCGTGTCTCATAACTCACATTGTAGGAAATTTAATTAGAAAGATGCAAAAATAAATAACAAACATTACATAATGAAAAATAATAAAATTAGGTGCATGAATTAAAACAAGATATAATTAAATTCGCAGACCAACAAGATATATAATACTCCCTTGGTGCCCAAAAAACTTGCGGGCTTTTCATTTTTCATCAGTCCCCAAAGAATTTGCCGACTTCGTTTATAGATATGACTCCACCACACCTCTTAAACTTGACCTTTATTTTACCATTTACTTATGAAAAATATGGCTTCCTATGCTCAAACAATTTTTTTATGTGAGATCATTACTCCACTCAAACAATCTTTTACTAGTTTTTGTTAAAACCCGTGTGGTTTCACTTCCTGTAAGCTTTTTGGGGATGGAGGGAGTATAATAAAGGGTGAATTGGTCGATCGCTTTCAATTCGTTTGATTCATGATGTGATGTGATTCTCTGTTTTGAATTTCTTCTTCGTCTTGTTATTTGCCTTTTCACTCCACCACCATTCTACCTAGCTTTTCTACCTTTTTCCCTCGCGCCCGGGATCACTTCTGCTCCCCGGTTACAAAAAGTTCAAATTCTCCACTATTAATATTAATTAATTAATATATTAATTTCCTTTATTTCTGCATTCGCCCCCGTGCCGAGCTCCATTTGAGAGAGAGGAATTGATGAAGAGAATATAACACAACACAAGACAGTAGTAATTCTTCCAAGTGCCAATCATTCGCGAGATGGAGTTTGAAATAGCAAAAGATGAATATATCCCTAATCCCTCCCGACTTCCCTAGCATCCTGCATCTATTTCTATTCTCAACCTATACCTCTTTCTCTCTCCAGCAGAAATTAATTGCAGAAAGTAATGCAGTTCTCCGTGGTCCAACACAATATCCCGGCCCAGTTCATCTGGCCCGACGAGGAAAAGCCATGCGCGGAGGCGCCCCCGCGGCTGGACGTGCCACCCGTGGACTTAGGCGGGTTCCTGTCGGGCGATCCGGAGGCGGTGTCGGACGCGGCCCGGGTGATCGACGAGGCGTGCCGCAAGCACGGGTTCTTCCTGGTGGTGAACCACGGCATTGACCCTAACCTGATAGACCAAGTTCACAAGGGCAGCAGTTTCTTCTTCGGCATGCCGCTCCTCCACAAGGAAAAGGCCCTCCGCAAAGCGGGCGACCACTGCGGCTACTCCAGCAGCTTCACCAATAGATTCTCCGAAAAGCTTCCCTGGAAGGAAACGCTGTCGTTTCGCTACAGCGCTGATCCTCACCTCTCCGCCATTATCCCCACCTACTTCTCCCAAGCACTCGGCCAAGATTACGCCGCCTTTGGGTACGTTGCGTTAATTAATTAATTAAGTAACATGTCATATTTTAACTAATTAATTGTTGTAATTTAATTAGGAGTGTGTGCCACAAGTATTGCGAAGCGATGAGCGGTCTATCTCTGAATGTGATGGAGGTTCTGGGAATAAGTCTGGGAGTGGGAGCAGATTACTTCAGAGAATTCTTCCAAGAAAATGATTCCATAATGAGATTAAACTATTACCCAACATGTCAGAAACCTGAGCTCGCTCTGGGGACGGGGCCGCATTGCGACCCTACATCCTTAACTATACTCCATCAGGATCAAGTGGGAGGCCTCGAGGTCTATGTTGATCAAAAATGGCATTCCATCACTCCCAACCCACACGCTTTTGTCGTCAACATAGGCGACACCTTCATGGTAATCATATATATATATATATTTACACAAAACTAATTACTTTTTGTTAAAATAAATAAAACTGATTTCAATTATTTATTTCTTTTCACAGGCGCTGTCAAATGGGATATACAAAGGGTGCCTGCACAGAGCAGTGGTGAACAGCAGCAGGCCACGCAAATCTCTTGCTTTCTTCCTGTGTCCGAAAACGGACAAGATCGTCGCCCCGCCAAAACAGCTGCTGTCAACATCGAATCCCAGGTTGTATCCAGATTTCACGTGGCCTGCGCTCCTCGAATTCACGCAGAAACACTATCGCTCCGACATGAAAACACTCGACGCTTTCGTCGCTTGGCTTCAACATCACAAAACCCTCGCTGCTGCTTAGCACGCCTGCCCAATATAATATGCTAAATTTTCGTATTGGAAGATGAATCTTGAGACAAATTAAATTACTATGTCTATGTTTGTGTCATAAATATTTAAGAAATATAATTGATTTGCTGAAACTTTTGTTGGTACACGACAAAGCAGTTTCAGTTGATCAACTTAAGGTTCCCCTTAATTTCCCTCTCATGCATTGTGCTTGACTCAGCACTCAAATGTATGCTCTGCATCTTTCCTATTCACTTCTCTTTGTATATTGTCATGATTCGAGATTGCATGAATTTTTATACTATTCCTATTTCTTACATTTCAAACTCTCTATTCTACATTATATATAGAGTTATTAATGTTTTCTAGCACTTCTGGAATAGTAAAAATAAATTCTAACACTAATTATAAAAAAAATGAGAGATAATAGATTGAAGGATATGCTTATCTTGTAGTTCGAGCATGTTACCAAGTTTTTCTTGTGCCGTTTACATCTCATGTATAGTTTTTTGTAAGTTATTGCAAAAGAGTGAAATTTACCCATTACAAACTTCAGATAGCAATTGCGGATTATTCATCCAATAGTGTATATATATATATATATATATATATATATAATATTCATAATTAATTAAGTAGGTTTTTATTGTGTGATATTAGCCTTTTGAGTTTGGCATTGTAGTTATCAAGCACATAATAAGATCCTTTATCCCACTTTTTGTTATCCCATTTTTGTTCCTCTTTATTTTTTTTAGGATTTTCTCACATTTTTCCTCAATTTTTTTAAATTTCTTGTTGTCTTAATTTAAATTTGTAATTATTAATTAGAGTTTATTATACCCAATTGCGGAATAAATTATCATTTATTATTTAATTTCAAATTTGTAAGTTAATAATTAATTATTAGGGTTGGTTATTCAATAATTAGGTTAGTATAATTTTTTATATTCAATTTTTAAGTAATAATTGTTTATTATAATTATAATTTGCTATATATTATCACGATATTTTTTATTTCATGAGAATATTATTAAATTAATTATTTTAGTTGATTTAATTAATTCATCATAATATTATTAAAACGATTACGCATTCGAGCGCTCCCCTTAATTTTAGGTTCTATGTGGCGCGCTCTCCATTCATTATTCTTATTTATCTTAAATCCTCTTTTAATGTATTTTTAATCCATATATTCTATAAATTAACTATGAAATTTTCTATCCCACATCGATTTTCAATGAGACTCTACTCTTGGAGAACCATTATAAATATTCAAGATCAAAGTGTATTTTTTACATCCGACAAATATTTTGCATAAACAATTTAATTTGGCCAGTTAATTGGTTAGCCAAATAAATAATTTTATTTTTATGTTTGAAAATTTAATTTGGCCAATTAATTAGTTGGCCAATTAAATATTTTTATTTTTATGTTGAAAATTTTAATTTGGCCAATTATTAATTTCTCAATATTAATTTATTTAATTTGATAATATTAACAAATTAAAAAATATGATTCAACTTGAAAAATAATTTAAATTTAATTATTGTCTAATTAAAGATTGTTAAATTTTAACTATATTACTATTAAGTTTTCGAAATATGTTTATAAGTTACAATTGAATCATAGAACATTGCCTAATTTATTTTATTTTTAACTTTCACTTTCTCCCACATATCGGAACAAAATTCCGATATGTATACATTAATTGTTTAAGAAAAAAGAATTTAAAAATAGCAACAAAATATATGACAGCTGAAAATTGTATATGAGAACATCTATCTATCTATATACATATATATGATGTATAAAATCCAATTAGGGGTGTGTACGGGCCGAACCAAACCGAACAAACCGACCGAACCGAAGGGTTTTGGTCGGTTCGGTTCGGTTTTATTTTTTCTTCTGTTTTCTGTTCGGTTCGTCATTTCTTAAAAATTAAAGTCGGTTTTCGGTTTCGGTTCCGATTCCACAAAATTCCATCGGCCGGGCACCGAACCGATCAAAATATTACTATTTAATAATATAATATATTATATAATAATATATAATTATATAAATATATATAGTAAAAACCTTAAATCTCTACAGTGTTGTATTCTATTCTCTCTCAACTCTCAAGTCAGCCGACACTCACCTCTCTCTCTCTCATCTCCTCTCTGTTGACTCCACACCGTCCAGGCGTCCACCACTCCACCTCGTCGGTGCCCTTCTCCCACTGGCGCCCAACACCCTTCTCCCACTGGCACCCAGCACCCTTCTCCCACCGCCGGCGGCGAGTCACCTCTCTTTCTCATCTCCTCTCTACTGACTCCACAGTCCACACCGTCTAGGCATCCACCACTCCACCTCGTCGGCGCCTTTCTCCCACAGTCCACACCTTGATGGTGGATAATCAACAATGAGTGTTGCTTCTTCCCAAGGGCAAATTTGTCATTCCTGGCATCCACCCCATGCTAGCCGGCAGCGCCGCAGCGGTCGTAGCCATCGGGACTAGAATTAGCGAGCTGCGCAGAGCGGTGTTTGTCGAAGGTGGCGGCGGAGGATTCTGGCCAAATACGGCGGCGAACGGTGGCGTGACCCTCGCCTTCACGGCATTTGCTGGCCTCGCGTTAGCAGCCGCCGTGTTCTACACTACTAGGTAAAGGAAAAACAAAATAAGCAAGGAAATCTGTGATGGAAATTTTTTGAATCTGGTGTTGTAACCCTAGGGAGAGTAATTTAATTAGTTAGGGAAAAAAAATTGGAAAAAATTTCGGTTCGGTTTCGGTTCGGTCCAAAAGGTGAAGTCGGTCGGTTTAGATTCTAAATTTTTTGGCCGGTTCAGTTTTCGATTTATAAAATTTTGGCCGGTCGGTTGAACCGACCGACCGATGCACACCCCTAGATCCAATTATGATAATAGATATTAATGATTAGTAAGTTTCAAAATTCAATAAAGCAAAAAGAGGATCCGAGCTTTTTCACCGTTAGTAATTCGGTATCTCTCACAAAATATGGCCAAAGAATATAATATTAATTAATTTGTTAGAAAATTTAAAAAGAGAAATCCGAACCATCTCTTCATAAATTAAATATGATCCAATAATATAATATTTATTAGTTTGTTAATCTATATATATATATATATATATATATATATATATTATTAAAACGATTGCGAATTCGAGCTCTGTCCTTAATTCAATGTCCTACGTGGCGCTCTCTCCTTTTAGTTTTCTTATTTATCTTTAATCCTTATTTTTAGCATTTTTATTCACTTATTCTATGTATATTTAATATAAATTTTTCCATCCCACATTGATTTTTAATAAAACTTCACTCTTAGAGAACCTATATAAATACTCACAATCCATGTGTATTTTCCCATTCCGCAATTATTTTGCACAACCAATATAATTTGGCAAATTAATTTGTTAGCCGAATAAATAGTTTGATTTTATTGAGAATTTTAATTTGATCAATTATTAAGTTGTCAATATAAATTTTTTTAATTTAACAAATTTTTAAATTGATGTAAATAAAAAAAATTTCCCAACAATACGTATTCTCAATTATAATTCTCGGATTTGTATATATATACATGTAGGGATAATTCTTGAAATTTGACTTTGTGACGAGATGATCAGACGTACACAACAATTAACATCGTATATAATGAAATCTTTGACAAATTGCAAGGTAAAAATAAAAATAAAAAAATAGTTTGAATTCTATTGATTTCTTACAACTAAATAAAGTGAAATAAAATCAAAGAAACACTCGTTTTGATCAATTATCGAAATATTATCACTTCGAAATAATATTAAATTATTTTTAATGTTCATGCTTATATATTGCAAAATAATAATAAAAATAAAAATATTTGTTAAAGGAAGTACAATAAAATCGAAGAAACAACCTTATTGGTGTAATTTATTATAATTTCATCACTTTTGTAAGATTTCTTATAGTGAATTGTTGAAATAATATTACTCTCTTCTGTATAATATTGTATTAATTTTATGGTTACATACTTATAAATTACAGCATAATATAGTTTGCCGTCGATTTTCGACGGGATACACACTAGTTAATTTAATAAAGAGATACGGGTGATACAAAGTGTTCGAATCGATTAGATAGTGTGTGTTTCTACTATTAAAAGAAAAATGTTTTTATTGTTTGATTGAACTTGTCCGGAGATATTACATACTAGTAAGAGCACCAGCAGCGGTGGGAGCTGGGGGTGGGCGACGGACGTTGGGTGGGCGGCGGACGGAAGGGGTGGGAGGGGAGCGCCATTTTCGGGCCTTGGGTGCTAGAGGTGGGTGGGCTGACGTGGCGTGCCGTGATTGGGCGCTGGAGTTTTATTTTATTTTATTTATTTTTTTTAATTTTTACCTATATAAATACAACACCTTATTTCATTCATTTTCACCACATTCTCATCTTTTCTCTCTCAAATTCTCCCAACAAATACCTCTAATTATTCAATTTTTTGCTACAAATGAATTCCAATCAATTGGTGTTGGTTCGGATCTAGTGCTGCAAGTGACGATCCCAACAATCCTAATTTCTACGCCAAAAAAAAATGGCCGCGCAAAACATTACATTTTAATTAATGTAATGTTTTATTTTATTTCAATTCAATAAAATTTGCATTTTATAAAATAATTCTTATGTAAATTAGTAAATAAAATTAATTATAAAATAAAAACATAAAATAATGAGCAGCGCTCACCATTGTTGCAAAAAAAAAACAGCGCCCACTTGGACCCACAGAAACTAATTAAATATTGAGCGTCTACCCCTTTTAGCGCCCACCATTGTGGATGCTCTAATAAATATTCCTTCTATTGCCCTAAATATGACTCGCTTTCCTTTTTGAAGTGTCCAGTTAAATATGGCTCATAATTCAAAATGGTTTAATTTAACACTCCAAAAAGTGTGGACCCTATTACTTTTTATTTTTTATACCTTCTTCTTAATTTTCGTACCCATAAAGTATGAACTATATTTAACAGGACGAGTATGAATTTATAATCAAATTGATGATCAGGGTGATTTGCTAGTGCTTCGTAAGCACTTAGCATTAGTCGTTAGAGTTTCTCACTTTGAACGCAAAGAAGCCCGATTGTATTTTTAATTAATATTTTAATTTTGACGTATACAATTATTTTGACTGCGTCGTCATCCTACATGCATGTATACATTTCATATTTGACGAATATTGGTGAATATCTTCTCGAGAAAGTTCCTTAATAAAAGTAGAATTGATTGACATATCCAGATTGTTCTTGATTTTTCTCCGGCAAGATTGAGAAGACAAAATTCCCTTTTACAAATTCTTGAGGCATGATCATGTTTTTCGAGAATCAAATAATTAAAGTAGTATTCTCTTTAAGTGGAAGCACTCTCTCTTTCCATCTCAAAATCAAGAAGAATTAGACACCATATATATATATATATATATATATATATATATATATATATATATATATATATAACTTTATGAGGCATCTAGGTATATGGAAATTAATATTTATAAGATATTCTTGGATTAGAAATAAATGAGTAAAAGAAGCTGCATATGATTCAATATTCAATGGAAAAAGAAGAGGGTATATACTCTCTTTCTCGAGAAATGAGTGGAGATAACAAAATATCATTTAACGAATTATGTGTTGTTCACTTAAAACAACAAAAAAAAAGAAAAAAGAAAAAACGAGCAGTACTGACAGAAAATATTACGTCGTTATATTGCGACTCAATAGCGACGGTTTAACGACGACGGACTTGATGTTCATAATTTTAGCTTTGGAGCGAACGACCTCACTATAATTTTATGCGTACCTTGATTCGCATGCACTGAATTTGCTTGTGAGTGAGGAGAGTGCTCTCATGAATTTCAAGTTGAAAATTTTTTAATCACGATATGGAATCTTATGATGTTTTGCATTAAGTAATCAATTATATTTGTAATCGATCATTCGTAAATACAAGAGAACATGTTAATATAATTTTGTAATAGATGATGTACTTGTTTAGCAACTTGAGATCCTACATCCCAATTTTTGGTGTCCCACCCTCAATTTTTTTAGTTTTTTTTATCATTTTTTTCTATAATTTAACTTCTTGTGGTTTAGTTTAATTTTGTAATTATTAATTAAGGTTTATTTTATCCAATAAGGATATATAATTATTTTTATCATTTTATTTCAATTTTTTGATTAATAATTAGTTATGAGGTTTGATTAATTCATAATTAGAGTAGATAATTTTTTAAGCTTCATTTTTTAGTAATAGATGTCAATTAAAAATTTTGTAATAATACATTAATATTATTACATTGATGAATTTAATATTGAAATACTGATGAGACACAAATTAAAAATATTGGGATAGAGGATTTTATCAACTGCCACATAAATTGCAAGGAGGATAATAAAATGTTCATATAATTTGAATAATATTTGTAAGAGTTATTTAAGTACAAACGATTAACTAAAAAATTGATGCTTTTAGTTTGAGAATATTGCAGTCAGGGAAAAGAACGCAATGAGTCTTAAAACTAAATATATTTTCATTTGCGGAGGAAGTGCTAGATTGTTCCAAAACAAAACAGTATATTTACATTTTAACCCTTTACAGTCATGATTGCTCAATTAAATAAAATTTGGTCTCCGACATCCAAACGATGAATATCTCTTTTGTAAATAAAGAAATTTAGGATCAAACTCATGATTTCCTTCCTTTAATTCAAAATAAATAAAATAAAATACAATTTTGTCTCCATTTTCAATTCTAAGATATAAGGTGGTGGCTCGTGTGCGGGAGGAATGCCATGAGAGTATTAGGGGGTGACTGGTACGCAGGAATGAGGTTGGAATAGAATGATCATTCATACGGTCATTTCTAATCCCATAACTGTTATCATTTTACTGCAAGGAATGGTCATTCCCTTAGCAATGACTAATCCCATAAACATGGGTTTAGCCATTCCTCCCTTCCCCTTTGGTATTAGCTATTCCTCATCTTAAGGAATGAACTTTATTATTATTATTATTATTATTATTATTATTATTATTATTATTATTATTATTATTATTATTATTATTATTATTATTATTATTTTATTATAATTAGCATAATAATAATAATAATACTTATTATTATATTAGTATCAATATTATCATATTAATTATTATGAAAATAATTATAATAAAAAAATAATAAAATAATGATAGAATAATAATAATTGATTAAAGTAATAATTATAATTAGTATTAATATTATTATAAACCTGATTATAATAATTATAATGAAACTACTAAATAATAATATTTATTAGCATTAGCATTAATATAATTATAATAATTATTATTATCTTAATATTAATTATTATAATTAAAAAATAATAAACAATAATAATTATCATTAGTATTATTATTATTAAAATAATTATAATAAAATATATTAAAATAATTAAAGTATAAATATTATTTTAATTATTATTAACCTAATTATAATAATTAAAATATAATAAATCATTATTATTATTATAATTATTTGTATTATTAAGATAATTATAATCATTATAATAAACATAATAAAATTAAAATAATAATTAATATTTATTATTATTAGTATTAATATTATTATAATTGTTATTAAAAAGCTAATTATAATAAGTATAATAAAAATAATAGTAATAAACCTACCATTCTATTCCTGATGTATACCCGCCATAAGAATATCATTCCTTGATTCATTCCTTTCCTATCTTTATTCCATTACAAATGTCATTTCATTCCCACTAAATTCCATTCATGTCTACCAGTCACCTCCTTAGACTCAAAAGTAGCAACATAAAGATAATGAGAATTAAATGAATAAATTGAATATTAAGAATTTTTATGATTGGCATTGAAGGAATAAAATATAAATGAAATTTATCATTTTTAATGGATTTCTTTCTCACGGCTCTTAGCAAATTGTAATTTACAAAATACAAAAATTGAATCAAATTTATTTTAAATAGCGAAATTGTCCTTCAAAATATATTATTATTATTATTATTATTATTATTATTATTATTATTATTATTATTATTATTATTATTATTATTATTAATGCGCGGCCGCTGTTCGAAATGTACACTGATTAAACCTCATTCATGTATAATAACATGTAAACTACATATAAGAGATACCCCTCCCCCCTCTCTTTCTTAGGTGTTTTCGAAAACACATCTTTAGTAACTCACCCCCTTTCTTTTCTTTTTTTTCCTTTTTCTTTTTTTACAAATAGGAAGAGGTTTCAGATTTCATTTGGATATTAAATGGATTACCATATATAATATAAATTTTTTTTGCCAGTTCCTTCTAGTCGAGCCTCCCGATATGTCATTATACCCCGAGAAATGGAAATAATTACAATCCCTATTCCACCTAAAATTCTATGAATTCGTTGAGAGTTAGAATAGATTCATAGATCGAGTCGGCTGATCTGTTTTACATTTAGCAAATTTCTATAAGGTCTTTCCTTATTCTTGCTATGTCGCAGGGTTAAAACCAAAAAAATTAGTATAGCGCATTCTTTATTGTTACTGTACGGTCCTAAAGCAGGAGATTTTACTCGATGGTGTGTCGCAGCCCGACTTAGAATGAAGATAACCAAGCCGGTGGGTCCCACGACGTACACAATTTATGATTAACCAAGGAACAAGATAACGACCCAGTTATCCAACAAAAACCCATCATACAATAAAACATACTTTCAAGTCAAACCAAAATAGCCGAGAATGGTCAAAAGACAACACCATCTCGTATCAGAGTTTAGCAACGGAAACAAGGTTTATCAAGTCATAGCTTCAACATCACACTAAGACAATAATTACTGAATAACTTCAGAGTGTTGCAGCGGAAACAACATGACATATCTTTGATTATATGTATGACGACATATAATCCTGCTCAACATCAACAATTTCTTAAGAGGTCAACAACAAAAATCCGCCCAGCACACTCCATCTTCATCCAAGCCAGCCTGCACATTTTAGAAATAACATGTAGGGCTGAGTACTTTTGTACTCAGTGGACACATGCCAAAATATATAATAGATTTTATAGATTAATCATGCATCTCCAAAGTAACACACAGGGGTTTTTCAGAAAAAGCCCGTGTTTACTAAATCATTTTCGTACTTGCTTCTCCACTTTATTTATTCAATTAAAACCATATCTGAAACAACGCCGGGGAAGAAGGCCTTCTTCCGCGAACGCAACTCACCATGGCTGGTCGCCCCTCAACAGGGTCCATACTCATGGCTACCGTGTACACTAATTCTGGAAAGCACCCTTTTGGCTAACTCAGAATCCGATCGATTATAACAGTTGGCGAACCAACACAGATAGGCATAAGAGAATCCATAAAACAATCCTTTTATGCATGATAATCACTTTAAAACATACTTTTTAAAGCATTTCAAAAACAGAGCAAAGCTCGAGTTATTTGATATATAGAAAAGCCCACCTCAACAGTTTACAGAACGAATTACTAAGCTTCCGTCTTCCGTCCTTTCTTCTATGCACGATCCTTTTATCGTAAATAAACAAATCTTAATAAATTGGTCCAGACATAATTGAAACTATAACAGACTCAATGACTTGATTAATCTTTTAAGGCTTTGGCATTTTATTAATATATTATTAATAAAATGAAATTTTAACTTAGAAGTTTTCAAGAAATCAAATAAATTGATTAAACTTGAACGACATTAGAAATTGAGAATTTCTGCACAAATGCAGCAGATTAAAACTTACATACAGAACAGTGTATTTCGAATCTGAGAATGGACAATGCATCATTAGAAAGCCTTGAATGTATATTTTAACTTTTGAGTTTACGGAAGAAACAACTGAAAACAAGTTGAGCAAAGATCAGCTGGATAAATCAAGCTGACTGGAAAATCAAAGCTAGCTGGAAAACTGAGCTATCTGGAGAACTGAGCTAGCTGGAAAACTGAGCTAGCTGGAAAAACTGAGCAGGCTGGAAAACTGAGCTGGCTGGAAAAACTGAGCTGGCTGGAAAACTGAGCTGGAAAACTGAGCAGCAAAATAAAAATCGAGCCGGCCGGAAAATCGAGCCGGCCGGACCAATTGAGTTAATCCAAATTGATTGGTCCAATGGGTAATTCAATTGGACCGGACTCGGTAAATCCAATTGATCGAGTCAGTAATTCCAAGTGACGGTCCAACAGTAAATCCAAATTGATCGAGTCAGGTAATTCAAGTGGTCCAATTTGAGTTAATCAAGTCGGATCCAAATTTGAGTTAATCAAGCTGGTCCAAATGACTTAAGCTAGCAATTAAACTCCAGAAACTCTCAATTTCAAGACCATTAATTTCGAATTCCTTACAAATTAGGCCAGGGAGTTTCAACTCATTTAATTCATGTATAAACATGTTCAAAAACATCATATAAGCTCAAATAATCCATCAATTTAATCATCAAGTATCAAAATTAAAAATCCCTTATTTTTCCATATTTTTCATAAATTTTGAAAAAGAAGATGGATTTTTATGCTCAATCTTGAGCTAAGAACTTGATTAGTGAAAGATCTAACCTTCTTGATTAATTTGAATGCTACTTTCTTTGATTTCTTGAGCTTGGTGAAGCTTCTTCAATGAAGATTGTGTGTGATTGAGTGTGTGTTGCCGTGTGTGTGTCGAGAGTTTGAGGAAGAGAGAATGAGGATGAAGATGGATGCTAACACACTTATCTAATAGATTGTCCAAATACATTGAACTTAAACACACGTATGTAGCATGCTAATCTTGACTAATCTCTTCATCATCATTGCATTTTGGATAAGGTGAGGTGTCACTTCCTTATTAGTTAGTAATTTGACTTTAGTGTTATAATATCTAAATTAAGATATTATGAATTAAATTTAATACTAACAATATCTTATAATTTATTCTCTTAGATATTATTAGATTAAATTAATTAGAAATTAATAATAAAGCTTATAAGACAAGCTTTATTTCCTAGGAAAATTATGCTTCATAAGTTAGCTTAATTAATTTATTAAACATTAAGCATATAAATCTTACTTTAATTGATTAATTAATTCTCTAATTAATTAATCAAATATCCAATAAACAATCATCACAGCTTTAATTAAAAAGCTTTCAAACTTATAACTATTATTAGGGTTTCTCAAACCCTAATATAAGCTTTCTCAAGAAATTTTGGGAAATAAAATCCGTAACTAAAATAATTTGCTGGGGAAATTTTACGATCTCTGGAGAAATCAAATCTTCAAATTAAACACACACTTTTCAAATAAAATCTAAACATATAAGCACATAATCCTAAACACATTCGTAATCTTTCTCGGATCATCCGAGACAAGATTAACATCTTAAATTTCTTAATTTACTTAATTTCTTTACTTTCGGCAATTTAAGGCTGCCGAAAAATTTTAATTTCTAGAACTTATTTTCTTTCTAAGTTCTCGCATTTTAATTATTCTAAATAATTATCTTAATTATTTACTAAGATTAGTTATGAAAAAGCGGGGTATTACATTCTCTCCCCCTAAAAATAAATTTCGTCCCGAAATTTGCTTACCTCAAAGGAAAAGCTCGGGATACTTCTCTCTCATTTTATTTTCGAGCTCTCACGTAGCTTTCTCTAGCCCGTGATGTCTCCATTTAACTTTTACTGAGGCGATCAATTTATTTCTTAACTGTTGGACCTTTCGATCCAAGATCGCTTCTGGTTTCTCCTCATAACTGAGGTCTGGTTCTGAAACCACTTCTTCTTGTCAAATAACATGCTCAGGATCGAACATGTATTGACACAACTGGGATACATGGAATATTTTATGCGAATTCTCAAAGCTTGGCGGTAATGCCAGCTTATATGCTACTTGACCAATCCTTTCCAGGATTTCATACGGTTCTATGTAACATGGCTTAAGCTTTCCTTTTACGCCAAAACTATAAATTCTTCTCGAAGGCGAAACTTTTATAAACACTTTATGTCCTACTTCAAATTTTAATTCGGATATTCGAGAATCTGCATAAGATTTTTGACAATCTTGCGCTTCTTTAATTCGCTGCTTAATTTGGCAAACAAACTTGATTATTTCTTCTACAGCATCGGCCCTAAAACTTTTCTTTCACTTATTTCATCCCAATAAAGCGAAGACCTATATTTTCTCCTTTAATGAGCTTCATAGGGTGCCATGTCAATTGTCATTTGATAACTGTTGTTGTATGCAAACTCAACGAGAGATAAAACTTGCTCTTATTAGTTACCTCGATCTAATACAACAGTTCTGATCATATCTTATAAGATTTTAATTATCCTCTCGGACTGACCATCCGTCTGAGGATGAAAAGCAGTGTTGAAATTTAAATTGGTACCCATCTTACTTTGTAAACTTCTCCAAAAATAGGAGGTAAACTTTGAATTTTGATCTGAAGTGATCAATCTGGGCATGCCGTGCAATCGCATTATTTATTTGACATACAGCTGAGCTAACTTATCCGATCCATATTTTTCGGGAATTGGTATGAAATGAGCAGATTTCGCCAATCTGTCCACTATTACCCATATTTCTGTATTTCCCTTCTTAGACTTAGGTAACCTAGTTACAAAGTCTATAGTGGTACCACCCCATTTCCATTCCGAAATTTCTAACGGCTGGAATTTTCCATAAGGCCGTTAATGTAAAGCCTTAACTTGCTGACAGGCTAAACATCGCTCTACAAACGAAGCTATATCTCACTTCATTCATTCCCACCAAAATTTCTGTTTCAAGTCTTGATACATTTTTGGTGTTTCTAGGATGAGCTGTATAAGACGTTTCATGAGCTTCTCTCATGATCTCAGCTCTTAATTCTTCTTTATCTGGAACACAAATCCTTTCTTTAAATAGGAGAGTATTATCTCCAACTTCGCAAAAATTTTCCCTTTTCCTTTACGAATCCTAAGTTGCAAATTCTCTAACTTTTCATCTTTTCTTTGAGCATCTGGAATTCTCATTTTCAAATCTGGAGTTATTTCCAAAGCTGCAATTAATTGCTCTGTAAATTGTGGTTATAAAACCACTTCTATTTTTAGCTTTCCAAAACTTTTTAATAAGTTCTTTTTCTTGAGTAAGCAGAAATCCTAACTCGGTTCTGCTCTTTCTGTTTAAAGCATCAGCTACTACGTTTGCTTTTCCTGGGTGATAGAAAATTTTGCAATCGTAGTCCTTTACTAATTCGAGTCATCTTCTTTGCCTCATATTCAACTCTTTTTACTCAAAAAGTATTTGAGGCTCTTATGATCCAAAAAGATCTCATAATTGGCTCCATAAAGATAATGTCTCTAAATTTTTAAAGCATGCACAACTGCTGCTAGCTCTAAATCATGGGTTGGGTAATTCTCTTCATGAGGTCTAAGTTGTCATGATGCATACGCAATAACTCTGCCATCTTGCATCAAGACACAACTCAATCCATTCCTTGATGCATTCATATAAACGGTAAAAATCTTTGCCTGCTTCTAGCACTGCTAAAACTGGAGCAGTGGTTAGCTTTCTTTTAAGCTCTTGGAAACTTTCTTCGCATTAAGGAGACCATTTAAACTTCAATTCTTTCTTGAAAAGTTGGGTCATTGGCCTTGCTATCTTAGAGAATCCTTCAATGAATCTCCGATAGTAACCTACTAGACCCAAGAAACTTCCTCTTCTCATAGGGTGACTTTGGAGATTTTTGTTCTTGAATTGCTTGAACTTTAGAATTGTCTACTTTAATTCCTTCGGAGGAAACAACATGATCGAGGAAATTTATTTCTTTTAGCCAAAATTCACACCTGCTGAATTTGACATATAACTTCTCAGATCTTAACTTTTCTAAGACAATTCAAAGATGCTCTTCATACGCTGTTTCACTTCTTGAATATATGAGAATGTTATCAATAAAGACTATGACAAATCTATCCAAGAATTCGTGAAAAACTCGATTTATGAGATCCATGAATACTGCCGGAGCATTTATCAATCCAAACGACATTACTACAAACTTGTAGTAGCCATGTCTCGTTCGAAAGGCAGTTTTTTGGAATGTCTTCTTGACGAATCTTCAACTGATGATAGCCAGATTTTAAATCAATCTTTAAGAAAACACTGGCTCCTCTGAGCTGATCGAACAGATCATCTATCCTTGGCAAATGATACTTATTCTTCAATGTCAATTTGTTTAGTTCTCGATAGTCTATACACATTCTTAGACTACCGTCTTTCTTCTTGACAAACAAGATTGGTGCTCCCCACGGGGAAACACAAAGCTTGATAAAACCAAGATCAAACAATTCTTGTAGCTGGATCTTTAGTTCCTGAAATTCTTTTGGGGTCATTCTATATGGCGCCTTTGATATTGAAGCTGAACCAGATTCAAGGTCAATGGTAAACTCCAATTGCCTGTCTGGGGTAATCCTGGCAAAACTTCAGGAAATACATCCTTGAATTCTCGGACTACAGCTACGTCATCGATTTTCTTCTCTTGTTTTTCATCTTTATTGAGGTAAACAAGATATACTTGCACATCTTTTCTTCTCAACAATCTTCTTGCTTGAATTGCCGAAATAATCAGCATTCCTCTCTTGCTTCTCTCTTTTTCGAAGAATAAAGTTGACTCTTTTCACGGGATATGAAAAGAAATCTATCTTTGCTTACACCAAATGATGGCAAAGTTCTCAATTAACCAACTACTTAGTCGTTATTTGCGTCGGAGAAGTTTATGTTTCTCAATTTCTCGAGTTTAAAAATTGAAAAGTGTTGCAAAAGAAACTGTTTAGCAGAGAAAAATACCAACAGGTGTCAGACATGGAAAAGCGCGGAGGAGAACGGTTGGCATCACCCAACTAGTGACCGCTGAAATTCCATCCGGCGCTGGAAACTGGCAACCAAGGGTCACTAGACTCCAACGGTCGTTGGATCGCTTCGCTGAAGAGGCAGCTAGCGATCGCTGGCTGTCAGCCGGCGCTGGCTTGCCGTTCTCTAAAATAGGTCCAACCGGCATTGAAAACCAGCCGACGGTGGACATCAATTAGTAGCGCTTTCTTGCGCAATTTTAAATGCACTCAGCAAGGCTTTTTTTTTTCTTTTTAAACATATTCTCACATTCTCTCTCGATGGACAACAGTAGACTCTTGAACGGCAGCAACACACAAAATTTATTCTTTTTCACTTACTAATACATTCCCAAAATGATGTCTACGTGCCACATTCGAATTAGATTTAGGGTTTTGGCTGACATCTTAAGGGAACCAATCTCAAATTCTAGATTAGGGCAAACATGCGTGACTGGGTAGTTTTACCTACCGGGGTCGATACTCTTAAGTTCTGGCTATCTCTCTCTATTTAAGGCCAAGAGTATCTACGCATGCAAAAGAATGTGATGCACCAGTATCGAAAAGATTTATAACAGGTACATCATTTATCTGACCCATACCTGCCAGATTGCCCTGATCTTTGACACTCGCTTTCTGCTCAAGAGCAAAAACCCTCTGGTGATGCTGCTGCTCTTGCTGCGGTGTTTGTTGCTTCAGCTTCTGCTGCTGAGGCCGAGGAATTTGACGTTGATGCTACTGCATCTATGGGACTCCTTCAATGGCTTTTAAATGTGGAGGCTGATACTGATTAGGTTTTCTCCTCCAGCCCCTTGCTGCCTATTTGAGCACTGATAATAATAATGCCCTGGTTGCCCATATGCATAGCAGATGTTACTTCCTGTTTTGCGAATTCCCTGGTGCATTTTTCCGCACTTAGAGCATGCAGAAATTCCTTGTTGTCTTTGAGACGAGCAACCGTGACCAACCACAGGAGGTCTATATTTTTCTTGAGTCAATTGTTTGCTGACTCTACCTATGCCATAGGTTCTTGCTAGGTTAATTATCAGCATTCCATTTCCTCTTTCCTTTTTGAATTTGACTTGGAAGAGAGGATTGCGATTTAACAGCCGCATGAAAATTGAATCGGGGGAGGTGCTGGAATCTAAACTGATTATTCTAGTTGCATAGCCAATTCCACATCCAAAGCTCGGTTTAACGCTTCAACATAAGTCAAAACACTTTGACTTGCTAGTACTATTCTTTATGTCTTGTCTGGGTTCAAAGAAAAAGCTCAGACATCTTCTTGTCCGAATCAACTTTGACAGGGCAAAACAGGCTAAGTCACATTATTCACGGACATACTCTGACTCTATCTTTTTTTTTTTTTTTTTTTTCCCTTTGTCGAAGAAATAATTCTTCGATTCTCCTCTCAGGCTGAGGAGATAGGGTAGGATCTCGCTGCTCTTCTTCTACTTCATCCTCTACTCTATTTCTTCTTTGGCATTCTAGTTTTTTTTTTTTTTAAGAAACTATAAAACTATCACGAAAATAACTTTATTCTTATCGAGCTTTGCATTTAAGCACCTTTTTATCTTATTCTATATTGCATAAGCAAATACTTCACAAGCGAATTCTTAAATCGTAGATCTTAACATTCAAGAATTCACATCACATCATAATATAATCACTTACATAACTTCACTTAGTAGTCATGTAATAGCAACATAACTTAACTTCATAACTTTTCTTAATCATTATTAAAGCACTCAGCTTTATATCTTTTCTTAATTAGGTAATTATTAATAAAACACTCAGCTTTATAAACTTGTCTTAAATAGCAGCAGAATAACTTGACTTATAAATTGACAGGATAAATTATCTGTCTTTAATAACTTGACTTTAACTTCTGAAGTAATCTTATTTTCTTTCATTCTTAATTTATTTTCACAACATTCTTTATACTTTCATTTTCATAAAATCCTTTACTTCATTCCTTCATCTTCTTACTTATCTTTCCTCATACTTCTCTTTTCTCTTAGAGCATCATAATTTTACATCTTACACTTTAAGGAAGCATCAACTTAATTTAAATAACATCTTTAATCCTTTTTCTTTATACAACTTCTTTTCTTACTTATGCTTTCCTTTTCTTCATTCTTTATCATATCTTTTCATAATACTTTAAAAAAAACATCAACTTAACTTAAATAACTACTTTGGTCATTTTTCTCTATATACTTGAAAAAAATTGTCTTTTAGAGGTCTTTTCAAAAGAAGGGATTTATATACTGTAAAAGCTATCCCTAGGTCATCTGTGATGTTAATACATCACACAAAATATCATTAGCGGTACGGACTACTACTCCGTTACAGATCTAACTACGTCATATTATGCATCAAATATTTACACACACATTTACATCATCATCACTTTCATAACTTTAACTTAATAATCAGGCAATAGCGAAGTAACTTAATTTCATACACTTTTCTCAGCTTGGTAAAGCACTTAGCTTTATGGACTTTTCTTAATTATTCAAGTAACAGCAAGCTAACTTGACTTATAACCTTAACAATTAAACAATTGTCAGGAATCATTTAACTTTCTTTACTTAACTTAAAACATTTAACACATCAATCATAACTTATTTCATACTTTAACTTATTTTCATAAAGTTCTCCTTCTTTACTTTCTCACTTCATTTCATTAATTAACTTCGTTATGGAGGCGGAAGACCCATATTACTGAGTTTCTAGCTATGTGGGTTGATCAGGTCCACATAACAGTCGGTCAATCATATGGAACTTCTGTCTCGTACGTTCAACGATCTTGTCATACGAGATTACAAACTCTTCAAGAAAATTCAAGGTTCTTTTAGAGATTTGCGTGAAATTGCTACTCCCGTATTATTTCCTAATTTCAAAGACTTCCACGAATCGAGTCTTTACTTAAAATAACGTCTTTCTCATCAAAAAGAGTAAATGGAATGTCTATGCTTTACTCTTCATAAGGCATCAAAACTTTACAATATATCTTCAAACTTTAAACTTTTAATCTTTAGAAAACTTTTAATACATACCTGACTTTCTTTGGATGAGATGAGGTCTTTGGACTTTTGTTGTTTAAGACTTAACTAGTCTAGCGGTTCAAGTCTAGACTAGACTCAAAAGAAAAATTTTAGACTTAGAGCAGACAAGCTGCTCTGATACCACTCTGTCGCAGCCCGACTTAGAATGAAGATAACCAAGCCGGTGGGTCCCACGACGTACACAATTTATGATTAACCAAGGAACAAGATAACGACCCAGTTATCCAACAAAAACCCATCATACAATAAATCATACTTTCAAGTCAAACCAAAATAGCCGAGAATGGTCAAAAGACAACACCATCTCCTATCAGAGTTTAGCAACGGAAACAAGGTTTATCAAGTCATAGCTTCAACATCACACTAAGACAATAATTACTGAATAACTTCAGAGTGTTGCAGCGGAAACAACATGACATATCTTTGATTATATGTATGACGACATATAATCCTGCTCAACATCAACAATTTCTTAAGAGGTCAACAACAAAAATCCGCCCAGCACACTCCATCTTCATCCAAGCCAGCCTGCACATTTTAGAAATAACATGCAGGGCTGAGTACTTTTGTACTCAGTGGACACATGCCAAAATATATAATAGATTTTATAGATTAATCATGCATCTCCACAGTAACACACAGGGGTTTTTCAGAAAAAGCCCGTGTTTACTAAATCATTTTCGTACTTGCTTCTCCACTTTATTTATTCAATTAAAACCATATCTGAAACAACGCCGGGGAAGAAGGCCTTCTTCCGCGAACGCAACTCACCATGGCTGGTCGCCCCTCAACAGGGTCCATACTCATGGCTACCGTGTACACTAATTCTGGAAAGCACCCTTTTGGCTAACTCAGAATCCGATCGATTATAACAGTTGGCGAACCAACACAGATAGGCATAAGAGAATCCATAAAACAATCCTTTTATGCATGATAATCACTTTAAAACATACTTTTTAAAGCATTTCAAAAACAGAGCAAAGCTCGAGTTATTTGATATATAGAAAAGCCCACCTCAACAGTTTACAGAACGAATTACTAAGCTTCCGTCTTCCGTCCTTTCTTCTATGCACGATCCTTTTATCGTAAATAAACAAATCTTAATAAATTGGTCCAGACATAATTGAAACTATAACAGACTCAATGACTTGATTAATCTTTTAAGGCTTTGGCATTTTATTAATATATTATTAATAAAATGAAATTTTAACTTAGAAGTTTTCAAGAAATCAAATAAATTGATTAAACTTGAACGACATTAGAAATTGAGAATTTCTGCACAAATGCAGCAGATTAAAACTTACATACAGAACAGTGTATTTCGAATCTGAGAATGGACAATGCATCATTAGAAAGCCTTGAATGTATATTTTAACTTTTGAGTTTACGGAAGAAACAACTGAAAACAAGTTGAGCAAAGATCAGCTGGATAAATCAAGCTGACTGGAAAATCAAAGCTAGCTGGAAAACTGAGCTATCTGGAGAACTGAGCTAGCTGGAAAACTGAGCTAAAAACCGAAAGAAAACTGAACCGGAAAAACCGAGCCGGAAAACCGAGCCGGAAAAACCGAGCAATGGCAAAACCGAGGAAAACCGAGCCGGCCGGACCAATTGAGTTAATCCATTGACGGGTCCAACAGGTAATTCCAATTGACCGGACCAATTGAATCCAATTGATCGAGTCACTGGTAATTCACGAGTCCAGTGAGTAAATCCAAATTGATGAGTCAGTAATCTACTGACGTCCAGCTGAGTTAATCAAGCTGGCTGGATCCAGCTGAGTTAATCAAGCTGGCTGGGTCCAGCTGACTTAAGCTAGCAATTAAACTCCAGAAACTCTCAATTTCAAGACCATTAATTTCGAATTCCTTACAAATTAGGCCAGGGAGTTTCAACTCATTTAATTCATGTATAAACATGTTCAAAAACATCATATAAGCTCAAATAATCCATCAATTTAATCATCAAGTATCAAAATTAAAAATCCCTTATTTTTCCATATTTTTCATAAATTTTGAAAAAGAAGATGGATTTTTATGCTCAATCTTGAGCTAAGAACTTGATTAGTGAAAGATCTAACCTTCTTGATTAATTTGAATGCTACTTTCTTTGATTTCTTGAGCTTGGTGAAGCTTCTTCAATGAAGATTGTGTGTGATTGAGTGTGTGTTGCCGTGTGTGTGTCGAGAGTTTGAGGAAGAGAGAATGAGGATGAAGATGGATGCTAACACACTTATCTAATAGATTGTCCAAATACATTGAACTTAAACACACGTATGTAGCATGCTAATCTTGACTAATCTCTTCATCATCATTGCATTTTGGATAAGGTGAGGTGTCACTTCCTTATTAGTTAGTAATTTGACTTTAGTGTTATAATATCTAAATTAAGATATTATGAATTAAATTTAATACTAACAATATCTTATAATTTATTCTCTTAGATATTATTAGATTAAATTAATTAGAAATTAATAATAAAGCTTATAAGACAAGCTTTATTTCCTAGGAAAATTATGCTTCATAAGTTAGCTTAATTAATTTATTAAACATTAAGCATATAAATCTTACTTTAATTGATTAATTAATTCTCTAATTAATTAATCAAATATCCAATAAACAATCATCACAGCTTTAATTAAAAAGCTTTCAAACTTATAACTATTATTAGGGTTTCTCAAACCCTAATATAAGCTTTCTCAAGAAATTTTGGGAAATAAAATCCGTAACTAAAATAATTTGCTGGGGAAATTTTACGATCTCTGGAGAAATCAAATCTTCAAATTAAACACACACTTTTCAAATAAAATCTAAACATATAAGCACATAATCCTAAACACATTCGTAATCTTTCTCGGATCATCCGAGACAAGATTAACATCTTAAATTACTTAATTTACTTAATTTCTTTACTTTCGGCAATTTAAGGCTGCCGAAAAATTTTAATTTCTAGAACTTATTTTCTTTCTAAGTTCTCGCATTTTAATTATTCTAAATAATTATCTTAATTATTTACTAAGATTAGTTATGAAAAAGCGGGGTATTACATGGTGTCAATTAGGTGGTCTATGGACTTTTTTTGAACTGCACGACGCTTTCGGACTAATAGGTTTTATGTTATGACAGTTTGAGCTTGCTCGATCTGTTCAATTGTGACCTTATAATGCAATCGCATTCTCTGGTCCAATTGCTATTATATGATTTTTTTTTTCTTTTTTTTTCTAGTCAGCATATGTGTTCAAGATTAGTGAGTTTTGTATATTTTCGTAAGACAAATTATAATATCAGTAGTAGTGTCATGATTTGACAAATATACTCCAAAAAACTATTTTTTTCTTACCAGTTTTTTTTTTCACAACACACGTACACATGACTTGAACCTCTGATTTGTAGGTTGGAAGGAAAACATCTTACCAACTGAGTTACATTTTATTGTCTTCCTACCAATTTTATTATAAACAACTTATTTCTTTATATTCGTATCGAGATATCTAAGAATAAATTGATTGGACCAAGGAAGTAATTATTTATAAAAAAAAAACATGATTTTATATGTGAATGATGTGCGTCCAATAGATGATCGAAACGTGGTATGAATTAATTATGTTGGTAGTATTATTCTTTGGGGTACTTGTTTATGAGCTTGAAAATTAGGGCTCTGAAATAAATCTTTTTTTGTTTATGTCCATGTTTGATGATGCTGGTTGGTGTTGGGTACTACCAATGGTACTGGGTGCCTTTTCTCATAACTTTGATTGGAGGAATGGTATATATATATATATATATATATAGAGGTTGGATCAAATAGAAACCATACTCTATGTAGAAACTAGAAACCAATATACACCTTTGATTTTATTTAATTAAGGGATGAGATTGATTTGCACTTATTTGTAGAATTAGTTGATCGTGGATAAGGTGAGGGATTGATTTGTCATTTTCTTTAATTTTGTAACTGTTGTTCCTAATTTATTGGCATCAATTATGGTGGGTTACAAAATTTCATACGGTTAACACTTTGAGCTTTTATAGGTGAATATTTCATTTTTTAGTTAATTTTTTATTTTAATTTGTATTGGCAAACTTTCATGCATTTTAGCAATATTCATTAATAATTTAATGTAAAGTTTATATTTTGCTGAAAATGTAATTAATTTTTACATAAGCATTATCGTTATTATTTTTCAGCATTATAAAATATACTCCAATATTTTAAGCTATAATGCGTCATTAATGATATATTAATAATTCTATAAATTATAATCATTTTATTTATTATTTAGTGTTCAATATATGTTCTTGAACGATATTCATAATGCTTTTATTGTTATAGTATAATGTTTCAACACTTATTCAAAATACATATTTGAAAGTAATTTGTATAGTGTACAACATAATGTTTTTGAACGTTATTCATAATGCTTTTGTTATTATACCATAATGCTTCAATACATATTCGAAATATATATTTGAAAAAAAATACAGCGGCGATTGTTTTCTTCATGTACAACATAATGTTCTTGAACGATAATCATAATGCTTTTGTTACTATAGTATAATGCTTCAACACCTATTCGAATTACATTATTGAAAGTAATTTGTTTAATGTACAATATAATGTTCTTGAACGTTACTCATAATGCTTTTGTTGTTATACCATAATGCTTCGACACATGTTCAAAATATATATTTGGAAAAAACAAGAAAATAAAGAGCAAATTTGTGTTGCTGATGGAGGACGAAAAGGGAGATTAGGAAATTTTGATATTTTGGTATTAATTGAGTAAATCATATCATGTTTATTGAATGAGAGAGAGAAATATATGGTCAACAACTATCACAAATTTACCCTTTCTTGTTTATTTTTGGTAATTATATAAAAAAAATTGCCCATACTTTTCAAATCTTGGCCATTGATTGTATATGATCAATGCTCAAAATAAGTTTCTAGTTTCTACATAGTGTATGGCTTCTACCTAATTCATGCTTATAACCCATAAATTATTCTCTTTATCATGAATAATATAATATTTCAAAATCCTAAAATTAATGTTTTTCTTCCAATAATATAAGGCTTCGATATCCTAAATATAATATTTTTTATCCAGTACTTATACTCAAATTTATCATGAATAAAGATAATATCTAAGCATCCTAATTTAAATGTTTTTCACCTAGTAATATGGTGCTTTGACCTAAATATATAATGCTTTATACACAGTAATTATGCTCAAATTTATTTTTTTCCCACTAATATCATGTTTCGAGTTCATTAATATAATAATTTTCAACATAAAATTATACTATTTGGGATATCTTTATTATTGTTTGAATTAGGCTTTTCATTGCATGGTCAAAACATTAAATATGGAAGGTTAAGATATGGATTGAGGGAATTACGGAATTTGATAGAATTAAGAATTTTAAGTGGCCTTATTACCCCCAACTGCCAAATCGGCACATAATTACAATAAATAATTAAATAAGCAACTATTAATATTGACCATTGATTGGAATATAATCTATGGTAAAAAGGAGTTTGTAGTTTCTACATAAGGGATGGTTTTCACCTAATCCTATCCCTATATATATATATATATATATATATATATATATATATATATATATATATATATATATATCAGATATATCAATATATATTCCAATCAACATAAAGTAAGAAATTAATTGGCTCCTCTGAATTCTAGCACTCCCTCTGTCCACGAAAATTGTTCCTTAGTATTCTTTATTGTCTGTTTAAGAAAATTATTTTCTTTTTATTTTTGTACATTACCTCACCACAAATTATTTTCTTTTGAAAAACTTAGCTCGTTTCCTTTACAAGACTTCAGAAAAACTTAGTTTCAGTTTTCAGTTAAGCAGTTTTGAAAAATAATACAGCTGGCTGAGTCACACAGCCAGAGAATTTTGAGCTTGATAACTTGTGCTGTGTTAATGCAGTTGGTTCTTTAAAGAGATAAAATGCAGAGAATAAAGAAAGCAATAAAGAACTCGAAATTTAACGTGGTTCGGAGAAACAACTCCTACGTCCACGACCAGATTTAACTGGTAAATCCACTAAGGATTTCCACTTGGTTTACAAGTACCAAGCAACTTTGCAGCTCTAACTTGAGCTGTGTTCTAACAGTTTACGGTACTGTAGAAGCCTATATCCTTTCAGTTTTCGGGTACTGAAAAATCTTACACTCGAATTTCACGCTTCGAGATGGCGTAACCTTAACCTGACCTTTTCTGGGTAAAGAAGAGTTTGGGTTTGAATTTCCAACTTTGAACGAGTTTTTACAATGAAGAACTTTGGGAGATGAACTCGTTCAGATCTAGGCTTTGTATTTACTATGATTTCTGCCTAGGGATCAGACGAAAAACCAAAGCAGTTTCTGAAAGTGAACACTTGAAAATTTAAGTGTTCTTCGAAGAGTTTGAGAACTACTTGAGAGCTTTTTAATGCTTAAGAGATTCAGAGAAGTTGAAAGTTTGTAGAGAGTTTTTCGTATCTGATTCTGAGGTTGAAGACTGGTATTTATAGGTAGAGATTCAAAACTAGCCGTTGGAAGAGCCGTTTGAATCTCACCAACTCTCTAATCTGTCGATCTGCCGTTGAGCGTATCTTCACCTGTCTTCATCATTGTGTCAAATCCTAGGTTCGCCTTTCTAGGATGCTGAGATGTCGATCCCTCATTGGTCGAGGTATATTGACTTTCTCTGACACCGGGATCTCTGCCTTTTGGAGTTGGTTTTTGAATTTAGAGCTGGATTGGGTAATCTGACTTGAAGTGATGTCTTCGGAGTTAGTTCCCTTTTTGTCTGCTTAGCTGAATCTCACAGCTGAATCTCTTAGACTTGAGTCAGCTCGATTTACTCTGCTCAGTTGGATTTTCTTGCCTGGATCCAATCTTCTTTACTTGAAAGAGTCAGTCTAGCTCAGCTCAGTTTTGAACTCTTTTCAGCTGGAAAACCTTTCAGCTAACTTTGGGTCCACCTGTTTACTCAGCTGGTTCTTCTGCTGTCTTTAGCTTCCTTATCTGTAAACATAGAAAATCTAAAGCTCAAACAGGCGAGCTGGAAAACATAACTTATGTTTGCGCACTCATCTACTAGGTTGGAGATCAGTTGGGTTTTGGTATCAAATCAAAACTTTAGAATTTTCCCAACACTAATAATAATTACTCATCCCGTTCCAGGTTAGTGTGGTTCAACTAATATTTTATACCTCACAACAAATCAAAAGTACACCACACTTTTGGGGGACCGAAGGAGTATTATTTTAATATTATTATTTTTATGATAATTATTATAATTATATTTATAATAATATTAATTATAATAATATTAATACTAATTATAATTATTATTTTAATCATTTATTATTATTTTAATTATTGTTTTGATTATAATTATTTTCATAATAATTAATATAATAATACTGATACTAATATAATAATAAAATAATAATTCTAATACTTTTAACAATAACAAAAATAATTATTTTTAATTATGATACCAATAATAATAATAATAATAATAATAATAAAGTTCATTCATTAATATGAGGAATAGCTAATACCAATGGGGAGAGGAAAAATGACTAAACCCATACTCATGGGATTAGTCATTCCTACGGGAATGACCATTCCTTGCGGTAAAATGATATCATCCATGGGTTATGAATGATTGTATGAATAACCATTCCATTACAGCCTCATTCCTACATACCAGCCGCCACTTAATATTATTACTTTTATTAGTTCAACTAATAAATTTTGAATACATTTATTAGCCTTGCGTCATTTATAATATTATTTCTCAGACGTACATATATTTATGTAAAAGTTCTAGGATAATTTGGGAAGGAAGTGGTAATGGTGTGAAATAACAAATTAAGTTAGTGGAAAGTAAATGTTGGTCACCAACTTTATTCTAATAAATTGTGGCCAACTTTGAGCTGAATAGACTTAAATGTCCTTACTTTAACTTGGCACAGCTGGTACGAAGTTTGCCAAGTGTGGCACAACTTGTACGGATTCTTTCCAAGTGTACCAGTTGTGCAACACCATAACGTGGTACGAACGAATCTCATTTGTCCCAAGTGTACCACGTTGCAACACTACAAAAAAACTTTCTTTTACCGACGGATTTTTCCGTCGGTAAAACAAAGGAATCCGTTGGTAAACAGATTACCGACGGATTTATGTCGTCCTTAAATACATAGACGGTAAAGATTTACTGACGAATTTATTTCCGTCGGTTAATTTAACGACGAATTACCGACGGAAATTCCGTCGGTGACATTCTGTTTTTTGTATTCCGTTGGCTAGAAATAGCGACGAAATACCGACGGATAAATATCCGTCGGTAAGTTTCGAAGAATCTAATCACATATTACCGACGGAAAATCCGTCGGTAATTACCAACGGATGAATATCCATCGGTAAGTTTCGGAGAATCGAAACACACATTACCGACGGATTTAGGTCCGTTGGTAATGGTTTTAACAATATTTTTTTAAAAATTGTATTATATATATATATATATTTATTTTTGTAATATTTTTGTCGAATTAAAATTTCCAACAAAAAATCAAACATCAGGCAAAATAATTAATTTGCATTAAAAGCGATTTGTCATATATCAAATAATATCATGTTCGACAGATATAAATGTAAAATGTAAAGTAGTTTAAATATTCTAAAATAATAAAAATACTAAATAATTAAAAAAAATATCCAACAAACAAGTTAATCATACATCAGGACCAGGGGGTGGAGGTGGACGAAAAAACTGCCCTGACGCCAGCATCTGCTGGAACTCGGCAAACTGCTGCTCCAGACGTGCACGTGCCTCGCGTTCCGCCTGCTGCTCCTGCTCGATGCAGGCACGTGCCTCTCGCTCCTCATGTAGCTGCTTCTCTAAGCTATCGATTCGTGTCTGAAACATCTCTTGTGTCAGAGCAGCCGTAGAACCGGAGCTACCACTGGATGCAGTCTGTCTGAGCTGGCTGCTGCCGAAGTTTCCAGTGCCGTAGCGCCTCTGCTTCGTGGGTTGTGTGATCTCCAAATAGATCTCGTTCAAATCGGATCGTCCCTCCGCAGCAGCCCGGCGATGAACCTCGGCCTAATTCATAAATATAAATGTGTTAGAAAATATATGATCATCAATTATAACAATTAGATTAACTTAATTAAATATTTACATCAATTTTTTCATCCCTCGGTGTCAGATAAGTTCCTTCGGCGTTCACGTCCAGTCGGTAGAAACTCGCATAATTCAATGCATCCGGTGCGACCCCCTGCTCTGTTGCCTATTCATGCATTATTACAAAATATCATATATAAGTTTTAATTATAAATTAAAAAATATAATATATACATATATATATATATACATATATATATATATTGGTTAACAAGTTAATTAAAAATTACGTACCAACGACTGAACGAGGAGACGAGTGGATCTTGATCCTCCCCTATGCTTGCTAATCCCTATGTCGGGTCCATCGGGCTCAGCCAACCGATTTGCACGAGCTTTTTCTGATCTAGCAATCATATCTGGATTCGCCCAATACTCTTGCAAACCCGCCCAAAACTCATCAGTCAAGTAAGGGGGTTTTGTGTCAGGGTTTTTGATCCACAGTTTCTTCATATCGTTCACCCACCCACTGTATCTGACACGTGCCATGGCCTCCCATATTTTATACACATCTGCTTCCCACTCAGCTGGCCAACTAAAATATTTCTGTTGAACAAAATATTAATTAATAAGTTAATCACATTTTATTGATAATAGTAGTAACAAACTCCTGAAATTTTATTTCCTTAAATTCTTCAAAGAATATAACCTTGATGCTATATAGAGTCAATTTCCAACTAAACCCTCCTGGATTTTGAATACTCTTAAAAATCACTGTAGCAATATGAGAGATTCCAGGTACCACTAGTAGATAACTTTCCATTTGTAAAAAAAAAACAAAAAAATTAGACAATATTTATTATATATGATAAATTTTTCAATATTTATTATATATGATATATATATCATATATAATAAATATTGAAAATTTTAATATGAATTACGATAAATAAATACATATCCCTTGTCGTTTCTCTGAAAAACCACCCTCCCCGTACTGTCTCTCTGGAAAACAACAGGTGGCCTACTGGAGCTGGCAGGTGCTGTCTCCGGAGGGGTATCTGGTACCTGCTGTGAAGATGGCGGAGTAGCACCTAAACGTGTAGCTGAGGACTCCGACTTGGGCTGACTGTCCGAGCTAGAAGGAGCACGAAAACCTCTACGTAGATCCATGATATCTGTTTCACAAAGAACATTGAGATGTACATATATATTATATTGCTTAATAACGACATATAAATTATTTAGTTATATTATATTACATTGATTGTAAACCATCTGAAGGCCAACTTCAAATTCATCCGACGTAAGGAAACCTTGATTAGCACTCATTCTTGCAAAAAAAATTTGATCCATCACCATCCTATGATAGTTATTTGATGATTGTTCATCAACATCCATTTTAATAACTTCTGTCGGCCTATACTGCTCTACTTCCCCGTGATAAACCCAAATTTTGTAATTCAAGACGAACCCACGCCTAGAAACGTGATCCCTAACTTCATCAATCCCCTGAAATGCCAAATGCTTACACTTCTTACATGGACAACTGATTTTATCTCCATCTATGTACTTTTTCTAATTACTTGCATACTCAATAAAACTGTCAAGTCCCTTCTCAAATGCAGGACGATCATGATAACGATGATACATCCACTGACGATTTTCACTCATTGTTGTAAATTCTAACAAAAATATAATAAATGCATTAATTACTTTGTCTGAAACAAAATTTCGGCAGCACAACCCTACTATCCTAACTACCAAGTGCTCGACGCTACCAGCAGCTATAGTAACCATAATGGTTCTAAAAGTCTATATCTACCCCCAATGTGAAAGTCCTTAATTAAGATGTAATTAATTTCTATCCCAAAGGGAGTAGATCCTTAAGAAATTAATTACATCTTTCACCAACAAAGTTCTAAGTTCATCCCCAACTTATAAATCATAAATAACGCGATCTTCAACATAATATATTCACATAAATAAATAATATCACATTGTTGGGAGACGATCCTTAAGATGTAATTAATTTCTATCCCAATGGGAGTAGATCCTTAAGAAATTAATTACATCTATCCCAAATTTATACTTACACAATTGCTACAAACTTTAATATATACATCTTAAAACAATCTCATGCTATTAACATCATAGATCAAAGTTACACTTATACAATTACTATAAAGTTTTATTATAAATAAATCATTTTATACAACTACACTATATATACAATTAAATCATCATCATAAAATAAACTCATGCTATATACAATAAATTAATTTACACTTATCAATTATATTGCATGTTATACTTATACTTCATCATAAATAAATTTCATGCTATTTATACTTATACTTCAACATCAAACAAACTCATGCTAATTTTTACATCATAAAATAAACTCATGCTATTTAAATCATATTTCATTGGTAAATAATCGAACAAATACATAATTCATGAACTACAATAATTTAACTAGATTAAAATTCTAATTATTTATGAAAACTAACTTGAAAACAACGGGATAGGAAAACTAACTTGGAGGGTTGACTATTGCAGAAGGCGGCGACGATGGTTGCAATTATGACGGGAGTGGCAACTGCAAATTTGGGCCGAAAGAGAGAAACAGAGAAAGAGACAGTGATAGAGACAAAAACAGTAATTAAGATAGAAATGGATAGAGAGAGAGTGCATATCGTGATGGCATAACCCGGAAGGCGGCGACAGCAAGGCGGCGACGCGGCGGCGGCAGCAAGGCGCCGGTGGCGGCGGCGAGGTAAGGGCGGGGCGGGGCGAGAGAGGCGGCGAGGCGGAGACAGACAAGGCGGGGCGGTGGCGCAGCGGCGAGCCAGGCACGGCGGCGAGGCAGGGGCGGGGCGGGGCAGGGGCAGCGCGGGGCGAGGCAAGGGCGGAGAGTGAGAGAGAGGTGGACGGGGCAGGACGGGGCGGGGCGGTGGCGCGGCGGCGAGACAGGGGCGGGGCGGGCCAGGGGCAGGCGAGGCGGAGGTGGGGCGAGGCAGGGGCGGAGAGTGAGAGAGAGGCGGACGGGGCGGGACGACGGCGAGATGGCGAGGCGGTGGGAAGCGGGCGGCGGAGGAGAGCGAGAGAGAGAGGGAGAGGTGGACGGGTGAATGAGGGAGAAATTAGGTCTGCTGGGTATATCGCAGATTTACCGACGGATTCAATCCGTCGGTAATTATATATTATTAATTTATTATTTTTTTTCCGGATTACGATTACCGACGGATATATCCGTCGTTAATTACCGACAGAAGTTAATCCATCGGTAATTAACGACAGATAAATCCGTCGGTAACTATATATAATTAATATATTATTTTTTTTTCCGCGTTATGTTTAACGACGGATATATCCGTCGTTAATTACCGACGGAAGTTAATCCGTCGGAAATTAACTACAGATAAATCCGTCGTTAATTATTATTTTTCATTAAATAATATTTTTTGCCTGTTTACAAATACCGACGAATATATCCGTCGTTAATTACCAACGGTAAACGTTCCGTCGGTAATTAACGACGGCTAATCCGTCGTTAAGTTCTTAATAGCCTTTTTTCCGTCGGTAATTACCGACGGAATTATATCCGTTGGTAAAAACAGTTGGTAAACATGCATTTTTTTGTAGTGCAATGCCATAACTTGGTACGATTGGTACGAACGGATCTCATTTGTTCCAAGTGTACCACGCGCAGCGCACCATCAATTTCTAGGGGCAATTTTGTCCAAAATTCTCAAAGTTTGACAAAATTTATGAAAATAAAGTTGGTGACCAACTATTAGTTTCCACTATCTATTTGACTATTCCAAAATTTACCTCAATATATAAAGCCATTACCTATTATATATATAGGTTATATTTGACTAGTCTAGTATCTAAGATTATTATTAAATTCAACATATATAACTTTTGTACCTTATTTTTATAAACAAAGACAATAAGCAACATTACAATACAAGTTTCCGAAATTAAATAAGTTATAATGTCAATAAACTTCACAACTGACAAAAATAATAAATAATCTTCAAAAAATTTATATGAGAAATATTGTATCATAAAAAAAAGGAATAAAAGAAATACTATGCTTATATTGATGCAACACAAGGAGGAGGATAATCAAACCATTATTTTTGCTAAAACAAATGAAAGGCAATAGAATATATGGTAGCTAGTCTAGTGGTATTCCTCATCATTTAAGGGTGAGAGACTAGAGTTCAATCACCACTCCCAAAACTTAAATAAAAAAAAAATTACTTTAAATCCAAGCTATTTATGTTTTCACAAAAATATTATGAATCATTCATAATTACAATCAAAGTCATGAACATGAACTATCAAGAAACTAACAAAAATACCTCGAAAGTCAATTTCTGACATTCACATGAAATTTACATGAAATTTTGACTCATTTTAGATCAATATGTTGTTTATTTAAAGCTTTGATTAACCAAAGCAAGAATTGAGCTTTAAGGTCACTAGTACTGGAATATAGGGAAAATTGTTGTTTAATAACCAAATTGTGGACTATTTAATTGATAAGCTCTTTAGTTCGAATGTAATTGTAAATAAATTCATAATATTGATATTAAACAGTAATTTTCCCTTGAATATAATTCTAACTCAATGGTTCAAGAATCAGATCTTAGTGATTTCATAGTATTGGATAACACTTAAAAACACACGTACGCACAATTAACTTTCATGTTTATTATGGCATCATTATTGTTAATTTTTTTTAGCATCATTATTGTGATTTGTTATGGGTAATCGGTAACTTCACTTCTTATTACAACAATAATTATAGGAGTGATCTACAGTCTACTACATAAAAATAGGCAAACACATAACATAATAAATTAGGGAGTAGAAAATTGTTTTGCCTAACTAAATTGATATCCGTAATATTGTACATATTTAATATACGAATCTTACAATAATTCCAAAGTCAGTGGACAGTGATTCCATTTTCCAAAGAGTAGCTAGTGTCCAATTACCCAATGTTTGAGAACTAGTCGACTTTTTGTGTGATTGATAGATACATATGAATGAGGTGCATCCAATAGTTGAACGAAACGTGCTAAAATTCTTTAAAAAATCATGTTATGTATAATAGCTACTTTAAGGAGTATATGGGGAGTTTATTCATGATCGATTGATATATAATAGCTATACATAATGGTCTTTAATCTTTATGAAATATGCTTAATTAATTCGTAATGTATAGTCACTACACTTTTTAATGCAAACCCTTAAGTATGGTGTGACTTAGTTAATGGTAGATTTGACAACCGTTATGTTTTTTGTAGATCGTAGTTAACTTGTTTTTTTATGAAATCGTTATTTAATCAGGATCGGATTTCAACCTATATTTTTGTTGTTTTTTTGTTTTTTACAATTTACTGTGTTTTTTTATTTTGAAAAACAAATAAATTATATTTTTTAAAATAATAAAATAATATATCCATATATGATCAATATCCATGAACAATGCTATAAGAACAAAACAATGGAATGAATCACTTATTTATTGTTCTCTCATATCTATTACCATGATAGGAAAATATATATAATTGTGATCACAACTAATCTAGACTATCTTAGCTTTTAATAAATTCATGTACTCTTTTGATGGATATTTTATTGGGTTATTTATAGTTTATGTCTGAACTTTCAAACTTTTTCAATTTGTGGCCTCAACTTCAAATTATTTATTAGGAATCCAAAATATTTCAAAACTATTTAAATAAGGCCTGCATTTTCAATTCCGGCATCGGAGGATGACTCAGCTTGCTGGAATCGAAAATGAAGGCTTTTTTTTTTAAAGAATTCACAAAGTTAAGGATTTTAAAAAATAAATTAAAGTTGAGACCACAAATTAAAAAAATTTAAGTTCGAGCCATAAACTATACATAGCACTATTTTATTCTACCCCTAAAATCATGTTATACGAGTAAGTAGACTAAACAAACAGTCACGCATTATGAAATTTTTACACACACACACACACACACATATATATATATATATATATATATATATATATTAGGTCAGATTGAATTCTTTATGGCAGACCACACATGACATGATTAAGAATTAAGATTTAGTCATGTCACACATCGTACGTCTTCTTATTAATGCAACATAAGATATCACATGGAGATATAGAGGATACAATCTGAATTTAGGTTGAAAAAATCTGTGGAGATGCACTCAATATAAATCGCACGTGACCTTTGTCAATTGGATACTATTTACAATTATGTTTTTTTGTTGATAAAGTCAAGACCTATTGATTAACCCACTTTTTTCTAACGAAAATTAAGCAACACATAATAAAATTTGTCAGCGCCTTTGGCAATCATAAAAAAGTGCTAACTATTTTTCATACAAAATCTCTATCATTTTCCAAAAACAGCCGATCAACTTTCTAACCTGTAATTATTATATTGGGAAAATGCGCTATTTTTTAACCAAATTATTCCGAACGTGTATGTTACTATCATTTTTTTTTTTTTTGAGAACGTATATATGGAGTAAAACCAAATGCTAGTTAGGCTTTCCATGCGTCGATCGATCATATGGATTTTTAATGTTTTATGTTGGGGTGCATAAACGGGTACCCCATGAATACCCTACCCGTTTTTTTCCGGATACCCGTATCCGGATAAGCTAAAATTGAATATCCGTACCCGGCCGGATATACCCGACCGAGGTAACGGATACCCGGTCTACCCGTTTAAAAATAAAAAGGGCGTTTAAAAAAAAAAGAAAAGGGCAGCTCCATTTTTCAATTTTTCACCTATATTTTTAACTCGATTTTTCGACAATTTTAACGACGCAAATAATCATCAACAATTAAAAACAACAACAAAAATTTAATACCAAATACATAGTTCAAACACTTCAACTTGAAGTATAAATAATGTGTGAAATTTGCAGAACAGAAATGGTAGAAGAGGGGTAAGATACTAAGATGAATTACCTTTACCTTGGGCACTTAGGTGGGTGAGAGACGCGGCGAAGCTGGAGGAGTGTTGCGGCGGCGATAAGGGCGACACCACGACGGGACGAGCGGTGGCCGGTGGCGGGCGTGACGGCGTCAGCCGTCGTGGATAGAGGAGGCGATGGTGAGAGGAGGTAGACTGTGGAAGTATGGAAATTGGAAATGGTAGGTGGAGTGTGGACTGTTGAGGGAGGCGGACGGGAGGGAGTCAGGGATGGATGGAAAGTTGGAAAGTGTGGGTGGGAACCTATTTTTTTTTTAAATAATATAATAATTTTTTGACCGAGTATTGATCGGGTACCCGATACCCTAATGGGTATACCCGGTACCCGGAATTTTGGAAAAATTAATACCTGTACCCGGAAATTACGGGTATAGGGTACCCGTTATCCGGTCGGGTACGGATTACCCAGAAACCCGTTTTCCGTTTATTCACCCCTAGTTTTATGTTGTATTTTATGATTTTATCACGTCAAATACATCACATGGTACAATATATTGCAATTATCATACAAGCGATATACACTAATGTAGCAAAATATGAAGGACCATAATTTTTTACAATAATAATTCAAATAGTTAGGTGACAGATAAATTATGTCAACAGAAAAAGAATGAGAGCAACCCTACGGAAAAATTTCAAAGAAATATGGAACAGTTACGTGCCACGGGTGCCTTGATTGTTATAGACTCAAAGCACTTGGATGCCGTACGAAAAATGAATTTTATCACGGTTAAGAATTGTGAGGCAACTGGTGATTAGTTTTATGATGACTCTTTTAAAAAGGCTCTCATATGGCTCTTGAGACCTAAACTTGGGCGATAACTTGTTACTTCCAAGTTCCTTTATTTTTTGCTTTCCCTTCTACTCCTTTTCTTTTCTTTATATAATATGAGAACATATTTGGCAATATGTCAACATTAAATTGAAGTAATTAATTAGATATATTGCATGTTGGATTATATGAAGATTCTGGCACTCAGCTCCTGTCTAAGAAGGTGACAATGAAAACTAGCTGTTTTGTCACGTTTCTTTTCTTATAGGAAAAATGTGCAAATACCCCCTCATGTTGGCAGCGCCGGACAAATACCCCCCTGAACTTTGTTTAGGTGTAAATTCACCATTCCCTAAAGTTTTCGGGTGCAATTACCCCCTCGCCGTGACGGAAACTACACTTTCGTTGGCAAAAAAAAAATTTGATTCATTTTTATTCTTGTGGACCCTTTCAATTTCCGAGAATTAATTGGTACTAAAAACTCAAATTAAGATAAAATTTGTTTCGGACCCTAGCTCACAACTATCAAAACTCAGACGAAGCTCTCTAATAATTTGCAATCCAAGCCAACTATTTGTTGTTGACATTGATGATCTCATATTCTTCAAGTGGTCCGTCATCCCTTTTCGTGCAAATTATTGGAGAACCTCACCTGAATTTTGATAGTTGTGACCTAGGGTTCGAAATAATTTTTTTCTTAATTTGAGCTTTTAGTACCAATTATGTAGTATATAACCGTTGGTAATTGTAAGGGTCCACAAGAATAAAAATGAATCAAAAATATTTTTTTTGCCAACGAAAGTGTAGTTTCCGTCACGGCGAGGGGGTAATTGCACCTGAAAACTTTAGGGAAGGGTGAATTTGCACCTAAACAAAGTTCAGGGAGGTATTTGCCCGGCGCTGCCAACATGAAGGGGTATTTGGAATTTGATCTCGCGTATATAAATATACATTAAAAATCTTGGAATTTTATGCCAAAATATCGACGAATAAATGAAGGGTCATGTGATCGAAGTAGCCAAAAAATGATCTGTTAAAACATACTATAACATTTGGAATTTGATTATTTTAAAGTAATTAAGGGCAATGTGACGCGGCTTAGTGTTCCTAATCCTCGTCTATAAATGATCGTTAAACTCTCAAATTGTTGAGAATTCGGACAGTCTAATAGTAATAGTTATTAATTGACTAAACAAACCTTGTATTCAGGTATCTTATGATGGCTTGTACTAATTTAATTACTGCTGCAAATATTGGAGAATCGTATAAGATTTTTTTTTTTTTTTAGAATGTATGAGAATCTTGTATATGATCCATATGATTATTGTTTTTAATACTACAATATTGGGATAGAGACTTACAATGTGAAAAGCGAAATGACATTATATCTTACTCCCCCATACCAAAAATTTAATCTCAGTTAGTTTTCTTACTTAATCGTCTAACAAATTAGTCTCATATCCAAAATAGAAACGGTAATACCAGACAACAAATAATAAACATCATCAGCATAACTCCTAAATTGCATATTATAAACATTCTCTTTTCTGCTCTTAATGGCTTAATGAAAATGCCCTTCAAAAGAGTTGTTTTCTCTTTCCAGTTTTATTACAAACAACACTTTCTTAATATAAGTGTTGGGGCCTCTGAAGCTAAATTTGTGAGACAGAGAGAATAATTCCTTCTTTTTTTTTTTTTTTGACAAAGTAGAGTAAGAAGTGCGCTAAGTTCAATTTTATCTTTTGAGGTAAACAAAAATAATTAGTAGTTCGAAAAAACTCTGGTGCGCGCTCACCGCGTGTAAGCACCAAATTAGGGATTGAGATTAGGAAGAGATTATGAGAAATTAAAAGTGATTAGAGATAATTAATTTTAATTAAGATTTATTACTTTCATATTATAATTTATTAATTGTAATTAGTGTTCATTAATCTTTGATTTATTAATTACAATTAAGATTTATTAATTTTCAATTAGAATTTATTAATTTTAATTAAAGTTTATTAACGGAATCTTAGATTATTGGAAGCAAATTAACTAAAAGAGAGTTTTCTTTTGTAGCCTAACATTTAATGTTAGAAATAACTAAAAATTGCGGATAAATATTTTTTTAATTATTAATTAAAATAATTTAGAATATTCAATTGCAATTGACACATTTTATATTTATATTCTATGGCCCAATTGACTTGCTTGATAAGTACGACGAGCCAGACATGACGGACGAATCGACCCAATTGCAATTCAAACTCATAATTGGATCCTACAAACTATCTCTAAGACCCATGGTCCATCACATCGGCCAATACGGCTAACATGACCTAACAAACCGTGTTGCCACAATAATGAGTTTCATCTCACGTATATAATCAAATTAAAAAAATAGAGAAAATAGATATATAGTTTTGTAAATAAGAAGACTATTTTTTAGATTTTATTCGTTACAAGGAGTCAGACCTTGATTTATCACATTGGCCATTCCATTACCATATATAGTCTATACTAATACTAAATAAGAGAGTTGTAGCTATATTAACAAGTTTGTCATTTTCCTTCCAAAACCAATTTAGTGGATAATAAGTCTTAACCTTTAAGTTATTTTATGAATGATGAAGAATATATGTTGGTTACTATACATTTCCTTTCTTGGTTGTCATGTTTGAGCTTTAAAAAATATCAAATTATTTAATAAAATTGAATGATTATGGATTTTGGCTTATTTGGGATTATGTAATTGAATTTTCTACTTTTTATGTTATTATTTATGTAATAAATATTCTAATTTAACACAATACTATTTTGACTAAGATATGTAATTTTGAAAAAACAACATTAGTACAATGAATGGTTGCTAGAATAATTTTATTATTTTCATTATTTAGATTCGTAAATATTTTAAAAATATAATAGTGAAAAAATATTAAAAATTAAAAATATAGTATATTTCAAGATGTTTGGAAGTATAAAATATAAGAAAATGAGTGAAATTATGTCCAAAAATGGACATGATATATATTTCGTGGACTATTTCGTGGACGGAGTAAGTATGTTGTATTTGTTAATGTTATACTTAAAAATGTCCTTTATTAATTTCTATACTGAAAAATTAATGTATTATTATTCTCTTTTGTTGCCTAAAATTTTATACTCCCCCCATCCACGAAATATAAGTCATGTAGGGTGCGGCAAGGATTTTAATAAATGTTAACTAGGTAGTGTTTGAGTGGAGAAAGAGATCCGTTATAATGAGTTATTGTGAGATATAAAATAATGAATGTGTGCGGGATATTATCCCAAAAAAGAAAGTGATATAAATATGATGGACATTCAAAAAATGAAAATGTGTCCTAAATATCTTGGACGGATGGAAGTAAATTAATACATTTCACTCCTTATTATTTATATGATTTGATAATTTATATGTTATATATTTTTAAAATCCATTATGCATTGCACGGGTACAATCTAATTTGGGTTAGTATGACAGATCCAAAATCCTTTAATCCAGTTTCTAACTTGGACAGGTGGACTTGAGAAAAAAAAAATCTGTGGGACAAGATAATCCGTTCGACAAAATTGAAAAAATTTGGTCTTTGTCCTGAACTGAAGTGTAATTCCTAGTACAATGTTAATCGAGTGCAACACTCTAAACCATCAAGGAAAAAACTTGCGTACATCCAACCGCATGGTGAGATTGACCGTAATTAGAGGAAATTAAGGGAAATTAGAATGTAATTAAAGAGATTAGAGATAATTATAGGGGATAATTAGTATTTATAAATCAAATTAGAATTGACTAAATATTAATTGATTAAAAATAAAAATAATTATAAAAACATGGTGGACTGCACCAATAGTACGGTGCGGTCCACCCCAGAGGAGTGCATCTCAGAACCAAAATTGCATAATCTCATTTGCTTACAAGCTTCTTCAGCAGCATAGTCGAAACAAACTACAAACTGGGAAAAATCATAGCATCAAGTTGAGATGAAAATTTTTGAAGCAAGAAGAATCGAACCCCAACCAACTTGCTATGGTGAAGAAGATGTTCGATACTACCATACCATACAATACCACCAGAAGACGACGATGAGCTACTGGTCTGGAACCCGCGAAAGCAAAGGTTCATTTCTGAAGAAAGCATCCAAATTCCCACAAACGAGCTGGTATAATTCTGTGAAGGATTCCTCAGTGAAGACAGCAGCGTGAGGCGACAGCACAACATTGTCGAGTTGATAAAACTCTTTTGGGAGACGAGGCTCGTCTTCAAAAACATCCAGCCCAGCAGCAGCAATCTCCCCGCTGCAGACAAGACACCAACTCCTGTTCATCAATGACAGCACCACGTGCAATATTTACAATAACTCCATCCTTCCCCAGCGCCAGCATAACCTCCCGGTTGATCATGTGACGTGTTTGATCAGTTAACGCGCAGCAGAGTACAAGTACATCAGAATTTGATGCTAATTCGTAGATATCAGGATAAGATGCATACGAAACAAACAGCTTGTTGTTCCTCGAGTAATAGGATATAGCACAGCCGAATGCTTCGAGCCTCTTTGCTACCTCAACACCAATGCTTCCTAAACGGCTAAATCCACGATTCCAACTCGCTTGCCTCTCAACTACAATCACACTTACAAACAACAAACTACATTACTATTTACTAACACGAGATTATGTAGATGCTACACATAATTTAATAATTACATAGATTTCAAATGTAACATATTCAGTGATTGTGCAGAAAACTCAAACCAAATCAATGCAAATTGGTTCACAAATCCAAGATAACTACTTGTACGTCTCTTCACTTTTCATCATCAAACTACACATTCTTTTGTTACCTAAAAGGCTAAAACACATTATTTGAGTTGGTGTTTATGCTGGATTGCACCAAGTTTGGATTTTTGCAAAAGTTTTTTTTGTATCATATTTTTCCAATATGCATCAAAATTATAGTATATGAGATAAAACACACTAGTTAATTTTCTAAAGCAAGTTAGGCCCAATTCTTTGACAAAATTAAGATCATCCACGACAATAATAATAATTACATCTAAATCATGAATGAATAAAGCCATCTTCTCGAGCATGATACATCATCCACAATCACATTTTCGTGAATAAAAATTTGAGATTTTAGTAAAGCAATTTGCAATTATAAAAATAAAATTAAAAAAAAGGGAAAATCAGAGGCACACTACACTAGTTACCTTGAAGCCAAGAGGGAATTCTAGTTGGTGAGGCCAACGCCCATTTTTGACGAAGCGATTTCCGGCGCTCACTTTCCGGAAGACATCGAGGAGGAGCCCCACCGCAAGATCAGCCACGTCAGCGGAGAAGATATTGCCGGCGTAGGCGACGGCGATGCCGCGGCGGCGGCACTCAGTAAGATCTATGTGGTCCAGGCCGGCGCTGGTGGTGACAACGAGGCGTAGGGAGGGAAATTAGTGAGAACGGCGGCGGAGAGGGAGAAGACGCCGCTGCATAGGGCGGCCTGCGTGCTGTGGGCCCGGGCAGCTAGGAATTGGGGCAGTGGTATATGAGATTCCCATGGCCTTAAAACTCGGAATCTCGAACTAAATTCTTCGTCATATACTCTAAAAACGGTCGGCGGGCCGAGGACGATGATTTCTGGCAACTGCTGAGCGGCGGAGGACGGCTGATTTTCACCCATCGGAATTACTTATCTCACAATGAAGATGACCAAACGTAAACATATATTTTGATTTCGACGGACAAAACAAAAGATATGGATGTTCAAGTTATTAAAAGTTACACAACTAAAAAAAAAAAAAGTCTACTTGTCTAAATAAAAAATTAGGTTGATCTCAAAAAAAATAGGTTATTAATTTTTAAAAATTAATCGCACGATTTAAGGTATTAGTCAGAATACAATTTGTGCTAGGGTAAATTAGGAGATTCAAACTAGCGGTGGCAATCGGGTCGGGTTCGGGTCGACCTGATTTCGACCCGACCTGTTAAGGCCCAACCCTAACCCGACCTGTTAAGGATATGCTCAACCCGAATCCGAACCCAACCCGAAATGACTAAACCCGAACACGACACGAACCCGAAATTGACACGATAATATTCGGGTTTACCCGATACGATAATGACTCGAACCCAAATTTAAATAATTTAATAAGAGAAAAAATATTTTAAAATAAGATTTAATAAAAGAAAAAATATTTTAAAATAAAATTTAATAGAGAAAAATAAATAAATATTCAAAAATTTAATATCTTTTGATGACTTGGAAGGAAAAATAAATATGTTATCAATTTAAAAGCTTGATTTGAAATAAATAAATATAATATTAAAAAATATAATTTCTTATCAGGTAACCCGAACCCGACCCGAAATTTTCAGGTCCTTATCGGGTCAACCCGATAAGGACCCGAACCCAATAAGGCTTGACCCAAACCCATTAATTTCGTATCGATTCGTGTCGGGTTATCGTGTCGTGTCGAAAATTGTCAGTCCTAATTCAAACGATGGGGCTTTATGAATTATGATAATCAAGATTTGTTGTATATCATGTTAAATTATTTGGTTAATACATGATTGGGGAAGAGAAAAGTTGTCCTCATAAAAAAGTCCAATAATTCATAATCAAGAAGCGTGAGAATCTATCTAAATTATTACAAAAAATAATGAATAGTGAATGAATATCAATTAAATGAAACTAGTCATATCTATTAAGTATTATCTACAACTAAACTAAAAGTCTGCACTTGGTACTTGGTGACCGTGAAGCCATAGAATGGGTGGCTATACGAACACGAAGCTCGAATTGTTCGTGCTCGACAAACCAAAGGAACGTACGGATTGAAAACGATTAGATCCACATAAACCTGTCTAGAGGGGCAACAAAACATAAATTAATCAAGTTGGTCGTGGTTTGGCACCCCCATTATTCTTGTTTCCGGCGGTGATGGTCCTCCCCACAAATTTGCCGGCTTTACTCAGACCGCTACCAACAGCTCCGAGGCCACTACCCACGAAACCAGCTCCGCTCCCCACACCCGTGCCAACAGCTGATACCGTCTCATCAACTGCATCCACCGTGCTCCTCATCGCTCCTTCTTCCTTCAGTTTATGTCTTTCTTCTAAGATTCTCTTTTCTTCTTCAAGCGCAGCAGCCTGCTCTTCCTTGTTAAATTCATCATACTTCACCTATAACAAACAGGAACTTCTTAGCTTCATCATGCTGACTCTTTGATACCATTACTATTAAGTATTAACACACCTGAACTACGAGAGATCCTCTGTCTTTTTTATCTTTGATTTTTAGCATATCAACTGAGGGGAGAAGCCTTAGCTCAATTTCTTTGGATTTTCCAGCTCCCAGTTCAATCAGAGGCAGCTTCGCTATCCCTAGACGCTCGTCATCCCCAATATCTTCATCAAATACCTGCTTCAACATCACAGATAAATGGCATGCACCACAAAACGCGTAAATCAGGAGACAACCACAGAGTAAAGAGATAAATTTAACCTCAAAAATGAGAGACTGCGTCTCCTTGTCTTCTGCGATTAACTCAAATGTTTCATTCCAAACAGGATTCAAGTTATTGTCTACTACTTTCGTTTTTACTTTGAACAGCGGCCGTATGTGCACGACGACGTAGGGGTCGGATTTTCCGAGCAACTCCATGTTCTTCAGGCCATGTGCCTTAACTACAGTTACTGTAGCTTTTCCCACAGGCTTAAGTTCCAACTCACTGCAAAGGTTCAATCAAATAAACAGTTCAGACTTGAGAGTCGGGCCTTTTGATCAACTAAATCCAGGACTATCAACCTCGTAAACACAGATAACTCATAATAGAGACAAATTTGAATTTCACAAACTTCTATATACATTAAACACAATTAGGCCTAAATTCACCCTTTGCAAACAATGCATAGCAAGCCAGGTTCCTGCAGGCATAAATGAAGAACGAAAGCACTCCATATAAGTTGCGATTCTCACAAAACTAAAAGTGAAAAGTACGTAAATCATCAAAGAGTGAATTGCATGAGCTAATAAGAGCAACGGAATTAAGAAGCTGAAAGGAGTCACCTTGTATCTACAGGTAACCCACCAATAGGAACCACAATCCTATGGGGCCATTGCAGCGTGTCTGTTACAATTGAATTAACAGTATCCTTACATCCATAAAATTACAGTTAGTCCAAGTAAAAGAGGAAAAGATTCAACTAAGAAAAACATTATAATAAACGTACATCAATCATATCTGATATCCCCGGAAGAGCTGTTAAACTTCCACCGACAGCCTTTAGAGTATAAACGATTCGTGGCTTTGGCTTAAACATCGGAACAATACAAATAACATCAATTAGTCCATCATTAATAAAACAACAGCAGACTATGCAAATACCCCCAACAGATAAAGGAGTTTGCTCAGACTAACTTCTTTACCTTCTAACTCAAATTCATTACCTTCTTCTCTATTACTCCAAAAATAAAAGGAAAAGAAAATATCCCATTTAATCTTTCTATATAAGAAAAGTAGGATGCTCATAATATACCTCAGCCAGTAGAGCAACAACAACAGCAGAGATGCAAGGAATTTCATCTGTAAGCTGGAATATAGCACGCACTATAGTAAAAACCTGAAGATCCTTCAACTGAAACACGGAATGTAAAACATCACATTTCGCCCCACAATGATAGACTATAAGTAAAGTGTAAAAGGGATGCAAATACTACATCACAAACTACAACAATAGAAATTAGCATGAGGAACTGATGTTTGCTAGCACGAAATATTTGATGCATCAACCTGAATGGGTATAGAAGCAACACGTGCTGCCTCAACAGCTAGAATAATGTCAGGATCACCACCCCAACGGAGATCAATATCCATAGTTATCTGACCTTCTTTAAGTCTCTGAACTCGAATTCCTGCATGGATTTAGTAATTACACATGCCAAGAGGTAAACTTAAAAAATATGAAACAAAGATAATGCCAAAAAAATAAAAATTTATCAGCAAAATGAGTCTTAGCATCATTATTTTATCATCCCTCAAATTTTATCTGATCAGAAGATTCAATATACTTGGTTCCTATTATAAATTATCTTCCAGGAAAAATTTACTTATTCACATGATAAAGTACCTATGATTGTATTAGCCACAATAGAATAGATACTTTTAAGGAAAAAGTAGCTCACTTCTCACTTTCTCAACAAATGAAGATAGTCCTAGGACATCTTCAGCATTGCACAATCTCAGGAACAATCTTAAAAACATTAGGCGTCTGCTTTAGACTATAAAAACTGTACCCTCCCTAATGTATCAGAAATTGGGAATTATATGTTTAAGAATCACCATTTCAATCATTATAAAAACTTAAAAAAGACGCTTCCAAACCCCAGCTTTACCAAACCATCTGAATATGATTAGTAGCAAATGACATAGTGTATATGTCACCATTTGAATATGATTAGTAGCAATAGACATAGTGTATATGTCGTTAGATTCTCACTTAAAACCCTATCATGAATCATCAAGCCATACAGTGTTAAAAGGTCTATCATGATGCTGAAACCCAAACACAAACATACTATCTTCACAAGATAACTCTATAAAACAATCATAAAAACAACTTATATTGCTTTTGTATTTCGTTAGTAGCAATTAGCCTCCAAAAATTGCAAGTGCAAGGCCGTGTGGAAAGGTCACCACCTCTTTGTTTTCAGTGCAAGCGAAACCTTAACCATAAATAGTTTTTTACAACACTCCTCATAAAATGCAGAAAGAATATAAATGAGCCAAAATTAAGGTTTATCTATCTATATAAATATATATTATTTATCATTATTAATATTATTATTATTATTATCATCATCATTATTATTTTCTCCATGGAATTCATGCCAAGTTCTAAGCATCTTAAACAGCCCATAGAAACAAGAAATTGAGTTCTGCTCATTTTTTCTGCCATAATATGAAGAATTCACAGGAATGGCGTGATGGAAAATGTACATAGAAGATTATTAACAACTTGTCAACAAAGCTGTAACCTTCAATTTTAGGAGCCACAGTTCCTAGGGATAATTTGCTGAACTTCAATGAACTAATCCCTGGTGGCCGATATTCCTCCAATGTTGGTTCAACAGAATCTCTTATGACAGCCTCTGCCGCCTGAGATGAAGAATATAATACTCAACAATGTTAAGTTAACTAAAACGTAATCTGAAATCAGAAATATAAAAGGCACAACTAGGATTTCAACTTGTAGAGATATTCCATATTTAGTTACAGAGGTTAGACAGGAAGGAATTTATAAGAAGGACCTAGAATATAGGGGCTATATGAAAAAGGATTCAATTCATAGCATGAATTAATCATCATGAAGAATCAATCCCATAGAATGAATTGATCATAACATTATCAACTGTTCTCACAATCATATGTATATTTAATGCCATCACATAAAAGTTGTGAGCTTAATGATTTAGAGTTTGATATGTGCACCAGGCCATATGTCCTCAAAGCTATACATCTACTACATGCTTTAGCATACACATTTCATATACAGTGTATTCATGTATTGAAACTATTTCTAATCATCAGAATGCCAAAAGGTTGAGGAAACAGGTAGGACATTGACATAAATGAAGATATATTTGGTAAAACTTGAATAAATATTACACGGCAGGTACCTAGAAATGCAATATCCTGTTCAGAGAAAAGATGAGGGAAACTTACATCTGCAACAAATGGCCACATTTTGCTCAGGTGCTTGTTCAGCCATTTCACCTGAAATTGCAGGCAGAGTAGCATAACATAAAAAAAAAAAAAAAAAAAAAAAAGTCCTTAGTGCACAAGATGGTCATCTGTTGTTCAAGTGTGGAACTTAATATTATGAATCAAAACACAAAACTTGATATCAACCCGAGAATTAAAATATTTACTTTCATTAATGGGTCCAACTAATAAAAATTAACTATTACTATGTAAAAATATGTGTCCAAAAGCAAATTAGATATAAATCATAACATGGTGCCCCTCACTCCTCAAAGTCTTGATCTATGCAAATCATATACTAAGGTAACATTAACATTGAATGAGAAAAATCTTATTTCATTCTAATGTCTTTCAACAGACCTAGAGCCCATCAGATACTAGACCAATACTGGTGTTTCGAGAGGAGCCTTCAGGTGGCTCTGTAATTGATCAAAGAGATTTAATAAAGGTTAGCATCATCAATTGGAAGAGAGGACCAACTGATTGATGATTTACGCATCCTAAGTGATCAATTCCAGTACTTCTAACCCAATGAAGAAAACTAATATTCTAACCTGCTCAAAAACAGGAAACGATATCCATTCGGGGAAGTTTTCTCCACAGATTTTCTTCAGATCATCCCTGTTGAGCGAGCTTACTTGTTTTACATCAACTGCCTGCCGATGGAAGCATGATACTTAGATTTCTACGCAGAGTCACAGCAATCCAACAAAATATGAAATGGAAAAAGGGGAAATTAGAGACACAACTAAGATATATAACTAAGAATCGAGCAAACAGACCACATGGAGATGAAGTAGTATTAATTTCTCAATGCCAACACTTCCGTTGAGGAATTTTGTCGAACAGAGAAAGAACAATTTGACGAAAAATTATGAGGAAAGAAAATGGAAAACGACCTTGGATATTCGCTCATTGTTTCGGTAGTTCATCATGCGCTTCCAACCTGCCATCAACGCGATTCCAAACATCATCCCCATCAGCATTCCCGATATCAACCCCATTTTTCTTCGTTTCCTCCAAATCTGAAACTCTGATCTCCTGGATTCGATGGGAAAAATTCAGTGGGATTCTACCGTATAAATCACTGTTACATTACATTTGAATCGACGTGTATGTATATGTGTACGTACAAATTGCAGTATCATCTGATCGATGCATGCTTTCACTTGTCAAACTTAATCCTCTTCTCTCTCCTCTCTCTTCTCTCTTCTCTCGCTGTTGTTCCAAGTGTCGCTTTGATTTTTCGGAAATTGGCGATCAAATTCTTGCTTCATAATCTCAAACTTCATTAATTCGTATTAGCTGCCGTAAGAAATTATTAATTTTTATTTTTATTTTTCAACATTGGACTTATGGGCAATGAATCATTACTCCGTCAACATAAATAATTTTTGCAAAAATTTTATGGACTCATTCCATGCACCTTAGTTAATGAAACTAAAGTCCCCTGGACACCCAAATAGCGCAGGCTTTAGTTGGTAAGAGATTAGAGTTCAAACTCAACCGCTCTCTTTTCTCATTCAAAAAAAATAAAATATCTATTGCTCAGGAACGGGGATTTACTCGGTGCGCGTCGAAGTGCGGGTTTCCATGATATTAAAAAAAGGTAAACTAATTAATATTATTTTGATGTGATTAAAAAACTCCTAATATTTTTAGTTAAGAAATAGTAATAAATAATGTTAAGGATTCATGAATTAAAATTTATTGAGTAATAACTCAAATCTTGATACACATTTTGTATCAACTAGCAGAGCAATTACGTGCGTTGCACGTATAACCTCTTGTTTAAGATAATTAATTTATTATAAATAGTAATATATTTGAAAACAAAAAAAAATAAAGTTGTAATATTATTAATTTTGACTATTAACTTCAACAAATTATTAGTAAGTAGGTGCAAAGAGTAAACCTTAGAAGAAGCAAATATATCTCTAATTTAAATATATATATATATATTTTATGTACAATTTTAAAAATTGTGTGACAGTGGTAAAGATGATCTCTTGTAATATAATTAATTTGATTCGTGAGCTTATAACTTAGACGAAACAGAACACACATTATGATGTTCCCATTATAAGGTAGAAAAGTTGTTACCATCTGAAATAGTTTGAGTAATTCAATAAAATAATTCTAATTTACAAAGTTAATTGTTATGATGGCTGCATTTAACCATATGTATTATATAAAAGGAGAATTCTTTATACATAACTCGTATTTCGAAAGTGAATGAGACTACTGTTATGAAGACCATTTTAGGATTCACTTCTTAAGTTATCTTGTAGATTGTAATCCATAAATATGTTTCAACTATATATAGTAAACACTTTTGTCTCTCTTCCTAAGTTAACAAACATCATCAATGTTGTAGTAAAACATCTAGTAAGACAATCTCTTGGCCTTTTGAATATTTAATTTATCTTGTAGTCTTCTGCACTTATCTTACGCTCGCATTTCAAAGCTCTTAATTGAACCTCGTACTAAGACTTAAGAATTATTGCTTTTTATTTTTAAGCGCATGATATCATTTATTTTCATATCATGTACATATCGAAAAAATCGCTCTTAACTAACACATACTATATGCAATTGTATGAATATTAAAATGCATATCAATTTTTTCTCTCATCTTGAGTTCCACAACAAGCTAGTCATTTTCCTCCCATTCTCAAGTTTTTCTATTTCTTTGTCTATTAAATATTAAAAATTGCGTTCTTCTCAAGCTTCCTTAAACTTTTGTTTAAAAAAATAGTCTCTACTCCTTGCTTCTTTATGATTTCTATTAGTAGTCTATGTATAAGATCTTTGTTGCTAATATTTAATCAATATATTTCAGCAATGAATTTTTGTCATTTTTGCGCATAAAATTAATCTTGAGTTCTCTAAAGAACTCTTAAGATTATCCTACAATTAATCAACAAAATATTTGAATTGAAATATTAACAATAGAGAAGAAATGTTAAATACTATGTTCTTTGAATGATTAAATTAAAATAATATTGTGAAATATACATTTTCAATCTCTTTGATGGTTCCGGTGTCTATATATAGTTAAATAATTTATATAATAGATAATGATATGGGTATAACAATTACATAATGTCTCAAGTATCATGTTTTAATTTCTCATACTTTTTTCCTTTATCTCTATTTCCTTTTCCGATTTTAGTATATAATTTCAAATATAATCGGAATTATTCAAAATTAAACTTTAATTTAGTTCACTATATTTTAATGATTAGATGAAATATATGTATTAGTAAATCAACTATCGTGTACTATTTCAACTTTAATTTAGTTGAGATTGTAGTTATCAATAAAAGATTAAATACACCAAAAACCACATCTTCAAATTGTAAATTCATTTTTATCGTCTTCTACGAGATGCTTTAAAAGATATGAAATTAATTTATCAATCACTAATTTATCGACTCTCTTCATATACCATAGCTACAGACCTAAACATACTTCATAATCTAATTTCGGTAAGAAAAAATAATAATAATAATAATTAGATTTTATATAAAAGAAAAGAGTTTCATTGAAGATAATATATTTATTAAAGACTAATATGTTGGTGGTCATTTGTGAGTATCGTTGACGTTTAGCCCACACCAACATTTTTCTTTTTTAATTTTTAATATTATTTTTATATATTTTTGATAATTTTTTTATATTAATATTTGAGAACTTATAATGAGAATTGTCAATTTTACAAATTATGCAAAATCAAAGCCTGATTTTTGAAGCATAATGACACTAATCATGCTCGATTCCATTCAATTTTATCGTCTAATATAATATTATTCTTTAAAGCTATGAAATTATTTTATCAATCACTAATTTCTCGACTCTTTTCATAATAACCATGGCCATAGATCTAAAAATTCTTCATAATCAAATCAAATAATGTCTCTAAATTAAAAAAAAAAATTTACACAAAAATACCAAATTCCAACACAATAAGGTAATCATTTCGAGCAATCAAAATTTATGTTGTCTTTTCTCTTTCACTCTTGAGTAATAGAACATGTCATATTATTAATTAATTGATTTTTTAAGTTGAGTTATAGTTGGAATAGAACTATATTATAATTTGTTATGTTTATAAAAAATTTAATATAGATTTACAGTATTGCACTTAAAATAAATATAATAATAGGGATATATTAGGTAAACCCAATTTTGTAAGAATCCGCTCTTTTATAATAGGTATAGATATACACGTCAAACATAAAATAATCATATGATAATAGATACTAATAATAAAATATTAAAATAAGGGTATAATAGGCAAATCAAATTTTGTAAACAAGACACTTTTATAATAGGAATAGATTATGAAGAGTTAATGAAATGGCATAATGTCAGCCTTGTATCCCCTACATTCTTTTTCCTTACAAATATAAAAAGGGTTCTTCATGCATGTTCAAAAACTTATCAAATCTTAATTGAAATATATATTTAAGTTACAATAAAGCTATATTATTTCTCTTTATGTTACTCATTCAAGCATATTATCTCTCTTTATACATGCTTTTTTGCACTTTCAACTTCTACATTCAATTACTATCATCCAGCTATCAAATTGAAGGTAACGTTACAAAGCTCATGATATCTAATGGCATCCGTATTTTAGGATATCGGCGGCATAAAATTGGTTGAAAAATTCATGCACATATGTGAATCTGTGGCGGCTTGACTTTTATGGCCAATTTCAAGCCACATCCGACAAGTATACAAAGATATAGTATTAGTGACTTTAGAAAGAAAGAAAAAAGAAACAGAAACATGAAAAAATAGAAAAAAATTCAGAGTAGGATCAGTGCAACACAACAAAGTTCATTATCTATTTATCTTCTCTTCTGCTGTATGCATTCAAACAACAAAATAAAATTATTCAGAGGCCCTAAAATCTAAAATCTTGAATCTGTAGAACGACTAATTTGTATACCCTCCCTCCCTCCATCATGATCATCATGCCACCAAAGAGAACAAAACAAGAAGCACAAAAACAAAGAAGTTACCGCTAGTCATCACACCATCACTAGAAGAAGGGCTCTTCACCGCTGTAACAGGAGGCAACTGCCCTTCATCTGCTGAGGATGGTGGCGGAACATAGGCTGGAGGAGGTGGTTTGTTGAGGCTGGGTGGGAGTCCCAGCCCGTAGCTCACCTTGATGTCGAAGGCCATGCCATGTTGGCATTGTTCCCCGTCATCAGCGTCTGAGAAGTAGTATTGAGTCCCCTCAATGGTCAGTGGTACAGCTATGGTCATCGCACCTCCAAAGTCATCTCTGCCACCAGCATACTGAAATGTATCACTATCTAAAGAATCATCTATAATGCAGCTACCATACGTCGTCTCATTGTAGGTTTGGATCACAGTTTGGTTTGTGTTTGTGTTGAAAACTGCAGAAAACACAGAAAAAACAGATGATCAGGCAATATTCACCTCTGTTCAACAGAGTCTGTTGTCAATCAAGAATTCTATGAGTCAAAACGCAATGCATGAGATAACTATTTAGCCCATGTTTGGTTCGATATTTTTTTGGCATGGAAAGGGATTCAATTAATTGAATTCATTACTCCTTATTTAGTTTGGATAGTGGGTTAACAATTACCCTTACTTGAGGGTAACCCAATCCCCCAAAATGTTACCCTCCAAACTAGAGCGGTAACAAATTCCTTTTCTCTCCGGAATCATTGCACAAGGTGATTCATTTCCATTGTTGAACCAAACACCTAATAAAAGTAACACTTATTGTTACCATTCCTACCCTCTACCTAGTTCCATTTCCTTTCCATTTCTCTACTCGAACCAAACGAGCACTAAAGCTCTTCCTTCCATTGATGCATTTTCTTTTTTTTCCCCTTTGGGAATAAGGTGGATTTATTAAAAAAATAAAAGGCTATCTCTTCAAAACCATCACAAAGAAAAAAATAAGGGCAATTTTTTTTTTAAGGGGAGGGGTGAAAGGGTGAGGTTTGAACCCTAAACCTCTCTTTTTATAGAAAATATCTTTACTGCTTGGATGTTCTCGAAAGGATGGGAAAAAAAACTTTTGGAAAGGGAAAAGAGCTCTATTTACAAAAACCAAATATAAGAAATGAAATATGGCTGTGCCAAATCAGAATTCTCCTGAGAAGCATAATAAATGCAAAAGTTCCATCATAATAAATGCAAATATGCAACAGTCTTCAATGCTGAAAGGGGGCTAAATTCCCTTTGACTAGTGTAGTTAATGACTGATGTCAAATGTGTCAGAACTCCGTGTGTTGACTTAGCGGTATTGTGGTTAATGTCTAAGGCCAAAGAGTCTCAAGTTCGAATCCACGGTGGCACGGTCTTTAAATTTAATATTACAATTACCCAAAAAAACATTTAGAAGGGGGCTAGATCCACTTTAAATTGAAGATTTCCACTATTAAATTTTCTGTCCAGGTTAAATAGCAAAACAGTTTCCTTAATTCCTTTCCCAAATATTTGCTTGTTCACTCAAGGATTGGAGCATAGTAATAGTCTGGTTTCAGACTTCATTGCAAATAATGTTAATATAAATCATCCATGTATACATTCTTATATTAACGGTGGAATTTTTTAAAAAGAATCCAACTTGGCATAACATCTAAATTCAGATATTAAATTCAACTATTTGCAATCAACAATTACAGAAGCCCAATTAACAATAAAAAATCTTGAATCTGCATAGACACATCAAAATCCCAGAAACAGATAAATCCAAGCATCAATAAATTGAATCCAAGATTGAATAATCGAAAAGGAGAAGAGGGAACAAAATAAGCATTGAGTGCTTACTGAGATAGTCTCCAAGATTGAATGTGGTATTACGAGCCCAAGCATTGTAGTCAGCAGAAGACTTATTGGTGGCGGAGTTGAAGAACCAGCCGGCGTCGCCGCCCACAGTGTGGTTGGTGTAAGTGTCCGCCGCCGCAGCTGCGGAGACGAGCAAAGCCACCACAATCAGCCGGAGTGGCGTCGCTGCCATCGGTGAGGACTGCGGATGAATGTTGATCGATTTCAAATCTTGAAATGAGTGTGTTTTTTTCAAAGTGTAGAAGTCAAGAAGTGGTGTGTGTGTGTGACAGGTAATATGGTTTTATATATTAGTATGTATCTTGAGCTGCTCAGTGCTCCCTGCTGTATTAGGGAAAGTGTTTTCACTTTCAACTAGTATTTTTTTCAATGCTTGACTTAAACTAAATTTGAAAGGAATTGGAATTTATGATGATGGGTCTATGAAAAATATTGTTAAAATATCTACTCTCATTGTGCGTATTGTTTGTTTTCATGTTTTGGATTATTTCTATATTCATATAACTGAAATTGCATGCATTTTACTCCAAATTAATTGTATGCTAAAAAATAGTCTTATTTTTATATTTTTCATACAAACAATTAGTGCCATGACAAATAAACTCGTACATTTCGTACTATATGTTTTTTTTTTAAGAAAGTCGTACTATATGTTCAAAAAGTAAAAGATTAAATTTAAAATATTGCAGTTAAAAATATCTTTTAATTCGCTGAAGGACTCAATTGAAAGTTTAAGAAAAATATTGGTTCAGAAAAAAAGCTAAAAAAAATAAAAATATAAAATAACTCCATATAAGATGGCCGGGTCGGATCCTGGGCTCGCCTGACCCTACCAGCCACGGTACTTCTGGGTAGGGTTTTTCAATGATCGGTTACAAAATCTCTCTCTCTCTCTCTCTCTTAGTCGAAGAGAGGCAACAGACACACATTACACACAATAGCAGGTGAAAGAAATGGGAGGAAAGGCGATTAGAAGAAGAGAGAAGAATTACAAAGCCGCTCATGACGGCGGCAACAGTACCCGCCTTCCGCCTCCGCCTGATCCCTCCTCCATTGATGCTCTTCCCTCTAAGCTTCGCAAAATCATGTCTTTAGCAGGTTTTTCTCTTCCTTATACTTCTTATTTACAACTTTTGAACTTTCGTTCCCCTAATTGCGTGTGACTATGTGTGTATAACCTTGTCAGATCATGAATTATCTGCATATAATGTTTCTGAAATTGCAAGTAGATACTTAGTTGTGCTCGTACCATTCTTGCTGTCCTATTGCGTTTGGGTTTAATGTTTAGGTCGGAAGCTTTCTTGGGGTTATTAATCATCCATATATCAGTATATTGATTGTGTGTGCTTGAGTGCTCACACGATTAAGTTTGCAAATGCTGTTTTCAGGATCTGCAAAGCTAACACTGAATATTGGGAAGAAAAATACAGGAGATGGAGCTGATAAGGTAGAATTGCCGTCTGAAATGATAGTGTTTGTCACTTGTTCTATTTGAAAATTAAACGGGCCATTTTGCAGATATGAAGTATACCTGTTAGGAAAATTAAGATTGTGGCACCAACCAATTACGATATTCTTGATTTCTGAAGTTTGATTGGAGGATATTCAAAGGGTTATGATTATTTGATTAGTTATATTGTGGGAGAATCCCTGTGGGGGTGGTGGTGGCGGCGGTGGTAAATCGGGACAGACTCTGCAACAATGGCTTCAACGTCGTATCTATAATTATTTTCATGCTTTCAGTAGGATAAATTACCTGATAACTGATTGTTCTTGATTTTCTTAAGTTTGATTGGTAGTTTCTTTTTGGTTGAATAAAACTTTATCTAGCAATAATCTTCACAGCTTAAGATTAATGTAAAGACTAAAGCCTTTGCCTATGCCGATTCAGGAGCTGTACATAGTTTATATGCTATAGCAAAATCAGTCGATGAACCATCTTCTGTTTCCCCAATGTTGCAGCAAAAAATGAACTGTACTTAAAACCCATTTTACCTTTTTTGCTACCGAATTAGTGGATCAAGTATTAGGAATTGCTATTACAAACTGTGATTGCTGACTGTATAAAGTCTATTTATGGTTTTTGTTGAAAAATTTAGTATCATATATTTCTAGGCAGCAGCTCATGTGGCGAAAGGTATAGAATCTATTACTACAGGGATGAAAAGAAAACGAGATGGTCAGGATTTGATGGCACAACAAAAGGAACAAGGAGATGAAAAGAAGAAAAAGAAGAGGAAAGACAAAAAAGCTAATGACCTCCGGTTTAAGGAATTGGATATGCCAGCTGCTGGTTCGAGAAGAAAAGAGCGCAAAAAGAAGTAAGCTTTCCAGTTTCTGTCTTTATATATACATCTCACACACTGGAAATGGTAACTAATTTATCTATACAAAATGTCTCCCACGTAGTGAAATGGATTTTAGCCTTGAGATAAGGTGTCATTTACTGATTTATGTTAACGTTTGTAGGCTGTTGGAAGCTAAAAAGAAGAAACAGCAAGAGGCCAAGATAGAAGAGGATATGGACTTTCCTCGCCGTGAAGAGATTAAATTTGGAGATATTGTTGAGGCACCTCCGAAGTTAACTGTTCCTAAGGTTTTCAAATCAGATATTTATCATTAGATAAAACTATCTAGAGTTGTTGTCTACTAACGAATTATCTATTTGTAATGAAGGCGTTCAAGGCAGCATCAGCCCAAGATGCTTCACACGAAAGGCTTCGTTTACAGGCAGTCGAAGCCTATAGGAAACGTAAAGGATGGGAATCAAGGCCCGGGGTTAAGCTTCCACCACCCGTGACTACATCATCATTCTTCTAATTGCTCATAAACAGGCATGACATTACTTGATCTTCTCCTTAATCATACGTTATCAAGACTGGAAAATGGAATTTTAGGAATAGGGCTATTTTTCCATTATTTCCAGATGATCTGTAACTGTTGATAAGAACAATTATATTATCTTGGCTATAGTTTATATGCTTTCATTTTCACATTGCTGATTGCACTTTTATGACCTAATGCATGAGAGTTAAATTAAAACTAGATGAAGGCTTTAATTTTATTATCTTATAGCAAGAATTGAAATATATATTCAATAATGCACATGATCATGATAGTTTAATCATGAACATTCGTCATGATAAATTGAGATTATAAGCTTTACATACACAAACACAGTTGATTGAGTGAAGAGTTGTTACTTCATTTCTAGTAGATAGGCTGATGATCCGATCTACGGAGGGCGCGAAGAAGGAGCCCTCCGTCGATGTGGAGATTTATCATCGTCCTATACCTAACTTCTTTCCTCTCATCATCCAATCTGAAGGCAAAGAATCTCAGCACTACAGCTGAGAGTATCTTCATCTGCCTGTAAGCAAATTCCTTCCCCAAACAGATTCGCGGGCCGGCCTGTTACGTTGCAGAATTCAGATAACATTCTACACAGAGTGATCCCTTGAAATGATTATTACTTTACAGTATTATATACAGCAGCAGGTAACCTGGAAAGCTGGGAACTTGAAAGGGTTCTCTGGTCGGAAGCAGCCTTTGTCATCGAGCCATCGTTCTGGTTTGAACTCTGGTGCATCATCACCCCATATGAATGCCATCCTTCCCATTGCATATGGTTGGTAAGCCACCACATCGCCTTTTTTCACATGGAAACCATCAGGCAGTGTGTCGTCCGACAAGCACATCTTCGGGTTCTGTTTCACAAAAAATGCATATATAGTGCAACACGAGACGTAACACTAGCTAAAACCGGGTGTTCTCTTGTCGTGTCTTACCACAGGAACCGGAGGGTAGAGTCTGAGTGTCTCCGACAGAGCAGCATGCAGATAATGCATTCTCTCGAGAGATTCTTCACTCAAAGTGCCTGCAAATTCTGAGATATTCGCACCGGCTGTTACCCGTTTAATCTCTTGCGCTGCCTTTTCCTGAGAGAGAGGGTGCTTGCACATCATGTAAAAGAACCAAGACAGAGTGGTGGCTGTAGTGTCTTTCCCTGCCATTACAAAGTTGAGCACCACATCTCTCAAGTACTTGGGATCAGCCGCCGACAAGCTGAGGAATCGCGACAGAATGTCGTGTTTCTACAAAATAAGAAGATGATAAATCAATGTCCAAGAGAGATTCAATAGGCAAGATCAATCTGCTTACACTATGATGTTCCGATTTCTTGGTCTGGATAAGCTTATAAACAAACTCATCAATTACTCTAACATTCTCCTTCAATTTGGCCTCCAAACCAACATTGAGAGCCTTCTTGATCCTCCACAGCACATCGACGTACCTCCAAGCAGTAATCTCACTAGCAGCATCAAAAGCACTGCTGAATCCTGCGCCTTCCTCGTTGGAACCACACATGCTGTCCAGGTCGGATCCAAACGCAACTCTGAATATGGAGTCGAGAGTAGATCTCATGAAAAGCTCCTGCAGAGAACGAATGATGAGAAGCAGTAATTAGTAATTAGTGATGATATGGAATTAATTAGAGTTGAGGATGATGTTGATGTTGATGTTGACAACTTGGATATCAAAAGGTTGAGCGGAATCCACAGATTGTGAGACAACGTTGGCAAGCTTGACGGCATTATCCTTGAAAACAAGGGCGCTCACATCCCTTAGAGCCCTCGCAGAGAATTCATGGCTGGTAAGTTTTCTCTGCTCCCTCCATTTTGGGCCGTCGACTGTGAAAATTCCGTCACCTAGTAGATCCTTTAGAATGGTGTGATTGTGGCATCCCTTGGCATAGTTATGGAAGTTGGTTTTGAGAATGTACTCGACGTTGATGGGATCGGACGTGTAAACCTGGGTATGAAAAGGGGAGAGCAGCAGGATTCTGTAAGTCTTGTAGCGGGTGGCAAGACGAGTCATGTAGTCGTGCAATGTGGTGAAGCTGAGGAGGTGGTTGAAGATGGTGCCGCCGATGGGATGATATTTTCTACCCATTAATGATCCAACGGTCACGATGGAAACCCCAATGACGAACAAAGTAAGAGTAAGAGCCATCCATTCTGCTCGGAAGAACAGATTCATCACCGCCATGCCTGCTTCTGCTTACACCTCAACTTTATTTCTTATTCTACTTTCTAAAAAAGCTGAATATTTTGAGAGTCGTACCTGTTTGATTTGTAACATCTGGCTGCATTAAAAAATTACATGTATTGAATTTATGATGCTCGCACTGAATGGTGAGCATATACCTTGTGCAAGACACATTGGTCTCATCATTTCTCGGGTGCTCCAAATTCGGTGATATGTCAATGTCATATTTGCCCGAAATTTGTCAAACTGAAATAGGAATATCGTGCAACTCTCACCTCTGAAAATCAAGTGCTCAACTCATTAAGAGAGTTTGGAGGTCGTAAGTTTTGTTTCTTTGTTTGTAGGCCAAACTGAAGGTTTGAAAAACGCAGCATTTGTCAATTTATGTTAGTTGGGATTGTGATACGATTTTATCAAAGATAGAGCTCTTCGAGTGAGCTTAAGAGGAAGAGATACGGAGAAGATAGAGAAAGAAAAACATCAAACATTCATTTCCATAATGATGAAGAAACAGAGCTCATACACATATATATATGGTTTACGACTACTGCTTAATTAGCTACCAACTATAAAATTCTTAAACTTAATGGGTTGTCCTAATATTTTACTTGGGTTTTGCTTGGGTAGATTATCATGTTAGTTGTGGCCCGTCACATATATATTTGGGCTTTATGATGGGTGTAACAGATTGATCTTGTTTTCCACATCTTTGCATATTTTTGGGACGTCCCATGCTTTAGATTCTATGAATATAGTTTTTTTTTTTTTTGAGGTAAATTTAGTTAAATTTTAATTTCGTAAATTCTTTTTTTAGCCATTTCAATCCTAAACTATTCCCATTTTATTAAAAATAACACAAACTATCAATAATAATCATGAATTATCATTTTTGTATCATAAATAGCCCGGTATCTATTTTCCGGCATCGGAAAGTCTGCCACGCAGGACACTTAGAAGGGTAATAAGTTATACACCGGGGAGAAGGGTTTTGATATCTAGCTTTGGCCTCGTCACTGTTTCGATGGTGGCACGGTGGAGGAGGCGGGTGCAGCGGCAGCAGAAGGTATTGGACATGAAGGGGGAATGGAGGAGGACAATGGCGGCAAAGCCGATTAAAAAAAGAAAGAGGGACATCACGACCACCGTGATTACACATTTCTGGAAGAGGAGGAACTTCTTCAGAAGCTGCCGCGGCGGCGGGTGGCAGTTGAGAAGATTTGGGGACGGGCAGCTTTTGAGAATCAATTTGAGAATTTCTTAATGAGGAGAAGACATTTTTTTATTTTATTTTTATTTTTTTAAATGACATGGATCAAGTTATTTAAAAAAAAATAGCCAAAATTCCACATAAACGTCCGGCGTGCCATTTGGAGAAATGGATATTGAGCTATTTGTTATACAAAAATGATAGTTCATGATTAAAAAGGATAGTATTAATTTATAGTTCAAGTTATTTTTTATAAGTGATAATAATTTAGGATTTAAATGGTAATTTAACCTTTATTTCATGCATTAGTAGTTAGATTACGTGTGTACAACAGTATAACCTGAAGGAAAGAGCAAGAGAATACACTCTATCAATCCGTCACTTATTTGATTGTGGATCCATCGCTTCAACTTATTTGCGACGAAACTATCCATTGCGGAGTGCTTAGAACTCATACGACTCATATATTTCAAATTAAATTTATTATTACTTTTTACATTAACTGGATGGTTATAGAATACACGACCATAGTCCGACAGTTAGAATACAAGACGAAACTACTTTGTTAGTATCTGGTCTTGGAAGAATAATATATTATGGTGCATAATATGGAGTCATTGTTCTGGAATCAGAATTCTTTTTCTACTTAGCTTAAAGAAGCACTAGCATATGTTTTCCTGTGGTTTGACAATAATATGAAAAATGGCGATGAACTCTAAAAAGGGTCGAATCATATATTTGCATCATTAGTTCAAACTAAAGAGTTGTTAATCGACTCGTAATGTCTTGTTAATATTATGGCATTAGTAATAATACCATGATATTTGATCCATCTCACCGTGAGACCGTCTCACACAATGCTTTTTTGCAAATTGCTGAAAATGTAATATGGTATATCTTTTTGTTATCCTTTATATGATTATACTTATTTTGTGTTAGTAGATGCTAGATAGATTAACATATTCATATGATATGTCATATAAGAGTGAATTTTCATTTCCACCTTGTTTGGTGGTGTAGTGGTCTCGTCTGCATGTGGTGTAGTAGTCTCACCTTTGTATGGTGTAGAGGTCTCATCTATATGGTGGTGTAATGTTTTATTTGACATTATATATATATAGGGATTGGATCATATAAGGCCATCTCCAGCCGTTCGCACCAAAATACAGCAATTTCAGCACAAAAATACAGCAAAATCAGTAAGTCATCTCCAGCAGTCTGCTCTATATATATTTTTACACAAAAACAGAATATTCTACTTTTTGTCACGGTTGATGATCCTGAAACATGTGATTACTTCCGATCAGAGCAACAAGATATTATTCGAAAGCGGTAACAAGCCAAAGAAGCCAACATTAGTATTTCTGATATGTTTCAAAATTTATTTTCAGATATGATGAGACGTTCCGGAGATGACCTTTATTAGAAATTAAATGTATCGACTTTGTGTTATGCTTTTATTATGTAATTGTATTTTTAAAATTTTTTTGTTTATCTTGTATTTTATTTAAATGTATTTTTTAAATAATTTAATGTAATTTTAATGTTGGTATAATATGTTTAGAAATATAACTATAATATAATATTTTGGAACAAAATAATTAAAGAACACAAAAAATAATAAATATAACAAGGAATAAAATTATAACAATAAAATTAATTGCAAAAAGAATAGAGCAATGAATAGTGTTGCTCCAAATTTGGAGCAACACTATTCAAATCTGTATAATAGAGCAGGATTTTGGTGCTGGGCTGGAGAAGGAATTGCTCCAGATTTTTGGAGATATGTAAAGATATAGAGATGGGGTAAAGATATAGAGATGGGTTGGAGATGCCCTAAAAACCAATCCCCACATGATAACTACAAACCAATCTTATCCTTCAATTTTTTCTCATCAACGGTTCCCTTTTCATTTGTCATAATATTTGTGAATTTATCATTTACGTTTTATTTACATATATATATAGGGTATTATTGTACTTTCTTTTCATATTAAATTAATCTAATCCCTATATTATAGGATGCCATTTAATTGGTTTTGTCAGTTACTTTTTTGCTTTAAGACTTCTCGGTGATCAACTTTAAATTATTTCTAATCTCTTGGTTTTTCATTTAATCAATTTACTATCTACAAGACCATGGAGCTTACAGGTTAGCAATCCATTAACATCATCTCTATTCAATTCCATTTGTCTGGCTGTTCATTTTTTTTTTCGTATTTATTAGACTATGCATGTATAAAAAGAGTGTAAGCACGTTATTAGGTGTGGTATTGTGGCAGCACGTTTTTTTGGTTCATTTCTTATCTTTCTCATTAATTGTAAGAATATATAATATGGTTGGTTATAAGCATTCATTTCACTACTGTTGTGCTCAAGGTGATGCAATTGAACAAGATTCATTGGCGGATACTTCACAATCATTTGTCCCGCAATGTGATCCAGATTTGAAACCTTATATTGGTCAGATTTTTTTGAGTGTGGACGAGGGTGTTAAATTTTATAAAGCATATGTAGTGGTATGTGGTTTCGACATTCGTTTGAGGACAGAGAAAAAATATGATGATGGAACAATTACTTTGAAGTATATACATTGTAATCGGGAGGGATCCAAAAATATTGCGCGTGTCGTTGAAGACGATGATTTAGAGGCATGTACGATAAAAAGGCGTAGGCCGTTTCACGGAGATTTTCATGCAAAGCAATTATGGTGTTGAAATATAAAGCATTTGTAGGGTATGTGGTGATCAATAAGTTTATTGAGCATCATACACATGTTCTTGTTCCAGATGCATACAAGCATTTCATGAAATCAATCGGAAGTTGGATAATGGGCATCAACAATTTATTCTCAATTGTGCTAGGGCGAACATAGGTCCTGTAAAATCATTCACATTGTTGAAAGAGGTTGTCGGGGGTTACTCAAAAGTTGGATGTAATGTAACTGAGTTTAAAAATTTCTCCCGCGACTTGCATGCATATGCCATCGGAAAAGATGCACAAATGATTTTGGATAAATTACATAGGCAACGAGAGTTGTGTGCTGCTTTCACATTTGATTACTGTGTGGATCACGATGAGAATTTTAACGCGATTATTTTAGGCTGATCCAATAGCAAGGTGTAATTTCCATATATTTGGAGACGTAGTTGCTTTTGATGCTACTTATGAGAAGAATAGGTACATATTTCTTATATATAAACTTAATAGTTCTTTCAATCGTAAACATTGACAATGTGTCTTTATGTTATCTTATTTTTAACATTTTAATTTTGTAGGTATAATATGATTTTTGCTCTATTCACTGGCAAGGATAATCATGAAAAATGTGTAACGTTTGTTGTGGGACTTTTGTCGAGTGAAGATGTTGAATCATACAACTGGTTGTTTCAAAATTTTGAGTTAACGGTTTATTTAGGCCAGTAACTTCACCTTATTTCAAAAGTATGACATTAAATTAGCGGGCTGGAAAAAGTAGGACAATAACATTTAAAATTTGCGTCCGCATGTCTCTTTGGCCCGAATAAGCCTTATTCGGGCTATTTCGCACGTGTTTGTCACGTGGAGCCCGTTACTGATGTGGGTGTCACATTACACATTAATCAGAAAAAAAAAATGAATTAAAAAGTAATTAAACTAAAAAATAAAAAAAAATAAAAAATAAATAAATAAAAGAAATAAAGAAAAACGAAAAAAATATTTTTTTCTCTCTCCTTCCCCCCACCCCACACTCTGTCACTCGTCTCTTTCTCTCTCAACCCAGCACATCGCCGCCGCCCCTTCTCTTTCCTTCAGCTCTCTCCCGGCGGCCAACGTCTGCTGCGTGATTATGTAAGTCTTGATGTTGACAATCCGGCGCTCGCTGAATTTTTTATTTTGAGAGAAAGAGGTGAACGGCGGTGGCGGAAGCTCCTCTACCGCTCCTGTCGACGTTGCTTTTTCCCTTGCCGGATTTTGAGAGCAGAAGAGAGAAATTAGAGATCTAGGGTTTTAATTTTGGGGGTTTTGTGAAAATAAAGAAGAAAGAATGAGGCGAGAGATTTTAGGTGGCTCCGACGGTAGCGAACGGTGAGATTCGCCGGAGAAGATGGAGTGGTCGTGTTGTTGCTGCTGCCGGAAAACATAGAGAAGAGAGAGGGTCGAGAAGAAAGGTCGAGGGGTTTTGGGCGGTGTGTGATGCCGGCGAGACTTGCCGGGAAAAGAGGAAGGCGGTGTTGGGACTCAGGAGGGAATGAGGGAGAGAATGACGGTGTCGGTGGCTGAAACTCAGGAGGGGATGAGGGAGAGAGGGAGACGGGTGGGGGGGGGGGGAGGCGTGTTGTTGCTGCTGTTGAGTGGCCTTGTTGTTCGCCGGAGAACGGTGAGATTCGCCGGAGAAGATGGAGTGGCCGTGTTGTTGCTGCTGCTGAAAAAGGAGGAAGACGACGGCGTGTGGCGGTCTGCTGCTGCTGTTGAAATCGACGAGAGAGAGGCGGTGAGAGTGGAGAGCGAGAGGGAGACGGATGGGGGAGGGGGAAGGAGAGAGAAAACAAATTTTTTTTTTTCTTTATTTCTTTTATTTTTTTTTCTTTATTTTTTAGTTTAATTATTTTTTAATTCATTTTTTTGCTGATTAATGTGTAATGTGGCACCAACATCAGTAATGGGCTCCACGTGGCAACGCACATTACAAACACGTGTGAAATAGCCCGAATAAGGCTTATTCGGGTCAAAAAAGACCTGCGTACGCAAATTTTAAAAGTTATTGTCCTACTTTTTTCGGCCCGCTAATTTAATGTCCTAATTTTGAAATAAGGTGAAGTTACTGGCATAAATGAACCGTTAACTCCAAAAATTTGTTGCATGCATGGGTAAAGCTCCAAGCATGATCATTACTGATCAGGATCCCGCAATGAAGATTACTATAAAACAATCTTTGATATGTGAATTTTGTTAGATTTCAAAATGACCCATCGTTTTTTAAGCAAGAATATTATTTGCTGAAAGCATGAATACTACATATTGAAAGCATGAATATTATTTAGCTGAAAGCGTGAATTTGTAGAATTAATAGTCTTTTCCCTCGTAATTATGCTCATATATGTTTACAGAATTTAAAATTTTTATAGCTACGTACGTTTCACATGAATATTATTTGATGAAAGCATGAATACTACTTGACAAAAGCATGAATATTACTTACTCAAAGCGTGAACTTGTAGAATTAAAACTCTTATTTATAAGGGAAATCTTACTGCCATCATTCATTTTCCAATCACAAAGCTAATATATTGGAAATCAAAAGCATGTAAACTAACTCAATCTCAATATATATATATATATCAATTGAAAACAAAAGCATATGGATGGATTATTATACAAACTACAAATCATGTTTTTTTCAATATATAATCGGGCTTTTTATTATATACAGTGATGCTTAATAGTGCTTCACTCGATTCAAGATTTTTGTATATAAAATTATGTTTATAAAAAATCATGCTTTTTACACACTATTTTCATGCTTTGACGATTATTAACATACTTAGATCATACCATTAACAACAGTTGAGATTAGTTTTTAATTTTTACATTATGAGTAGTTTTTATATGAACCAAATCCCAAAAGCATATTACTAATATATCACATAAAATATTTCGACGGCTACTTTCATGATATACTACAATCTGACAATGTAATAAGCAAATTACTAATACATTAAGGGGGCGCCGTTTACTTTGGGTGATAGGATAGATAGATAAAAATAGTATAGGTTAATCCACTGTTTACTTTGATGGATTGATTACTTTTGAGCTTATTTGATCATCTAATCCTTCATATAGGCAATCCTATGTTTTATCAATCTATCATATCACGCAAAGTAAACGCCCCCTAAAAGCATGGTTTACAATTCGTAAAAATATTAAATAATACTATTTTGTCAGACTTATCTATTACATAATGTTAATTATAAGTACTAAATGAGATTATTATAAGCATGAACACTATAATATACACAAGAATGAAAAAACATATACAAAGTGATAAGTCTAGGGTTTGCGAAAGTAGCTAAAAGAGACAATAACACGATGACACAAGGATTTACGTGGTTCGATCGATGTGATCTACGTCCACGGGAGAGAATATAGGGAGCTTTTATTATGCTTGAGAGTACAATGAGTATTGAATGTCCTACACCTCTAATCTTGCATCTATTTATAAGCCTTGAATTAAGCCCTAATCCTTCTAGGGATCGAACTCCTTATACATATCTAGTTTCTCAATACACGCATATCCGATTCCCGTTCGTAGTAGAATTCTATCTTCTCCCCAAGTAGGGCTTCGTTACTTGGTCTTCAAGGCAGATGTTGACTTTGTTTGGGCCGAACTCCGTGGGCCGAGCTTTAATATATAGGCCCCAAATAGCCTTAGGTCGGGCCCAGGATAAGGCCGGTACTATCACATCCCCCCCAAAAAAAGTAAAGAAGACATGTAGATGCAGACTACGAGGTCGAATTATTCGAGGTGATTGATCGCGCAAATCACCTGTACGAGCTGAATTACCGAGCTTATGTGTCGAGCTGAAGTTGCAGGAGGAACAGGAGGAGCGATCTGAATACCAGCGACCTTGTTAAGTTGGGTCGGTAGGTCAATTTACACGGCCCAGACCCGATGTAGAAGGCGGGAAAAGTAATGGGCTATTTGAATTTTGTTGAGGGACGGTACATATTCCGAGAAAGACGGGCCCACGTTCACACGTGTCAGATGCAACAGCGGGATTCAAATGTATATTCACAGAAGTTGAAACGTTTTTTTTTTCCTTTATCACATTATTTCACATCCGCCGCCCTTAGCAGAAAAAACTCTTGCTCCAAAAAAAGTATTCTTCTTCCCCAAAATCCCTAATCTGTTGTTCCTGTACTGCCGGCGTTCACTCCGTTGGTTCCTCTGCGCACAGTTGCAAATCACCCGCCGGAGCATTTACCTTCTTTTTTAACAAGTAAGTATGGCCTCCCTTTCTCAGTCTAGTAGTAGTGGTAGCGAATCTCCTCCGTTAGTCGGCTTCAACAGAAGCGTTGCATTTGCCATTTTTTCATTAGGATCCCTGGTACCGACTGTTGAAACTTTAATAGTACCCCCGCGTGTGAAGGGGAAAGTGGCTGATTACCCCTCGACCTTAAATGAGACTAGGATTAGATTTCTTGCCCAAACGTATAATTTTCCTATTGACGCGGAATTAATAGAACCTCGCCCCGAGGATAGGACATGCTCTCCCCCAATGGGGTTTGTTACTATTTATGAGGACAGTCTGCACGCTGGTCTTCGATTACCCCTCCCTGAGCCCTATTCTGAGCTCCAGAAGAAGCTGGGCTTAGCGTTAGGGCAGATAATGCCGAACTCGTTTAGGCAGTTCACTGATTTGGGAGTGGCAGCAATTGATAAGGGTCACCAAATATCCGCCGAGCTCATTCACGAGCTATTTGTTTTCAAAAAGGCGGGGGGCTGGTACTATGCCGCTACCCGGACTGAGTTCAAGGGGCGAACTCAAAATAAGGTTGACAAATGGCACAAGAAATTTTTCTTTTGTCGCCACAATAGCTTTGTCGACCTGGCTTGGCGGCTGGAAAAGCCTTACGAATGGGTGATAGACGAGGTGGATAAGGATGTGGAGACTGCGGTGAAGGCGATGAGGGATCGCGGTCCTTTTGAGGGGAGCTACAACGAAGACTCCCTAGCTGAAGCGGGGTTGAGCCCGTATGAGCCTCACAATATGGTGGATCCGGCGACGGGTGAGGCCCCGCTAGTGCTGTTAGGGTTGTTTTGTGTGCTGATTCGTCGTCCTTACAGTTTTGTTGTTTCCTTTTGTTTTGCAGTGAAGAACTTTGGGAAGCTAAAAGAGGTCGGTGCCAAGGCTACAGCTCGCGGGGCTAAGAGAGCGAAGCTATCTGGACGATCTGCCTCCTCCTCCGATCAGGGTCAGCTCGTGGGGGCTGCTGCGACAACTGTTCGCTCTCCTTCTCCCAAACCACCTCAGAAACGATTGAAGGTTAGGGACCAGCTCGAAGTGGACATCATTGGTGGACGTCGTATACCACCAAATAATTCCTGCAATTCGCTCAGAATTAAATTAGTATAACAATAAGCAGGGTCGAACCACAGAGAACGGGAATTCACCTATTCTTCCTATAAATCTAATTTTGGTGTAGCCACCACGCCTTAAATTGAGATAAATTAATTAAATACTAGGAAGACAAAGAAATTAATTAAAATGGCAAACGAGAATATAATCAAAAGAAAAGTAATCCGGCTTCGAATAAATCCACACTAATCTAGACTCTGATCATCAATGCAAAGATTAATTAATTCCCAAGAACCAACCAGTTATAGGGTACCGTGAACGCAGCGGACATACCCCAATTCCTACGTGCTTTATCGATAGTTAGCTGTAGACGTCAGACCTAACTATTCCCCTTATTAAAACACAACCTAGCTGGAGACGCCAGACCTAGATTTAATGCTCTAATAGCTTTTAGATCTGAAGGAACCCAATTTAGACGAATTATCCAAGAACGCAAGTAATAACCCGTCTACCAATTTATTCCTACTACGAACATGGTAGCTTTATCACTAATTAGCCCTATTCCAACAATTACGGATTGGAGGAACTAATTGACTGTAATCCAATTTAATCTAAGTTGATCAGACTGAAATAAAATTAGAATTAACTTTAAACACAAGGAATAAATCGAAACCCTAGGAAATTAATTATAAGAACAATTAGATCTCACAGATTATTAGACTAGTGCTTCAATATTCTCGCCGAATTAAAGAATTAGCTACGCATAATATCAAAATAAAATAAAACGAAATTTAAATAGAAGAACATTAATCTTGATACTGTGTAAACAAAAACAATAAGCTAATTGAATTATGGAGGATAAATGTACCTTGAACAAGAAAGTAAATCAAGGAACAAGAAAACAATAATATAAAATAATAATATAAAACCTATGTAAAACTCTCTGTTCTCGAACACGAATTTTCGTATCCCTAATGGCGGCTGAATCAATTCAAGGTAAGGTAAAAGTATATCCCTAATTAATCTCCTAATCCTAGACTAAATAGATAACAACTGCTCCACCAAAAATAAGGGCTTGGGCTTAATTAGGACACTTTTAATTAGCCCAATAATAATAAAACACTACAAATTAATATCCAAAATTAATTACAGCCCATCTCTTCCTTGCATCTTTAATCCACAGCAAAATAGTGCAAAATATACTCCATTCTCGATCTTTCTCGTCCAAATCTCCGCACTCACAAATTCTCCAAAATCCTGCACAAGACACACTAAAACGTGCATTATACTCGCATAAAATGATCGAAAACCCCAACTTCTGAACAACCAAAAACATACACATCAATCATCGATGTCACGGGTAGTGACGCGAGCCCGGTGTTGCGTTCATTTTTGGTTGCATTTCTGGATGTTTTGCATGCGCGCTTTTGATGACATTTGTTTTGTTTTGCATTATTTTAAAGTGAAAATGCGCTAATGATGTTGTGTCGAGCTATCGGGCTGAAAATGTAGATTTTGCTCGGGAATGATGAAGGCAACCACAGTTCGCTCAGCTTCCGCCGCCGTTGTGAGTTTTTCTGCTGCAGCAATACGTTCCGTTTAGCCAAACGGGGCACCTTTAGGAAGTCAGCGGTCTCTCACCTTAGGAGACCGCTGACCGTTTGGCCAAACGGGATATCTTCAGAGAACTCAGCGGTCTCTCACTCTAGGAGACCGCTGAGTCCAACGTTCATCGAATACAGGGCCAGAAGTCAGCGGTCTCTCATCCCGAGCGACCGCTGAGTCCAGCGCTTATCCAATACAGGGCGAGAAGTCAGCGGTCGCTCACCGTACGCGACCGCTAACTTCGGGCGTTTAGCGGGTTTACTACATTGTGCTCAGCGGTCGCTGAGGCTAGGAGACCGCTGAGCGCAATTAATTTGCGGTGTGTATAAATACCGACCGAGGGTTTTTCAGAGCAGACACCAGTTCTTTTCAGACGCCATTTTTATTTTTCTTTCATTTTCAGAGATTGATTTTTAGGTTTTTCTCTTAGTTGCTTTCGAATATTCTAGTTATCGATTTACTCCTGTAATTGCACTCCGGATTCGAGGATACAGACATTGCAACCTTCAATTCCAATTACAGTTTATGGTGTTCGTCGAATGTTCGTCGATTTTAATTACGTTAGTGAGTTAATTCGATTTTAATTCTTAATTCGTGCTTATATTTGTTCCGTTCATTTGCTTAATTGAATTTATGTTCAGATTATGATCGAATGCTTAATGCTTTTAATAGATTAAATTTCGGTTCATGCCTAGGGTTTAATTTATGCATTTTAGTTCGTGCCTAGGGATTAGTTTATGTTTGATTATTCTTTCCGTCTAGTTATAAATCCTCAATCCAATTGATTTACTGCTTTCTGTTTATTTTCTTTTCGCAATACAATAATTTCCCTGCTAAGTTTTCCTTGTGAGATGATACTTGGGTTGGCTTACTTAATCTATAGTGACCTCGTTCAATTGCGAGCGACTTAGGGTTAATTTAGTCGAAACAAATTTGGCGCCGTTGCCGGGGAAAACTTTAGGCGATTATCTGTGTTGCTTTGTATTGGAGTTTATTTTATATTTATTTCTTTTATTCTTTTGGCACTCGGTTATTTTTCTTCCTCCGGTGCGTGTAATCTGTTTGTTGAGTGTTGTGTATGCAAGGTCGCAGAAGCTTGAAAAGGAATTTGGCACCTTATTTTGACAACATCAATCAACCACGCAGTATTTTGATAAGTTTGCAGGAAGAAGCCGAGTCCAGCTTTAACGAGGTTGACGAACCTTGTTTTGAAGAAGAAGTTATTGTTCAGTCAGAAGAATCCGGGTGTGATACACCAGACGAACCGATCTTTCCTGGAAAAATGGCTAACAATACCAGATTTATGGGGGATTTTGCCAGGCCTACATTTGGAACCACTGCTTCTGCTATAGTGCTGCCAACAGAAGTCAGGAATTATGATTTGAAGCAGAATCATCTAACTCTGCTTCCCTCTTATCACGGAATGGCAAATGAAGATGCTCTGCAATTCGTTCGAGAGTTTTGCACGGTGGTTCAATCGTTTCCTTTGCTAGCTTTAACTGAGGACCAGCTCAAGTTGAAATGTTTCCCGTACACGTTGAAGGACAGGGCTAAAACGTGGTACTTATCTCTTCCACCAAACTCGCTCACTACGTGGACGGCTGTGTGTGAGAAATTCATGTTGAAGTATTACCCTAATCATAAGACTCAGGAAGTTCGTACAAAAATCATGAATTTCACTCAAGCTGGAGATGAACCCTTCCATGAGGCATGGGAAAGATTTCGGGAGTTACTTCAGCAGTGTCCACATCACCAGATGGCACCAGAAATGTTGTGGCAGTTTTTCTATGATGGATTGGTGCAGACAGCTCAGTTTATGGTGGATAGTACCGCTGGAGGAAACATTGCGGTGAAAACAGCTGATGAACTGCAAGAGATTTTCGAAACACTTGCAGCTAGTTCACAACAGAAATCTACCCGTACTCGACGTGTTGAAGTGAGTGCAATTGTTGAAAGTCCGGACATGAAAAAACAGTTGGCCAACATGATGAGAGAGCTGCAAGAATTGAAGATGAGCAAGTCTGCTCTTTCTCCACCTCGACATACACCTACTAGACAAGAGATTTTTACTGAACCATGTGGCATTTGTGGAGAGAAAGGGCACAATCCTGAAGAGTGTCAAAGAATGGGATAGCCAACATATGAAGGAGGAGCAGAAGTCTATGCTGCTCAGGGGTATCCTCCACATCAGCAGTTGAATCAAGGCCAAAGTTTCAATCAGAATCAATGACAGCAGAGCTCGGGATGACAGAATCAGTCTAGTTATGGGTGGAGGAATCAGAATCAAGGACAAGGCTTAGCACAAAATTATCAATTTCACCCTTCCCAACAACAACAAATTGTTTCGGCGGTATCCCACTCAAGAATAAGTGGTACCTCAAAGAACGGCTTTTCCCAACAATTTCAACCTCCTCAAAAGACTTCCATGGAGGACAGCTTGAGCGCTTTCATGCAGGAAAGCAAGCGAGCAAGGGAAGCTCAAGATGCCACTATCAAGCGTCTTGAAACAGCAGTGGGACAGATATCTGGCACTATGAATCAGATGCAGCAGCAACAGCAGACTGGGAAGATACCGAGTCAAGGACAACAACCTCATCAGGCCCATGTTGTTTCTATCATTAGAGAAGTTGCTCCAAAATTTAAGGAGGAGGAAATCAAGCCTCACAAGGGCGAGCACCAATTTGACCGATTCGTTGCCTTACCAAGTAGACTAAGAGAAGGACCGGTACACACCCTTAATACGAGGGATACCACAGAGAAGTGGAGAAGTAAAACCGTGAGTACAATCAAAGCTTCCCAGCTGCCAGATGAACCTATACCTCTAAATACAGCTGAACCACAACAGCTACTACCTAAGCAGGGTGATCCAGGTAGTTTTATCATAAGCTTAGACTTGGGTATTAGCGACGAGGTCTCAGGAATGCTAGATTTAGGTGCAGCAATTAACCTGATGCCTTTTAGTATTTTTGAGAAATTGGGTAATTGTGAATTGAAGTATACGGACATGAAAATAGAATTAGCTGATGGTTCTATTAGTTACCCTCGTGGGATGGTTGAGGATGTTATGGTAATTGTGAGTGGTATTAGAGTTCCGGTGGATTTTGTTGTGCTGGAGACCGGTAAGGGGATAAAGAGTGAGAATGGTCACCTTGTTTTGCTAGGCAGGCCTTTTATGGCCACAACTAATACTCGCATTGACGCCAGGTCAGGAACTTTGAGTAATCTTCAGCGGGTTGGCTTTGAGACCTTCTGGCGAGATCCAGCACCCTAAGAATTTTCCAGATCGCACGTTGAAAGTGCACTTCTTTGGGTTCAGCTTGAGGTTCGCCTGCCTTAGTATGTTGAGCGTAGTTCGTAGGTCGCTCACCGCCGAAGCCTCTTCTTTACTCTTGACGACAATGTCGTCTACGTATACTTCGACAATCTTGCCGATATGATCTCGGAAGAGAAAATCGACCATTCGTTGGTATGTCGCCCCGGCATTCTTTAACCCGAAGGGCATGTATTTGAATGCAAAGATCCCGAAGCTTGTTGCGAAAGCTGTCATGATCGCATCTCCCTCATCCATTAGAACCTGATAGTATCCTTTGTAGAGATCGAGAAAGCAGAATACTTCGTGTCCCACTAAGGATTCGATCTTTTCATCGATGTTGGGGAGAGGATAGCAGTCCTTCGGGCAAGCTTTGTTGAGGTCGGTGTAATCTACACACATCCCCCACTCTTCTTCTTCTTTCTTTACCACTACCGGATTAGATAGCCAAATCGGGTACTTGACTTCAAACAGAAGCCCTGCCTTCAACCATTGCTGCACCTCGTTGTAGATAACTTGATTTCGTTCGGCAGCAAATGATCGTCGTTTCTGCTTGACCGGGGTCGAGTTCGGGTTAATGTTAAGCTTATGCGTGATGATTTCCGACGACACCCCCGTCATGTCTGTTGGAGACCAGGCGAAGACGTCTTGATATTCCCTTAGGAGCTGGATTACTTGCATGCGTGTTTGAGGTCCCCCGGCAAAGCCGACCTTGACGACTTTCACTGGATCTGTTTCGGATAAGGGAACCTGTTCCGCCGAGGTGTCTGGGATCGACGTCGTTCTTCCAGCTCCTTGGGATACTTTGATTGCTACGCCTGTGGTTGACCTCGGAGAGCGACCTGCATGCACTCCTTGGCCTTTATCTGGTCACCTCGGACAGTGAGTATTCCAGCCGAGGTCGGAATCTTCAACAGCAGGTGGTAGGGCGAAATGATGGCTCTGACTGCATTTAGCCAATCCCTACCTAGTATGATGTTGTAGGGGGAGTTCGCTTTAACCACGTAGGACTGAATCAGTTTGTTGACGCTGGTCGGCGGGCTGCCAATGGCAACATCGAGCGCGATGGTCCCTTCAGGTCGCGTCTCATGCTGTGTAAAGCTCTTGAGGGGCAGGGGTGTGGAGTTCACCCGAGCTGGGTCGTGGCCCATCCTATCCAAGCAGTGTTGGAAGATGATGCTCACGCTGGCCCCATCATCGATGAATACGCGATGGATCATCTTGTTGGCCACTCCGACCTGTATTACCAGGGCGTCATTGTATGGCGTAGCTGTAGGTACAGGATCGTCCTCAGAGAATGTGACGGTTTCTCCCTTCTTGAACCTTTTCTTCATTTGCTCCTCACCCGATGGGACTGGTGGTCTGCGAGCTTCTGCCTTTAACTTAGTCTTTGTCATGCCTGGGGGTAGTCCGGTGATGGTGGAGACCACTCCGTCGTACTGTGGTGCATCGTACTGAGGGTCGTCATCATCCTCGTCTTGATCGACCTTAGCTCGCTTACTGTTTGGGGCACAGCGACCCTGTCCTCCTTTCCGTTTTTCTTTCCTGTTTTTCTTCCCCCCGGCTTCGTATTTCTTCAGTGTTCCCTCCTGGGCTAACCTCTCTATCTGTTCCGCGAGGTCGCGGCAATCCTCCGTGTGGTGCCCATGGTCGTCATGGAAGGAACAGTGCTTGTTTCTGTCCCGAGGTTTAGACCCTGACATGGGACGTGGTTTAGTGAACCAGTTCTTGTGGAGTGCGAAGATCTCGGCATTCGTTTTCACGAACGGAGGTCGTTGGGACTGTTCTGGTCCCACCCGAGGTCCAAGCCGGGACTGGATAGGTCCTGATCCGAGCCGGGACTGGATTGGCCCTCTTTGGAGGCGCTCGTGAGCACTTCTCCGATCACGATCATTTCGACCTCGATCTCCTTCAGTTCTCCTCTTCTCGGTCTCTTCGCGCTTCAATCGGTCCGCATCTTGGCCATCAGCGAATCGGTATACAATCCTCCACATCTCCTGGGCTGTCTCGGGTTTCTGTTTAGCGAGCTCTTGGTTCAGGGACCCGGGAGCAACCCCATTTCGGAAGGCCGAGATGAGGAAGACATCGTCGATTTTATCGACCTTCAAGCTTTCCTGCATGAATCTGGAAGAGTACTCCCTTATAGATTCTTTGTCCTTTTGCTTCACCGATAGGAGGTAGGCTGTGTCTCGGTGAGCCTGAACCTTTGTATGGAATCTTTGCTTGAAGATTTTTTCCAAATAGGTCCAGGACCCCACGCTGCCAGTTGGGAGGCTGTCAAACCAAGCTCGGGCATAATCGATCAGCATCTCGGGGAATAGCTTGCACATGTGTTCCTCTCTAAGGCCCCGGTTGTGCATGTTGTACCTGAAACGCGTTAAAAAGTTGAGGAGGTCATCCAGCCCATTGTAGGCCGGAATGTTTGGCAATTTGTACACCGTGGGGAGTTTGGTGTCAAGCAGCTCGTCGGTGAACGGGCTGACAAGTCGAGCTGGTTCCTTTTCACGTCGGTGTTGATTCCTCGGGGGACTGCGACTCTCGCTATAGCTCGGACTTCGGTACCTTCTGGGGCTCCGAGGTCGCCTTGGGATATGATGTCGCCTGGGGCTCCACTGCGAGCTTGGACTCTGACGTCGAGCTGAACCCCGCCGGGGATCGTCTTGCTCTCGGCACAGCTCCGGTTCCTGCCTCTCGGTGTAGCGAGGAGCTTTAGGTAGAGATTTTTGCGTGGAACTCTCCCTAGCCTCGGGTATGGGAGACATCCGGGTCGTCGCGAGAAAGCGTTTGAAACGCTCCTTGTTCGCTTTAGCGACTTCGGCCGCGGCGTAGGTGGTGGCAAGGTCAAAGTCTCTGGAGAGATCATCCTCCTTCAACTCGGATCCCTTCGGCTCCGACTCGTCGTTGATTTCTTCGACGTACCCTTCTGGGGTATCACCCGTTCTGAAGGATTGTCCATTATGTGTCCTCCGGTGCCGATTTTGCGATGGGTTTCTCGCGGGCATCCCTTCGGAGGGATTTCCTTCTATTGGGTCCCTGGCGTGCCTCTCCTTTGGAACCGAACTGCCTTTCTGGCGATTCTCTTGGCTTATGGGGCAGCTTTCCGCTTCGTTAGGATTCCCGCGTTGGCTTTGGGCCTCTTGCACGCTCTGTGATCGCGTTACCATCATAAATCAGCTACGAACGAACCGTTGATCTCGTTCCCACAGACGGCGCCAATGATAAGTCTAGGGTTTGCGAAAGTAGCTAAAAGAGATAATAACACGATGACACAAGGATTTACGTGGTTCGATCGATGTGATCTACGTCCACGGGAGAGAATATAGGGAGCTTTTATTATGCTTGAGAGTACAATGAGTATTGAATGTCCTACACCTCTAATCTTGCATCTATTTATAAGCCTTGAATTAAGCCCTAATCCTTCTAGGGATCGAACTCCTTATACATATCTAGTTTCTCAATACACGCATATCCGATTCCCGTTCGTAGTAGAATTCTATCTTCTCCCCAAGTAGGGCTTCGTTACTTGGTCTTGAGCGGATGTTGACTTTGTTTGACCAACTCCGTGGCCGAAACTTTAATATATTGGCTAAATAACGCCAGATGGGCGGGATAAGGCCGGTACTATCACAAAGCATTGGTGGACACAAAAACACAGACAAGACAAATGAACAATCGATTTCAAAAGGGACCACCGTAAAAAAAATTAAAAACAAATGTAACCTATCCAAGTAGATTGAATTACTACCAAAAATGAATTCTTTGGGACTTTCATATTCGTATGAACAAACCCATTTGCTGAGTTGGAAAAATATAAAAGAAAACATGCAATACCTTTAGCTTTTCATGGCTTTTTTCTTCTGGGGCGTTGACATTAGCACAAACAAAACTCTACCCCCAAAAAACGATGTTTTTTTAGGATAAACAACCGCAAAAAATATGTTGAATATGTTTACGCAGGATAACTGAACTCAATCGAACACCACACTCACGAAATAATAAAAAAGATAATTAATTTATAGGGCAACTGAAATCAAATTTTTAGGATTTCTGAAATCAAATGGAATAAAATCATACGTAATCCACTAATATATGGAATAGATTAACATAATTTAAAATTGCAGCAATTATTTTTTATTTGCTGACGATTTTGACTTAAGCATGGAATCAATTTCATGAAAGAGAGATAATAGATGGCGACGGGAATCACGGGATGGGGAGATTTGGCGGGATCGGTTTCCACCCACTTCCAATTAGGGATGGCAGTGGATCTTGGACCCGGTCCAGATCCGTGGATTCGGATCCGTTTTTCCGGATCTGGGTCTCAAAATTTTGGACCCGACGGATCCGGACCGGATCTGGATCCATATAAAAAAATTCGGGTCGGATCTGAATCTTGAATTTTCAGATCCGGATCCGGCCCGGATCCGACCCGCGGATCCATATCCGTATATGTATATATTATACTTTTATATCTATATTTTATTTTATAATTAAAATAAATAAATATACTCCTTTTTAATAAGTAATAACGAAAACCCTAATCTAAAAAATAAATATACTCTTTTTTGTTTTGGAAATTTGGATACTTATAATTGTGTTGTATTGATTTTATTTGATTTTTTTTTAAAACGGATCCGGGTCCAGATCCGTAGACCATGATCTAATGGATCTCGGATGCTGATCTCGAGATTTCGACCGACGGATCCGGACCGGATCTGGATCCAAGCAAAAAATTCGGATCTGGATCTGGATCCAATAGGATCCGGTCCAGATCCGGCCCGTTGCCATCCCTACTTCCAATACTACCCTTATCTCAATTAAAATACTAATAAGCAAACAGATATCATAAATACATCATATTAATCTAAACCACTAGATCTCATGAAATGAATGGATAAGATGGGTTTGTAGTTTTTACATGGAGGTAAGTTTTTATAGTAACTTACCCTATATATATACACTTTTGTAATTCACTAAAAAAACATTAACGGTATCCGATTCATTTAGCTTTGAAATGGAAAAAATTGAATCTGTTGTTGAATTTATGTATGTCCATAAATCTAGGTGGCATCCTACATGCTACAGCTAGTTATCATCAATCCATCATCGACATTTTTACTAAATGATATCATTAACGATATATTTAATTTATAATACTCTATTTATATTCAATGACTTAATATCACAACTGCTAGGCTTACGTTAAGCGTTATTTTCTTACTTATTCCCATATGACAATTATACCAACACCAATAACGACTAGTCTAAAGGGGTGGCCCAAAACTGTGGGCCTTGAGGTGAAACATAGTTTTCACTAGTCTAAAGGAAGGAGTGGCCCAAACCGTGGGTCTAAAAAATTAAACATTCTTGTGCTATTATTAATTTTCTTTTCTTTTTGGGAGGAAAATTCAAGGAGTTATATGCACCATAGATACCCCATATTATTTTTCTATTCTAGTCCCATGTTAAAAATTGTTTATCTTTGTGAGCAAAATATTGGAAATTCGAACAGAAATAAGCTAATTTTTTAACGGCATTTTATTAAAGTTTTAAGCTGTATGTGTAGGCTTGAAGGGCAAAATAAAATTACCAAATAAAATTTAATTAGTTTAATTAGATATTGGGAAAATGGAGCTCCTTTACTCATAATAATATAGGTCATTCATACCCGGCCCCCTGCCAATAACATAGTTGTGGAGTACGCGTTCTAGAGGCGAAAAATCACGAGTTAATTCAAATAGCGCTCTTTATAAGTCAATTAATGTTGCATTGGTTTTCTAAGTGCAGTCATGTATGGTTTACGGAACTATTATTAAAAAAAAACAACAACTTTATCGAGTGCGCACTTCTAATAGCGGTCTCGGGTAATCGGGTTACTCTGCGTCCTAAAAAAGTAGAGATCATTTATATTGGTATATGCATCATAAATTGCCTCTGACTTGCCTGAAAAAAATCGTGTGTCCTGTCATAAATTTTGGTGATGCAGTAACTGAAAATTGTTAATTTGCTTCTGATTTATCTGAAAAATAAAAATAAAAATGTGTGCCCAGCCATAGTTGCTGGAAAATGAATGGCTACTTTTGTAATCATCAATATAGATAAAGATTTTGCTGATGTTGTTCCGAAAAAATTTCGCCGAGTTATATATGGTAGTTTCCATCTGCGAGCCGAAATAACAAGAGTGATGTTGATACGAAAAGTATAGTTTGAGTCTGATAATCTATTTCATCATTGTACAACGTCTCTTAATGTATATGCGAATTATCGTCACACGTATCATAAAAATTCAAAAATTTATTGAATTATATTTATAAAAATTTGTAATTATTTTATATACATGTAAATTGTAAAACCTTGCAACTTTCATGATTTTAATAAGCAATAATTTAGTTTATTTTTAAATTACTTTGACATAAATAATTATCTATAAATGATGTTGCACCATCTTAAAGAAATTCATTTTGTCTTGAAAACTGATGACATGGCACCATCGGTTGTATACTTGGCTTGAAATTTGTGTTTTCAGACCCATAATGAATATGGTAGTTATATGAACAATAATGTAGGATGAAAACTTTAAGGAAGAGCCAAGTGGGCATGCTACAAATAATTTATTTAATTTCTAATTTTCTCAAGGAAAAAAAAAGGTAAAAAAGTCTAAGATCCAAAGATATATAACCAGAAGTCCCTTTTTTTTTTTTTTAGAAAACCAGAAGTCCATATATAGTATTTAAACTTAAGATATTATCTAGGAGCAATGTGAATATATTTGAGGCTCGTTCGTTGGACAATATGAGATAAGACGTGATACATATGACTAGGATGTCTTTTACCATTTATGAAACTCCCGCCCATCCATAATATAAGTCGTCTTGAGGTTTTGCACAATTATTAATGAAAAAAGTTTCTACCCATATTAACCTTATTTATTGCTAATTTTCACAATAATTACCTCTTCTTACTATTGAAAAAAGTAAAATATAAGCATGAAGAAGGAGGGAAGAAGAAACGGAAAATATGTAATTAATGACAGAGGTTATAAATAAGGTTAATGTTGGAATATATTTTTAAAACAACTTATAAAACTAAATTAATGCAAATCCTCTAAACCACTTAGGGGGTGGCTGGTAGATATGAATGGAATTTAGTGGGAAAGGAATGACCCTTATAATGGAATGAAGGTAGAAAATGAATGAATCATAGAATAATATTCTTATGTCTGGTATACATCAGGAATGGAATGATCATTCCTTAACTGATTTTATTCTTACGATTGATAATAAAACCTGTGTCGCAATTCGTGATGCGAATTTTGGTGGACGGAGAGAGTACTTAGTATAATTGGTTTATTATTAATAGTTTTAATAATATTAATAATAATACTAATACTAATAATTTAAATAATATATTAATAATATATATTATTTTAGTCTTATTGTTTTTATTATGCTTATTATAATTAGCTTAATAATAAGAAGAATAATTATTTATTATTATTTTAATAATTATATTTAATTTAATTATTATAATTAGCTTAATAATATTATTATTAATACTAATAATAATAATGATTATTTATTATTATTTTAATATTATTATTTTAATATAATAATAATAATAATAATAATAATAATAATAATAATAATAATAATAATAATAATAATAATAATAATAATAATAATAATAATAATAATAATAATAATAATAATAATAATAATAATAATAATAATAATAATAATAATAATAATAATAATAATAATAATAATAATAATAATAAAGTTCATTCCTGAAGATTAGGATTATCTAATATTAGAGGTGAGTGAAAGAATGGTTACCATACTCATGGGATTAGTCATTCCTTAAGGAATGGACATTCCTAACAAAAAAATTACACCAACGATCGTGGGATTAGGAATTGAAACAGCAATGATCATTCTATTCTCATTCCATTCCAACATATCAGTCATCCCCTTGTATAATAGATGAGAGGGAGTATCAATATTATGTTTGGTTGGAGGTATTAAAATCTATTATAGCTAGGTATATCTATCTAACTCTTTATAGTAGTATATCAACACTATAACAAAAACCTAGAAGACGAATATATGTAAACATATTTATATATGCATACACATTCTTTTTAAAACTGAAGCATGTAATAAATACACAAATAACGATATATGAGATTCATTAACACTCATCAGATAAATCAAATAACTAATAAATTAAGAAAAAAATTGTATGTATACTATATAAAAAATGAACAAAGCCCGTGTTTTTATAAGAAAAAGGAAACCTAAGAAATTGCTGTGTGGTAACAGCTAGTGAAAACCATGTTTTTTTCTTGATAGATCCAGAGAGAAAAACACATGTTTGTGCAAATAAGATGAAATGAAATATTACTGCTTGTGGGGTAATTAACATGTCAGCAGTCTTAGTGCAGTGAACCTTAATTTCCTGAATCAAGACTGGAGACAGATTACTCACCTCAAGTAGTAGTAGTTTCGAGAGAGAGAGAGAGAGAGAGAGAGGTTTAAAGGTGGTGGAAACTTTATCTGCATCTGCATTAATCCCTGCTGTTTGTTGCTGGGTGCAGCAAGAGTTAGTTGTGCCTCGGAAAGGAGCCAACTTCGGGGCAGTGCACGTGTAACCCAAAACCCAATATTTATGTCTCTATCTCACCACTCACCAACTAAATTTTAAATTTTTTTTCAAAAAAAAAAAAATATTGCAGTCAAACAAGAAATCAAGGCACATTGTTAAGCCCATACCTCTCTGCTCATCAACATTTATGCATATGTGTGACATCCATCCACTGTATGGATTAATTAATTAATATACTCGATTAATTGCACAAATACATATACTAGTATATATTTATATTCATGCATTGAAATTCAATATATATTCAGTATTTTATGTAGTTAATGAGGCATTAAAATATATATAATTAATCACATTAACCCCGTTTCCATCCATGCACTCAAATTCGTGAAACTCAATAACTCATACCTGGGATGAAGGAAAATATGTAGTAGTTGGGACTTTGATTTTGAAATTATATGTGGGGTTTTTATTTTGTGTCAGAATCCTAGCTAACAACTATCTGAGATAATTAATTAATTAAAGCATGAAATATATATGTATCCTTAAAACGATGTGGAATTCACGAAGAAGAAATTAAGAAAGATTGTAATATGTAACAAGATTTGATCTGATATCAAAATGTACCACAAAGAATTCATGAATTTATACATCGATCCCTCCTCCATTGGATTTTATAAAGCTGCATGCTTTAATTTGTTACTAACCAGATAGATGAAACCATGAATTCATCAAGAGGAAAAATAAAAGAAAAAAAATAGTACTACTCTTAGCAGAAACGAAGAAAATTAAGAAGGATTAATTAATGCAAAATGATTTGCAAGCACTAGTGAGAAAATGATGATGATGATGATGATGATGATGATCATATCTTAAATTTCTTGTTAATTAAAATCAAAATGGAGGTCGACCTGTTCCCCAGTAGGCCTCCGCCGGCAATTGCACTGAATTTAGCAGATTTTGAGGATTCCCTTGAAACAGATTCCCACCGTTGGGATCATTCATCAGTTGCTGCCCAGAAATCCCCGGCGATCCTAGCTGCCCGCCCCCGCTCCCCACCGGCGCTGCCGCCGCTTCGTCATCCTCCAGCGGCAGCCGCTCGTACGCAGCGTTGCCGAAGGACGCGGCCATAATCACCACCGGGCCGGAAGCCAGCAGTGGGCCCACCACCGTGCCGCCCACCACCTGCCCTTGAGATCCGGCGAGGTATATGGCGAGCCCCGAAGCCGCCGGCGGGGCGGGCGGCGGGAGAAAGGAGCCGGAAAGGGAAAGGATTTCGAATCTCCCGTGTAGGGTGAGGACTGAGGTGGGGGCGGCCGGCTGTCGGAGTGTGACATTGGTGACGGTGCCGCTGCCGCTGAGGATGCAGACGCCCCTCTGCCGCCGCGTGGCAAAGGTGGAGATGCTCTCTTGAATGTCGCAGCCGCTGGCGATTTCCATGACGTGGGATCTGAGGGCGTTGGCGCTGTCCCGAGTGATTATGATGGGGGGTTTCGGCTTGTTCTTCGAGCCGGCGGGGCGGCCGCGGGGCCGCCGCGACACCTCGCCTTGATCGCTGGTAGCTGGAGCGATGTCTTTGCCGTCGGAGTTGGTGGTGGTGGTGGGATTGATGCCGCCGTAGCTCTCATCGCGGTCTCGCTTTAGGCTGAGGGAGTGATTATTGTTGTTCCCGCTCTGCTCGTCGTCGGGATTATTGGAGAGGTGGTGGTGCTGCTGCTGGAACTGGTGGTGGTGGTGGTGGAGCTGAAGATCTCTGGCGTGGAAGGGCGGCGGCAGAGGGCGGCCATGAGCTAGTTGATCCATCACTTGTCTTTCTGCTTTAATTAGCTCACTTGTCTTCACAATACAGTATTAATCTTGAAGCAATATTGCAAGATCGATTTTTACCGGAAATTTGAATCAAGAATCGAAATAAACTCAACTAATTAATCACCAGCAAAAAGGCGGATGTACAGAAATTATGGAATCACCATTGACCAAGATTAATTTAACCATCGATCTCTTTTCCTGCTGCATAGATCATCGTATTTATACATATATGATCTCCTCTCTTTAATTTCTTCTTCTTGAGCTTCTAATATGATCAGTTGATTTAATTTGGAGGTATGGAAGAGAGAGAGAGAGAGAGAGAGAGTTTGTGTGTGTTATTATGTTTGGGGGCTCTGAAGCGTAGAGGAGGTAAGTAAGTATGGTTTGATTAGGGTTAGGTCGAAATTGGGATGGGGAATGGGATTGGATGAATGATGGTGGTGGTGCGGAGGAGGGAAGGGGCCGTTGGTTCCATTGACAGCATGCGGATGGGCGGTCATGGGTGGGCCCTCCTTCTCTCTCCTCTGTCTCTCTAAAACCCCTCCCTCACTACTTTTTGCCACTTTCGCGCACAAATGAATTTTGGGATCAACTTTTACCGTTACCATTACCATTACCATTACCCTTACCCTTACCCTTACCCTATCCATTCTCGCTCTACTACTACTCTCTACTACATTAATTAAAGTGAATTCAATTGTCACCTGTTTTAACTACTTCTCTTCATTATGAATAATGCTTTGCTTTCCATTAATATATACCTTCATTTATCCATTCAACTTTTTCTGTTCCACAAAGTTATTAAAAAAATATATATAAAAAAAAATAGAAAGTGTGTTTATGTTTTATCATTCTTGAAGAATTAATTTTTTTTTTTTTGAAACGTGACAAGTTAAATGGAACAATCTGAAAAGGAAATGCAGACAAGTTAAGTAGGACGGAAGGAGTATAATATAATTATTACGAATGCAAATATATATAGAACATTTCTAAATCGGTTCCTTATCGACTAATTTGGACTGCAATCCAATTTCACGTTTTACGTTTATTCCTATTTTCCAACACAAGAAAAATACTTTATTCTCTTTCATTGTTTTCTAGACCATATATAAATTGAGTCAATCTTTATTAAGCGCTGACTACACATATTGAAGAATTTCTTTATAACCGTAAAATTGTCTAAAACCTCTACGAATTACTAGTTATATTGAATAAACTAAATAAAGTTCATATTTATAATAGGAAAATCGATTGATATTGAATCCTCATTTTAGTATACATATTCTATACTCTATATTTCTCACTTTTTGGTATCTCACACATGTGCCATTTCTAAAAATTTTAGTATTGTTTTAATTTTTTCTTCAATTTAACTTAGTTGTTAGTTGTTAATTAGGATTGATTGTAATCAAATATGGTATATAATTAATTTTTAAAATTTAATTTTATTATTTTAATAAAAGTTACTCCCTCCGTCCCGGGCATATTTTCTTATTGGGTTGTCCCGAGATAAATGGCCACTTTTCTTATAAAGAAATATGCTTCTCTCACAAAAAGTTGTGGGCTGTATCATATTCTATCTTTTTACTCTTTAAACACCATTCTTCTTAATATTCGTACCGAAAAGAATGCGGCCACTTATTACAGAACAGAGGGAGTAATTATTATTCATTAGATTATTAATAATTTTTAGTTCATAATAAATATTATTAATTAAATTACTTGGATAAGAAATCGTGATTTGTGATATTTTACAAGGCATAGATTCTAATCATAAAAATAAGCATGACGTGGTATACTCTCTTACTTAAAATCCATGCCTTGTAAAATATATATTATACTATCATGCATCATAGGTCAAATTATTGGGGGGTTTCCATATAGTAAAATACACATATATATGTCATTCCATCAAATCAAGATAACCGAGTTGTAAATTAATCATTTATTTGAATTATATTGGGTCATTTTAACTAATTAAAGACACGCCAAATTTTGGGGTGACTGATATGTTGAAATACTATCATAATGAAACCATGTTTCTTCAGAATTATTGGTTGTTTTTGACAATTAATAGCGTCCTCGTCAATTTTACTCGAGTACTTAATTTGATATATTTTACATTATACGACCACACATCATCAGTATCACATAATCGAGTGATAAATATTAATAATTAAAAAATATTTTTGATGTTTAATAATAGAAAAAATTACCTCAAGTAAAACAAAATTTACCTAAAGTATATTTCATTTGCAAACAAATCCTTAATTATATCCTATATATATATATGCACGCACTGATGTGCATATTTTTAGTAAGACACTATAAATATTAAATGAAATTAGTAAAACCAAATGTGCCAACAAGTTACACGTGATAAGCCCGAATTACGTCACCATGGGAAAATTTTATATAACGAACTATTTATATAAATAAGTATTCCAGCTATGAAAATTTTTTCTGTAAACAAATAAGTATTCCCCCTCTTCCAACTCAAAAATAGTTTGAGACCATTATTTGGGGTGAGTTTTAAAAACGGCAGGTCCTTCAAAATATTTGTAAAAAATCCCAACTTTTGGTGGGAGTTTAAAATATTGCATGCAAGGTATTTTCCGAGATAGAAACTGACTTAACTCGATGGAGACACACGTGAAAACTATAAGAAACTCAATTTAAATTTGGATAACTATATCTCACAAGTCTATGTTGAATTGATTCATATATAATTATGTTCCTGAAAAATATATCTCGTGCCATATTTAAAAACTGATTAAAAAATCGGAATCTTTTGCAAATACTTTGAAAGTCAAGTCAGTTTTAAAATTCACCTAAAATCCAAAATTATAGTTATCTCGGAATAATAACTAATTTCATTTTCAATATTATAATTTCGTATGTAGGTATGTTACCGTATGTATGTATCAGCCATACTGAACTATGGGATAAAATAATAATCTCTAGATAGACATGACCAGATTAATGAAAAAAAGGTGGGAAAATCAAAGAGGAAAAGGACTAAGGAGAGATAAAAATCCTAAAGTCGCCTTTTCTTTGGGGGTGAAGTCGGTATGTTAATAAGGACGCAGAAACGGTGGCGTTTTATAGTTAAATGCAGTCAAGACGAAGAAACACGACAAGTTAAGAAATGAGAGAGAGAGAGAGAGCACATGTTATGGGGAATTGGAACAAAACAATTGGTTCTGTTTATTTCAGACCGTGTTTAAAGGGCGACCTCTCCAATCTGGATCTATATTCTGTTTTGTTTTATATGAGTAAAAATTCGAGTTTTCCACTTACTGTGAAAAAACCGCCAATCTGTGGTTCATCTCTCTCTCATTTGATCATAATTTCTTGGTTGCCTGTTGACCAATAGGTTAGAGGTTCGAGTACTCTCGGCCACAAAAAAATCCTAGGTGGGGTGTGTGAGTATTAATATTTGTAATGATATTCAAAAAAAAATAATAAAATAAAATATTTACTCCGTCTTACTAAACATGTCTCATACTTTTGTACACGAAGATTAAGAATAAAAATATAAAAAATAGAAAGTGGATAGATTACACCATTTTTGAAAAGTCAAATTAAGATTATCTTTATAAATAAAAAGGTCCATAGTTCAAATTTCACCGTACTCATTTCTCAAATTCAAAACAAAAAAAATATGACCTAATGTTTAACTAAGGAGACAAATGATGTCTGTTACAAAAAATCTTGTATATATATTTAAATTAAAAAGAAGAAATGTATTATACTTGTACTAGAAAAGGAAAATAAATAAACCAAAATTCATCGAATGTATTTAATTTTTATGGTTGCACTTATATATATCTATATATATATATATATATATATATATATATAACCTCAATTGCGCGTTCATATTAAGAATTATCCAGGATTAGAAACAATAATTACTTTTAAAGTATCTACACATGCAAAACGAAAATTTATTTTAGAATTCATTTTTGGAAATGAAAATGATATCTATATATATTGAGGCAAACAGCAATGATCTTCAACAAATTCATATAGAAGTTAAACTCTTGTCAACAATATTTTCCACACCTGCTTTTTAATGATTACGAACTTTATTGACCTAAAATATAATTTCACCAAAATTCTTAGAATTATGGGTCACACTTTAATCCAACATACTTTCAAATAGGATTGTAAAATAACCGAGCCCGAGTCGAATACTATCAAACTCCAATTAGTTTGTTAAGAAATTTGTAGATTCGAGCTTGGTTCGAGCATTTCTCTCCAAGCTTGATGATGAAGATAAAGATCGTGTAATATATTAGTATGTATTTATTTCTTTCTTATCTTGGGCGCCAAGTTAGGGTTTTAGTATATATAGGACCTTTTATTTTGTTTTGAGGGTAGTCGAATTTGATATTTAGATGTAGAGTTTGGGTTTGTTCCCTTCTCGTGTTCTTCCGGTATTCATGTTTGAATCAACGGATTAATGGTTATCTTACGTTTTCCGGTATTTTGTGAATCAAAATCAACGAATTTCGTATATTTTTACTATTTGAATATATTTCACGCTTCTCCCTGCATCACTTGAGCTCTACTCGACACATAACTATATATGAAGCTCAAGCTGATTAGTCTCTTATTTATTTATTTTTATTTTCTTATTAATTTAATTAATGTTAAATTAGTAATATTTAATTGATAAAAAATAGCCTCAAGTTAGAAATTAATAAATTCTAGCTAATTGAGATTATCAATTCTAATTAAAATAAGAAATTTTAATTGGAGATTAAATTCGAATTGTGAAATTAATAAATCGTAATTGAATTGAATTGTATATTAATTCATCAAATATAGAAATAATAAATTTACTTGAGCATACGATGCAGTCCACATTACCCAAGTTTTGGTGTATTATATATTGTTATTTTCGAAGTTGTCAAATAAGTAGGAGTACATGATGAAGGAGGAATATGGGCAATTACCTTTCTACCCTTATTTAATTTCCCTTACGTGTCTGATAAAAATTACTCCCTCCGTCCCGCCATAAGTGGTCACATTTCCTTATTGGGCTGTCCCATCATAAGTGACCACTTTCCTAATATGGAAACACCTCTCTCACACAAAAGATGTGGGCTCCACCACTTTTTATCTTTTTACCCTTTAAACACTCTTCTCCTAAATACCCGTGCCCAAAAGAAAGTAGCCACTTATCATGGGACGGAGGGAGTACTAGACAAATCTCATCAATAGATCAAGTAATTTGTAGAGAACGACCATTGCTTCCAAAAGTCTTAAAAAATAGATTTATTGTCATTTTCTTTATGGGAGATTGACAATATAATCTGTTTTGTCTTAATAACCAAATTTCTTTTTGAAATTTAGTACTGAAAATCCAATAAAAATTTCGCTAACCAATTAATACAGCTAGTTCTGTTTTTCCCCATATATATTTTTACGCTTAATAATTAAATAAGAATGAATGAAATGTTATAATTTCTATGCCGAAAGTCGAAACTCAACAAAAGCATATATACGAATTTAGAAAATTAATTACTTCCTTTAAATGAAAAGGAGAAAATGAAATATTTCTAACTTGATTTGATCAAAAGTCGCGCAAATTGGATTCATTTGTCAAATACAGAAAGTAAAAACTCTATTTTGGGCGGCAATAGGTTCTAGGGCTTGTTCGAATTTCTTAGCATAACAAAGTAATCGGAGTCAAAGACCTTTCTTATAAAAATCAAGTCTAACTAGTTCACAAAATTCCTAAAGTTTAGATTTTTTAAAATAAAAGCTTGATTAATTTATCCAATTCAATGAGTTCACAAGACATGAGAACAGTTTATGGTATATATATTTTGAAGGTTGTTGATAGATAACAAGTTTGATTTAACGAGAGACCGAAGATAAATTTCAAAATATTCAATTATTAGTGCACAAATAATATTAGGTCACATGTAGTATATATTATTGCAGCATTTATTAACTAGTATAATTATAACATATCAATATGAAATGAAAATACAATTCATAGTTTAATGTGACTTGAATTAAAAAGCCTCTCACTAAGGAGAGATTTACGGTGAACTATACTGTATGGACGTATCAAGTCACATGTAACTGTATGTAAGGAATGCTTTTCTTTTTCTTTTTCTTTTTTGGAATGTTTATTTACTTTAGTTGAAACTTCAATTGCCGTTTTTTTTTTTTTTCCCTTTCCTCTAATTAATTTAACTTGGTCAAAAGAATGACATTGGAAAGAGAAGCGGCTAGAATGATAGCACGCGTGGCTTAAGTGCGTGTTCTCAGACAAGTTAGAATTATATACTCACTCTCTCCTTCCTCTTTTATTTATATATTAAAATATATTTATCCCTTCGTCAGCCGAAATAAGTGTTCCCTCCTTACTGTAGAAAATCGTGTATCAGTAAAGTAAGTAATTTATTTATTATATTGTATGAAAAATTGAATAATTAAATACTCCCTCCGTTCTTTTTTAAATGTCCTATTTAGCTTAATTTTTTGTTTCCATATAAGTGTCCTATTTCAAAATTTGAGAGTAAATTAATGACATTTTCC